>OZ010798.1:48673797-49297669 GCA_963932465.1 Maratus speciosus | reverse complement strand
GTTCGCGCTTTTTAAGTTCTGTTTTTTAATTATCTCAGTTAACAAAAAAAGAAAAATCTGAATATCAGGGCAGGCTTTGGACTATTCTTATAAACATTTTCGGATTTCAACAGGTGGTAGTTTTCGATAGCCACTTTTAATCCCTGTAAGCCGCTTCTCTGATTACTTTACAATTTTTGCCGCGTTTGGGGGGGGGGGGGGGATATTAATGGGATATTACGGTACCTTGAGGCGTATGAGAAAAAGTTTAAAATATTCAAAATATCGATTTATAAAGCATGTTAACTCTTAAATAAAATATGAAAAAAAAAAACTGCAAATTTTTATGAAATGAAAGCTTTTACTAAGTTTCGGTTTCTGATCGTTTAGCGTTCCGGTTTTTAGAGCGTTCCGGATATCGGGATGCCGGATAATAGATCCTATACTGTACTGAATACATAGTTTAAATTATGCTTTCCATTTCTTAAAAAATTTCCTAAAAAAAAAATCCATTTCTTAAATCATCAAGCCTCATTAACATAGTCACTAATCCGTAAAAATCAAAATTATTAAACATAAATCAAATCAGTGAACATTCACCAATTGGGATGCACGCCAAATAAACGTATTGTGATAGAAATTCTTTGGAACTACATGAATTTCCATATGAAATGAGGGAGATTTAAAAATTAACATAGAATGAATGTATATATTAAAAAAACTTTTTATTTCTTCCTACCCCTCATCCTACTCTTTTTTTAAATTTTTTGGAAGAAGAGTGAGGTGGAGGGGTTATACAATCCCCTTAACATCAAGATTTGAAAATGATAAACAAACATTTTGTTATTATTAGAAATAGATAATTTTGATATTTGCAAACTCAGCTACATTTATTCGTTCATTTTTTAGTATCATTCTGATATTTTTATGCTATTTACTATGTGACATTCAGAAATATTGTGGATTGTCATATTAAAATAAATGTAGAAATATTTATTTAGTTATCTGTAGGCAATTAACAACCACTACTATGTTTTTTTATTAAACTTATCAATCAAAACTGTAATAAACTACAGTATTCACAGTTGAGTATTTTTATAATAAGCAGTGAATAACAATAATTACTTCTTTAAAAGTTAAAATGTAGATTCGGTCTTTATCCCTCCCCCTCCTAAAAAAAAAGAAAAGAAAACCAAACAAATATTATAAGACATAAAACATATTAATGTAAATAAAGTGATTTATTGATAAATGTGAATAAAGTGATTTAAAACAACTCCCTAAACAAAATTAAAGTATAGCATATTTTAGTAGATATTATTATCAACTGATTGGTAAAAGTCAGATTTTTATCGATTATTTGTGGTAGAGTTAATAGAGGAACATTTATTATCATGACTGTATATGTCTAATCATTGAGTTAATGGAAAATATTTTAATGTAAATATGAGACAAACAAGCCAAAATCATTAGATTTCTTTAAGGGTTAAAGAAATGATAAATATTCTCGAAGCAGAAAAATTTCTGAATCACCTCATAAAGCTTACAGTTGGCAACTACATAATGTGCATTTTTAAATTAAAAGAAAACAAAATATCAAGGTAAATTACACAATAATTTAGGTCTTACCCGAATTATTTCTGTTTCTTTTTCTGTGAGCTGCTGTTCTAATTTTTGGATTCTATCTTCAGCTATTCCTTGTACCTGGATGATATATATAGCAACTTAAAATTATACAACACATTACTTAAACGACCATTTATAATGTAAAAACACATCAAGCATTATCATTCTGTTTGGGACCAAGGCCAAAACTTAAAGAATTACCCTTTAAGGTATAAAAGTACATACCTAAAAGTTTAAATTATAGTAATTTAAAGTAATTTATAGTAATAGTATTAGTAATTTAAACTTAACAGTCAAACAGGATTTTTTAAATTTGTTTTTCCCTGAAAGATTTTTAGAAAAAATAATAAAGGAAACTAATATTTTTTTTTTATCAAGATGGCAGTGCCAAGTAGACATGTCACTGTTCAACTTAAACAATATGGTTTTATTATGAAAAGTTAAATTAATAAGATTAGGTACTAAATACTCTTTTAGGTTTAAATTATTGTAATATAAATCTTATAACAGAGTCACTTAAACACATGAATGGCATATATTACAGTAAAGCACAGATTCTCATCAAAGCTTCATAAGTTAAACAGCATCATGTGGAATACATACTCTGGTGACTACTAGATAGGGTTGAACAATATCTGGGACTAAACATGGTGATAAATTGCGATTTTTATATTGTGATACAGTTGGGCAAATTTGTAATTCCAATTATCTGCATTGTAATTACAATTCAACTGTATGTAATTAATTATAGCTAAAATTACATGCTGTAAAAAATTCTTGCAGCACTGTAGCCGGAACAACCCCCATACCATTGTTTAACAAAATTTCTATGTTTGAATGTGTGTAACTATAGTCAATTGCATGTAAATTAACTTGTAATTACATTGCTGATAATTGAAATTACAAATTTGCCCAACTCTGTAACATATCAATATTCTGGCATATGAACAAAGTAGTAAAATAATAAGTTGAGTATGAAACTGATCAAGCTAATAAAACTGACATTTATTAAATATATAGCATATATATTTTTTCTCCTTGTGAAAACTCTGAGATTAAAAATCTCCAGTGGAATAATTAATAACATACTTTAGAATACTAAAAGGAAAAAAGCTAAAAGTATAACAGCTTTGTGAAAAGTTACGATATATCCAAATAGATGAATATAAAAAAGCTACTACATAGGTTTGGGTTTAGGCTTGACTTTAACAATCTAAACATGCATTAACTGTGTTCCATTCAGAGTTTTGTTTGGGTTACTGTGAAAATGAACTTGCAAATTAACCAAAAATTTTATGCTGGCCGAAAACTTTTACCGCCACTGTATTTGAAGATTCTAAGAGTCCATTACTCTTACTGGAATTATAACCTATATTATTATGCAAATTAACCAAAAATTTTATACTGGGCGGAAAATTTTTGATTGCCACTTTATTTGAAGATTCTAAGAGTCCCTTTCTCTTACAAAAATAATGGGATACAATTCAAATTTATATTAGAAATTAATTTCAAAATATACTTTTTTTTTAAATTAATTTTCGAGAAAAACTGGAATTTTAACCCATATTTCTTTTTTAAACGGAAACAGAATTTTAGAAGCTTGAAATTTGTGAATCCAATATTACAGTTCATTCTGCAAATTAGTTTTTGAATTGTGGTTGAAAAAATACCTATAATGCAATCAGTTGTGCCACAATTAAAAATGATCTTAACATTAGGAATTTCAAACTTTAAACTTAAATAAATCTTAAACTACCTGATTGAATGATTAACTACTTGGTATTCTAAGATAAAATTTACTGAAGAATCCAAATATGATGTTAAAACTAGATTCTGTACTATTATCTTTAAAACAATTATAATGATTAGTAAATTTATCATAAAAGTTTAATTTTTCACACAGTTGGAAAGAAATCAGCTCATATGAGAAGTTTACCAATCATTATGATTGCGTTAAAAATAATAGTATACAGTACAGCCCCGATTATCTGTGGAATTGGGTGGCAAGGGCACTGCGGATAACAGAAATCGTGGATAACCCGAAAAAGACTGAATATGGAGTGAAAAAAAAAGAAAATTCAACATAAAAACTAGGTTTTAGTGTACAAAAAACATAATAAAACGTTTAAAATACATACATATCCACAGTACGTCAGAAACCTTTGCTTTACGTCTAAATCACTAAAATAAAGAACAGTATACAAGAAACAATGCCGTACATACTGTACAAAAAGTGGTCAGTCACATCTTTTTTTTAAAATCAATCCGTTGTTTTTGCTTCTTGTTTTGGAAACAGCTTTTCTTTATTTAAAATTGTAAACTATTATTTTTCTTTTAGTATGGAGCAATATTTATCTCAAAAATGATGTTTTTCTTGATATTCTTTCCCCGAATTTATCATAATAGTGTTATTTATTTATAAAAAAATTTAATTGCTGTGTTTACGTTTGGTTAATAAAATCAAGAAAAGACATCAAGACTTTATAACTGATATTTCAAATGTGGCAACCGAATCTAGAAATATTCTTCAATGACTTTCGAATACATTGATTTTTCTGTTTATATTTAGTAGTAGGGCTTATTGTATTTTCTTTACTGTTGACATGAATTAAAGAAAATAAAATCGCTTTGCTGATAAACCGCACTGCGGATCATCCGCTCGCAGATAATCAGGGCTGTACTGTATCTACATACCCACTGATTTATATGCAGCTTCATTACCTGTGGTTTATCTTGTTGGGCTGTCTACATAGCAGACCAGATGTTATTACCAATCAGGTCTTTGAGTGAAATATGCTCACCAGTTGTCAGCCTAGGTAGCTTAAATGGTAGGCTGAACATTAGCAATGCGAGCTAATGATCTGGATTTGAGTCTCACTTGGGCATTTTTCCACTCAGTTGGAAAAATTCAATTCGTAGATGTCTGTATTAAAAATTTGATTTTGATGCAATTTAAATATGAAAACAACTCCCTAAACAAAATTAAAGTATAGCATATTTTAGTAGACATTATTATCAACTGATTGGTAGAAGCCAGATTTTTATTGATTATTTGTGGTAGAGTTAATAGAGGAACATTAATTTTCATGACTATATGACTGTATATGATTAATCATTGAGTTAATGGAAAATATTTTAATGTAAATATGAGACAAACAAGCCAAAATCATTAGATTTCTCTAAGGGTTAAAGAAATGATAAATATTCTCGAAGCAGAAATTTCTGAATCACCTCATAAAGCTTACAGTTGGCAACTGCATATATGTGCATTTTTAAATTAAAAGAAAACAAAATATCAAGGTAAATCACACAGTAATTTAGGTCTTACCCTAATTATTTCTGTTTCTTTTTCTGTGAGCTGTTGTTCTAATTTTTGGATTCTATCTCCAGCTTTTCCTTGTACCTGGATGATATATATAGCAACTTAAAATTATACAACACATTACTTACACGACCATTTATAATTTAAAAATACATTGAGCAGTATAATTCTGTTTAAAACCAAGGCCACAACTTAAAGAATTACCCTCTAAGGTATAAAAGTACACATCAGCATTGGACTCAAATGATTCACTGAGGATCAAGGGTTCATATTTGTATTTATATTTGAAACAGTTTATTTAAATACAAGATGGCGTTAGATGTCCATAGTCTTAACAATTGTGCTAAACATAGAAAGGACTCTCGTCTGAAGATCATAGTGCAGTTATCAGTTATGTCAATGTAAATAGAAACAATGAGTAATTCTAATAATCATTCATCACATTTGTTTATATTTTTTCTTTCAAAGTTTTCCTTGTATATACTTAATAAAGATGGAAAAGCTGTGAATTGAATGTTTATAGCTAAATTTTTAGTTTTAGTTTATTTCACAATGGCATAAAGAATCTGCTATCTCTCTCAACAGGATTTTCATAAATGGTATCAATACAATGTAATACTTTCCAATATTAACATTGAAAATACTGATATTTATATAAGTTTTTCAGAAAATACACATTCTTTACATTCTGAAACAGAAGAGTATAATTCAATTTGAGTTAAAGTTTTACAAATAGAAATTTATCATTGAAAAATTGCTTGAAATTAATTTAATGGGAAAATGAGGGACTAAATACTTATAATTGTGTGAACTTAACTGTCAAACAGAATTTTTTAAATTTGTTTTTCCTTGAAAGATTTTTAGAAAAAATAATAAAGGAAACTAATTTTTTTATCAAGATGTCAGTGCCAAGTAGACATATCACTGTTCAATTTAAACAATATGGTTTTATTATGAAAAGTAAAATGAATAAGATTAGGTACTAAATATCCTTTTAGGCTTAAATTATAGTAATTTAAATCTTATAACAGAGTCATTTAAACACATGAATGGCATATATTACAGTAAATCACAGACTCTCATCAAAGCTTCATAAGTTAAACAGCATCACATGGAATACATACTCTGGTGACTACTAGATAGGGTTGAACAATATCTGGGACTATACATGGTGATAAATTGTCATTTTTATATTGTGATAATATATCAGAGTTGGGCAAATTTGTAATTCTAATTATATGCATTATAATTATAATTTAATTGTATGTAATTAATTATAGTTAAAATTACATGCTGTAAAAAATTTTTGCATCACTGCAGCTGGAACAGACCCCATGCAATTGTTTAACAAAATTTCTGAGTTTGAATGTGTGTAACTATAATCAATTCATCTAAATTAACTTGTAATTAGATTGCTAATTATTGAGATTACAAATTTGCCCAGCTCTGTAACATATCAATATTCTGGCATATGAACAAAGTAGTAAAATAATAAGTTGAGTTTGAAAGTGATCAAGTTAATAAAACTGACATTTATTAAATATATAGCATATATATATTTTTTTTCCTTGTGAAAACTATGAGATTAAAAATCTCCAATGGAATAATTAATAACATACTTTAGAATACTAAAAAGAAAAAAAACTAAAAGTATAATATCTTTTTTAAAAGTTATGATATTTCCAAATAGATGAATATAAAAAAGCTACTACATAGGTTTGGGTTTAGAGGAACATTTATTTTCATGACTGTATATGTCTAATCATTGAGTTAAAGAAAAATATTTTAATGTAAATATGAGACAAACAAGCCAAATCATAAGATTTCTTTAAGGGTTTAAGAAATGATAAATATTCTCGAAGCAGAAATATCTGAATTACTTCATAAAGCTTACAGTTGGCAACTGCATAATGTGCATTTTTAAATTAAAAGAAAACAAAATATCAAGGTAAATTACACAGTAATTTAGGTCTTACCCTAATTATTTCTGTTTCTTTTTCTGTGAGCTGTTGTTCTAATTTTTGGATTCTATCTCCAGCTCTTTCTTGTACCTGGAGGATATATATAGCAACTTAAAATTATACAACACATTACTTACACGAGCATTTATAATTTAAAAATACATCAAGAATTATCATTCTGTTTGGGACCAAGGCCACAACTCAAAGAATTACCCTCTAAGGTATAAAAGTACAAATCAGCATTTGGATCAATACTTCGCTGAGGATCAAGGGTTCATATTTGTATTTAAATTTGAAACAGTTTATTTAAATACAAGATGGCGTTAGATGTCCATAGTCTTTACAATTGTGCTAAACATAGAAAGGACTCTACTCTGGAGATCACAGTGCAGTTATCAGTTTTGTCAATGTAAATAGAAAAAATGAGTAATTCTAATAATCAGTCATCACAGATGGTTATATTTTTTCTTTCAAAGTTTTCCTTGTATATACTGTATAAAGATGGAAAAGCTGTGAATTGAATGTTTATAGCTAAATTTTTAGTTTTAGTTTATTTCACAATGGCTTAAAGAATCTGCTATTTCTCTCAACAGGATTTTCATAAACAGTATCAACACAATGTAAGTAATACTTTCCAATTTTAGCATTGAAAATACTGATATTCATATAAGTTTATCAGAAAATGCATATTTATCACATTCTGAAATAGAAGAGTACAATTCAATTTCAGTTCAAGTTTTCCAAATTTAGCATTGAAAAATTGCTTAAAATTGATTTAATGGGAAAATGATGGACAAAATAATTATGATTGTGTGAACTTAACAGTCAAACAGGATTTTTTAAATTTGGTTTTTCCTGAAAGTCTTTTAGAAAAATTAATAAAGGAAAGATGTCAGTGCCAAGTAGGCATGTTACTGTTCAATTTAAACAATATGGTTTTAGTTTAAAAATTTAAATCAATAAGATTAGGTACTAAATATCATTTTAGGTTTAAATTATAGTAATTTAAATCTTATAACAGAGTCATTTAAACACATGAATGGTATATATTACAGTAAAGCACAGACTCTCATCAAAGCTTCATGAGTTAAACAGCATCACATGGAATACATACTATGGTGACTACTAGGTAGGGTTGAACAATATCTGGAACTAAACATGGTGATAAATTGTCATGTTTATATCATGATAATATATCAGAGTTAGGCAAATTTGTAATTCCAATTATTTGCATTGTAATTAATAAAACTGAAATTTATTAAATATATAGCATATTTTTTTTTTCCTTGTAGAAACTATGAGATTAAAGATCTCCAATATAAAAATTAATAACATACTTTAGAATACTAAAAGAAAAGAAACTAAAAGTATAAGAGCTTTTTGAAAAGTTATGATTTTTGCAAATAGATGAATGTCAAAAAGCTACTACATACGTTTGGGTTTAGGCTTCACTTTAACAATCGAAATATCCATTAACTGTGTTCCTTTCAGAGCTTTGTTTGGGTTACTGTGAAAATGAACTTGCAAATTAATCAAAAATTTTATGCTGGTCGGAAACTTTTACAGCCACGGTATTTGAAGATTCTAAGAGTCCTTACTCTTACTGGAATTTTAACCTATATTTCTTTTTTAAATGGAAAAAGAATTTTAGAAGCTTGAAATTTGTGAATCCAATATTACAGTTCATTCTGCAAATTAGTTCTTGAATCGTGGTTGAAAAACTACCCATAATGCAATAAAAGCTACCCATGTTGCAATCTGTTGTGCACAATTAAAAATGATCTTAAGATTAGGAATTTCAAACTTAAAACTTTAATAAATCTTAAACTACTTGACTGAATGATTTACTACTTGGTATTCTAAGATAAAATTTACTGAATAGTCCAAATATGATGTCAAAACTAAATTCTGTGCTATTATTTTTAAAACAATCATAATGATTAGTAAACTTATCATAAAAATTTAAATTTTCACACAGTTGGAAAAAAATCAGGTCATATGAGAAGTTTACCAATCATTATGATTGCATTAAAAATAATAGTATATCTACGTACCTACTGATTTATATGGAGCTTCTTTACATGTGGTTTATCCTGTTGAACTGACTACATGGCAGACCACATGTTATTACCAATAAGGTTATTTGAGTGAAATATGCTCACCAGTTGTCCGCCTAGGTAGCTTAAATGGTAAGCAGAGCATTAGCAATGCGAACCAATGATTTGGATTTGAGTCTCGTTTAGGCATTTTTTTACTCAGTTGGAAAATTTCAATTCGTAAATGTTTGTATTAAAAACTTGAGTTTGATGCAATTTAAATATGAAAACAACTCCCTAAACAAAATTCAAGTATAGCATTATTACCAACTGATTGGTACAAGTCACATTTTTATTGATTAAGAGTTAATAGAGGAAAATTTATTTTCATGACTGAATATGTCTAATCATTGAGTTAATGGAGAATATTTTAATGTTAATATGAGAAAAATAGGCCAAAATCATTAGATTTCTTTAAGAGTTAAAGAACTGATAAATATTCTCGAAGCAGAAATTTCTGAATTACTTGCTAAAACTTACAGTTGGCAATTGTATAATATGCATTTTTAAATTAAAAGAAAACGAAATATCAAGGTAAATTACACAGTAATTTATGTCTTACCCTAATTAGTTCTGTTGCTTTTTCTCTGAGCAGTCGTTCAAATTTTTTGATTCTATCTTCTGCACATCCTTGGCAATCTTGCACCTGGATGATATATATAGCATCTTTAAGTTATACAACACATTACTTATTTATAATTTTCACCATTTATAATTTAAAAATACATTACGCATTATCATTCTGTTTGGGATCAAGACCACAACTTAAAGAATTACCCTCTACGGTATAAAAGTACAAATCAGCATTTGGCTCAAATGTTTCACTGAGGATAAAGGGTTCATATTTGCATTTGTAATTGAAACAGTTTATTTAAATAGAAGATCGCGTTAGCTGTCCATACTCTTTACAAATGTGCTAAACAGAGAAAAGACTCTCGTGTGACGATCATAGTGCAGTTATCAGTTATGTTAATGTATATAGAAACAATGAGTAATTCTATAATTCAGTCATTACAGTTGCTTAGATATTTTCTTCGAAAGTTTGACTTGTATATACTTTATAAAGATGGAAAAGCTGTGAATTGAATGTTTATAGCTAAACTTTTAGTTTTAGTTTATTTCACCATGACGTATAGACTCTGCTATCTCTCTGAAAAGGATTTTCATAAGTAGTATCAGATATTTTTTTTTTTTGGGGGGGGGGGGGGAATTCAAAAATTTCCAATTTCAAACAGCCCCACCAGTGGCCGAGAGGTTCTGCTCTCGAAGCTGGTAGACGGGAGGTGCTGGGCTCGATCCCAATCGCGCCCGTCGGCCTAATCGTTCGGAGTTTTCGTGGTTTTCTTCGAGCCGTGGATCTTCCATGCATTAATACGGATTAGGTTCCCTTAGAAAGTCCCCCACGGAGGGCACTCCCCCCGGGCCTATATCCCTCGTGTAGATAATTGGCCATCAAAAATCAACCCAACCCAACCCAATTTCAAACAAATTGCTCTATTTTAAAACTGAAATGAATGTGCAATGTGTGTTTAATGATAATGATACTTATGCATAAAAAAAAATTCATTTCCACAGAAAAATACTGAAACTTCTAAAGAAAAAAGATAAAAATTATAATTATTGGTACATATAATGAAAGTTTAAATACACCTCTTTCATTCAAATAATTAAAATCAAAACTATATTAATTCCTATTTACCTATCTTGGAATCAATGAGCATGAAAATAAAGATAAAAGGATAAGATACCCATTTGCTAAATAGTTCAGGAAGCAATTTCAAACAATACAATAAATGCAATATTTAAACCTAGAAAAATTGCATATATATAGAGAAAACTATATAAATATATGAAATAAGGTACAGAAAAATCTTACATAGTGAAACTAATGCTAATGAACTTACATTTTGACTTTTTTTCACTAATTAATTCTTCTGGCTTTAACGAAGTCTGCCTAATGATAATATTGTCCAATTTAATAGAATCTTTATTTCACTTTCACATTTTAAAAGCATTAGGCTTTGAAGTTTGTCATCACTCATGGTAATTCATAATACAATTTTTAATTGACTAAATATTCTTTTATTAGATGCAACACCTTTATCTGTTGTGAATGTTAAGATTGATAGTTTGAAAACTTGACCCAAATAGTCTGAGTTTCTTCACATGACAGAACAGTGAGTTAACATTATGGTTTGAACTTAAATCAAATATTACTTATCTTTGATATTGGAAGTCAAGTACATCAGGTTTCTGAGATCCAGGACAAAAAATATTAATAACTTTTTAAAAATTAGTGATACTCAAATTTTCCTTGCTAAACGGTAATTTAAATATAGAATGTATTGGTGCAATATTCTATTGGATAGATGAAATATTGTTATTTAAGCCCATTTACAGTGTCCAAAATTTCTTTAAATTCGTTCCTGTAAAACATATGTTATATCATCAATTTCCATTGCTGTATTATTATTTTTATCTATTCCCTTTGGAGGAACCCTTTTCTTATGATGCCCTCGGAAGTCGTCTTCAGTACTTGTTTCCATCTTTTCAGCGAACACAATTCAACTTTTTATCAGATTATACATTCCAGTGTAATCATCACTGAAAGTTCGTACGGTTTGGACAAGACTTTTCATTATAGTGATACAGACAATGATACTGAATGTCAATGGCATTGATGTCTCCAGAATTTCAATTAAACTTTTTATTTTACTCAAAATATTTTTCTTAAAAAAACAAAAACAAAGATGCAACAAATCAAAAGTTTTCATTTTTTTATAAATATCAAATGCTTCTTTCTGTTCATGTAGAAGAATCATATGTCTTTTCTTGGAAAGTCTTTCCTTTTCTAGTATAAAAACAGAATGCTGCTTTAAAAGCAAACTTGTCATACTTGCAGACTTACGTCTGGCATTAACGGCGATGACCAAAACCCTCATATAACTGCTCAGGCAATAATCTATTGATTTGGATAAAGTCTCTAAAGATGTGAATAATTTGTGCATCGATTATAGTTTGTGACAGTGGGATATTTTTTTTATTGTAAAAATTATTCCTTTTTTTTCAGAGATCAAACTCTAAATCAATACTTTCTTTTTTTTGCCAAACAGTATTAATTTAAGGTTTGCAAATTTTTTGTCTTCTATTGCGTACGAGTCATAATTGTACTTCATATAAAAATAGCATCATGTTATTTTGAGATTTTAAACAAAGGAACAAAGTTTTGGAGGAAATAAAGGAAATATATTAGAGACACTGTTGATGAACAACAGTAGGGAAATTCATGTCTGGTAGATGTATGATATTTTCGTAGCACAGAGAATCACAATGTTAAATTGAATCTGGGTGCTGTTTGTATTTCTTTCAATAATATTAACTTGTTCACTGTTACAAAATTCAAGATGGTAGTCAGCAAAACATTGAAAATTTCATATTGTTTTACTATTATTGTAAAAGGAGAAAAAGTCAAATAAACTTATAAGACGAAATGCAGTATTCCATCACAATTCAAACATAAAATATACAATATGAACTTTTAAAAGCTGCTCTTTTAGTTAAAAGGCGACTAATAAAAGAGATCTTACAAGTTTAAAATATACGTTTTAATTAGAATGTCTTAGTACTTTCGGACACTATTTCCAAAGCCCATCATCAGAGAATCACTTCTTAGTACTTTCGAGCTGTATTTCTCAAGCCCATCATTAAAGAACATTTGTGACTGATTCTCTGATGCTGGGCTTGATAAATACAGCCGAAAGTACTAAGAAGCTTTTATAAAAAAGGTGTATTTTTAACTTGTAACATCACTTATATTATTTTAGTCGCCTTTTAAGCAAAACAGTGAGCTTTTTAAAGTTCATATTGTATATTTTAAAGAAAGAGTCTTTCAAAAATCTTGAATTTCCCAATTTTAGCTCAATTTTCCCAAGTCCATAAATACTGCGGGGGGGGGGGGGGGGGGGAGGATCCCCATAACGCCCCACGTTATGTCTCTGGTATCAACACAATGAAAGTAATACTTTCCAATATTAACATTGAAAATACTGATATTTATATAAGTTTTTCAGAAAAGACAAATTCTTCAAATTCTGAAGTAGAAGAGAACAATTCAATTTCAGTTCAAGTTTACCAAATAGAAATTTAACATTGAAAAATTGCTTAAAATTAATTTAATGGGAAAATGAGGGACTGAATAATTATGATTGTGTGAATTTAACAGTCAAATAGGATTTTTTTAATTTGTTTTTTCCTGAAAGTCTTTTAGAAAAAATAATAAAGGAAATTAATATTTTTTTCAAGATGTTAGTGCCAAGTAAACATGACACTATTCAATTTAAACAATATGGTTTTAGTATAAAAAGTAAAATCAATGAGATTAGGTACTAAATATCATTTTAGGTTTAAATTATAGTAATTTAAATCATATAACAGAGTCATTTAAACACATGAATGGTATATATTACAGTAAAGCACAGACTCTCATCAAAGTTTCATGAGTTAAACAGCATCACATGGAATACATACTATGGTGACTACTAGGTAGGGTTGAACAATATCTGGAACTAAACATGGTGATAAATTGTCATGTTTATATCGTGATAATATATCAGAGTTGGGCAAATTCGTAATTCCAATTATCTGCATTGTAATTACAATTTAATTGTATGTAATTAATTATAGTTAAAATTACATGCTGTAAAAAATTCCTGCAGCACTGTAGCCGGAACAGACCCCATGCCATTGTTTCACAAAACTTCCGTGTTTGAATGCGTGTAACTATAATCAATTGCATATAAATTAACTTGTAATTACATTGCTGATAATTGAGATTACAAATTTGCCCAACTCTGTAACATATCAATATTCTGGCATATGAACAAAGTAGTAAAATAATAAGTTGAGTATGAAACTGATCAAGTTAATAAAACTGACATTTATTAAATATATAGCATATATTTTTTTTCCTTGTGAAAACCTTGATATTAAAAATCTCCAATGGAATAATTAATAACATACTTTAGAAAACTAAAAGGAAAAAAACTAAAAGTATAACAGCTTTATGGAAAGTTATGATTTTTCCAAATAGATGAACATAAAAAAGCTAGTACATAGGTTTGGTTTTAGGCTTGGCTTAATGAAATCAAACACCCATTAACTGTGTTCCATTCCGAGTTTTGTTTGGGTTACTGTGAAAATGAACTTGTAAATTAACCAAAATTTTATGCTGGCCAGAAAGTTTTACTGCCACTGTATTTGAAGATTCTAAGAGTCCATTTCTCGAACTGGAATTTTAACCTATATTTCTTTTTCAAATGGAAATAGAATTTTAGAAGCTCTAAATTTGTGAATCCAATATTACGGTTCATTCTGCAAATTAGTTCTTGAATCGTGGTTGAAAAGCTACCCAAACTGCAATAAAAACTATGAATATTGCAATCTGTTGTGCTACAATTAAAAATGATCTTAACATTAGGAATTTCAAATTTTAAACTTAAATAAATCTTAAACTCCTTGATTGAATGATTTACTACTTGGTATTCTAAGATAAAATTTACTGAAGAATCCAAATATGATGTTAAAACTAGACTCTGTTCTATTATTTTTAAAACAATCATACTGATTAGTAAAGTTATCAGACAAATTTAATTTTTTGCACAGTTGGAAAGAAATCAACTCATATGAGAACTTTACCAATATTTATGATTGCGTTAAAAATAATAGTATATCTACATACCCGCTGATTATGGAGCTTCTTTACATGTGGTTTATCCTGTTGAGCTGTCTACATGGCAGACCAGATGTTATTATCAATAAGATTATTTGAGTGAAATATGTTCACCAGTTGTCAGCCTATGTAGCTTAAACGGTAGGCAGAGCATTAGCAATGCGAGCCAATGATTTGGATTTGAGTCTCGTTTAGGCTTTTTTCCACTCAGTTGGAAAAATTCAATTCGTAGATGTTTTTAATAAAAATTTGAGTTTGATGCAATTTAAATATGCAAACAACTCCCTAAACAAAATTCAAGTATAGCATTATTACCAACTGTTTGGTACAAGTCAGATTTTTATCGATTAAGAGTTATTAGAGGAAAATTTATTTTTATGACTGAATATGTCTAATCATTGAGTTAATGGAGAATATTTTAATGTAAATACGAGACAAACAAGTCAAAATCATCTTATTTCTTTAGGGGTTAAAGAACTGATAAATAATCATGAAGCAGAAATTTCTGAATTACTTGCTAAAACATACAGCTGGCAACTGTATAATATGCATTTTTTAATTAAAAGAAAACGAAATATCAAGGTAAATTACACAGTAATTTATGTCTTACCCTAATTAGTTCTGTTTCTTTTTCTCTGAGCAGTCGTTTTAATTTTTTGATTCTATCTTCTGCATATCCTTGGCAATTTTGTACCTGGATGTATATAGCAACTTAATATCCATCATAACAACCTGGATATATATAGCAACTTAAAATATACAATACATTACTTACACAACCAGTTATAATTTAAAAATACATTACACATTATCATTCTATTTGGGATCAAGACCACAACTTAAAGAATTACCCTCTACGGTAGGGATGCACAACCTGTGGCCCGCGGGCCAAAATTGGCCTGCGATGGGTGAACTTGTGGCCCGTGAATTTCGAAAATTTATAACTGAGAAAAATCGCAATTTTTGTCCATATGTTGCTGGAAAAAATCTTTAATTTTGTCAATTTCTCGCTGGAAAACATTGCAAATTTCATTTATCAGACTCGGAAAAATCGCGAGTTTCGCCAGTTTGTCACAAATTTCGTCAAATTGCACGGGAAAAATTACAAATTTCGTCAGAGTCAGATAAAAATTTCGAATTTCATGGACCGGGTGCAGAAAAATCGTGAATTTCGTTGATCGAGTGCGGAAAAATCGCGAATTTTGATGAGGTGCTCAAAAATTCCAAATTTTGTTGATCGGATTCGGAAAAATAACAAGTTTCGTAATTTTATCACGAGAAAAAATTACAAATTTCGTCAGTCAATTCAGAATCACGAATTTCGTTGACCGGGTTTGGAAAAATCGCGAATTTTCTCGATCATGTGTGAAAAATTCTCAAATTTCGTTGATCTTTTGCGAAAAAATCGCGAGTTTCGTCAGTTTATCGCGGGAAAAATTACAAATTTCGTCATAGTCAGTTAAGAATCGCGAATTTCGTTGATCGGGCGCGCAAAAATCTCTAATTTCGTTGATCGAGTGCGGGAAAATCCCTAATTTTGCCGCTTTGGTGCAGAAAAGTCTCAAATTTCGCTAATCGGGCACAGAAAAACCGAGAATTTTGTCGATGATGCGCTGAAAATTGCAAATTTTGTTGATCGGCCAGGGAAAAATCGCACGTTTCATCAGTTTATCGCAAGAAAAAAATCGTTGATTTCGTCAATTTTTCGCGGGAAAAAGTTACAAATTTCGTCAGTCAGTTAAGAATCACAAATTTCGTTAATCGGGCGAAAAAATCGCGAAATTTGCCAATCAGGCGAGGAAGAATCTCAAATTTCGGTGATCGGCTGCAGAAAAATCGCGAGTTTCATCAATTTATTGCGAGAAAAAATTGGGAATTTCTTCACTCTGTCGCGGTAAAAAAAATATATATATACGTATTTCGACAACTGATGGAAACTTACTTTTGTCAATTGATCACAAAAATATCGCGAAATCTTTCAATCACTCGTGGGAAAAAAATTGTGAATTTTGTCAAAATTTTCCATTTATCAAGAAAGAACAGTTAGTCTTCATAAAGTGTATGGTTACAGATGGATATGAATACAGGTATGAAGAAGTCCTGCATGCAATTTACTTATTTCTATTTGTTTATTTTTTACATACAAAAATTCATTATTCTTTAAGAATAAAGAGTTCTCCTCCCCCCCCCCCCCAACCTCCCGATATAGAATCCTGTCTGTGTTACTGATGTGGCTCTCGACAACCCAGACATTTTTGTAAGTGGCCCTTCTCTCAAAAAGGTTGTGCACCCCTACTCTACGGTATAAAAGTACAAATCAGCATTTGGCTCAAATGCTTCACTGAGGATAAAGGGTTCATATTTGCATTTGTAATTGAAACAGTTTATTTAAATAGAAGATAGCATTAGATGTCCATACTCTTTACAAAAGTGCTAAACAGAGAAAAGACTCTCGTCTGACGATCAGAGTGCAGTTATCAGTTATGTCAATGTATATAGAAACAATGAGTAATTCTATAATTCAGTCATCACAGTTGCTTATATTTTTTCTTCCAAAGTTTGACTTCTATATACTTAATAAAGATGGAAAAGCTGTGAATTAAATGTTTATAGCTAAACATTCAGTTTTAGTTTATTTCACCATGACATATAGACTCTATCTCCCATGACATATAGATGCTATCTCTCTCAAAAGGATTTTCATAAATAGTATCAGATATATATATATATATATTTTTTTTTGGGGGGGGGGGGAGGAAGAATTTAAAAATTTCCCAACTTCAAACAAATTGCTCTATTTTAAAACTGAAATGATTAGATGCAACACCATTATCTGTTGTGAATGTTAAGATAGATAATTTGAAAACTTGACCCAAATATTCTGAGTTTCTTCACATGACACAAAAGTGTGTTAAAATTATGGTTTGAACTTAAATCAAATATTATTTATCTTTGATTGTGGATGTCAAGTACATCAGGTTTCTGAGATCCAGGACGAAAAATATTAATTAATTTTTAAAAATTAGTGATACTCAAATTTTCCTTGCTAAATGGTAATTTAAATATAGAATGTATTGGTGCACTATTCTATTGGATAGACAGTAGGGACAACAGTAGGGAAAATCATGTCTGGTAGATGTATGATATTTTCGTAGCACAGAGAATCACAATGTCAAATTGAATCTGGGTGCTGTTTGTATTTCTTTCAATAATATTAACTTGTTCACTGTTACAAAATTCAAGATGGTAGTCAGCAAAACATTGAAAATTTCATATTGTTTTTCTATTATTTTAAAAGGAGAAAAAGTCAAATAAACTTATAAGACGAAATGCAATATTCCATCATGATTCAAACATAAAATATACAATATGAACTTTTAAAAGCTGCTCTTTTAGTTAAAAGGCGACTAATAAAAGAGATCTTACAAGTTTAAAATATACATTTTAATTAAAATGTCTCAGTACTTTTGGACACTATTTCCCAAGCCCGTCATCAGAGAATTACTTCTTAGTACTTTCAAGCTGTATTTCTCAAGCCCATCATTAAAGAATATTTGTGACAGATTCTCTGATGCTGGGCTTGGGAAATACAGCCCGAGAGTACTAAGAAGCTTTTAAAAAATGTGTATTTTTAACTTTTAACATCACTTACAGATGGGTGACAAAATAATACGAACAACTATGACACCAATGGTGTAAGAATTGCAACTCTTCCATAAATGTTCGAAGCATGAAGTTCCCTTTTGACAGTCCTTGCTGAAATTGATTCTGGAGATGACTATTTATATATGACGCTATCTGGGATAAAGATTGCCTGTGCTTTCTGACCGCTATAGGGGTCAACTCTCTTTTATCCCTCTCAGAAAGCTTTCTTTTCCGTCCACTTTTGTATTTTGCAGACGACAATTTATCGCATTTCATGTACGCTGTCATAACGGTTGACACAGTACTCCCACAAACTTCTAATATAAGTAGACTCCCAATTCCATTGTTCTTTCGGGAAGGTTTTGACTCCAACATCTTTTGTTTTCATTGCCAAAAGGATGCCGTATTTTGGCGGTAATCCCTTTATTGGCAAAGCAAAAGTGCGGTCAACCACTACCCCCTACATACTAAATGCCTCTCGCATTCACTGTTTTCCCCATATAAGAACTGGAAGTCAGTTTAGCCCCAAAATGCTCTGCCATCTATCGGTGACAATTGACATGATTTTTAAAAACCTGTAGATAAATAACGTAAACAAAAGTTGTTTTGAGAATATTTAAATAGAAAATTTTAAAATAAATTAGCTTAAAAAGCAAAATTTGTTAAAAAATTTTTGTTATTTGTTCCTAGTATTTCACTTTTTTTTTTCTCTTTTCGTATTTATTTTAATTGTTGTATTAAATGATATTTTTTCTATAAAATATTTGAAAAGAGAAATTATTTCATAATTTCTCTTCAATTTCAAATGATGAATGATAAAATAACGCACATACTTTATTTTATTATATGCATTTTAAATTATATGTTCTTTTTTAAAATTAATTATAATATATAAATTAATAGCACTTACATTTACTTGTAAATAGATTTCCATCAAAAATAAAATAAACAAGGTTTATGAAGTGAAAATATTTATTAACATTATAAAATGGTACATGAATTTTAATCAATGGATCAAAAACTATGAGCAAGTTTAAAAAGGTTATTGCAAAACATAAAAGTATTTGATTAAATTAAATTTTACTAAATAGTAAGACATGTATTTCTTTCAGGCAAAATATTAATAATAAACAAGGTTAATATGAGGTGAATGTGTCAGTGAAGGACAATCTTAAGGAATTGCTTTAAAAATAATTTTTAATTAATAATTATAATTATTATATTCCTGTTTTTTTACATTATATTAATCTATCAACAATGTTTAACTAACTTCATAGTTGTACTTCCCATTGTGAATTAAAATTTAATTCTAATAATAACATAATTACTTGACATTCCAGTACTAGTACCATACAGTTGCCTCAATAAATAGATTGCAATATTTTTCTGAACTTCCCTATTTAATATTTTCTATCTAAAATAATTAAATCATTGATATTGTGATAATAATACTATAAATATTAATTACCTTTATCATAATAATGAAACTAGCAAGTCTTTTTAAGTGTTTAAAAAACATTTAACTCACAGTTTCATTTCTTTTATATTTGAATTATTAACTATTATAAGTAATCATCAAGTACTTTCAGGAAATTTAAATAGTTGGAAATATGATTCTGTTCAATGATGCTCCAAGGCACTTTTTTTTCATCTTTTTGACTACCCCCCTGCCCCCCCCCCACACACACACCAGGGCCGAAACTAGCCTTTTTTGCACCCGGGGCAAACATGGATTTTGGCACCACCCCCCTCCCTCTTCCACAAAGTATATTTACAAAGAGAATTTTACTAATTTTATAATAGACGACTTATTTCAAAATTTAAAATATGTAATACTGAACTACGTAATCTACAGTGGCGGATCCAAGGGGGAGGTCCCTCTGAACACCAGCAAAAATATTCTGAAGATCATTTTTAAAATGAAATATACAGTAGAGTCCCGATTATCCGAGTTCTGCCTAACCGAGTTTCCGCTTTCACCGAGTTATTTTATTCTGATGGACTGATGGCTTCCATTATTATAAAACAGCCATTATAAATGAAGTGTTAGGTGAAGATGAAAGAGCAGTCGTAAAAAGTTAGAACTCTGATTTTCTGGTCAGAATGGGAAAAATATGGGCAAAATCTTTTTTGAAAAAAAAAATTATGGCCATTTTTTTTTTCGAGAACTTTGATTTTCTGGTCAGAATAGAAAAAAAAATGGGCATAAATTTTTTTGCCATCAAGTACAGATCAAGTACTTTCAAGAAATTTAATAAGTTGGAAATACGATTCTGTGCATTGATGTTCCAAGACACTTTTTTCATCTTTTTTACTACACCCCCCCCCCCCCCTCTCCGTTACACACACACGTTGCCTCAATAAATTGATAATAGTATTTTTTTAATTCCCTATTTTATATTTTCTATGTAAAAAACTTAATTTATTGATATTGTGATATTAATACTATATATATTAATTACATTTATTATGATAATGAAACTAGCAAGTCTTCCGGTCAAGGCCTCAAAACGTCAATTCTGCGTTTTTTTTTTTTTTTTTAAACATTTAATTTAGTTTCATTTCTTTTATATTTGTATTAGTAATTATTACAAGTAATAATCAAGTACTTTCAGGAATGAAATTATTGATATATTTCAATTACATAATATTTATATTGCTTCAAAACACAATGCTATGAATACATATTTATTTTGATCACATTACTAATTCGTATTCGATTTCATCGTGTATCATTTATTATTATTATCATTATAATTTTGCTGGAAGAAATTTAAATAATTTTGAATGTTATTGTATTTTCATTTTCATACAGAATTTCAGGCTTAGCATAATTATTTGATAAAAAAAAATACTTTGATCTATCATTTTTATTATTAATAATAACATTATTATTTCAGATTCTTTCAGATTAAGGTACTCTTTTCCTTTTAGGACATTGTAAATTAATAAAAATACATCTTATTAATAGCAACTGTACATTAATTTAATTTATTATTATACAACGGAATGTTATTAGAAACATGCAAATAATAGTAGTAAAAATATCTATTTGTATTTTTAAAAATACAATGAAAAAAAGTTAAAAAGACTCGTTGACTGTCTTCTACAGGAATGGTGAAAAGAAATATTTTCCTTTATTTTGCTGGATGAACAGCAGTAAGGCACACAGCAATATGGCAATTTATAGAGAATATATTAACTTCATTAAAAGTAAACATTCTGTTTAAAAAAATCACAAATTACTGCAAAAAAAAAAAAAAATAATAGCTTTCAAAGGCAGGTCTATGAGGCGATCCATGTAAATACAGCAATAACATACCCCAAACAGTAGCGCCATCTATCAACCTTGCTGACTTCCATTTTTGAGTCAAATGCGAGAGGCATGTAGTATGTAGGGGGTAGTGGGTCAACTCATGACAGACGATGTTTCGGCGGGAATCTGGAGAGAGATTCCGAGGAGAAAAACCAGTTTGGCGCGCTAAATCTGCCTTCCATCACGTGATGGAGGGCAGAGATGTCGGAGACAAGAAAAGGTTGCCGATTTGGAGTCTACTTATATTAGAAGTCTGTGAGTACTCCTTGCACGCCCCAAATAATTGGCTGTTTCCGTTACGGAGCAACCAGCGCACAGCATTCCAACAATCATTCGTTTTTCGAACTCTGATAAGTTAGTCATTACTGACAAGGAAGGTCTCCTTACAGGGCATACTCAGAATATGTTGAAAAAAATTCTAGTGAAACTACTCATGCATGTAATAAGGTATCGGCCAAATTTAACGGCGGAATTTCAGTAGAAAGTCTGTAAAAAAATAAAATACTTTCGAATATTTGGCGCGAAAATATGAAAGTGACATGCAATTTGGTGAGCAGGATTTTTCCTCGCCAAAAGCAAACGATTTTAATGCATCTGAAAATTGTTTATTGTTTTTTAGAACGCAGGGTTTTTAAATGAATTTAAATTTAATCAATGAAAGAGGTTATTATATATTTTTAATATTACATATATATGTTGCTTGTTGCTATAGTTATTGAATTTTATCACTGTAAATATATTTTCTATGCTTTGCAAGTTGCAAATATCTATTCTAAGTTATAGTCAGCTGACATTTGATTGCCATAATACGTTTCCATATCGAAGACGAAGTCGTTTCCATAGCAACAAAATCAAATCGACAGTGTTTTATCTGCCTTATTTTTGAGTATGAAATAATTCAAATCAATTTAAATTTTGTTTTAAATCGTAAAATATTATATTTAAATTTTATAATAAATGCATATAAATATATGTGACAAACTATAGTTAAAACAAACTAAAAATGACAAAACTATAGTTAAAACAAATTAAAAATGACAAAACTAAAGTTATTTAAATTAAACTTAAGAAACAAATTCAACATAAAAAGTTTTTTCCTACATAAAAGCGTATTTTTTTTTCATCGCCAACTGGTGATAAATCACCAAATAAACGAAAATTTCGTTATTTTTTTATGAACTCTGTATTGGGGTTCCGCCAAATTTTTTTTATAAACATATACATCCATATGAGAAGACCATTCTGTATTTTTTTCAGATTTTTCTGAGAATGCCCATATGGAGATTTTCCTTGTGAGTTTTCTAGAGCGTATGATAAGCGCATGCAACACCTATGACTGATGTCGAGCGACTGATACCTTACCGTTCATAACACCTTTTTCATGGGTGTTCATATTATTTTGTCACCCATCTGTATATTATTTTAGTCGCCTTTTAAGTAAAACAGTGAGCTTTTTAAAGTTCATATTGTATATTTTAAAGAAAGAGTCTTTCAAAAATCTTGAATTAATCAACTTTAAGCTTGAATTTCCCAAGTCAATAAATATTGCAGGGGGGGGGGGGGGGGTCCAAAATAACACCCACGCGACGCCAATGTAAGTAATACTTTCCAATATTAAAATTGAAAATATTGATATTTATATAAGTTTTTCAGAAAATACAAATTCTACAAATTCTGAAATACGAGAGTACAATTCAATTTCAGTTCAAGTTTTCCATATAGAAATTTAACATTTAAAAATTGCTTAAAATTAATTTAATGGAAATATGAGGGACTGAATAATTATGATTGTGTGAATTTAACAGTCAAACAGGATTTTTTATTTTTATTTTTTTTCCTGAAAGTCTTTTAATAAAAATAGTAAAGGAAACAAATATTTTTTTTAAGATGTTTGTGCCATGTACACATGACACTATTCAAGTTAAACAATATGGTTTTAGTTTAAAAAGTAAAATCAATAAGATTAAGTACTAAATATCCTTTTAGGTTTTAAATTATACTAATTTAAATCTTATAACAGAGTCATTTAAACACATGAATGGTATATATTACAGTAAAGCACAGGCTCTCATCAAAGCTTCATAAGTTAAACAGCATCACATGGAATACATACTCTGGTGAATACTAGATAGGGTTGAACAATATCTGGGACTAAACATGGTGATAAATTGTCATTTTTATATTGTGATAATGTATCAGAGTTGGGCAAATTTGTAATTCCAATTATCTGCATTGTAATTACAATTTAATTGTATGTAATTAATTATAGTTAAAATTACATGCTGTAAAAAATCCTTGCAGCACTGTAGCCAGAACAGCCCCATGCCATTGTTTAACAAAATTTCTGTGTTTGAATGTGTGTAACTATAGTCAATTGCATGTAAATTAACTTGTAATTACATTGCTGATAAAAGATATTACAAATTTGCATAACTCTTTAACATATCAATATTCTGGCATATGAACAAAGTAATAAAATAATAAGTTGAGTATGAAACTGATCAAGTTAATAAAACTGACATTTATTAAATATATAGCATATACATTTTTTTCCCTTGTGAAAACTATGAGATTCAAAATCTCCAATGGAATAATTAATAACATACTTTAAAATACTAAAAGGAAAAAAACTAAAAATATAACAGCTATTTGAAAAATTATAATATTTCCAAATAGATGAATATGTTCCATTTTGAGTTTTGTTTGGGTTACTGTGAAAATGAACTTGCAAATTAACCAAAAATTTTATGCTGGCCGAAAACTTTTGACTGCCAATTTATTTGAAAATTCTAAGAGTCCATTTCTCTCACAAAAATAATGGGATACAATTCAAATTTATATTAATTAATTAATTTCAAAATATACTTTTTTTTTTCAAAATTAATATTTGAGAAAAACAGGAATTTTAACCTATATTTCTTTTTTAAACGGAAACAGAATTTTAGAAGCTTGAAATTTGTGAATCCAATATTACAGTTCATTCTGCAAATTAGTTCTTGAATTGTGGTTGAAAAAATACCTATAATACAATCTGTTGTGCCACAATTAAAAATGATCTTAACATTAGGAATTTCAAATTTAAAACTTAAATAAATTTTACACTACTTGATTGAATGATTTACTACTTGGTATTCTAAGATAAAATTTACTGAAGAATCCAAATATGATGTCAAAACTAGATTCTGTACTATTATTTTTAAAACAATCATAATGATTAGTAAAGTTATCAGACAAGTTTAATTTTTTGCACAGTTGGAAAGAAATCAACTCATATGAGAACTTTACCAATAATTATGATTGCGTTAAAAATAATAGTATATCTACATACCCGCTGATTATGGAGCTTCTTTACATGTGGTTTATCCTGTTGAGCTGTCTACATGGCAGACCAGATGTTATTATCAATAAGGTTATTTGAGTGAAATATGTTCACCAGTTGTCAGCCTAGCTAGCTTAAACGGTAGGCAGAGCAATAACAATGTGAACCAATGATTTGGATTTGAGTCTCGCTTTGGAATTCTCCCACTCAGTTGGAAAAATTCAATTCGTAGATGTCTGTATTGAAAATTTGATTTTGATGCAATTTAAATATGAAAACAACTCCCTTAACAAAATTCAAGTATAGCATATTTTAGTAGGCATAATTATCAACTGATTGGTACAAGTCAGATTTTTATCAATTATTTGTGGTAGAGTTAATAGAGGAACATTTATTTTCATGACTGCATATGTCTAATCATTGAGTTAAAGAAAAATACTTTAATGTAAATATGAGACAAACAAGCCAAAATCATTAGATTTCTTTAATGGTTAAAGAAATGATAAATATTCTTGAAGCAGAAATTTCTGAATCACCTCATACAGCTTACGTTGGCAACTGCATAATGTGCATTTTTAAATTAAAATAAAACAAAATATCAAGGTAAATTACACAGTAATTTAGGTCTTACCCTAATTAGTTCTTTTTCTTTTTCTGTGAGCTGTTGTTCTAATTTTTGGATTCTATCTTCACCTATTCCTTGTACCTGGATGATATATATAGCAACTTAAAATTATACAACACATTACTTAAACGACCATTTATAATGTAAAAACACATCAAGCATTATCATTCTGTTTGGGACCAAGGCCACAACTTAAAGAATTACCCTCTACGGTATAAAAGTAAAAATCATTATTAGGCTCAAATGCTTCACTGAGAATCAAGGGTTCATATTTGCATTTGTAATTGAAACAGTTTATTTAAATACAAGATGGCATTAGATGTCCATAGTCTTTACAATTATGCTAAACAGAGAAAGGACTCTCGGCTGAAGATCATAGTGCAGTTATCAGTTATGTCAATGTAAATAGAAACAATGAGTAATTCTATAAATCAGTCATCAAAGTTGCTTATATTTTTTCTTTCAAAGGTTTCCTAGTATATACTTAATAAAGATGGAAAAGCTGTGAACTGAATGTTTACAGCTAAATATTTAATTTTAGTTTATTTCACCATGGACTACAGACTCTGCAATCTCTCTCAACAGGATTTTCATAAATAGTATCAACACAATATAAGTAATACTTTCCAATATCAGCATTGAAAATACTGATATTTATATAAGTTTATCAGACAATTCCATATTCTTCACATTCTGAAATAGATGAGTACAATTCAATTTCAGTTCAAGTTTTCCAAATAGAAATTTAACATTGAAAAACTGCTTAAAATTAATGGGAAAATGAGGGACTAAATAATTATGGTTGTGTGAACTTAACAGTCAAACAGAATTTTTTAAATTTGTTTTTCCCTGAAAGTCTTTTAGAAAAATTAATAAAGGAAACTAATATTTGTTTTCAAGATGTCAGGGCCACACAGATATGTCACTGTTTAATTTAAACAATATGGTTTTAGTATAAAAAGTAAAATCAATAACATTAGGTACTAAATATCATTTTAGGTTTAAATTATAGTAATTTAAATCATTCATAAGTTAAAAAGCATCACATGGAATACATCACATGGTGGCTATCTTAAGATTATCTGAAGAAATCTCCAGTTTCTCCAGAAATTCTACAGAAATCTGAAGAAATTTTGCAGATTTAGAGTTACACTTCAAAATATCTGCAGAATTTCTTAAGATATTCTTTAAAATATCTGCAGAAATGGGCCAAATACCTACAGATTTTTGGGCCAATTACCTACAGATTTTCTACAGATTTTTTTTATAGGGTTGAACAATATCTGGAACTAAACATGGTGATAAATTGGCATTTTTATATTGTGATAATATATCAGAGTTGGGCAAATTTGTATTTCCAATTATCTGCATTGTAATTACAATTTAATTGTATGTATGTAATTAATTATAGTTAAAATTACATGCTGTAAAAAATTCTTACAGCACTGTAGCCGGAACAGACCCCATCCCATTGTTTCACAAAACTTCAGTGTTTGAATGCGTGTAACTATAATCAATTGCATGTAAATTAACTTGTAATTACATTGCTGAGTATTAAGATTACAAATTTGCCCAACTCTGTAACATATCAATATCCCGGCATATGAACATATTATTAAAATAATAAGTTGAGTATGAAACTGATCAAGTTAATAAAACTGAAATTTATTAAATATATAGCATATATTTTTTTTTCCTTGTGGAAACTATGAGATCAAAAATCTCCAATGGAATAATTAATAACATACTTTAGAATACTAAAAGGAAAAAAGCTAAAAGTATAACAGCTTTGTGAAAAGTTATGATTTTTCCAAATAGATGAACATAAAAAAGCTACTACATAGGTTTGGGTTTAGGTTTGACTTTAACAATCCAAACATCCATTAACTGTGTTCCATTCAGAGTTTTGTTTGGGAATTTGAAGATTTGAAGAACCGGACATTTTTCGCCCAGTTGGAAATTTACATCTAATATGATTTGTTTACCAATTAGAATAATTGTGTTAATATTAATCTAGTGTAATTTCGTATCCAGCGATTTCTGGAGTTCCATTACCTGAGATTTATTCTGTTGAGCTGAACCAGGTTTCAGACCAGATGCTGTAATCATCAAGGTTAGCTGGGTGAAAAAGTTCGACCAGAATCATCCGGGACAGCTCAGATGGCAGAGCACTGGCGGCTTCAGCCAGGAGGTCCCGGGTTCGAATCCTGGTCCGGACATTTTTCGCCCAGTTGGAAATTTACATCTAATATCAATAAGGTTATTTGAGTGAAAAATGCTCATGAGTTTCAGTCGATGTAGCTTAAACGGTATGCAGAGCATTAACAATGCAAGCCAATGATTTGGATTTGAGTCTCGTTTAGGCATTTTTCCACACAGTTGGAAAAATTCAATTAGTAGATGTTTGTATTAAAAATTTGAGTTTGATGCAATTTAAATATGAAAACAACTCCCTAAACAAAATTCAAGTATAGCATTATTATCAACTGATTGGTACAAGTCACATTTTTGTCGATTAAGAGTTAATAGAGGAGAATTTATTTTCATGACTGAATATGTCTAATCATTGAGTTAATGGAGAATATTTTAATGTAAATATTGGACAAACAAGCCAAAATCATTAGATTTCTTTAAGGGTTAAAGAACTTATACATATTCTCGAAGCAGAAATTTCTGAATTACTTGCTAAAGCTTACAGCTGGCAACTGTATAATATGCATTTTTAAATTAAAAGAAAACGAAATATCAAGGTAAATTACACAGTAATATATGTCTTACCCTAATTAGTTCTGTTTCCTTTTCTGTGAGCTGCTGTTCTAATTTTTGGATTCTATCTCGAGCTCTTCCTTGTACCTGGATGATATATATAGCTACTTAAAATTATACAACACATAACTTACACGACCATTTATAATGTAAAAATACATCAAGAATTATCATTCTGTTTGGGACCAAAGCCACAACTTAAAGAATTATGCTTTACGGTATAAAAGTACAAATCATTATTTGGCTCAAAAGCTTCACTGAGAATCAAGGGTTCATATTTGCAATAGTAATTGAAACAGTTTATTTAAATACAAGATGGCGTTATATGTCCATAGTCTTTACAATTATGCTAAACAGAGAAAGGACTCTCGGCTGAAGATCATAGTGCAGTTATCAGTTATGTCAATGTAAATAGAAACAATGAGTAATTCTATAAATCAGTCATCACAGTTGCTTATATTTTTTCTTTTAAAGATTTCCTTGTATATACTTAATAAAGATGGAAAATGTTTGAATGTTTATGCCTAAATATTTATTTTTAGTTTATTTCACCATGGTGTAAAGACTCTGCTATCTCTCTCAACAGGATTTTCATAAATAGTATCAACACAATGTAAGTAATATTTTCCAATATTAACATTGAAAATAATGATATTTATATAAGTTTTTCAGAAAATACATATTCTTCACATTCTGAAATAAAAGAGTACAATTCAATTCCAGTTGAAGTTTTCCAAATAGAAATTTAACATTGAAAAATTGCTTAAAATTAATTTAATGGGAAAATAGGGACTAACTAATTATGATTGTGTGAACTTAACAGTCAAACACGATTTTTTAAATTTGTTTTTCCCTGAAAGTCTTTTAGAAAAATTAATAAAGGAAACTAATATTTTTTTTCAAGATGTCAGTGCCAAGTAGGCATGTCACTGTTCAATTTAAACAATATGGTTTTAGTATAAAAAGTAAAATCAATAAGATTAGGTACTAAATATCCTTTTAGATTTAAATTATAGTAATTTAAATCTTATAACAGACTCATTTAAACACATGAATGGCATATATTACAGTAAAGCACAGACTCTCATGAAAGCCTCATAAGTTAAAGAGAATCACATGGAATACATACTCTGGTGACTACTAGATAGGGTTGAACAATATCTGGAACTAAACATGGTGATAAATTGGCATTTTTATATCGTGATAATATATCAGAGTTGGGCAAATTTGTAATTTCAATTATCTGCATTGCAATTACAATTTTATTGTATGTATGTAATTAATTATAATTAAAATTACATGTTGTAAAAAATTCTTGCAGCACTGTAGCCGAACAGCCCCCATGCCATTGTTTGACAAAATTTCTGCGTTTGAATGTATGCAACTATAATCAATTGCATGTAAATTAACTTGCAATTACATTGCTGATAATTGAGATCACAAATTTGCCCAACTCTGTAACAAAGCAATATTCTGGCATATGAGCAAAGTAGTAAAATAATAAGTTGAGTATGAAGCTGATTAATTTAATAAAACTGAAATTTATTAAAAAAAATAGCATATATTTTTTTCCCTTGTGGAAACTATGAGATTAAATATCTCCAATGGAATAATTAATAACATACTTTAGAATACTAAAAAGAAAAAAATTAAAAGTATAACAGCTTTATGAAAAGTTATGATTTTTCCTAATAGATGAACATAAAAATGCTACTACATAGGTTTGGGTTTAGGCTTGACTTTAACAATCCAAACATCCATTAACTGTGTTCCATTCAGAGTTTTGTTTGGGTTACTGTGAAAATGAACTTGCAAATTAACCAAAAATTTTATGCTGGCTGGAAACTGTTACCGCCACTGTATTTGAAGATTCTAAGCGTGAATTTCTCTTACTGGAATTTTAAACCATATTTCTTTTTTAAATGGAAATAGAATTCTAGAAGCTTGAGAATTGTGAATCCAATATTACAGTTCATTCTGCATATTAGTTCTTGAATTGTGGTTGAAAAACTACCCATAATGCAATCTGTTGTGCAACAATTAAAAATGATCTTAACATTAGGAATTTCAAACTTTAAACTTAAATAAATCTTAAACTACTTGATTGAATGATTTACTACTTGGTATTCTAAGATAAAATTTACGGAAGAATCCAAATATGATGTCAAAACTAGATTCTGTACTATTATTTTTAAAACAATCATAATGATTAGTAAAGTTATCAGACAACTTTAATTTTTTGCACAGTTGGAAAGAAATCAACTCATATGAGAACTTTACCAATAATTATGATTGCGTTAAAAATAATAGTATATCAACATACCCGCTGATTATGGAGCTTCTTTACGTGTGGTTTATCCTGTTGAGCTGTCTACATGGCAGACCAGATGTTATTATCAATAAGGTTATTTGAGTGAAATATGTTCACCAGTTGTCAGCCTATGTAGCTTAAACGGTAGGCAGAGCATTAGAAATGCAAGCCAAAGATTTGGATTTGAGTCTCCTTTAGGCATTTTTCCACTCAGTTGGAAAAATTGAATTCGTAGATGTTTGCATTAAAAATTTGAGTTTGATGCAATTTAAATATGAAAACAACTCCCTAAACAAAGTTCAAGTATAGCATTATTACCAACTGTTTGGTACAAGTCACATTTTTATTGATTAAGAGTTAATAGAGGAAAATTTATTTTCATGACTGAAAATGTCTTATCATTGAGTTAATGGAGATTATTTCAATGCAAATATGAGACATTGAGCCAAACAAGCCAAAATCATAAGATTTCTTTAAGGGTTAAAGAACTGATAAATATTCTCGAAGCAGAAATATCTGAATTACTTGCAAAAACTTACAGCTGGCAACTGTATAATATGCATTTTTAAATTAAAAGAAAACGAAATATCTAGGTAAATTACACAGTAATTTAGGTCTTACCCCAAATAGTTCTGTTTCTTTTTCTTTGAGCAGTCGTTCTAATTTTTTTATTCTATCTTCTGCACATGCTTGGCAATCTTGTACCTGGATGATATATATAGCAACTTAAAATTATACAACACATTACTTACACGACCATTTATAATAAAAAAATACATTACACATTATCATTCTGTTTGGGAACAAGGACGGAACTTAAAGAATTAGCATCTACGGTATAAAAGTAAAAATCAGCATTTGGCTCAGATGCTTCACTGAGGATAAAGGGTTCATATTTGCATTTGTAATTAAAACAGTTTATCAAAATAGAAGATGGCGTTAGATGTCCATGCTCTTTACAACTGTGCTAAACAGAGAAAGGACTCTCGTCTGACGATCATAGTGCTGTTATCAATTATGTCAATGTATATAGAAACAATGAGTAATTCTATAATTCAGTCATCACAGTTGCTTATATTTTTTCTTCCAAAGTTTGACTTGTATTTACTCAATAAAGATGAAAAAGCAGTGAATTGAATGTTTATAGCTAAACTGTTAGTTTTAGTTTATTTCAACATGACGTATAGACTCTGCTATCTCTCTCAAAAGGATTTTCATAAATAGTATGAAATATTTTTTCAGGGGGGGGGGGGGGAGAAGAATTTAAAAATTTCCAAATTTCAAACAAATTGCTCTATTTTAAAACTGAAATGATATGTGTAATGTGTGCTTAATGATAATGATACTTATGCGTAAAAAAAAATCATTTCCACAGAAAAATACTGAAACTTCTAATGAAAAAACATAAAAATTATAATTATTGGTACATAAAATGAAAGTTTAAATACACCTCTTTCATTCAAATAATTAAAATCAAAATTAGATTAATTTCTATTTTCCTATCTTGGAATCATTGAGCATGAAAATAAAGATCAAAGGATAAGATACCCATTTGCTATATGAATAGTTCAGGAAGCAATATCAAACAATACAATAAATGCAATATTTAAACCTAGAAAAATATCATATATATATAAAAAAACTACATAAATATGTGAAATAAGGTACAGAAAAATCTTACATAGTGAAACTAATGCTAATGAACTTACATTTTAAATTTTTTTCACTTATCATTAATTCTTCTGGCTTTAATGAAGTCTGCCTAATGATAACATTGCCCAATTTAATAGAATCTTTATTTCACTTTCACATTTTAAAAGCATTAGGCTGTGAAGTTTGTGATCACTCTTGGTAATTCATAATACAATTTTTAATTGAATAAATGTTATTTTATTAGATGCAACAGCATTATCTGTTGTGAATGTTAAGATAGATAGTTTGAAAACTTGACCCAAATAGTCTGAAATTTTTCGCATGACAGAAATGTGAGTTAACATTATGGTTTAACTTAAATCAAATATTACTTGTATTTGATTGTGGAAGTCAAGTACAGTCATGGGGAAAAAAAATTAAACACCCCTACTAACTCCTAAACAAATTATCGTAGAAGAAAGTTACTGGTACAGAACGATTGGAAATAAAGTCTACTTTTAAATGATGTATATAATATTTGCTTAGGGGGCCATCTACATATTAAAACGAACCATAACTTTGTTTTTTTCAATGGCAGTACACAATTCTGACAGCATAAAAGATCTCTACACCCTTCAATTAGCCTAAAAACCAATTTTTATGCAATTCATACCATAAGTTTCCGAGAAATTAATTATTTTATAACGAACGTATTTTAAGGGCTGTATCAGAATTTAAGTTCGGTACTCAATTGTTAATCAAGAGAGCTCCCCTCTTGATCGAGGCACCTTAAGCAGTCTATATGGTAATTTAAATACAGAATGTATTGGTGCAATATTCTATTGGATAGATGAAATATTGTTATTTAAGCCCATTTCCAGAGTCCAAAATTTATTTAAATTCGTTCCTGTAAAACATATGTTATATCATCAATTTCCATTGGCTGTATTATTATTTTTATCTATTCCCTTTGGCGGAGCCCTTTTCTTATGGTGCCTTCGGAAGTCGTCTTCAGTACTTGTTTCCATCTTTTCAGCGAACACAATTCAACTTTTTATCAGATTATACATTCTAGTGTAATCATCACTGAAAGTTTGTACGGTTTGGACAAGACTTTTCATTATAGTGATACAGACAATGTCTGAATGTCTATGACATTGGTGTCTCCAGAATTTCAATTAAACTTTTTATTTTACACAAAATATTTTTCTTAAAAAAAAAAAAAGATGCATGGGTTCCCAGCAAAACATGACTGGCAAATTCCCTGACCTTCCATGACCAAATCTAAAAAAATTCCCTGACTTTCCCTGACCAAACGGGCATATAACGAAATTTGCTACTTATTTTTGCAATCCTTTGTCAAAATTACAGATTTTTTCCCCCCGAGACTATTTGAGGAATTTCACGTCCTTTTTCATTTTTTCGATGAATTTTGTGTCATTTTTCATTTTTTCTTTAAGACTTTTCCATGACTTTTTAGAAAATATTTGTAAATTCCCTGACTTTTCCTATTTATTTTTAAATTTCCCTGACTACAATTTTTTTTTTAAATTAATTTTTCAATTACATTTCAGCAGTGAACATCATTAATATTTCCCTGACTACTTTGAACTTCCATGACTTTAGAGATTTTCCCTGACTTTCCATGATGCTTGGAACACTGAAATCAAAAGTTTTCACTTTTTTTATAAATATCAAATGCTTCTTTCTGTTCATGTAGAAAAACCATACGTCTTTTCTTGGAAAGTCTTTGTAGTATTAAAACAGAATGCTGCTTTAAAAGAAAACTTGTGATATTTGCAGACTTATGTCTGGCATTAACAGCGATGATCAAAACCCTCATATAACTGCTCAGGCAATAACCTAATGATATGGCTCAAGTCTCTAAATATGTGCACAATTTGTTCATCAATTATCGTTTGTGACAGTGAAATATTTTTTTAATTGGAACAATTATTCCTTTTTCTCAGAGACCTAACTCTAAATCAATACTTTCCTTTTCTTGCCATCAAGCATTAATTTAAGGTTTGCAATTTTTTTTGTCTTCTATTGTGTACGAGTCATAATTGTACTTCATATGAAAATAGCATCATGTTATTTTGAGATTTTTGACAAAGGAACAATGTTTTGGAGGAAATAAAGGAAATATATTAGAGACACTGGTGATGAACAATCATAGGGAAATTCATGTCTGGTAGATGTATGATATTTTTGTAGCACAGAGAATCACAATGTCAAATTGAATCTGGCTGCTGTTTGGATTTCTTTCAATAATTTTAAGTTGCACACTGTTACAAATTTCAAGACGGTAGTCAGGAAAACATTAAAAATTTCATACTGTTTTACTATTATTTTAAAAAGAGAAAATGTCAAATAAACTTATAACACCAAATGCAGAATTCCATCACGATTCAAACATAAAATATACAATATGAACCTTTAAAAGCTCCTCTTTTAGTTAAAAGGCGACTAATAAAAGAGATGTTACAAGCTTAAAATATACATTTTAATTAAAATGTCTTAGTACTTTGGGGCTGTATTTCCCATGCCCATCATCAGAGAATCACTTCTTAGTACTTTCGAGCTGTATTTCTCAAGCCCGTCATTAGAGAATATTTGTGCCTGATTCTCTGATGCTGGGCTTGGGAAATACAGCCCAAAAGTACTAAGAAGCTTTTAAAAAAATGTGTTTTTTTAACTTGTAACATCACTTATATTATTTTAGTCGCCTTTTAAGTAAAACAGTGAGCTTTTTAAAGTTCATATTGTATATTTTAAAGAAAAAGTCTTTCAAAAATCTTGAATTTCCCAACTTTAAGCTCAAATTTCCCAAGTCCATAAATATTGCGGGGAGGGGTTATCCCCCATAACCCCCACATGGTGCCTCTGGTATCAACACAATGTAAATAATACTTTCCAATATTAACATTGAAAATACTGATATTTATATAAGTTTTTCAGAAAACACAAATTCTTCAAATTGTGAAATAAAAGAGTACAATTCAATTTCAGTTCAAGTTTTCCAAATAGAAATTTAACATTGAAAAATTGCTTAAAATTAATTTAATGGGAAAATGAGGGACTGAATAATTATGATTGTGAGAATTTAACAGTCAAACAGGATTTTTTAAATTTGTTTTTTCCTGAAAGTCTTTTAGAAAAAATAATAAAGAAAACTAATATTTTTTTAAGATGTTAGTGCCAAGTAGACATGTCACTATTCAATTTAAACAATATGGCTTTAGTATAAAAAGTAAAATCAATAAGATCAGGCACTAAATATCCTTTTAGGTTTAAATTATAGTAATTTAAATCTTATAACAGAGTCATTTAAACACATAAATGGCATATATTACAGTAAAGCACAGATTCTCATCAAAGCTTCATAAGTTAAACAGCATAACATGGAATACATACTCTGGTGACTACTAGATAGGGTTGAACAATATCTGGGACTAAACATGGTGATAAATTGTCATGTTTATATCGTGATAATACGAGGGTGAGTCAGAAAATAAGTTTCCCCTGGCAACTGTGGACAGAGGTGTGTATGAAAGACAAAAAATATAATGAAACATTAAAGATAAGACTTAGCTTTAGTTTTCTACACAAGTACTAAGTGAGTTGAGACATTTGTCATACCCCTTTATAAGCTTCAAAAAGTGCTCCTTGAAAAAAACAGGGCTCTGCATCATTTTGCTCCCGGTAGATATAGAGAGAAAGTGCATTGTGAATTCGTGGTCAATGAAAGAAGTGAGAGCGGTTGTCTGCTATAAATGGGAATGTGGAGTATCGGGAGCAGAAATCTATAACCACTACGTGGGAGTCTATGGGTCAGATGTGATATCGAAACAAATGGTGCAGAGATAGTGCCACCAATTCAGTGAAGCCGCTATCAGATTCACCAACTTTTCAAGCAATTTTTGAGCCAACTCTTGATTTCCTCCAACTTTTCGCGAAATGTTGTCTCGACATCCAGTGTGATAGCATACAGCAATATCCCTGACTTTTTATCCGCATCTCAAAAAAGTCTGTCCTAGCCAGAACTTTTCCTCCCACATTTCAACATTTCAGCGAATCAGAGATAAGCGATTGATACGAAAATGCGATAAATATTGTCGGCTGGTACTAGTAGTACTGGTTTTCCCGGGTTTTCCTCCAACTTTAGCAAAGACAATTGTAACCTTTTTCTCCCTTTAAACTGGAAAAAGTTGGGGTTAAAATCGGCTGTAAAGTTGGTTGCTCGAAAAGTCGGTGAATCTGATAGCGGCTTGAGGAGCATCCGCGCTGAAGAGGGTGAGACCTGGAAGGACATGTACGGCCACTACAGACGAATGTAATGCTTGACTACTTCTTTATAAGCAATGCTAAATCCACACAAGCCGTTCAACACTTCTTTTGTATGCAGAGCCTTTTTTTTCCTGGAGGACTTTATGTAACTTATAAAGGGTATGACAAATGTTTCAACTCACTTGGCACTCAAGTAGAAAAATAAAGTTACATCTTATATTTAATGTTTCATTACATTTTTTGTCTTTCATACACACCTCTGTGCACAGTTGCTAGAGGAAATTTATTTTCCGACTCACCCTCGTATATCAGAGTTGGGCAAATTTGTAATTCCAATTATCTGCATTGTAATTACAATTTAATTGTATGTAATTAATTATAGTTAAAATTACATGCTCTAAAAAATTCTTGCAGCACTGTACCCAGAACAGCCCTATGCCATTGTTTAACAAAATTTCTGTGTTTGAATGTGTGTAGCTATAATGAATTGCATGTAAATTAACTTGTAATTACATTGCTGATAATTGAGATTACAAATTTGCGCAACTCTGTAACATATCAATATTCTGGCATATGAACAAAGTAGTAAAATAATAAGTTGATTATGAAACTGATCAAGTTAATAAAACTGACATTTATTAAATTTATAGCCTATATATTTTTTTTCCTTGTGGCAACTATGAGATTAAAAATCTCAAATGGAATAATTAATAACATACATTGGAATACTAAAAGGAAAAAAACTAAAAGTATAACAGCTTTTTGAAAAGTTATGATATTTCCAAATAGATGAATAAAAAAAAGCTATTACATAGGTTTGGGTTTAGGCTTGACTTTAACAATCCAAACATCCATTAAATTTGTTCCATTCTGAGATTTGTTTGGGATACTGTGTAAATGAACTTGCAAATTAACAAAAAATTTTATACTGGCCGGAAATATTTGACCGCCACTTTATTTGAAGATTCTAAGAATCCATTTTTCTTACAAAAATAATAGGATACAATTCAAATTTATATTATAAATTAATTTCAAAATATACTTTTTTTTTTCATAATTAATATTCGAGAAAAAATGGAATTTTAACCTATATTTCTTTTTTAAACGGAAACAGAATTTTAGAAGCTTGAAATTTGTGAATCCAATATTACAGTTCATTCTGCAAATTAGTTCTTGAATTGTGGTTGAAAAACTACCCATAATGTGCCCACATGTTGTGCCACAATTAAAAATGATCTTAACATTAGGAATTTCAAACTTTAAACTTAAATAAATTTTAAACTACTTGATTGAAAGATTTACTACTTGGTATTCTAAGATAAATTTTACTGAAGAATCCAAATATGATGTCAAAACTAGATTCCGTACTATTATTTTTAAAACAATCATAATGATTAGTAAAGTTATCAGACAAGTTTAAATTTTTGCACAGTTGGAAAGAAATCCACTCATATAAGAACTTTACCAATCATTATGATTGCGTTAAAAAAAATAGTATATCTACATACCCACTGATCATGGAGCTTCTTTACATGTGGTTTATCCTGTTGAGCTGTCTACATGGCGAACCAGATGTTATTACCAATAAGGTTATTTGAGTGAAATATGTTCACCAGTTGTCAGCCTAGGTAGCTTAAACGGTAGGCAGAGCATCAGCAATGCGAGCCAAAGATTTGGAATTGAGTCTCCTTTAGGCATTTTTCCACTCAGAAAAATTCAATTAGTAGATGTTTGTATTAAAAATTTGAGTTTGATGCAATTTAAATATGAAAACAACTCCCTAAACAAAATCCAAGTATAACATTATTACCAACTGATTGGTACAAATCACATTTTTATCGATTAAGAATTAATAGAGGAAAATTTATTTTCATAACTGAATATGTCTAATCATTGAGTTATGGAAATTATTTTAATGTAAATATGAGACAAACAAGCCAAAATCATTAGATTTCTTTAAGGGTTAAAGAACTGATAAATAATCTCGAAGCAGAAATTTCTAAATTACTTGCTAAAACTTACAGCTGGCAACTTTATAATATGCATTCTTAAAGAAAAAAAAAACGAAAAAGAAAACGAAATATCAAGCTAAATTTCACAGTAATTTATGTCTTACCCTAATTAGTTCTGTTTCTTTTTCTCTTAGCAGTCGTTCTAATTTTTTGATTCTATCTTCTGCACATTCTTGGCAATCTTGTACCTGGATGATATATATAGCAAATTAAAATTATAAAACACATTACTTACACGACCATTTATAATTTAAAAATACATTACGCATTATCATTCTCTTTGGGATCAAGGACACAACTTAAAGAATTACCCTCTATGGTATAAAAGTAAAAATCAGCATTTGGCTCAAATGCTTCATATGGGATAAAGGGTTCATATTTGCATTTGTAATTGAAACAGTTCATTTAAATAGAAGATGGCATTAGATGTCCATACTCTTTACAAATGTGCTAAACAGAGAAAGGACTCCCGTGTGACGATCAGAGTGCAGTTATCAGTTATGTCAATGTATATAGAAACAATGAGTAATTGTATAATTCAGTCATCACAGTTGCTTATATTTTTTCTTCCAAAGTTTGACTTCTATATATTTATTAAAGATGGAAAAGCTGTGAATTGAATGTTTATAGCTAAACATTTAGTTTTAGTTCATTTCCCCATGACGTATAGACTCTGCTATCTCTCTCAAAAGGATTTTCATAAATAGTATGAAATACTGAAACTTCTAAAGAAAAAAGATAGAAATTATAATTATTGGTACATATAATGAAAGTTTAAATACACCTCTTTCATTCAAATAATTAAAATCAAAACTAGATTAATTCCTATTTTCCTATCTTGGAATCATTGAGCATGAAAATCAAGATAAAAGGATAAGATACCCATTTGCTATACGATTGGTCAGGAAGCAATTTCAAACAGCACAATAAATGCAATATTTAAACATAGAAAAATTGCATATATATAGAGAAAACTATATAAATATATGAAATAAGGTACAGAAAATATTTCATAGTGAAACTAATGCTAATGGACTTGTATTTTGATTTTTTTTCATTTATCATTCATTCTTCTGGTGTTAATGAAGTCTGCCCAATGATAAAATTGTCCAATTTAATAGAATCTTTATTTCACTTTCACATTTTAAAAGCATTAGGCTGTAAAGTTTGTCATCACTCATGGTAATTCATAATACAATTTTTAATTCACTACATGTTCTTTTATTAGACGCAACACCATTATCTATTGTGAATGTTAAGATAGATAGTTTGAAAACTTGACCCAAATAGTCTGAGTTTCTTCGCATGACAGAAAAGTGAGTTAACATTTTAGTTTGAAATTAAATCAAATATTACTTATATTTGATTGTGGAAGTCAAGTACATCAGGTTTCTGATATCCAAGACGAAAAATATTAATAACTTTTTAAAAATTAGTAATACTCAAATTTTCCTTGCTAAATGGTAATTTAAATATAGAATGTATTGGTGCAATATTCTATTGGATAGATGAAATATTGTTATTTAAGCCCATTTACAGTGTCCAAAATTTCTTTAAATTTGTTCCTGTAAAACATATGTTATATCATCAATTTCCATTGCTGTATTATTATTTTTATCTATTCCCTTTGGCGGAATCCTTTTCTTATGGTGCCTTTGGAACTGTCTCCAGAACTTGTTTCCATCTTTTCAGCAAACACAATTCAACTTTTTATCAGTTTATACATTCCAGTGTAATCATCACTGAAAGTTTGTACAGTTTGGAAAAGACTTTCCATTATAGTGATACAGACAATGAGACTGAATGTCAATGACATTGATGTCTTCAGAAATACAATTAAACTTTTTATTTTACTCAAAATCTTTTTCTTAAAAAAAAAAAGATGAAAAAATGAAAAGTTTTCATTTTTTTATAAATATAAATTGCTTCTTTCTGTTCATGTAGAAGAATCATACGTCCTTTCTTGGAAAGTCTTTCCTTTTCTAGTATAAAAACAGAATGTTGCTTTAAAAGAAAACTTTTGATATTTGCAGATTCATGTCTTGCATTAACGGCGATGACCAAAACCCTCGTATAACTGCTCAGGCTATAATCTATTGATTTGGATAAAGTCTCTAAAGATGTGAATAATTTGTTCATCAATTATCGTTTGTGACAGTGGGATATTTTTTAATTGGAACAGTTATTCCTTTTTTTCAGAGATCTGACTCTAAATCAATACTTTCCTTTTTTTGTCAACCAGCATTAATTTAAGGTTTGCAAATTTTTTGTCTTCTATTGTGTACGAGTCATAATTGCACTGCATATGAAAATAGCATCATGTTATTTTGAGATTTTTGAGAAAGGAACAAGGTTTTGGAGGAAATAAAGGAAATATATTAGAGACACTGTTGATGAACAACAGTAGGGAAATTCATGTCTGGTAGATATATGATATTTTCATAGCAGAGAAAATCACAATGTCATACTGAATCTGGCTTCTGTTTGTATTTCTTTCAATAATTTTAAGTTGTACACTGTTACAAATTTCATGACGGTAGTCAGCAAAACATTAAAAATTTCGTATTGTTTTTCTATTATTTTAAAAAGTCAAATAAACTTATAAGACGAAATGCAGTATTCCATCACGATTGAAACATAAAATATAAAATATGAACTTTTAAAAGCTCCTCTTTTAGTTAAAAGGGGACCAATAAAAGATATATTACAAATTTAAAATATACATTTAAAAAAAAATGTCTTAGTACTTTCGGATTGTATTTCCAGGGTCCGTCATCAGAGAATCACTTCTTAGTACTTTCGAGCTGTATTTCTCAAGCCCATCATTACAGAATATTTGTGACTGATTCTCTGATGCTGGGCTTGGGAAATACAGCCCGAAAGTACTAAGAAGCTTTTTTAAAAATGTGTATTTTTAACTTTTAACATCACTTATATTATTTTAGTCGCCTTTTAAGTAAAACAGTGAGCTTTTTAAAGTTCATATTGTATATTTTAAAGTAAAAGTCTTTCAAAAATCTTGAACTTCTCAACTTTAAGATAAAATTTCCCAAGTCTAAAAATATTGCGGTGGGGGGGGGCTCCCCCATAACCCCCATGTGACGCCTCTGGGATCAACACAATGTAAGTAATATTTTCCAATATTAACATTGAAAATACTGATATTTATATAAATTTTTCAGAAAATACAAATTCTTCAAATTCTGAAAAAAAAAGAGTACAATTCATTTTCAGTTCAAGTTTTCTAAATAGAAATTTAACATTGAAAAATTGCTTAAAATTAATTTAATTTGAAAATGAACGACTGAATAATTACGATTGTGTGAATTTAACAGTCAAACATGATTTTTTCTAATTCGTTTTCTACTGAAAGTATTTTAGAAAAAATAATAAAGGAAACTAATATTTTTTTCAAGATGTTAGTGCCAAGCAGACATGACACTATTCAATTTAAACAATATTATTTTAGTATAAAAAGTAAAATCAATAAGATTAGGTACTAAATATCCTTTTAGATTTAAATTATAGTAATTTAAATCTTATAACAGTGTCATTTAAACACATGAATGGCATATATTACAGTAAAGCACAGATTCTCATCAAAGCTTCATAAGTTTAACAGCATTACATGGAATACATACTCTGGTGACTACTAGGTAGGTTTGAACAATACCTTGAACTAAACATGGTGATAAATTGGCATCTTTATATCGTGATAATATATCACAGTTGGGGAAAATTGTAATTCCAATTATCTGCATTGTAATTACAATTTAATTGTATGTAATTAATTATAGTTAAAATTACATGCTGCAAAAAATTCTTGTAGCACTGTAGCCGGATTTGCAGCCATGCCATTGTTTAACAAAATTTTTGCGTTTGAATGTGTGTAACAATAGTCAATTGCATGTAAATTAACTTGTAATTACATTGCTGATAAAAGAGATTACAAATTTGCCCAACTCTGTAACATGTCAATACTCTGGCATATGAACAAAATAGTAAAATAATAAGTTGAGTATGAAACTGATCAAGTTAATAAAACTGACATTTATTAAATATATAGCATATATATTTCTTTTCCTTGTGAAAACTATGAGATTAAAAATCTCCAATGGAATAATTAATAACATACTTTATAATACTAAAAGGAAAAAAACTAAAAGAATAACAGCTTTTTAAAAAGTTATGATATTTTCAAATAGATGAATATAAAAAAGCTGCTACATAGGTTTGGGTTTAGGCTTGACTGTAACAATTCAAAAATCCATTAAATGTGTTCCATTCTGAGTTTTGTTTGGGTTATTGTGAAAATGAACTTGCAAATTATCCAAAAACTTTATGCTGCCCAAAAACTTTTGACCGCCACTTTATTTGAACATTCTAAGAGTCCATTTCTCTTACAAAAATAATGGGATACAATCCAAATTTATATTATTAATTAATTTCAAAATATACTTTTTTTTTCAAAATTAATATTCGAGAAAAACAGGAATTTTAACCTATATTTCTTTTTTAAACGGAAACAGAATTTTAGAATTTTAGATTCCACAATAACCCCCACGCGACGCCAATGTAAGTAATACTTTCCAATATTAAAATTGAAAATATTGATATTTATATAAGTTTTTCAGAAAATACAAATTCTTCAAATTCTGAAATAGGAGAGTACAATTCAATTTCAGTTCAAGTTTTCCATATAGAAATTTAACATTTAAAAATTGCTTAAAATTAATTTAATGGAAATATGAGGGACTGAATAATTATGATTGTGTGAATTTAACAGTCAAACAGGATTTTTTATTTTTATTTTTTTTCCCGACAGTCTTTTAATAAAAATAGTAAAGGAAACAAATATATTTTTTAAGATGTTTGTGCCATGTACACATGACACTATTCAAGTTAAACAATATGGTTTTAGTTTAAAAAGTAAAATAAATAAGATTAAGTACTAAATATCCTTTTAGGTTTTAATTATACTAATTTAAATCTTATAACAGAGTCATTTAAACACATGAATGGTATATATTACAGTAAAGCACAGGCTCTCATCAAAGCTTCATAAGTTAAACAGCATCACATGGAATACATACTGTGGTGAATACTAGATAGGGTTGAACAATATCTGGGACTAAACATGGTGATAAATTGTCATTTTTATATCGTGATAATGTATCAGAGTTGGGCAAATTTGTAATTCCAATTATCTGCACTGTAATTACAATTTAATTGTATGTAATTGATTATAGTTAAAATTACATGCTGTAAAAAATCCTTGCAGCACTGTAGCCAGAACAGCCCCATGCCATTGTTTAACAAAATTTCTGTGTTTGAATGTGTGTAACTATAGTCAATTGCATGTAAATTAACTTGTAATTACATTGCTGATAAAAGATATTACAAATTTGCCAAACTCTTTAACATATCAATATTCTGGCATATGAACAAAGTAATAAAATAATAAGTTGAGTATGAAACTGATCAAGTTAATAAAACTGACATTTATTAAATATATAGCATATACATTTTTTTCCCTTGTGAAAACTATGAGATTAAAAATCTCCAATGGAATAATTAATAACATACTTTAGAATACTAAAAGGAAAAAAACTAAAAGAATAACAGCTTTTTAAAAAGTTATGATATTTTCAAATAGATGAATATAAAAAAGCTGCTACATAGGTTTGGGTTTAGGCTTGACTGTAACAATTCAAAAATCCATTAAATGTGTTCCATTCTGAGTTTTGTTTGGGTTATTGTGAAAATGAACTTGCAAATTATCCAAAAATTTTATGCTGGCCAAAAACTTTTGACCGCCACTTTATTTGAACATTCTAAGAGTCCATTTCTCTTACAAAAATAATGGGATACAATCCAAATTTATATTATTAATTAATTTCAAAATATACTTTTTTTTTTCAAAATTAATATTCGAGAAAAACAGGAATTTTAACCTATATTTCTTTTTTAAACGGAAACAGAATTTTAGAATTTTAGATTCCACAATAACCCCCACGCGACGCCAATGTAAGTAATACTTTCCAATATTAAAATTGAAAATATTGATATTTATATAAGTTTTTCAGAAAATACAAATTCTTCAAATTTTGAAATAGGAGAGTACAATTCAATTTCAGTTCAAGTTTTCCATATAGAAATTTAACATTTAAAAATTGCTTAAAATTAATTTAATGGAGATATGAGGGACTGAATAATTATGATTGTGTGAATTTAACAGTCAAACAGGATTTTTTATTTTTATTTTTTTTCCTGACAGTCTTTTAATAAAAATAGTAAAGGAAACAAATATTTTTTTAAAGATGTTTGTGCCATGTACACATGACACTATTCAAGTTAAACAATATGGTTTTAGTTTAAAAAGTAAAATAAATAAGATTAAGTACTAAATATCCTTTTAGGTTTTAAATTATACTAATTTAAATCTTATAACAGAGTCATTTAAACACATGAATGGTATATATTACAGTAAAGCACAGGCTCTCATCAAAGCTTCATAAGTTAAACAGCATCACATGGAATACATACTGTGGTGAATACTAGATAGGGTTGAACAATATCTGGGACTAAACATGGTGATAAATTGTCATTTTTATATCGTGATAATGTATCAGAGTTGGGCAAATTTGTAATTCCAATTATCTGCACTGTAATTACAATTTAATTGTATGTAATTGATTATAGTTAAAATTACATGCTGTAAAAAATCCTTGCAGCACTGTAGCCAGAACAGCTCCATGCCATTGTTTAACAAAATTTCTGTGTTTGAATGTGTGTAACTATAGTCAATTGCATGTAAGTTAACTTGTAATTACATTGCTGATAAAAGATATTACAAATTTGCCAAACTCTTTAACATATCAATATTCTGGCATATGAACAAAGTAATAAAATAATAAGTTGAGTATGAAACTGATCAAGTTAATAAAACTGACATTTATTAAATATATAGCATATACATTTTTTTCCCTTGTGAAAACTATGAGATTCAAAATCTCCAATGGAATAATTAATAACATACTTTAAAATACTAAAAGGAAAAAAACTAAAAATATAACAGCTATTTGAAAAATTATAATATTTCCAAATAGATGAATATGTTCCATTTTGAGTTTTGTTTGGGTTACTGTGAAAATGAACTTGCAAATTAACCAAAAATTTTATGCTGGCCGGAAACTTTTGACTGCCAATTTATTTGAAAATTCTAAGAGTCCATTTCTCTCACAAAAATAATGGGATACAATTCAAATTTATATTAATTAATTTCAGAATATACTTTTTTTTTTTTTCAAAATTAATATTTGAGAAAAACAGGAATTTTAACCTATATTTCTTTTTTAAACGGAAACAGAATTTTAGAAGCTTGAAATTTGTGACTCCAATATTACAGTTCATTCTGCAAATTAGTTCTTGAATTGTGGTTGAAAAAATACCTATAATACAATCTGTTGTGCCACTCTTAAAAATGATCTTAACATTAGGAATTTCAAATTTAAAACTTAAATAAATTTTACACTACTTGATTGAATGATTTACTACTTGGTATTCTAAGATAAAATTTACTGAAGAATCCAAATATGATGTCAAAACTAGATTCTGTACTATTATTTTTAAAACAATCATAATGATTAGTAAAGTTATCAGACAAGTTTAATTTTTTGCACAGTTGGAAAGAAATCAACTCATATGAGAACTTTACCAATAATTATGATTGCGTTAAAAATAATAGTATATCTACATACCCGCTGATTATGGAGCTTCTTTACATGTGGTTTATCCTGTTGAGCTGTCTACATGGCAGACCAGATGTTATTATCAATAAGGATATTTGAGTGAAATATGTTCACCAGTTGTCAGCCTAGCTAGCTTAAACGGTAGGCAGAGCAATAACAATGTGAGCCAATGATTTGGATTTGAGTCTCGCTTGCGAATTCTCCCACTCAGTTGGAAAAATTCAATTCGTAGATGTCTGTATTGAAAATTTGATTTTGATGCAATTTAAATATGAAAACAACTCCCTTAACAAAATTCAAGTATAGCATATTTTAGTAGGCATAATTATCAACTGATTGGTACAAGTCAGATTTTTATCAATTATTTGTGGTAGAGTTAATAGAGGAACATTTATTTTCATGACTGCATATGTCTAATCATTGAGTTAAAGAAAAATACTTTAATGTAAATATGAGACAAACAAGCCAAAATCATTAGATTTCTTTAATGGTTAAAGAAATGATAAATATTCTTGAAGCAGAAATTTCTGAATCACCTCATACAGCTTACGTTGGCAACTGCATAATGTGCATTTTTAAATTAAAATAAAACAAAATATCAAGGTAAATTACACAGTAATTTAGGTCTTACCCTAATTAGTTCTTTTTCTTTTTCTGTGAGCTGTTGTTCTAATTTTTGGATTCTATCTTCACCTATTCCTTGTACCTGGATGATATATATAGCAACTTAAAATTATACAACACATTACTTAAACGACCATTTATAATGTAAAAACACATCAAGCATTATCATTCTGTTTGGGACCAAGGCCACAACTTAAAGAATTACCCTCTACGGTATAAAAGTAAAAATCATTATTAGGCTCAAATGCTTCACTGAGAATTAAGGGTTCATATTTGCATTTGTAATTGAAACAGTTTATTTAAATACAAGATGGCGTTAGATGTCCATAGTCTTTACAATTATGCTAAACAGAGAAAGGACTCTCGGCTGAAGATCATAGTGCAGTTATCAGTTATGTCAATGTAAATAGAAACAATGAGTAATTCTATAAATCAGTCATCAAAGTTGCTTATATTTTTTCTTTCAAAGGTTTCCTAGTATATACTTAATAAAGATGGAAAAGCTGTGAACTGAATGTTTATAGCTAAATATTTAATTTTAGTTTATTTCACCATGGACTACAGACTCTGCAATCTCTCTCAACAGGATTTTCATAAATAGTATCAACACAATATAAGTAATACTTTCCAATATCAGCATTGAAAATACTGATATTTATATAAGTTTATCAGACAATTCCATATTCTTCACATTCTGAAATAGATGAGTACAATTCAATTTCAGTTCAAGTTTTCCAAATAGAAATTTAACATTGAAAAACTGCTTAAAATTAATGGGAAAATGAGGGACTAAATAATTATGGTTGTGTGAACTTAACAGTCAAACAGGATTTTTTAAATTTGTTTTTCCCTGAAAGTCTTTTAGAAAAATTAATAAAGGAAACTAATATTTTTTTTTCAAACTGTCAGGGCCACACAGATATGTCACTGTTTAATTTAAACAATATGGTTTTAGTATAAAAAGTAAAATCAATAACATTAGGTACTAAATATCATTTTAGGTTTAAATTATAGTAATTTAAATCATTCATAAGTTAAAAAGCATCACATGGAATACATCACATGGTGGCTATCTTAAGATTATCTGAAGAAATCTCCAGTTTCTCCAGAAATTCTACAGAAATCTGAAGAAATTTTGCAGATTTAGCGTTACACTTCAAAATATCTGCAGAATTTCTTAAGATATTCTTTAAAATATCTGCAGAAATGGGCCAAATACCTACAGATTTTTGGGCCAATTACCTACAGATTTTCTACAGATTTTTTTTATAGGGTTGAACAATATCTGGAACTAAACATGGTGATAAATTGGCATTTTTATATTGTGATAATATATCAGAGTTGGGCAAACTTGTATTTCCAATTATCTGCATTGTAATTACAATTTAATTGTATGTATGTAATTAATTATAGTTAAAATTACATGCTGTAAAAAATTCTTGCAGCACTGTAGCCGGAACAGACCCCATGCCATTGTTTCACAAAACTTCTGTGTTTGAATGCGTGTAACTATAATCAATTGCATGTAAATTAACTTGTAATTACATTGCTGATAATTAAGATTACAAATTTGCCCAACTCTGTGACTTATCAATATCCCGGCATATGAACATATTATTAAAATAATAAGTTGAGTATGAAACTGATCAAGTTAATAAAACTGAAATTTATTAAATATATAGCATATATTTTTTTTTCCTTGTGGAAACTATGAGATCAAAAATCTCCAATGGAATAATTAATAACATACTTTAGAATACTAAAAGGAAAAAACTAAAAGGATAACAGCTTTTTGAGAAGTTATGATTTTTCCAAATAGATGAACATAAAAAAGCTACTACATACTAAAAGGATAACAGCTTTTTGAAAAGTTATGATTTTTCCAAATAGATGAACATAAAAAAGCTACTACATAGGTTTGGGTTTAGGTTTGACTTTAACAATCCAAACATCCATTAACTGTGTTCCATTCAGAGTTTTGTTTGGGTTACTGTGAAAATGAACTTGCAAATTAACCAAAAATTTTATGCTGGCCGAAAACTTTTACCGCCACTGTATTTGAAGATTCTAAGAGTCCATTTCTCTTGCTAGAATTTTTATCTATATTTCTTTTTTAAATGAAAACAGAATTTTAGAATCTTGAAATTTGTGAATCCAATATTACAGTTCATTCTGCAAATTAGTTCTTGAATCGTAGTTGAAAAACTATCCATAATGCAATAAAAACTGCACATGTTGCAATCTATTGTGCCACAATTAAAAATTATCTTAACATTAGGTATTTCAAACTTTAAACTTAAATAAATCTTAAACTACTTGATTGAATGATTTACTACTTGGTATTCTAAAATAGAATTTACTGTAGAATCCAAATATGATGTCAAAACTAGATTCTGTTCTATTATTTTTAAAACAATCATACTGATTATTAAAGTTATCATACAAGTTTAATTTTTCGCACAGTTGGAAGGAAATCAACTCATCTGAGAACTTTACCAATCATTATGATTGCGTTAAAAATAATAGTATATCTACATACCCACTGATTTATATGGGAGCTTCTTTACATGTGGTTTATCCTCTTGAACTCAATACATGGCAGACCAGATATTACTATCAATAAGGTTACACTAGATTAATATTAACACAATTATTCTAATTGGTAAACAAATCATATTAGATGTAAATTTCCAACTGGGCGAAAAATATCCGGACCAGGATTCGAACCCGGGACCTCCTGGCTGAAGCCGCCAGTGCTCTGCCATCTGAGCTATCCCGGACGATTCTGGTCGAACTTTTTCACCCAGCTAACCTTGATGATTACAGCATCTGGTCTGAAACCTGGTTCAGCTCAACAGAATAAATCTCAGGTAATGGAACTCCAGAAATCGCTGGATACGAAATGACACTAGATTAATATTAACACAATTATTCTAATTGGTAAACAAATCATATTAGATGTAAATTTCCAACCGGACATTTTTCGCCCAGTTGGAAATTTACATCTAATATGATTTGTTTACCAATTAGAATAATTGTGTTAATATTAATCTAGTGTCATTTCATATCCAGCGATTTCTAGAGTTCCATTACCTGAGATTTATTCTGTTGAGCTGAACCAGGTTTCAGACCAGATGCTGTAATCATCAAGGTTAGCTGGGTGAAAAAGTTCGTCCAGAATCGTCCGGGATAGCTCAGATGGCAGAGCACTGGCGGCTTCAGCCAGGAGGTCCCGGGTTCGAATCCTGGTCCGGACATTTTTCGCCCAGTTGGAAATTTACATCTAATATCAATAAGGTTATTTGAGTGAAAAATGCTCACGAGTTTCAGTCGAGGTAGCTTAAACGGTACGCAGAGCATTAACAATGCAAGCCAATGATTTGGATTTGAGTCTCGTTTAGGCATTTTTCCACACAGTTGGAAATATTCAATTAGTAGATGTTTGTATTAAAAATTTGAGTTTGATGCAATTTAAATATGAAAACAACTCCCTAAACAAAATTCAAGTATAGCATTATTACCAACTGATTGGTACAAGTCACATTTTTGTCGATTAAGAGTTAATAGAGGAGAATTTATTTTCATGACTGAATATGTCTAATCATTGAGTTAATGGAGAATATTTTAATGTAAATATTGGACAAACAAGCCAAAATCATTAGATTTCTTTAAGGGGTAAAGAACTTATACATATTCTCGAAGCAGAAATTTCTGAATTACTTGCTAAAACTTACAGCTGGCAACTGTATAATATGCATTTTTAAATTAAAAGAAAATGAAATATCAAGGTAAATTACACAGTAATATATGTCTTACCCTAATTAGTTCTGTTTCTTTTTCTGTGAGCTGCTGTTCTAATTTTTGGATTCTATCTCGAGCTCTTCCTTGTACCTGGATGATATATATAGCTACTTAAAATTATACAACACATAACTTACACGACCATTTATAATGTAAAAATACATCAAGAATTATCATTCTGTTTGGGACCAAAGCCACAACTTAAAGAATTATGCTTTACGGTATAAAAGTACAAATCATTATTTGGATCAAAAGCTTCACTGAGAATCAAGGTTTCATATTTGCAATAGTAATTGAAACAGTTTATTTAAATACAAGATGGCGTTAGATGTCCATAGTCTTTACAATTATGCTAAACAGAGAAAGGACTCTCGGCTGAAGATCATAGTGCAGTTATCAGTTATGTCAATGTAAATAGAAACAATGAGTAATTCTATAAATCAGTCATCACAGTTGCTTATATTTTTTCTTTTAAAGTTTTCCTTGTATATACTTAATAAAGATGGAAAAGCTGTGAGTTGAATGTTTATGCCTAAATATTTATTTTTATTTTATTTCACCATGGTGTAAAGACTCTGCTATCTCTCTCAACAGGATTTTCATAAATAGTATCAACACAATGTAAGTAATACTTTCCAATATTAACATTGAAAATAATGATATTTATATAAGTTTTTCAGAAAATACATATTCTTCACATTCTGAAATAAAAGAGTACAATTCAATTCCAGTTGAAGTTTTCCAAATAGAAATTTAACATTGAAAAATTGCTTAAAATTAATTTAATGGGAAAATAGGGACTAACTAATTATGATTGTGTGAACTTAACAGTCAAACACGATTTTTTAAATTTGTTTTTCCCTGAAAGTCTTTTAGAAAAATTAATAAAGGAAACTAATATTTTTTTTCAAGATGTCAGTGCCAAGTAGGCATGTCACTGTTCAATTTAAACAATATGGTTTTAGTATAAAAAGTAAAATCAATAAGATTAGGTACTAAATATCCTTTTAGATTTAAATTATAGTAATTTAAATCTTATAACAGACTCATTTAAACACATGAATGGCATATATTACAGTAAAATACAGACTCTCATCAAAGCCTCATAAGTTAAAGAGAATCACATGGAATACATACTCTGGTAACTACTAAGTAGGGTTGAACTATATCTGGAACTAAACATGGTGATAAATTGGCATTTTTATATCGTGATAATATATCAGAGTTGGGCAAATTTGTAATTCCAATTATCTGCATTGCAATTACAATTTTATTGTATGTATGTAATTAATTATAATTAAAATTACATATTGTAAAAAATTCTTGCAGCACTGTAGCCGGAACAGCCCCCATGCCATTGTTTGACAAAATTTCTGCGTTTGAATGTATGCAACTATAATCAATTGCATGTAAATTAACTTGCAATTACATTGCTGATAATTGAGATCACAAATTTGCCCAACTCTGTAACAAAGCAATATTCTGGCATATGAGCAAAGTAGTAAAATAATAAGTTGAGTATGAAGCTGATTAATTTAATAAAACTGAAATTTATTAAAAAAAAATAGCATATATTTTTTTCCCTTGTGGAAACTATGAGATTAAAAATCTCCAATGGAATAATTAATAACATACTTTAGAATACTAAAAAGAAAAAAATTAAAAGTATAACAGCTTTATGAAAAGTTATGATTTTTCCTAATAGATGAACATAAAAATGCTACTACATAGGTTTGGGTTTAGGCTTGACTTTAACAATCCAAACATCCATTAACTGTGTTCCATTCAGAGTTTTGTTTGGGTTACTGTGAAAATGAACTTGCAAATTAACCAAAAATTTTATGCTGGCTGGAAATTGTTACTGCCACTGTATTTGAAGATTCTAAGCGTGAATTTCTCTTACTGGAATTTTAAACCATATTTCTTTTTTAAATGGAAATAGAATTTTAGAAGCTTGAGAATTGTGAATCCAATATTACAGTTCATTCTGCATATTAGTTCTTGAATTGTGGTTGAAAAACTACCCATAATGCAATCTGTTGTGCAACAATTAAAAATGATCTTAACATTAGGAATTTCAAACTTTAAACTTAAATAAATCTTAAACTACTTGATTGAATGATTTACTACTTGGTATTCTAAGATAAAATTTACGGAAGAATCCAAATATGATGTCAAAACTAGATTCTGTACTATTATTTTTAAAACAATCATAATGATTAGTAAAGTTATCAGACAAGTTTAATTTTTTGCACAGTTGGAAAGAAATCAACTCATATGAGAACTTTACCAATAATTATGATTGCGTTAAAAATAATAGTATATCTACATACCCGCTGATTATGGAGCTTCTTTACATGTGGTTTATCCTGTTGAGCTGTCTACATGGCAGACCAGATGTTATTATCAATAAGGTTATTTGAGTGAAATATGTTCACCAGTTGTCAGCCTAGCTAGCTTAAACGGTAGGCAGAGCATTAGAAATGCAAGCCAAAGATTTGGATTTGAGTCTCCTTTAGGCATTTTTCCACTCAGTTGGAAAAATTGAATTCGTAGATGTTTGCATTAAAAATTTGAGTTTGATGCAATTTAAATATGAAAACAACTCCCTAAACAAAGTTCAAGTATAGCATTATTACCAACTGTTTGGTACAAGTCACATTTTTATTGATTAAGAGTTAATAGAGGAAAATTTATTTTCATGACTGAAAATGTCTTATCATTGAGTTAATGGAGATTATTTCAATGCAAATATGAGACATTGAGCCAAACAAGCCAAAATCATAAGATTTCTTTAAGGGTTAAAGAACTGATAAATATTCTCGAAGCAGAAATATCTGAATTACTTGCAAAAACTTACAGCTGGCAACTGTATAATATGCATTTTTAAATTAAAAGAAAACGAAATATCTAGGTAAATTACACAGTAATTTAGGTCTTACCCCAAATAGTTCTGTTTCTTTTTCTTTGAGCAGTCGTTCTAATTTTTTTATTCTATCTTCTGCACATGCTTGGCAATCTTGTACCTGGATGATATATATAGCAACTTAAAATTATACAACACATTACTTACACGACCATTTATAATAAAAAAATACATTACGCATTATCATTCTGTTTGGGAACAAGGACGGAACTTAAAGAATTAGCATCTACGGTATAAAAGTAAAAATCAGCATTTGGCTCAGATGCTTCACTGAGGATAAAGGGTTCATATTTGCATTTGTAATTAAAACAGTTTATCAAAATAGAAGATGGCGTTAGATGTCCATGCTCTTTACAACTGTGCTAAACAGAGAAAGGACTCTCGTCTGACGATCATAGTGCTGTTATCAATTATGTCAATGTATATAGAAACAATGAGTAATTCTATAATTCAGTCATCTCAGTTGCTTATATTTTTTCTTCCAAAGTTTGACTTGTATTTACTCAATAAAGATGAAAAAGCAGTGAATTGAATGTTTATAGCTAAACTGTTAGTTTTAGTTTATTTCAACATGACGTATAGACTCTGCTATCTCTCTCAAAAGGATTTTCATAAATAGTATGAAATATTTTTTCAGGGGGGGGGGGGGAGAAGAATTTAAAAATTTCCAAATTTCAAACAAATTGCTCTATTTTAAAACTGAAATGATATGTGTAATGTGTGCTTAATGATAATGATACTTATGCGTAAAAAAAATCATTTCCACAGAAAAATACTGAAACTTCTAATGAAAAAACATAAAAATTATAATTATTGGTACATAAAATGAAAGTTTAAATACACCTCTTTCATTCAAATAATTAAAATCAAAATTAGATTAATTCCTATTTTCCTATCTTGGAATCATTGAGCATGAAAATAAAGATCAAAGGATAAGATACCCATTTGCTATACGATTGGTCAGGAAGCAATATCAAACAATACAATAAATGCAATATTTAAACCTAGAAAAATATCATATATATAAAAAAAAACTACATAAATATGTGAAATAAGGTACAGAAAAATCTTACATAGTGAAACTAATGCTAATGAACTTACATTTTAAATTTTTTCACTTATCATTAATTCTTCTGGCTTTAATGAAGTCTGCCTAATGATAACATTGCCCAATTTAATAGAATCTTTATTTCACTTTCACATTTTAAAAGCATTAGGCTGTGAAGTTTGTGATCACTCTTGGTAATTCATAATACAATTTTTAATTGAATAAATGTTATTTTATTAGATGCAACAGCATTATCTGTTGTGAATGTTAAGATAGATAGTTTGAAAACTTGACCCAAATAGTCTGAGTTTTTTCACATGACAGAAATGTGAGTTAACATTATGGTTTAACTTAAATCAAATATTACTTATATTTGATTGTGGAAGTCAAGTACAGTCATGGGAAAAAAAAGTAAACACCCCTACTAACTCCTAAACAAATTATCGTAAAAGAAAGTTACTGGTACAGAACGATTGGAAATAAAGTCTACTTTTAAATGATGTATATAATATTTGCTTAGGGGGCCATCTACATACTAAAACGAACCATAACTTTGTTTTTTTCAATGGCAGTACACAATTCTGACAGCATAAATGAGCTCTACACCCTTCAATTAGCCTAAAAACCAATTTTTATGCAATTCATACCATAAGTTTCCGAGAAATTAATTATTTTATAACGAACGTATTTTAAGGGCTGTATCCAAATTTAAGTTCGGTACTCAATTGTTAATCAAGAGAGCTCCCCTCTTGATCGAGGCACCTTAAGCAGTCAATTAAGCCTGTTAGATAACAGGATAGCATAAGAAATTTCAAAATATTTAGGCACTTCTATCATAGACGGCCCCTTAAACCATCATTTTGCCGTTTTTAAAGCATAATTTGAAAAATACTTGGAAGAAAAATGTGAAATTTTGGATTTCCATAAAGCAGGTCTTAATAAATCTGAATCCATGAAAAAAATTGTAGGTTGCAATTCATAATTTTTTTTTTGAATATTAATTTTATAATTCATAATTAACATCAGAAAATTATAAAAATTGCAAATTCAACGTATTTACGTTTGGGTATATTAGTACTATTGCTACACAAAAAACTAGAACATTAGGATAATAATTTCAGAAGTTATAAATAAAAATATGAAAATGTAATTTAACATTAGAAGCACTAAATTTTGAATGTTTATAATTCAAAAACTTATCATTCAAATGAAATTTGGTGTCTGGGCATAGTTTGAACCAAAGATTAGAAATATCTCCTTAAAATTGGGTATCACCATTGAAAAAAATGAAGTTTGGATTCGTTTTAATATGTAGATGGCCCCCTAAGCAAATTTTATATATGTCATTTATAAGTAGACTTTATTTCCAATCGTTCGGTACCAGTAACTTTCGTCTACGATAATTTGTTGAGTAATTAGTAGGGGGTGTTTACTTTTTTTTTCCACGACTGTACATCAGGTTTCTGAGATCCAGTTCGAAAAATATATTAATATCTTTTTAAAAATTAGTGATACTCATATTTTTCTTGCTAAATGGTAATTTAAATACAGAATGTATTGGTGCAATATTCTATTGGATAGATGAAATATTGTTATTTAAGCCCATTTCCAGAGTCCAAAATTTATTTAAATTCGTTCCTGTAAAACATATGTTATATCATCAATTTCCATTGGCTGTATTATTATTTTTATCTATTCCCTTTGGCGGAACCCTTTTCTTATGGTGCCTTCGGAAGTCGTCTTCAGTACTTGTTTCCATCTTTTCAGCGAACACAATTCAACTTTTTATCAGATTATACATTCCAGTGTAATCATCACTGAAAGTTTGTACGGTTTGGACAAGACTTTTCATTATAGTGATACAGACAATGTCTGAATGTCTATGACATTGGTGTATCCAGAATTTCAATTAAACTTTTTATTTTACACAAAATATTTTTCTTGAAAAAAAAAAAGATGCATGGGTTCCCAGCAAAACGTGACTGGCAAATTCCCTGACCTTCCATGACCAAATCTAAAAAAATTCCTGACTTTCCCTGACCAAACGGGCATATAACAAAATTTGCTACTTATTTTTGCAATCCTTTGTCAAAATTACAGATTTTTTCCCCCCGAGACTATTTGAGGAATTTCACGTCCTTTTTCATTTTTTCGATGAATTTCGTATCATTTTTCATTTTTACTTTAAGACTTTTCCATGACTTTTTAGAAAATATTTGTAAATTCCCTGACTTTTCCTATTTATTTTTAAATTTCCCTGACTACAATTTTTTTTTTAAATTAATTTTTCAATTACATTTCAGCAGTGAACATCATTAATATTTCCCTGACTACTTTGAAATTCCATGACTTTAGAGATTTTCCCTGACTTTCCATGATGCTTGGAACCCTGAAATCAAAAGTTTTCACTTTTTTTATAAATATCAAATGCTTCTTTCTGTTCATGTAGAAAAACCATACGTCTTTTCTTGGAAAGTCTTTGTAGTATTAAAACAGAATGCTGCTTTAAAAGAAAACTTGTGATATTTGCAGACTTATGTCTGGCATTAACGGCGATGATCAAAACCCTCGTATAACTGCTCAGGCAATAACCTAATGATATGGCTCAAGTCTCTAAAGATGTGCACAATTTGTTCATCAATTATCGTTTGTGACAGTGAAATATTTTTTTAATAGAACAATTATTCCTTTTTCTCAGAGACCTAACTCTAAATCAATACTTTCCTTTTCTTGCCACCAAGCATTAATTTAAGGTTTGCAATTTTTTTTGTCTTCTATTGTGTACGAGTCATAATTGTACTTCATATGAAAATAACATCATGTTATTTTGAGATTTTTGACAAAGGAACAATGTTTTGGAGGAAATAAAGGAAATATATTAGAGACACTGGTGATGAACAATCATAGGGAAATTCATGTCTGGTAGATGTATGATATTTTCGTAGCACAGAGAATCACAATGTCAAATTGAATCTGGCTGCTGTTTGGATTTCTTTCAATAATTTTAAGTTGCACACTGTTACAAATTTCAAGACGGTAGTCAGGAAAACATTAAAAATTTCATACTGTTTTACTATTATTTTAAAAAGAGAAAATGTCAAATAAACTTATAACACCAAATGCAGAATTCCATCACGATTCAAACATAAAATATACAATATGAACCTTTAAAAGCTCCTCTTTTAGTTAAAAGGCGACTAATAAAAGAGATGTTACAAGCTTAAAATATACATTTTAATTAAAATGTCTTAGTACTTTGGGGCTGTATTTCCCATGCCCATCATCAGAGAATCACTTCTTAGTACTTTCGAGCTGTATTTCTCAAGCCCGTCATTAGAGAATATTTGTGTCTGATTCTCTGATGCTGGGCTTGGGAAATACAGCCCGAAAGTACTAAGAAGCTTTTAAAAAAATGTGTTTTTTTAACTTGTAACATCACTTATATTATTTTAGTCGCCTTTTAAGTAAAACAGTGAGCTTTTTAAAGTTCATATTGTATATTTTAAAGAAAAAGTCTTTCAAAAATCTTGAATTTCCCAACTTTAAGCTCAAATTTCCCAAGTCCATAAATATTGTGGGGAGGGGTTATCCCCCATAACCCCCACATGGTGCCTCTGGTATCAACACAATGTAAGTAATACTTTCCAATATTAACATTGAAAATACTGATATTTATATAAGTTTTTCAGAAAATACAAATTCTTCAAATTGTGAAATAAAAGAGTACAATTCAATTTCAGTTCAAGTTTCCAAATAGAAATTTAACATTGAAAAATTGCTTAAAATTAATTTAATGGGAAAATGAGGGACTGAATAATTATGATTGTGAGAATTTAACAGTCAAACAGGATTTTTTAAATTTGTTTTTTCCTGAAAGTCTTTTAGAAAAAATAATAAAGAAAACTAATATTTTTTTAAGATGTTAGTGCCAAGTAGACATGTCACTATTCAATTTAAACAATATGGCTTTAGTATAAAAAGTAAAATCAATAAGATCAGGCACTAAATATCCCTTTAGGTTTAAATTATAGTAATTTAAATCTTATAACAGAGTCATTTAAACACATAAATGGCATATATTACAGTAAAGCACAGATTCTCATTAAAGCTTCATAAGTTAAACAGCATAACATGGAATACATACTCTGGTGACTACTAGATAGGGTTGAACAATATCTGGGACTAAACATGGTGATAAATTGCCATGTTTATATCGTGATAATACGAGGGTGAGTCAGAAAATAAGTTTCCCCTGGCAACTGTGGACAGAGGTGTGTATGAAAGACAAAAAATATAATGAAACATTAAAGATAAGACATAGCTTTAGTTTTCTACACAAGTACTAAGTGAGTTGAGACATTTGTCATACCCCTTTATAAGCTTCAAAAAGTGCTCCTTGAAAAAAACAGGGCTCTGCATCATTTTGCTCCCGGTAGATATAGAGAGAAAGTGCATTGTGAATTCGTGGTCAATGAAAGAAGTGAGAGCGGTTGTCTGCTATAAATGGGAATGTGGAGTATCGGGAGCAGAAATCCATAACCACTACGTGGGAGTCTATGGGCCAGATGTGATATCGAAACAAATGGTGCAGAGATAGTGCCACCAATTCAGTGAAGCCGCTATCAGATTCACCAACTTTTCAAGCAATTTTTGAGCCAACTCTTGATTTCCTCCAACTTTTCGCGAAATGTTGTCTCGACATCCAGTGTGATAGCAAACAGCAATATCCCCAACTTTTTATCCGCATCTCAAAAAAGTCTGTCCTAGCCAGAACTTTTCCTCCCACCTTTCAACATTTCAGCGAATCAGAGATAAGCGATTGATACGAAAATGCGATAAATATTGTCGGCTGGTACTAGTAGTACTGGTTTTCCTGGGTTTTCCTCCAACTTTTGCAAAGACAATTGTAACCTTTTTCTCCCTTTAAACTGGAGAAAGTTGGGGTTAAAATCGGCTGTAAAGTTGGTTGCTCGAAAAGTCGGTGAATCTGATAGCGGCTTGAGGAGCATCTGTGCTGAAGAGGGTGAGACCTGGACGGACGTGTACGGCCACTACAGACGAATGTAATGCTTGACTATTTCTTTATAAGCAATGCTAAATCCACACAAGCTGTTCAACACTTCTTTTGTATGCAGAGCCTTTTTTTTCCTGGAGGGCTTTATGAAACTTATAAAGGGTATGACAAATGTTTCAACTCACTTGGCACTCAAGTAGAAAAATAAAGTTATATCTTATATTTAATGTTTCATTACATTTTTTGTCTTTCATACACACCTCTGTGCACAGTTGCTAGAGGAAATTTATTTTCCGACTCACCCTCGTATATCAGAGTTGGGCAAATTTGTAATTCCAATTATCTGCATTGTAATTACAATTTAATTGTATGTAATTAATCATAGTTAAAATTACATGCTCTAAAAAATTTTTGCAGCACTGTACCCAGAACAGTCCTATGCCATTGTTTAACAAAATTTCTGTGTTTGAATGTGTGTAGCTATAATGAATTGCATGTAAATTAACTTGTAATTACATTGCTGATAATTGAGATTACAAATTTGCGCAACTCTGTAACATATCAATATTCTGGCATATGAACAAAGTAGTAAAATAATAAGTTGATTATGAAACTGATCAAGTTAATAAAACTGACATTTATTAAATTTATAGCCTATATATTTTTTTTCCTTGTGGCAACTATGAGATTAAAAATCTCAAATGGAATAATTAATAACATACATTGGAATACTAAAAGGAAAAATACTAAAAGTATAACAGCTTTTTGAAAAGTTATGATATTTCCAAATAGATGAATATAAAAAAGCTATTACATAGGTTTGGGTTTAGTCTTGACTTTAACAATCCAAACATCCATTAAATTTGTTCCATTCTGAGATTTGTTTGGGATACTGTGTAAATGAACTTGCAAATTAACAAAAAATTTTATACTGGCCGGAAACATTTGACCGCCACTTTATTTGAAGATTCTAAGAATCCATTTTTCTTACAAAAATAATAGGATACAATGCAAATTTATATTATAAATTAATTTCAAAATATACTTTTTTTTTCATAATTAATATTCGAGAAAAAATGGAATTTTAACCTATATTTCTTTTTTAAACGGAAACAGAATTTTAGAAGCTTGAAATTTGTGAATCCAATATTACAGTTCATTCTGCAAATTAGTTCTTGAATTGTGGTTGAAAAACTATCCATAATGTGCCCACATGTTGTGCCACAATTAAAAATGATCTTAACATTAGGAATTTCAAACTTTAAACTTAAATAAATTTTAAACTACTTGATTGAAAGATTTACTACTTGGTATTCTAAGATAAATTTTACTGAAGAATCCAAATATGATGTCAAAACTAGATTCCGTACTATTATTTTTAAAACAATCATAATGATTAGTAAAGTTATCAGACAAGTTTAATTTTTTGCACAGTTGGAAAGAAATCCACTCATATAAGAACTTTACCAATCATTATGATTGCGTTAAAAAAATACTATATCTACATACCCACTGATCATGGAGCTTCTTTACATGTGGTTTATCCTGTTGAGCTGTCTACATGGCGAACCAGATGTTATTACCAATAAGGTTATTTGAGTGAAATATGTTCACCAGTTGTCAGCCTAGGTAGCTTAAACGGTAGGCAGAGCATTAGCAATGCGAGCCAAAGATTTGGAATTGAGTCTCCTTTAGGCATTTTTCCACTCGGAAAAATTCAATTAGTAGATGTTTGTATTAAAAATTTGAGTTTGATGCAATTTAAATATGAAAACAACTCCCTAAACAAAATCCAAGTATAGCATTATTACCAACTGATTGGTACAAATCACATTTTTATCGATTAAGAGTTAATAGAGGAAAATTTATTTTCATAACTGAATATGTCTAATCATTGAGTTATGGAAATTATTTTAATGTAAATATGAGACAAACAAGCCAAAATCATTAGATTTCTTTAAGGGTTAAAGAACTGATAAATAATCTCGAAGCAGAAATTTCTAAATTACTTGCTAAAACTTACAGCTGGCAACTTTATAATATGCATTCTTAAAGAAAAAAAAAACGAAAAAGAAAACGAAATATCAAGCTAAATTACACAGTAATTTATGTCTTACCCTAATTAGTTCTGTTTCTTTTTCTCTTAGCAGTCGTTCTAATTTTTTGATTCTATCTCCTGCACATTCTTGGCAATCTTGTACCTGGATGATATATATAGCAAATTAAAATTATAAAACACATTACTTACACGACCATTTATAATTTAAAAATACATTACGTATTATCATTCTCTTTGGGATCAAGGACACAACTTAAAGAATTACCCTCTATGGTATAAAAGTAAAAATCAGCATTTGGCTCAAATGCTTCATATGGGATAAAGGGTTCATATTTGCATTTGTAATTGAAACAGTTCATTTAAATAGAAGATGGCGTTAGATGTCCATACTCTTTACAAATGTGCTAAACAGAGAAAGGACTCTCGTGTGACGATCAGAGTGCAGTTATCAGTTATGTCAATGTATATAGAAACAATGAGTAATTGCATAATTCAGTCATCACAGTTGCTTATATTTTTTCTTCCAAAGTTTGACTTGTATATATTTATTAAAGATGGAAAAGCTGTGAATTGAATGTTTATAGCTAAACTTTTAGTTTTAGTTCATTTCCCCATGACGTATAGACTCTGCTATCTCCAGGGGCGGATTTATTAAGTGAGGGGCCCCTCTCACTGGAACTTTTTGGGGGCCCTTCCATCTTGATAAATTGGATATATTTGTAGTAATATATACTAATAAAAGAAAATTTCGCTCTGTGTGTGTGTATTCGCGATGGCTAGCGAAATCTATCGCACGTACAAAGCGGAAAATTTTTCTGAAGGTAGTCCAAGGCTTCTCCTGATACATCTGGGACTCATAATTCTAAATATCTACTTATAAGCTGAGTTATTCATTAACAATCGCAACGCACTCTCATTAAAAACTCATCTCGATCAACGAGCTGAGAAAAGCAAGCCTTATTTACGCATCATGAGAAAATGAACATCGAAAAGAAGGAATTCCAGGGGGGGGGGGGGGTATTTTATCATATTAACTTACATCCGCCCAGCCGCTTACTAAAGCTCAAAACGGAAGACATATTCTAAAAGTTCGTACCCTTGCGTCTCAAATCCCGTAATCAATTTTTAAAAAAAACATCGCAGTTAACCCTTTGAAAAAAAAAATCAAAGAGGGTCGTTTTTCCAAAAAAAAAAAAAAAAAAGTTTTTCTCCCTTATGGCAACGCCCCTCCAGGGTGCAATTTTAGAGGTACCAACAAACCAAAAATATGTTCTTAAAGATAAAATCTTCTTCTAATCGATGGTGCAATCGGTTTTTAAAAATATGAATTTTAACTCTTTCAAGTAACCGGCGAACTCGGGTCACTTCGCGCCTCACAGAGACGATATTTTTTGTATGCTAAAAGTAACTAAACATCCGTATGTATTTTAACACAGTCTTTTTAGAGAATCTCAATAGACTAGATTTAGATTACCTACAAAAATTATGAAACGTTCGGAAGGGTAGAAATATTTTTTACAAAATAAAATGGTGTGAAAATTTAGGCGAAATCTGTAGAAACTTTAGTGTTTCATCGCGGTTTCGCCCGTCCAGGGCGCAATTTTAGAGGTACTGACGAAGCAAAAATATGTTCTTAAAGCTGAGACCTTCTTCTAATCGGTAATGTAATCGGTAAAAATAAAATGTGTGAAAAATTCGATGAAAGCAGTAAAAGCCAGAGTGTTTCGTTGCAGTTTCGCTCGCTTTTGTGCTCGCATAGACTCCAAAAAATCTAATTATGCAGAAAATGAAATGCCAAACAGCATATACTTTTAATTCAATATTTTTTCATTTAAAAATATAAATTCAGACAAAATGGAGTTAAAGATATAAAGTCATACAAATTTGAGGTTCATTTAAGAGTCATTCATCACGGGTTCGGGCAATGCCGGACGGGTCAACTAGTTTAAAAATAATAGCTATTCAAAACTTAATTATAATAATTACTAACAAATAAATTAAAATGTATTCGAATCGTTAACGATTAATTATACGAAATTCATTTAATATTCAAATTACATCAGATTATGACAGATAAATGTGCTAAAATTGTGTATCTTATTTTCCTTTCAATTTTTTAAGAGCATAAAATGATAATTGCAACCAAAATTAATCAGAAACTAAGGAGACAATATTTTAGCATCTGCTGAGCCTTAACTCAAAACTTCTTTTTGCTGCTTTTCGTTTTTGTCTCATTTATTTCATGAAATAAGATATAAATCTATAGGGTTTTAATGCATGGGGCTGCAGCGGTCTGCACTACATGACATTATATTGCTTGCAGTTTTAATTTCATATTTTAATAAAACAATTTCAGAAATCAAATAAATTCATCAATTATAACCAAATTAAATTATATTTTTCTCCTTTTCATTACACAGCTGGGGCTCAAAGAATGGCAAATGCTTTATGGATATAAAAAGGACTCGAAGCTCCACCAGTTGTTTTATAACCATCTGCACTGCATTTTTATATAAATACTAGGGTGCTCTACCCCTGCAAATGTATAATAGTCACATGTAAATAATTTTTTAATTGAAATGAAATATTGTTCTTTGCGCTGTTTTTAAAATTGGCAGCAATATGAAATACTAACCTTTTCTAAAATATGAAAAAAATATATCTTGAAATGAGGAAAATTTGATTAAAATAAATAAAATATTATTTATTTAATCGTATTATTATTTAATGAATTATTTTTTCAAAATTTCCTGAAAAATATTGCACACATATTAAAAATATTATCAAAATCTTGTCTTCACTTTCGACTGAAGTAAAAGATAATGTCAATTTGAATTTGAAAATGACTTAAAAGAAAATAAATCTAATAATCCTTATATTTTTCTCTTTCCTCCCTTTTTTCCACAAAAATGGAGTCATTTAGTTGCCATCATTAAAAAAATATTGTTACAATTAGAAACAAAAAATAAATACATCGAAAACTAAATCAAATTTTAAAATTCTAATAACATTTTTGACATACGCGGATCAATACGGACAATTGGTGCTAATTTCACCGCCAAGGATTTCATATTTTAGAAATAATAGCTGTGAAATACAATCAGTCGTTTCATAAATTCGTTTCATTAGGATTTTATATATATATGATAGATATTTTTTAAACACCAATTTAATTAACTAATCTGCATATAAGTTTGTAATTGTGTGTGTCTTAAAAGCGAATGCTATAAAAAATGATCCCAAAAATGTAAAAGTTCCACTTTCACAACTGCGATTAGCAAAACATCTGCTAAAGTGGAAAAAAAAATCATATTAGCGAAAGTATGGGGGACATTGTCTTTGGCAGTCATGATATATTTCATTGTCGTGTGTCATATTTTATCTGGATGTGGAGAATTTTATGAGAGGGAAAAAGTATGAACACTTACGATGCAATAATAAACTTCTGCAATAATAAAATATTGATTACTAGCTGATTCGTCCGGCGTTGACCGGGCCCATTATAATAACCTTAAACAGAATTCAAGTTTGTATGATTTTATATCTTCGGAAAATCGGGGCCCCAATGCCTTCGGCATCGTCGAGTGTGTTCCCAAAAACCTCTTTCCAGTGACGTAGCCAGGGTGGGGGTCCAAATTATCTGAATACCAGTGATTTTGTAAAGTTCCGTTCACCTTATGCAATTGGAGAATCTTCTGCTATTAATCAAGACGAAGAAAACTTTAAAATATTACTGGTGTCTATGGCATTTGGCTATGCCACTACCTCTTTCTGAACGAACTTGTGACCTGGGTTGCTTCTGTCTGAGGCACCCGAAGTGCTCCGCACCGCCGAAGACAATTGAAAATCAAGTTGAATGACCCAAACCCCGTAGTTATCGGGCCCATAGAACCCGAGATTAGAAAGCTTCCCCCTAGCGGTAGAATATGGAACTAAAATCTGTATAACAATCTTAAGCTAAATTGAATGAACCAATTTTCGATGAAATCGAGTCATAGAAACCGAGAAAAGAATACGCCGTTAACGTTCGAAAATGGTGGTAACAAAAGTCCAAGATAAACTTTCATAATGCAGAAAGTAGCTTAATTATAATCTCTGTTGAATAAACCAATTGCCATTGAAATCGGGCCAATAAAACCCGAGGAAAGAATGTGGAAGGTGCCCCCTCCATCTATAAATTTATCAAAGTCCCTTTAACATTAACCCAATATTTAATTTACGGATGAAATACCCCACCTCTCTAAAGTTAACTACTTACCTTTAACAGTAGTGTTATTTTTTATTTACGACTGTAGTGAGTAAACGTAAGTTGATGCCGAAAAGAAGATTAATATTCGAAAAAGTTGGTAGTAAGGGTATAAGGAAATTTTTTAGTAGTTTATAAAGTGGCAGGAGGACCCTAGAACTATATCAAAGAAAATTGCAAGATAATCGGATGAAGGGCGTCAAGAAGGCGATTAATATTCAAAATTGGTGGTAGCTCAAGTCTGAGAAATTTTTTTGTCGTTCATGGAGTAGCTGAAAACCTATAATAAGTTGTTAGAAAACAGGGGCGCCATTTGAGGGGGCGCTGGGGGAGGAGGGAGTGTAGACGCCTGGACCCTACCCTTAGCTATATAACTTCCCTCCAAAAATCTTTGCCCCCCCCCCCTCAAGAAAATTCTGAAATGGCACCCCTGTTAGAAAAGAAAAAGCTAGTGAATCGGACTAATTTTAACGGAGATGTAATAGGGGGATCAAAAGGTGCCAAGGTGATAGTTGAGAGCAGGGTCCTAAGATAAAAACATGCTAAAGGGTCCTAGTATTTAGCTCTTTAGATCTCAAATTAGTCGAAATTAAACATAACCTACAAATTAATCCTTTGAATAAAATTTTAAATAAATACGCTAAAAATAAGGGGAAATGCTTAAAAAGGGCCCTAAGGCCCCAATAAAAATATGAGGGGTAGGTGGAAATCCTAAAAAGTTGTTAGAAAAAAAGCTAGTGAATCAGACCATTTTTAAGGGCGCGATAATAGGGGGCCCGAAATGGGTCAATTGATAGCTGAGAGCAGGGCCCTGAGATAAAAACATGTTAAAAGGTTCTAGCAGTCACTTTAGATCTTTAATTAGTCGAAATTAGGCTTAAGATATAAATTAATCATTTGAATAAAAATATAAAGAAAAGCTCAAAAAAATGGGGGGGGGGATGCTTATTGCTATAGAAATGGGGGAATAACTAAATGGAAAAGTTCCTTTTAACAAAGATTGGATTAAAGGGGGCAATTATTAACAAATGAGAGCACAAAAACTTCAAGGGACCCTGTACCATGCCCCAGGGGACCACAGTCTTAACTCGAATGTAGTTGGGTATAAGGAAATTGTTTAGTAGTTTATAAAGTAGCCGGAGGAGCCAAGAACTATGTAAAAGAGAATTGCAAGAGAATTGGATTATTTTTAAAGAAGGGTCTCAAGAAAGCCATTAATATTCAAAATTGGTGGTAGCTGAAGTCTGAGAAATTTTTTTCTAGTTCATGTAGTAGTTGGAGGACCTAAGAAGTTGTTAGAATATAAAAGCTAGTGAATAGACCATTTTTAAGGAAGCTATAATAGGAGATGCAAAAGAGGCCAACTGGTGGTTCAGCGCAGGGCTCTTAAATGAAAACATGTTAAAAGGGTACTTTGTGCTTTAGATCTTCAATTAGACGAAATTAATCATAGGGTATGAATTATTAGAATAAAATTTTAAAGAAATATGCAAAAATGGGGGGAGATGCATTAAAAAGGGCTTTATGGACCCAATAAAAATATGAGAGTGTTGGCCCGGGGACGGGAATCCAAGAATCAACTTTAAAGTTATGCATTGAGAGGGCGACACAATTAGGGAGTGAAAAATGCATGCAGACAAAAAGTTCAAGGGCCTCTGGACCGGGTCCTAGGGGGCCAGGGTCTTAACTGGAATGTAGAATCTGGGGAATGACAAAATTAAAAAAGGGCACCAAAAACGAATATTGGATTAAAAAGTAGTGGTGTACCGAGTAGTACTTTGGCCGAGTACCGAGTACCGAATACCGAGTACCGAGTAGTTGGGTAATAAGGGGAAAAAACGCTGATGTGCACATAATGTGAGCTTAGGTGTACATATATATACCTGTGTGTACATATATATAATATACATATATAGTATATATAAATTAACTAATTAAATTTAAAATTTATTTGTGCACCTTTTAAAGACAATTTTTGACAATTCAAAACAGTAGCAAAAAAAGGAGAATTGACACATAACAAATACAATTATTAACCAATATAAAATTAAAACATTCTTCAACCCTCTAGTTTATTACGATACCTGAAATCTGTCTATCAAAAATAAAAATGTTTATTGGTTAGTGTAACAATTCATTGAATAATGCAAAACATTTCATATTTATTTTGTAACTGTACCTTGTTTTCTTTTGATTAAAAATAAAAGAGAGAAAAATACAGAGAGAGGTACAAAAAGTATACAGGCTTTCTTAACAGAAGACTTATGTAAAACTGACACTCCATTAGCATGGGGGGGGGGGACTTTTCTGATTATGTGCAACCTTGCAAAAAAATTCTTATGTGCTCCTTCAACCTCTGTTTATTCTGAACGTATATTTTCAGAGGTAGGCCAAATTTATAGTAGTAAAAGGAATGCCCTGTCTACTGATAATGTAGAACGTTTGGTGTTTTTGCACCTAATTTGAAGTATAATAAATTTAATTATTAATTTTTTTTATAACATTTATTATATTTTCAGTTTCTTTATCCAAAATAATAGTCTCTTCTGTTTTCCTATATATTTAAAAAGAATTTATTTTTATTTGTATAAATGTGAAAGTAAATTTTAATCTGGAATTATTTTATGAAGGTTTATGTTCTTAACTTTTTCTATATTTTGTAGACATATTGTTAAATATTGAGTAAATAGTTTTATGAATTATTGCCTGTATTATACATTGATATTCGAATAACTTTTTACTAATCAATTTTAAATTTATATGCTTAAAAAATGAAATTCTTGCAACTGCTCGGTATTGGCCGAGTACCGAGTATTTCCGAGTACTCGGTACGGCTCTATTAAAAAGTAAGAGTTATTAACAATTTAGGGCACAGAAACTTCCAGTACTCTGTATCGCTCTCCAGTGAACCAGGATCTTAACTGAAACGTAGAAAGGGAGATAACTAAATGGCGAAAGGCCCCCAAAAACGACAAAAATCGGATAAAAAAGAGGCAAGCTATTAAAAGTTAAGGGCATAAAAACTTGAAGGGCTCAGGGATGGGGGGGGGCGGGGTTCGGGTCTTAAAATATTAAAAATCTGACTCTCAGGTACATCAGGAACTGGCTTAGACTATCCTCACCGAAATGTTCAGACTTCTATATGCGGTAGATTTTGAGAGCCATGGCATACATACACACAGGGTGAAACTTTCTTTTATTAGTATAGACTAGCAGACCCGCCCGGCGTTGCCCGGGGTCCGTAAATAATAACTTTAAAGAAAACTCAAGTTTGTATGATTTTATATCTTTTGAAATTCTTTTAAGGTTGTTATTAACTGCTCTGGTCAACAAGCGCAAAACGTTTTGACACATTTACAAATTCATTTTTTAACGGAAAGGTATAAAATTGGAAAGCTTGGCCATGGAAGCGATTTAGAATTGAACTGTTTTTTCCATTTTTTGATCAATCAATTACCTATTGAGTTATAAGCAAGTATGATCACGAGAAAAACATGTTTTTCGCCCGCTCTTGAGTGCTCTTTCTTCCTTTGCGCGGAAATTCGGTTCAAAATGCCTACTTTGACACTATTTTCTGAAAGATCTATTACGTTTGCAAAAAAGTGGAAAAAACAGCTCATAGTTTCTGAACAAGAACACCGGCTAGTTTCATGCATTTTCGAACAAAAATAAATTAAAAATTATGTCAGAAAGTTGTCCTTTTGGATTTGAGAACACCCTTAAATGAACCCAATTTTGGAGGCTCCCATTGCCTTCGTCTAGAGTGTTCCCAACAAACTTCTTTCCGAACGAACCTGTAACCTGGGTCCCCGTTATTTAAGGCAACATGTACCGGAAGTGCTCCGCACGTGCCGGAGACACCCTAGGGGGCCCCAGGATCTAAACTGGAATGTAGAAATGTGAGACTGACCAAATGGAAAAAGTGTTGACAGATATTGTGAAATATAATCTCCAAACAAGGACATTAAAATAATCAAGCGAAATAAATTGTTTTTCATGTGTCAAATATGATTTATAAAAGTAATTATCGAAAGTGTTTATGATCTGAAAGAAGGAAGTGAAATTGAAATGTGATTGCACAATCCTAAACAGATATTTTATTATAAACATTTCGCAACACTCAAGAACTATAAGACATTTATATACTCTTATTTTAAATTAGCATAAATATAAATATTGATACAAATTATTTGTTATGCTGATTTATGGGATTAATTTCCTGTTCTTTATTGCTAATAGTATTTTATTTATGTATTTTTTCTCTACTTTCACTTGTAACTCATACTCTCAAACTGAGAGATGTGTATCTTAAAGCTCTTATTGAATATTAATTTTACTTTCTATTTATAAGTTTCAGCACAAATTCAAGTTCACAAGTCACACAAAAATATGCGTCTTTTTAAACGACATGAAGTTGACACCATCATCACAAATGGATTAAAACAGAAATACAAGAAGAATACATAGATCGATTTACCCTTTCCGGAGGCAAATTACCAGATGATAAACGGATATACATAAATATAAGGTAAGCCCAATTTATCTTACCTATGTTTTTTATATTGAGAAATAGATAATTAATTTTTGAGGATAAGAACGAACATCACGCCATTTCTGGTAGCAAAGATTAAATATTGCTAACAAAAAGGATATCAAAAATGAAGATCGGATTAAAAGGAAGCAATTTATTTTTCTTTTATTTGCACAAAAACTTGAAGGGGCCCTGTATCGAGCCACAAGGTGACAGGGTCTTATCTGGAGAGTAGAAAGGCGAGAATAACTAAATGGAGAAAGGTCCCCCAAAACGAAGAAGATTGGATAAAAAGGGGGCAAGTTATTAGCAATTTAGTGCATAAAAACTTAAAGGGGCTCCGGCCCTTAAAAGATTAAAAATATGAGCCACAGGTGTATTAGGAGACTATCCTCACCTAAATTTTCAGACTTCTATGTGCGGTAGATTTTGCTAGCCATTCGCACACAGACAGACAGAGCAAAACTTTGCTTTATTAGTATAGATAATCAGTAACAAAGTAAAAATTCACTTTAAATATCAGCTTTATGAAAACTGCATACCAAATGTGGGGCCCCCAAAATCAGGGGCCTCAAGTTGAAGGCCCATGATTTAATTAGTCCCTCAATCTGTATAATTAAATCGTGATAGAATGTCTCTAACAGTGCTCCTTTCGGCTCAGACCCAAGTTTCCTTTGAATCTCACCCTATCCGTCCACAAAACCAGCTAATTCATAAAGGAAAAAAAAGATGGCAGAAAACTAAAACATTTCTGGTAGTAGCAAAGGATAGAAAAAGTTATATTTATTACATGAAAATGATATTGTAATATTAACTGAAAAATTAAAAAAAGAACACTAAGAAAATCCTTTTATCAAAACGTCACATTTCTCTCTGAACTCAAAAGAAGATTTTGGGGCCCCTTAGGATGCGGGGCCCCTCGCGATTGCGACCATCGCGACCCCTTAAATCCGCCCCTGGCTATCTCTCTCAAAAGGATTTTCATAAATAGTATGAAATATTTTTTCGGGGGGGAGAAGAATTTAAAAATTTCCCAATTTCAAACAAATTGCTCTATTTTAAAACTAAAATGATATGTGCAATGTGTGCTTAATGATAATGATACTTATGCGTAAAAAAAATCATTTCCACAGAAAAATACTGAAACTTCTAAAGAAAAAAGATAGAAATTATAATTATTGGTACATATAATGAAAGTTTAAATACACCTCTTTCATTCAAATAATTAAAATCAAAACTAGATTAATTCCTATTTTCCTATCTTGGAATCATTGAGCATGAAAATCAAGATAAAAGGATAAGATACCCATTTGCTATATGATTGGTCAGGAAGCAATTTCAAACAGTACAATAAATGCAATATTTAAACATAGAAAAATTGCATATATATAGAGAAAATTATATAAATATATGAAATAAGGTACAGAAAATATTTCATAGTGAAACTAATGCTAATGGACTTATATTTTGATTTTTTTTTCATTTATCATTCATTCTTCTGGTGTTAATGAAGTCTGCCCAATGATAAAATTGTCCAATTTAATAGAATCTTTATTTCACTTTCACATTTTAAAAGCATTAGGCTGTAAAGTTTGTCATCACTCATGGTAATTCATAATACAATTTTTAATTCACTACATGTTCTTTTATTAGACGCAACACCATTATCTATTGTGAATGTTAAGATAGATAGTTTGAAAACTTGACCCAAATAGTCTGAGTTTCTTCGCATGACAGAAAAGTGAGTTAACATTTTAGTTTGAAATTAAATCAAATATTACTTATATTTGATTGTGGAAGTCAAGTACATCAGGTTTCTGATATCCAAGACGAAAAATATTAATAACTTTTTAAAAATTAGTAATACTCAAATTTTCCTTGCTAAATGGTAATTTAAATATAGAATGTATTGGTGCAATATTCTATTGGATAGATGAAATATTGTTATTTAAGCCCATTTACAGTGTCCAAAATTTCTTTAAATTTGTTCCTGTAAAACATATGTTATATCATCAATTTCCATTGCTGTATTATTATTTTTATCTATTCCCTTTGGCGGAATCCTTTTCTTATGGTGCCTTTGGAACTATCTCCAGAACTTGTTTCCATCTTTTCAGCAAACACAATTCAACTTTTTATCAGATTATACATTCCAGTGTAATCATCACTGAAAGTTTGTACAGTTTGGAAAAGACTTTCCATTATAGTGATACAGACAATGAGACTGAATGTCAATGACATTGATGTCTTCAGAAATACAATTAAACTTTTTATTTTACTCAAAATCTTTTTCTTAAAAAAAAAAGATGAAAAAATGAAAAGTTTTCATTTTTTTATAAATATAAATTGCTTCTTTCTGTTCATGTAGAAGAATCATACGTCCTTTCTTTGAAAGTCTTTCCTTTTCTAGTATAAAAACAAAATGCTGCTTTAAAAGAAAACTTTTGATATTTGCAGATTCATGTCTTGCATTAACGGCGATGACCAAAACCCTCGTATAACTGCTCAGGCTATAATCTATTGATTTGGATAAAGTCTCTAAAGATGTGAATAATTTGTTCATCGATTATCGTTTGTGACAGTGGGATATTTTTTAATTGGAACAGTTATTCCTTTTTTTCAGAGATCTGACTCTAAATCAATACTTTCCTTTTTTTGCCGACCAGCATTAATTTAAGGTTTGCAAATTTTTTGTCTTCTATTGTGTACGAGTCATAATTGCACTGCATATGAAAATAGCATCATGTTATTTTGAGATTTTTGACAAAGGAACAAAGTTTTGGAGGAAATAAAGGAAATATATTAGAGACACTGTTGATGAACAACAGTAGGGAAATTCATGTCTGGTAGATATATGATATTTTCATAGCAGAGAAAATCACAATGTCATACTGAATCTGGCTTCTGTTTGTATTTCTTTCAATAATTTTAAGTTGTACACTGTTACAAATTTCATGACGGTAGTCAGCAAAACATTAAAAATTTCGTATTGTTTTTCTATTATTTTAAAAAGAGCAAAAGTCAAATAAACTTATAAGACGAAATGCAGTATTCCATTCCGATTGAAACATAAAATATAAAATATGAACTTTTAAAAGCTCCTCTTTTAGTTAAAAGGGGACCAATAAAAGATATATTACAAATTTAAAATATACATTTTTTAAAAAATGTCTTAGTACTTTCGGATTGTATTTCCAGGGTCCGTCATCAGAGAATCACTTCTTAGTACTTTCGAGCTGTATTTCTCAAGCCCATCATTACAGAATATTTGTGACTGATTCTCTGATGCTGGGCTTGGGAAATACAGCCCGAAAGTACTAAGAAGCTTTTTAAAAAATGTGTATTTTTAACTTTTAACATCACTTATATTATTTTAGTCGCCTTTTAAGTAAAACAGTGAGCTTTTTAAAGTTCATATTGTATATTTTAAAGTAAAAGTCTTTCAAAAATCTTGAACTTCCCAACTTTAAGCTAAAATTTCCCAAGTCTAAAAATATTGCGGTGGGGGTGGGGGGGCTCCCCCATAACCCCCACGTGACGCCTCTGGGATCAACACAATGTAAGTAATATTTTCCAATATTAACATTGAAAATACTGATATTTATATAAATTTTTCAGAAAATACAAATTCTTCAAATTCTGAAATAAAAGAGTACAATTCATTTTCAGTTCAAGTTTTCTAAATAGAAATTTAACATTGAAAAATTGCTTAAAATTAATTTAATTTGAAAATGAACGACTGAATAATTACGATTGTGTGAATTTAACAGTCAAACATGATTTTTTCTAATTCGTTTTCTCCTGAAAGTATTTTAGAAAAAATAATAAAGGAAACTAATATTTTTTTCAAGATGTTAGTGCCAAGCAGACATGACACTATTCAATTTAAACAATATTATTTTAGTATAAAAAGTAAAATCAATAAGATTAGGTACTAAATATCCTTTTAGGTTTAAATTATAGTAATTTAAATCTTATAACAGTGTCATTTAAACACATGAATGGCATATATTACAGTAAAGCACAGATTCTCATCAAAGCTTCATAAGTTTAACAGCACTACATGGAATACATACTCTGGTGACTACTAGGTAGGTTTGAACAATACCCTGAACTAAACATGGTGATAAATTGGCATCTTTATATCGTGATAATATATCACAGTTGGGGAAAATTGTAATTCCAATTATCTGCATTGTAATTACAATTTAATTGTATGTAATTAATTATAGTTAAAATTACATGCTGCAAAAAATTCTTGTAGCACTGTAGCTGGATTTGCCCCCATGCCATTGTTTAACAAAATGTCTGCGTTTGAATGTGTGTAACAATAGTCAATTGCATGTAAATTAACTTGTAATTACATTGCTGATAAAAGAGATTACAAATTTGCCCAACTCTGTAACATGTCAATACTCTGGCATATGAACAAAATAGTAAAATAATAAGTTGAGTATGAAACTGATCAAGTTAATAAAACTGACATTTATTAAATATATAGCATATATTTTTTTTTTCCTTGTGAAAACTATGAGATTAAAAATCTCCAATGGAATAATTAATAACATACTTTAGAATACTAAAAGGAAAAAAACTAAAAGAATAACAGCTTTTTAAAAAGTTATGATATTTTCAAATAGATGAATATAAAAAAGCTGTTACATAGGTTTGGGTTTAGGCTTGACTGTAACAATTCAAAAATCCATTAAATGTGTTCCATTCTGAGTTTTGTTTGGGTTATTGTGAAAATGAACTTGCAAATTATCCAAAAATTTTATGCTGGCCAAAAACTTTTGACCGCCACTTTATTTGAACATTCTAAGAGTCCATTTCTCTTACAAAAATAATGGGATACAATCCAAATTTATATTATTAATTAATTTCAAAATATACTTTTTTTTTTCAAAATTAATATTCGAGAAAAACAGGAATTTTAACCTATATTTCTTTTTTAAACGGAAACAGAATTTTAAAAGCTTGAAATTTGTGAATCCAATATTACAGTTCATTCTGCAAATTAGTTCTTGAATTGTGGTTGAAAAAATACCTATAATACAATCTGTTGTGCCACAATTAAAAATGATCTTAACATTAGGAATTTCAAATTTAAAACTTAAATAAATTTTACACTACTTGATTGAAAGATTTACTACTTGGTATTCTAAGATAAATTTTACTGAAGAATCCAAATATGATGTCAAAACTAGATTCCGTACTATTATTTTTAAAACAATCATAATGATTTAAACATCAATCATAATGATTTTTTAAAACAATCATAATAATTTTTTTTTTCTTCAAAATTAATATTCGAGAAAAACTAGGATTTTATCCTATATTTCTTTTTTAAATGGAAACAGAATTTTAGAAGCTTGAAATTTGTGAATCCAATACTACAGTTAATTCTGCAAATTAGTTCTTGAATCGTGGTAGAAAAACTATTCATAATGCAATAAAAACTACCCATATTGCAATCTGTTGTGCCACAATTAAAAAATGATCTTAACATTAGGAATTTCAAACTTTAAACTTAAATAAATCTTAAACTACTTGATTGAATGTACTAGTTGGTATTCTAAGATAAATTTACTGAAGAATCCAAATATGATGTCATATCTTATTCTATTCTATTATTTTTAAAACAATCATAATGATTAGTAAAGTTATCAGACAACTTTAACTTTTCGCACAGTTGGAAAGAAATCAACTCATATGAGAACTTTACCAATAATTATGATTGCGTTAAAAATAATAGTATATCTACATACCGCCGATTATGTAGCTTCTTTACATGTGGTTTATCCTGTTGAGCTGTCTACATGGCAGACCAGATGTTATTATCAATAAGGTTATTTGAGTAAAATATGCTCACCAGTTGTCACCCTAGGTAGCTTAAACGGTAGGCAGAGCATTAGCAATGCAAGCCAATGATTTGAATTTGAGTCTCGTTTAGGCATTTTTACATTCAGTTGGAAAAATTCAGTTCGTAGATGTTTGTATTAAAAATTTGAGTTTGATGTAATTTAAATATGCAAACAACTCCCTAAACAAAATTCAAGTATAGCATTATTACCAACTGATTGGTACAAGTCACATTTCTATCGATTAAGATTTAATAGAGGAAAATTTATTTTCATGACTGAATATGTCTAATCATTGAGTTAATGGAGAATATTTTAATGTAAATATGAGACAAACAAGCCAAAATCATTAGATTTCTTTAAGGGTTAAAGAACTGATAAATAATCTCGAAGCAGAAATTTCTGAATTACTTGCTAAAACTTACAGCTGGCAACAGTATAATATACATTTTTAAATTAAAAGAAAGCGAAATATCAAGCTAAATTACACAGTAATTTATGTCTTACCCTAATTAGTTCTGTTTCTTTTTCTCTAAGCAGCCATTCTAAATTTTCTATTCTATCTTCTGCACATTCTTGGCAATCTTGTACCTGGATGATATATATAGCAACTTAAAATTATGCAACACATTACTTGCACGGCCATTTATAATTTAAAAATACATTACGCATTATCATTCTGTTTGGGATCAAGGCCATAACTTAAAGAATTACCCTCTACCTTTTAAAAGTAAAAATCAGCATTTAGCTCAAATGCTTCACTGAGGATAAAGGGGTCATATTTGCTTTTGTAATTGAAACAGTTTTATTAAATAGAAGATGGCATAAGATGTCCATACTCTTTACAATTGTGCTAAACAGAGAAAGGACTCTCGTCTGATGATCATAGAGCAGTTATCAGTTATGTCAATGTATATAGAAACAATGAGTAATTCTATAATTCAGTCATCACAGTTGCTGATATTTTTTCTTCCAAAGTTTGACTTGTATATACTTAATAAAGATGGAAAAGCTGTGAATTGAATATTTGTAGCTAAACTTTTAGTTTTAGTTTATTTCACCATGACATATAGACTCTATCTCCCATGACATATAGATGCTATCTCTCTCAAAAGGATTGTCATAAATAGTATCAGATATATTTCCGGGGGAGGGGGGGGGGGGGAGAGAATTTAAAAATTTCCCAACTTCAAACAAATTGCTCTATTTTAAAACTGAAATGATTAGATGCAACACCATTATCTGTTGTGAATGTTAAGATAGGTAGTTTGAAAACTTGACACAAATATTCTGAGTTTGTTCACATGACAGAAAAGTGAGTTAACATTATGGTTTGAACTTAAATCAAATATTACTTATCTTTGATATTGGAAGTCAAGTACATCAGGTTTCTGAGATCCAGGACGAAAAATATTAATAACTCTTTAAAAATTAGTGATACTAAAATTTTCCTTGCTAAATGGTAATTTAAATATAGAATGTATTGGTGCAATATTCTATTGGATAGACAGTAGGGACAATAGTAGGGAAATTCATGTCTGGTAGATGTATGATGTTTTCGTAGCACAGAGAATCACAATGTCAAATTGAATCTGGCTGCTGTTTGTATTTCTTTCAATAATTTTAACTTGTTCACTGTTACAAAATTCAAGATGGTAGTCAGCAAAACATTAAAAATTTCATATTGTTTTACTGTTATTTTAAAAAGAGAAAAAGTCAAATAAACTTATAAGACAAAATGCAGTATTCCATCACGATTCAAACATAAAATATACAATATGAACTTTTAAAAGCTCCTCTTTTAGTTAAAAGGCGACTAATAAAAGAGATGTTACAAGTTTAAAATATACATTTTAATTAAAATGTCTTAGTACTTTCGGACTGTATTTCCCAAGCCCATCATTAGAGAATATTTGTGACTGATTCTCTGATGCTGGGCTTGGGAAATACAGCCCGAAGGTACTAAGAAGCTTTTAAAAAAATGTGTATTTTTAAATTGTAACATCACTTATATTATTTTAGTCGCCTATTAAGTAAAACATTGAGCTTTTTAAAGTTGATATTGTATATATTTTAAAGAAAAAGTCTTTCAAAAATCTTTAATTTCCCAACTTTAAGCTCAAATTTCCCAAGTCCATAAATATTGCGGGGAGGGGGGATCCCCCATAATCCCCCACGCGACACCTCTGGTATCAACACAATGTAAGTAATACTTTCCAATATTAACATTGAAAATACTAATATTTATATAAGTTTTTCAGAAAATACAAATTCTTGAAATTCTGAAATAGAAGAGTACAATTCAATTTCAGTTCAAGTTTTCCAAATAGAAATTTAACATTGAAAAATTACTTAAAATTAATTTAATGGGAAAATGAGGGACTGAATAATTATGATTGTGTGAGTTTAACAGTCAAACAGGATTTTTTAAATTTGTTTTTTTCCTGAAAGTCTTTTAGAAAAAATAATAAATTAAACTAATATTGTTTTTTAAGAAAATAGTTCCACGCAGACATGACACTATTCAAGTTAAACAATATGGTTTTAGTATAAAAAGTAAAATTAATAAGATTAGATACTAAATATCCTTTTAGGTTTAAATTATAGTAATTTAAATCTTATAACAAAGTCATTTAAACATATGAATTGCATATATTACAGTAAAGCACAGATTCTCATCAAAGCTTCATAAGCTAAACAGTAACACATGGAATACGTACTCTGGTGACTACTAGGTAAGGATGGACAATATCTGGAACTGAATATGTTGATAAATTGACATCTTTATATCATGATAATATATCAATATTCTGGCATATGATCAAAGTAGTAAAATTATAAGTTGAGTATGAAACTGATCAAGTTAATAAACTGACATTTATTAAATATATAGAATTTTTTTTTTCTTGTGAAAACTATGAGATTAAAAATCTCCAATGAAATAATTAATAACAAAAGAAAAAAAACTCAAATTATTACAGCTTTTTGAAAAGTTATGATATTTCCTAATAGATGAATATAAAAATACTATTATATATAGGTTTGGGCTCATGTTTGACTTTAATAATCCAAAAATCCATTAAATGTATTCCATTTTGAGTTTGTTTTGGATTACTGTGAAAATGAACTAGTGAGAATCCAACAAAATAATTTTTGCTTACCTGAAGTTGAAATATTTAACCTGAATTTCCACACAACATTGCTATCACATTTTTATGCAGTTAAGGTAGAATAGTTTATTATCATGCCTAAAGTTCTGACTTTATCTTTTAAGAGGGAAAATAATTAAATATGCACAATCTTTTCCATCTGACGGCATATTCTGGTCTTTCTTTTGGAATATTGGTTCAATTCTAGCCTGCCCCTTACAATACTTAGTTTTGATAAATCGTTTTTCTTCTTAAAGGATTTCTAATGTTCCAGAAAGAGGAGGTAAAGGGTGGGATCAATATAGAATTCCGATAAGGAATTGGCATTTTTGTAGCATTAATAAGCATGAAATTCCAAGTATTCTGAGTTGAAGGGGGCACATTTTGATGCTATAGTGGACTATCCATGAACTTAATTAATCACTGGGTACACAAAACTCAAAACAACTTGGACTTGAAAAAGTTAATGAATCCAACCAAAGTGCTGGGTTGTGATTGGTTAAAAATGAGTTCTATATTCTACACAAAATATAGGAGTGAAATTTCATCATTAAGCATACTTTACAAATTACAATTTTTTTTATTTTTAATAAACAAATATGTATTCTAAATGTATGCATTTCTACTATAATTTAAAAAATAATTCCACCAGAATTATAGACAAGTCTAACATTTCCTTTTCGCTATTTCACTACATTGGTGGTTTTATATTAATTTGCCCAAGATTCATTTATTTACAAATGGAGGAAATACAGAGATTTTTGCCTGATGCTAATAATAAAATTAAATTTTAAAATTATCAAATAAAAATTTGAAATTATGTATCTTAAAAGCACTATCAATTATTCCAGTCTGCAGTTCTGCACCAGCTGAGTACATCCGATCCAAGGTCGAAAATTATATTTGGAGTCAATCCAAATTCCACAGATTTTAGTCCAAAACCTGACATGTTACTGTAATTATTGAAATGTTTTCTAATACAATGATATCTGTAATACCTATGGTATCTTTGCTGGTGAAAGTGACAGGGTGGTTCAGAGCTATATGTCAAAAATAAAAAGGTAGGTAGAGGAGACCTAAACAAGCGGATTTCATATAGGAATGTGGGGGCAGAAATGCAGTGTTGAGGTAGTAGAAGACGCTGTTGAATATGGCAGATGAATCCTCTTTGTTGGCTTGATTCGTCATTTCCCGCAAGGATTTCGAGCAACATGGATTATTGCACCAATGCGGAACTTGCCAGCATGCAGTTTTTAATACTTTCCAACAAAGTTGAAAAGTGTTTATGCATTCGGTTTGCTGTCCGTCTGTCCATGCTCTAACTCCCGTAAATATACTCGGATTTTCATGAAATTGATAAAGTTTATTTAGGGTTACAAAAGCATGTTTAGTATTGTATGTGAAGTATGTAGGATTAATCGTTCATTTAGAGGGGCACTCAAAAGTATTCCATTACATTATGGTATAGGAGTAAAAATCGTTTGCAGAGTGTTTTAATGACATTATGCTACTTCAAATGTACTGAAACTGATATAAATCACTGAATTTCGCTACTATCACGTTACAACAGGACATTCATAGCAGTTTTTATTCATTTACATGGATACACAAAAGAAATCGGTTACAGTACAGTACTGTCTTTGAGTAATAATTGCTGGAGTGTACGGTTTAAAATTTGGTATGAGTTTTTAATTTAATTAATTTTTTGCATCTTACTCATTATATATAAATTATATACCTCAAATACAGGGTTGCACAAAAGTATTTATGTAGCGTTCTCCTTATTAGAGGAAATTGCTGAAGGTAAATTTTCAACAGAAGTATACGTATCTCTTAACCCTTAAATGCCTGATTTTTCAAAAATCATTTTAATAGTGTTTTTCGGCTTTCATTTTTTAAATAAATCATGGGAAAAATACTTTAAAAAATCATATTTGTTTTAAGTATGGTTTACGGCTAAAAAACAGTTTGTTACTAATCGGCAATACTGGTGTTTAATATAAAAAATAATTTTCCTTAATAAAATTCTATAATATTAAACACACAAGAATTTTAGGAACTATAATAATAAATAAATTTTACTTGCTCACTGCAGAACAAAATACGGTATTTCGCAAGCTTCCAAAAAAAAACCAAAAAGAACAAATAGCAAGAATTGAAAAAATAAACCTATCTTTATTCTTAAACAGCACAAGTGTTGCCATCTACATGTTTAAAATCGATTTAATAATATTTCCAGAATGTATTTCATTGACAACATTAGGCATTATAGCTTCAATATTATTCTAATAGTATTTTAGACCCTAAATTGGGTATGTTGTCGAAAAGCAACACCCGGCATTTAAGGGTTAAGTGAACTAAATTTTGGCATGCATGTATTTAATAGATTTAAATCTATATATCATATACAGGGCTGCTGAAGAAATTCGCATCATTTTCGATTGTGGATGGGAACAGCTGAAATTGTGTTTTGAAATGTATTATGCGTTTCCATATGGTTGAATTAGACGTAATATTTTATTTTTTTTAAAGGTGCAGTTTTGTTACATTATTGTCAATGTGTTGGAAAGTGTTTCATAACTTCTGCTTGACGCATGATTTTTTCTTACTTGTTCATGTATGGGATTGATTGCGCAAGGGAATGGATTGGCTCCTCAAAGGATTTAGATTCAATGATTCCTGGGTAGGATTCTGCCGGATCTCCCAAACAACTGAGCATCTTCACTAGGAGCTGTGCGCAAGTGGGTCGTTTTATGCTCGTATTATTAGTCAGATCAGTTGTACTGAACAGCTCTATATAAAAAATTGGATAATTTATTTAACTTTCAAAAATGTTTTTTGAATGAGTTTGCACCCTAACTCCGGCCCCCTCCCCTTCACCACACATACACACACAGAAAAAAAAAAAAGAAAATGAAATGAAAACACAATTAAATTTTACACAAATACATAAATAATTTAATCTAAATAAAACTTTCAAATCTGTGTGGAATAAATTAAACAACATATTTTTTTCATTTTATTTAAATTTTAGAAAACTCTTCAGTGCCTTTTTCGTTTTATTTTATAAATATTAACAAAAAAAGTTTATAAATCTACAATAATTTATTGATTCAGCAAATCAGCTTTATAAATAAACGAAAATACTGAATTTTTTTTTAGCAAGGATTTTGGAAACCTGCCTTTCTAAAAAAAAAAAAGCGTTCATTCTCAAGAATTTTTTTATTGAATCCTTTTCAAAAAAGAAAATATATTATGTGAGGCACAGAAAACAAAATGTCAAAAATAATATTTACTTCTTTTAAGCTGCTAGCAAGTTGAGCATTCTCTTCTCGTAGATTGCTTATTTCTGTCTGAGCTTGAACATTCTCTCCTCGTAGGTTGCTAATTTCTGTCTGAGCTTGAGCATTCTCTTCTCGTAGATTGCTCATTTCTGTCTGAGCTTGAGCATTCTCTTTTTGTAGATTGCTCATTTCTGTTTGAGCTTGAGCATTCTCTTCTCGTAGATTGCTTATTTCTGTCTGAGCTTGAGCATTCTCTTCTCGTAGATTGGTCATTTCTGTCTGAGCTTGATCATTTTCTTCTCGTAGATTGCTCATTTCTGTCTGAGCTTGATCATTTTCTTCTCGTAGATTGCTCATTTCTGTCTGAGCAGTTGATAGGCATTCTTCTTGCTCCCTAACTTTGGCATTAAGTTCAGAGATCTTGGTGCGTAACTGATTGAGCTCAGAATTCATCTTCTCAATAGTCTCTTTCAGCTCAGCAATGCCACAAGAATCTGCCATCGTCCCTGCACTTCCAATTGAAACCTTACAAATAATATGTATATATAATTATATATATATATATATCATTAGTTAAAACAGATTATTCTCTTTATTCAAAATTTTTGAAATACTAATACATATGCAATAGACATGAGTTCGGGCTCACTTTTCGAAGCCCGAGCCTGATACCAAAAAAAAAGCACACACAAAAAAAACTATAATATTTAAAACTTGTTCTAAATGTAATATCTCATTTTTTAACAACTTCTTACATGGAAATAATTGTTAATCCGTAGCACTTAATTAGCGTTATGAAATTTACATTAAATCTTAACAAAGGAGAAGTTTAGTATCAAATAAAAATATACTTTCCTAAAAAGATTCTTATTATTTTTCTCCCACAACAAACAAATCTGAAGGACACATTAACAAAATGCATTTTTATGAATAAATGAACAAAATTTGCAGAAATTACAATTTATATAACCCAGAATTGTATGTTTTTCTATTTGCTATAATAGGTGTACATCTTTTGTAATTTTTGTGTCCTTGAAAATCAGCTTTAATTAAAAATTTCACACCTTTACCTGAAAGATCCGATGCTTTCATAAAAAAAGAGGAAACACTGCTCGATTGCTTTCTACCGGGAAATTACAATACATGTCAATTTTATCTACTTACGAATGAAAGTGATTTCGTGATTGTGAAGAGCAGAGCCACAGCATGATCAGACTTCAAGAAAAAAAAATGGATAGAATCACTAACTTTAATTTTATATAATGAGCTAATCTCTAACCTTATTTTTACATAGTGAGCGATTAGTACTCGCAGACAATAGGAAACTAAAATTTTGCAAAACTTAAAATAATGCGGATAGACTTAAAAAAAAATTGATTCATTTCGTGTTAGATTTCTAAAAAGTAATAATAAATAAACGTTCCAATTAAAAAATATCTTAATGGCACCATATCAACAGATTGTTGGTTGCTATCAATACCAGAAATAAATCTGCAAATATTCACAGTTTTCTTTTACAAGAGCGTTTTACTACTACTACTACTAAAGAAAAAAATTCTGTTTCTCTTTCATTCTAATCAAAAAAGCATTAAAATGACTTGAAATGGAAAAAAGAAATACTACTAATATAAACTACTAAAAAATACTACTAATACTATAATAAATCATTTTTAAAAGGTAAAAATTTATTTTTTGTTTTTATACGAGAATAAATAAAATTGTCAATTTCAGAAAGAATGAGCCTGAGCCTGAAAGCTGGTATAAAAATTGAGCCCATCTCATCCCTAATATGCAATAAGAGAATTTAAGGCTGTTAGTCAACTTCCAAATTCCCTTCACTAATGTTAAACCTACAGCTGTCTGATGCATTTGTATATTTAAAATGTCTCCTCAGGAAATTTATATTTTTAATTTCTGTTTTCTGTGTACTTTACTCAAAGGATCCCAACAAACACAGAACGTGCAGGCCACTGATGGTTGCATTAGCTTTGGCCTAAAGTTCTGGATGAGGCCGCTACCTTTTGTCATAACGAGTACATCAAGAAAGTGTCACGCCGGCCACAATGAAGCTGCAGTACAATTGGCCATAAATACGTAAATATGCACACAATCATACCACTAACTTTCTACCAAAACTGCTAGATAGCCTCAAACTGGCCACATTTATTCTTTTAATGGCAATAAAAATAAAAACTAGCCACAAGCTAGCCATAGCACTGCCATTTATGGTTGTCAATAATTAAATGTAGCCCCAAAGCTGCCCACAAAAAAGCCTTATATGTTTTTGGTTTCTTTAAAATGTCAAAATTTGTTCTGTAAAATATACTTGTTGGAAGATTAATTAAATGATAAAGTGTTTTTGCATGAAAAACAAATATATTAATAATCATTTAAGTACACTTTTCAAAAAAATTATAAATTTACTTATCTTGAACTTTTTCAAAAATTTCCAAAACACAATATTTGACAGTGAATTTATTAATTTGTTTATTTATTCAATTATGTATTTTAAAAATTTATATATAATGAGATTTTTAAATAGTTGCATTTCATATGCATTTTTAAAGTATTAATTGCAAAAATAAACTAATTAAGTAATTCACTATGCCAAGCATTGTGTTTAGAAATCTTTTGAAAAATTTCAAGATAAGAAAATTTATAGTATTTTTTTAAAGTGTACCTAAATGTTTATTACCACATTGTTTTTTTATGCAAAAACACTTTATAATTTAAGCAATCTTCCAACAAATATTTTTACAGAACAAATTTTGAATTTATGCCTAATAATGTATATGTTATATTAAATAGAATGTGTTTGTGTTTGTGATTTTTTTACTTTTATTTTCATTGATTTTTACACATAATGGTAAGTTTGTTACCAATATGTTTTGCTTTTTCATTAAAGAAATACTTAGAAACCGGCTGAATATTTTGTGCATTGCTTTAATTAAAATTTCACATTTAGATTTTATTCGTATAGTTTAATAGTTAAATATTACAAAAATATATTCTGTAATCTTTTCAAAATCTCTGAAATTATTTGCAGTAACTGAAAATGTCATCAAAATTTTAAATGATTTCTCTAAATTTTATTAAATTTTCTTCTGATTTTTCAGAATTTCAATTGTTTAATGAATAAAATTTTTTCGATGGTAAACTGTTAACTTTCTTCACACAAAATATGAAAAGAAAAAAAACTTTGGTACTTTTCAGTTAGCCGGGCGCCAGTGTTATATATACATATATACGAGGGCATTTCGAAAAGTAAAAATACAATGGCTCGCAGTCCTTAAAAAAAAAAAAATTATTTAGAAAACGTAAGTTACGTCTTATTAACTGGATTATTCATTTTTTTTTTCGACATAATCACCCCCATTATCCAAACATTTGTTAAGTCGGGCACAAGCTTTTGTATCCCACAGTCATAGAAGGTTTCCGCCTGTTGTCAGAACCACATTTCAACTTCATCTTTGATCTCATCATCGTCGTGGAATGTTTTTCCTCCAAGATGTGACTTCAGGTAACAAGAGACGTCTATTCGCACGAACTGCTTCCTCCGTTCTCTGAAGAAGGGCATCAGAGATCACGGATGGCTGACCTGTTCTTTGTTCGTCATGAACATCGGTCCTACCTTCAGAGAAATGACGACACCATTTCGTTACATTTTGTCGATTCATAATGTTCCCATAAACAGAAACAATTTCTTTGTGAATATCCACTGGTCGCTGACCTCTTGCATGAAGTAAACGTATGACGGAGTGCCCTTCGCATTTGGCAGGATTCTGAATCGGCTGAACCTTTTTAAACACGACCTTCTCCAACCAGAATCAATGTTGAAATGCCGAACGACCGCGAGGAGAAAGCTAACGGTTCAAGGTTAACACCTGTGTTGCCAACTTGCTTACCAAAACTTTTCTTTTCCTCCGGCGTACGGTGTATCTTTACTTTTCAAAATGCCCTCGTATGTATATATACATGTATATATATATGTGTGTGTGTGTATATATATACATTGTATATATATAGATGTGTATATATACATATATATATGTATGTATATTTATATGTATATAAAACACTGGCGCCCGGCTTACCAAAAAGTACCAAAACTTTCTTTCACAGTCACGTTTTTTATAATCACGCTAAAACAAGCTATTTTAAGAATCTAAAATGAAACCGATAATCATAATATCTAAAATAATTTGGCCAACCTCTACAATTTTATTTTTTTTTAAAGTTAAACAAGCATCTATTAAATGATAATTTGCACAATTTTATGCGGGACGATGATCATACACAAAAACACTCTTCCTCACATCTAATATGTGAAAAGAAAAGTACATTTTAGCAATAAGAATAAACTTTACTTAAACTTATATATCTATAACTTAATACTTATATAGCAATACTTATATACACTATAATAATTATAATAATAATTATAATATATTATTAATAATTATATATACTTAAACTTATATATTTATATATGTTTATATATTTAATTTCTTTTTTCTATGTACTTTATACTCAAATGATTTCTCTTTTGTTCTTAGTTATCGAAGTATTTCTAAAATTGATACTTAATTTTATGTGAAGTGTTCATTCATAGTTTGTCCGCTTTTAACACATAAAATATTAAATTAAGCACAGATATTAGGATATTTCGAGAAAGAAAAGAGACATCCTGAGCAAAGTACACAAAAAATCAGAAATAAAAATATAAATTTCCCAGAAAGTTAAAAATATTAATTTCCTGAGGATACATTTTAAATATTGAATGCATTTTACCTCCCATAGTTTTAACATTAGAAATTCTGAAGTTGACTGAATAGACTTAATGCTCGATTTTGATTGATTAACCCCTTGGGGACGAGCCTGTTTTACAGAATTTTAAATTTTTATTTTATCTGGTTTTTCTTAACAGAAACTTTGGGCTAATCGAATCGAGAAAATGCCCTGATTAAACGGGGCAAAATTTACAATAAAAAATAACTGGTGCGAATAATCAAGGATTCTGAGCACCTTATGCGTCATGCATATATGTGTCGCTCATCTCGAAAGGGTTAACACTTTTATAAATTATACTTTTATTTAAAAAATATATGTTTAATCACCCTTTTAATTTTATCTTTAGCTGAGTCTGTGTGCAACAGTGGTGTAAGTCATTAATTTTGAAATCAACACTAAATGCAGGAAGGGTGTCTAAACTTATCCAACTTTTAAGAGGAAGAACAGAATAAAATTTATATTTCTTATTTTAAAAATTCACTTTACTATCCAGGGTTCATAAATATCATGTTTTTTGAAAATATTGCATACGTTTTGATATATACACAAAAATATCAAAGAATAGTCATTGTAGTACTGGTGATTATAAATATTTTTAAAAGTAATATAAATTAGAAACTGCAACATAACATGAAAACTTAGTAAAACAATATTCTAAATATTTCTTTATGTCTTTTTTGGCACTTTTAACAAAATTGAAAATAAGCTAATTGAAATCAGAAACAATGCATTTTTTACACTACATTAGTGATGGACAATTCTGGAAAATTCGAGAATAGATTAAAATTGACATGGTATAAAACAGAATAGATTACCAAATTCTGGAATTGATACTTTGATATTCACACAGATAATCTCAAAAATAGTAGTTCCAAAACTTACCGAATCAGCAGGGCCATAGTGACCGCCTCCCATACTTCCCATTTAGGAGAGGGGGGGGGGAGCAGTAGTAAGCTATTACAGACCTTTGAGTAGAATAATAAAGTTCCTTTAAATTAAAATTATTATTTGTAAGATGTATTTGTAATAATATCTTAATTGTATACACTTTTATAAAGTATACTTTTCTTTCAAAAATATATGTTTAATCACCTTTTTAATTTTATCTTTAGCACAGTCTGTGTGCCATAGTGGTGTAAGTCACTAATTTTGAAATCAACACTAAATGCATGGAGGGTATCTAAACTTACTGAACTTATATTGCATATGTTTTCATATGTTATATAGTCTATATTTTCAAAATATTCATTTTAGAACTGCTGATTATAAATACTTTTAGACATAATATAAATTAGAAACTGCAACTTAAAATGAAAACTCAGTAAAAAAATATTCTAAATGTCTTTTTTTTTTTTTGCTCTTTTAACAAAACTGAAAATAAGCTAATTGAAATCAGAAACAATTTTTTTTTTTTTACACTATATTAGTGATGGATGATTCTGAAAAATCTGAGAATCGATTAAAACTGACATTGTATCAAAACAGAATCGATTCCCAAATTCTAGAATCTTTAATTCTTTAATTGATATTTCAATATTCACACAGATAAGCTCAAAAATAGTACAGTCGAACTCGTTATAACCAGGTGCTTGTAAGAAACGGGTTTGTAAAAAATTACACAAATTCATGCCTACTTACTTATTATACATATTTATTTATTTTTTATTTCTGTACAGTACAAAAGAAGTTGGTTAATTTGCTTTGAACTGTCTTATCGTCTCTTTCTTGTATTATTGTTCTTCGGAGAGGACTCGTGGCCCGGAAAACATTGACATTTGGACCCCTGGCTTCGAAAAAAGTTTGAAGTTTTTCTGCGCACTCAATTTTGGTTAATTTCGGAATGTTAAAGGAATTTTCCCAAGAAACGATTATTTGAACTGGAGAGGTGGAAGTCAATGGAAATTTTATGAATCATAAAAATATTACTCGTTAAAAACGAGTTATGCTACCATATACTTAACACTGTACCAACCAAGTATTTATGATTTCCCCGTTAAATCCGGGTTCTCGTTAAATTAGAGCTCGTTATAAGCGAGTTCGACTGTAATTCCAAAACTTAGCGAATCAGCAGGGCCGTAGCGACTACCTCCCATACTTCCCATTTACGAGGGAAGGGGGGGGGGGGGCAGTAGTAAGCTATTACAGGCATTCGCGTCGAATAATAAAGTTTTTTTATTTTAAAATTATTACTTTAAAGATGTATTTTTAATAATATTTTAATTTATATTTTATTTAAATTCATTTTTTAAGAATGTCCTCGGTCAGATTAAAAAAAAAGGGAAAATAATGATCTTTTATCATTGGGAAGTAATGATTTAATCCGGAACAGTGGTACTTCCTTCAACCAAACAGATGGGGACTTACTTTCCATAAATGCCATTCTTTTAAAAAGGTCCAGATGGACGAAATTTTGAAGGCTCAAAATTCTACTTACAAATTTAAATAATTTTTAAGTGTTTTTTAGGACACCCTATAAGTGTGGGAGAAAGGTATGCCTCAAGGTTAAAAATTTTAGACCCATTTTTTTTTTATTCTAAGATATCGTCGGTACCATGTCAAAACTATTCAATATGAAAACAGAGAGCTACTTTTTTTAAAATTCAGATCTCTTGATTGGCACCACTTTTTTGAAATAGTAAAATTCGCATTATTTAACGACATGTTAATTAAGGCAAAAACAAGGAGAATTTTACCATTTCAGAAAATTGGTGCCAATCAAGTAAAAAAAGCAACCCATTGTTTTCACATTGGATAGTTTGATATGGTACCGACGACATATACAGGGTATTTAATAAAAAATGGGCAATATTTTAAGAGGTGAAAAATTAAAATGATTATTTTTACTAATGTACAAAAAATCAGAGTGCACAGAAAAAACGTAAGGACCGCTACAAATTCTAAAATCGTAGGGGACTAAATGGTATTAGTGGGCTAAAACATTTAACTAGAATTCTTTCTGAAATGACAAAAAATTACTGCAGGAAAAAAAAGTTAAACATTCAAAACATTCACAGGTTATATTTTTGTAAATTAGATTAATAGAATGAAACAGAATTATTTTATGAATGTTAAAAAATCGATGTAGAAAGCGAAAAAATTCTACAAATTGCATCCCAAAAATCCTTGTATGAATTCTGAAGAAACTTAACGGAAAATAAATAGATATTTACCATACTGCTCTAAAAAGATTAAAAAAAGATCCCTTTTACTAATATGGAAAAATCACCACAAAATTCGAAATAAATAAATAAAATTGCATAAAAAAACTGTAACTGTTATAAAGTCAGGGGTCTGTACAGACTTTTCTCTCGGGGTCCTGATTTTAGGAAATTGTGAACAGCTTTTTTACATTTGTAAAAAATCTAGTCCTAATTTTGTGAATTTGAAATGATCATTATATTCAGGTTTTATTTTATATGTTTTTAAGAAGATATATGTATGTAAAATACATACATTTTCTTTATATATGTAAAAGTGACAGGTCAGATTTCAATTTTAAATGATTAAATTTGTGGATTAAGGTTTAATTTAGAGCAGGAAAAAAATTGTAAAATGCCTAATTTTAAGATAAAGAATTTTGTGAAGGGCCTTTTTTTAAGGTGAAAAGTTTTGTGAAAGGGCCTGTTATGAGATGAAAAAATTTTGTGAAGGGTCGCATTTTAAAATGAAAAATTTTCAGAAGGGTCGTGTTTGGAAATGAAAAAAATTGGGAAGGCTCCTTTAAAGGACCCAATATTTTTCTAAACAGATCTCTGACAGTTTTTTTTTCCATTAACCTTTTTAAAAAATATATTTTCCATTATTAAATATCTGCTTCAGTATTACGGTTTTTTTTATTGTTAAAAGATTTTTCTGATGTATATAAATAGCGGGTTGAGGGAAGGAGAAATGGGGGGGGGGGGGGGAAGGATTAAGTTTTTTTTTTAACAATAAAACAGCAAATGATCCAAAATTCGGAATCGCCGAGGTCCAGAGGATTCCGTGTTTTGAACTTTGTACTGTATAATAAAATAAGGAATGTGTCTGAGCCTAAAAATTATACATGTGAATAACAGAAATGGTTGCAGAAAAGTGTAAGAATGAGTTTTTTTTTTCGTTTTGTGAATTTATCTTGGAAAAAAAGAGAAGTTTTTCTAATTTCACAGAATCAGGAGGAGGCCTTGATACATTTTTATCTTTTATCACAATACAGTATAAAGTCCAAAATACGGTGCCCTCTGGACGTCGGTGATTCTGAATTTTGGATGTTTTTCAATTTTGGATCATTTGGAATATTTGTCAAAAAAACTAATCTAACCCCAGACTTTTGCCTGACATCTTCAAATATTTGTAAAATTTTTGCCTTAATTTCCGAATTCCCTGACTTGTAAAAAAACTGTTTCAAAAATTTCAGATTTCAACCTAAAATTATGACTCATGGGAAACAAACACATATAACAGAAGATTCTGCACTATTTAAGAATGAAAATTAAAATTGTGTTCATGGACACTGTCACAAAGTTAAAAGTCATCGATTATATTGATTTGGAAAGTTTATCAAAATGTCAATCACAGAAGACAAAAAATGACTTTGTTTTGCAGTTTTCATGCACCAGTGGCATCACATTTGAGGACAAAATAACAGAATATTTACATCAGGGAAAATACATCAAAAAGCAACAGGTACATAAATAGAAGAAATAAAGGCATCCCTTGTCCAAATCAGGAGACATATGCACATGACAAAGTTTACTTTTAAACATTTAATGGATGTTACATTTATCCATGTAACAAATAACATCCATTGAAGACATTTAACATCTGGCTGCAAATTTCCATTACAATGGATAAAAATGAATTTAGAAAAGCAATCAATACTCACGTGAGCCAGGGGAGGCTGCACAATGTACTGAGGGGTGGTGTCAACCCAAGTAGTGCTGTGTGGAATCTGGTACTGCGAATCAGGAATCGAGTAAGAATGCTGATAATCACTAATGGGGCTTACAAGTTGAGAAGGAACACTGGAAAAAAGGAAACAAACATTTTATTCACCATAACTTTTTTTTTTTAAACAAAAGGCGAATGTTTCTCTCTGGAAAAATTTCCAAATATTAACAAAAGAGCATTTAAAAAAATATTGTTATACACTCATATGTAATATATATAAATTCAGATTCGATCACTATAATTTAGTATCCGAAATTGACATCGTTCTGAGTGAATCTTTTGTATATTTGCAGAATTTTGTCTTCTAATTATGGTTTATAACTACACATGAATACATCTATCAGCTTCTCAATTTTATACAACATATAGTATTCACTCAAACAAATAATACAATGTTAATACATTCATAAACATAATTCCCGCTCAAACCTTTTATTTAACATTCAATGGATCTTCAATGACTTTCATGCTGAGAAAAAATCCATGAAACATTTCTCTCACTTTCATTTTAAATTCACCTTTCATGAGATGATTGCTCCGTAATCATCTTACGATTTCTCCATGCTCTTTGTGCTATGCTTTTTCTTTTTATAGGATATCGTGTATCTATTAATTAAACCCTTGAGTTTGTTATGTTGCACTGTTGAGGATATTGATGATACCACATACATAATTTTAAAAGTTTACTAAAATTGTGTTAAAATGTCGTAGTACCTTCATTTAAAAGTATTTTCAGTTAAAAGATTTACTATCATACAGACACTTCAATTTCAAGAAAAATTTTCAGGGGGGGGGGGGGGGAGTAAAAAATAATCTAAATATGACGTCATTTTCTATCCATCGCTTTCAGAGAGGCGTCAAACTGTCTCAAAAGAAAGGTTTGTTATGTTTTATTTCTTATTTCATTTGTATACTACAGATATGAGTCTTCAACGGTTGATAGGTTAACTGACATTGCGCTAGAGCAGTTTTTCAAGTTTTAAAGTAAATGTTCTTAAAATCTTAGTGGATTTTTTAACATAATATTACAAAAGACATAAGAGTTTAAATCAAAAGCCGTTTATATACTGCTGTTAAAATTAAAAGCTTATTCTATGGAAGCTAATAAAGTTTAATAATGTTTGGTAGTTAATTAAAGCTGATAACTATCAAAGTACATTTAAAGGTTTATTTGAGTAATTGTTAAAACCTCATATTGTAAAAGTAAAATCTAATAATATCTAAGAGACAGTTTATTAAAGTAAAGTATGTAATGTTAAAACTTATGTTTCTCCAAATTTATTGGAAGATTCTTTCCATTAGTTACGGAATTCATAAATGAACTCCTGTGTTAATGCTTGGGTTCATATTTACTGTATGAGATCTCTATGGATGGTTTGAAGTATAACAGTTGTATCAGTAGTCTATTTTAATGTTTTCTCTGAGCTTTTATCAGTGTTTATGCATACGAGCAACTAGAAATGTTACTTTATGCAAAAATAAATAACAAAATTTTACTTTCACTCCTAATACAGTATGGACAAAGCATAAAATTACAGAGCCAGTCACCCAGGTACAATAATATAAATCATAGAGACATTGCCACTGCATCTAAAGCATGACATGTCGTAGCTATAAGATGTAATAGAAAGTGATGCCTTATTTAGTTTATTATTTTTTATCTTTTTACATGCTTTCGTTTAACTTACAATTATGTTTGTGTGTGACAGTCCAATCTTGTGACTCATTTTTTACGCACTTCTTGTTGACATAGAGCTTTGAAATTTGGAATATATATGTATTCCTGAGGGCAATACATGAATTGGACATTGTTTTTTTAAAGTTTGATCCGCAAGGGGGACAAATTTACTTAATGGTTATGTTTGATTTCCTATGGAGAAGTAACCATCAGCTTCAACAATGAGTATTTGTTGAAAAGTACTAATGACAGGATTACCACAACATCACCAAATTTAACCAGCTTTGTGAAATATAGTCAAATTTGGTGACAAAAATAAGTTGCCATATAAGAAGCCAACTTGGCTAATTTGGCATAGTTTCCATTTAAATCCATTAATCTTCAATAATCGAGTTCACCACAATTTAATTTAAATTCCGTGCATTTAAGGTTTTCTTTGTCAAGACTTCTACCTTTTTAGTGCATTTAAAAAAAAAAAACATATTTTCTATATTTTTGTGAATTTTAATGAAAGCATGTTTTTTTTTAATTATATTTTTTACATTCCTGGATACTTTTCTTGAAATTGAAATGCCTGTACTATAGTAGATATTTTAATTCCAAAAACATTTAAATGGAGGTACCCTGATATTATAATATAAATCATAGCAATGTTACCACTGCTAGAGGTCTGTATAGGCCGAAATTTCCAGGCTCGGGCCCAGCCCGGGATATAAATTATATGTTTGGTCCAAACCCGGCTCGTTTACATTTTCAAAGTTCTTGGCTCGCCCTGTACAAAAATCAATGAAAACAGGTCAAGCCTGACTCAATTTCTACAAAAAATTATACATATTTATGGGAACATTTTACAGTATATTTTAGATTACTATGTGCTCGCGAAACAAAAAACATACAACAGCAACATAAATGATTACTTATAGTAGGGGTGCACAACCTTTTTAAGAGACGGGCCACTTACAAAAATGTCTCGGTTTTCGAGGGCCACATCAGTAACATGGAGAGAATTCTATTTCCAAGAGGTGATCTGTGCCCTTTAATTGGATAAAAAATATGGTTTCAGAGGGGGGTGGGGATTACCCCTCTAGGTTCCCCTACCCAGTCGACATATACAGTTCAGTTGGTAAGGAAGGATATATAACGAAATTCGCGATCTTTCAACGCCTGATTGACGAAATTAGCTATTTTTCTGCGCATGATTGACGAAATTAGCTATTTGTCTGCACGAGATCGATAAAATTCACGATGTTTTCGTGCCCGGCGAACGAAATTCCCGATTTTTCGAAGCCTGATAGAAAAAACTTACTATTTTTCCGTTACCGATCGTCAAAATTTGGAATTTTCCACCTTTGATTGACGAAATTCGCCATTTTTCCGCACCCGATCGACGAAATTTGCGATTTTTCCACGCGTGATCGACAAAATTTGCAATACTTTTGGAGCCCGATCGGCAAAACTTGCGACTTTTCCGCCTCTGATCGACGAGATTCGAGATTTTTCAACGTCCGATTAACGAAATTCGCAATTCTAAACTAACTCTGACGAAATTAAAATTTTTTTCTCACGGCAAAATCTACGAAATTCGAGATTTTTCTCGCGATAAACTCACGATTGTTCCGCAGCCGATCAACTAAAAATTGAATTTTTTCGCGCATTATCGATACAATTCGTGATTTTTCCGTTCCTGATCAACGGAATCTGCGATTTTTTCACGCCTGATTGACAAAATTCGCGATTTTTCCGTGCCTGATCAACGAGATTTTTGATTATTCTGCGCCTGATCGACGAAATTTGCGATTTTCCCACACTCGATCAACAAAATTCGCGACTTTTTCTCGCGATAAACAAACGAAACAGGCGATTTTTCCGCAGCTGATGAACAAATTGCAACAAAACTACGATTTTTCCGTGGTCGACCAACGAAATTTGCGATTTTTCCGCACCTGATCGACAAAATTATCGATTTTTCCGTGCCAAACCAATGAAAATTGCAGTTTTTTCGCACCTCATCGACAAAATTCGTGATTTTTTCGAGGCTCATCGACAAAATTCGTTATTTTCCCGTACCTGATCAACGAAATTCGTGATTTTTAACTGATGAAATTTACGATTTTGTCCTGCAACCTATGGACGAAAATTGCAAATTTTTCCAGTTATAAATTGTCGAAATTCGCGGGCCGCATGTTAACTCATCGCGGGCCATCGGTTGTGCATCCATAACTTACAGTCTTAGACGTTTTAAAATTCAAATAAGAATTGATTAAAAATTAATGTAGTTTAGAATAAATGGTTAAAACATGATAACTTTTGAAGCTGTATAACAAAAAATAGATTTCGGAAAATATTTCCCTGTCATTTTTTAAGACTAACAATTCGCCTTCAAAACTCCACGTAAATCAGAAGTAGATCGGACAGCGGTGGCCCAGTTGGCAGAGCATCAAACCTGCAGCTGAAGGTCGGGGTATTTAGGCTTACTGTTGGCTAAAATCTGCCATGCACGCTGATGGTGCCTGGTGCATGTAAAATCCGTCGTGTGTCCAAAGTTCTCCATGTTACATTTGAATTACATATATGGAGTTGCCTTGTCAGATGAAGGTCTCGTTATCTGACCAAGGTTCCAAATTACGAGATCAACATGAGTAGCAATGTGCAAGTTCTAAACAACAGGATATAAATGTTAAGCAACCAATATAACACCATTCAAAACTTCCATGCAAGTTGAACCAATCAGGTGTTTATTTCTGTTCCAAAAAAAGTCTTACAAAGCAATGAGAAACTAGCATGCTAAAAGTCGAACATGACTTACACATTTTGATGACTCATCCCACTCATAGAATTCTCATAAATCTGAGGCTAAAAAAAGTAAACAAAATAAAACAATGAGTATTTGATTCATTAAGAACTTGAAAAAAGAAATTACAGTTTTGCAATGACAAAGCTCTATTTGACAAAATCATAAATATAAGTAAAATCAGCTTTTTAAAAAACATGCTTTTATGAGAGCATTTAAAGCAGAAATTTAAGATTCGTGTTTTAAAAATACATAATCACAAGCTTTTATAGGATGTGTATCACACACATGTACAAAAACAGAGATTCGAAACTTACAGATTATTACAAAAGTTTTTTTTTGAGGGGTGGGGGAGGGGCTCAGTTACTTTTTAAAATAATGGCAAAAGAAAGCGAAAAAAAAAAATATTATTGCAAACGTTGCTTAACATTATTCTAGTATCCTCCAATTACTTTACTCACTACTAAAAATAACTATATACCCAACTGCATGCAATTTAAGTCCCTGGCCCCCAGTACAGGGCCCCTTGAAATTTTTGCACCATAAACTGTTATTAAATTGACCCTCTTAATCCAATCTTCATTTTTGGAATCCTTTTTCATTTAGTTATTCTCACGTTCGTAAGTTATTCTTCTCAGTTCGTCTCAGTTAAGATCCTGGGGCCCCTATGGTCCCGGCCCAGGGCCCTTGGACTTTTGTGCACCAAGCATTTTCACCTCCTAATTTTCTTACCTTCTCAGTGCATAAGTTTAAACTTAAGTCTTGGACTCTTCTTCAAGGACCAACACCCTCAAATTTTTATTGGGGCCCTAGGGCCATTTTTAAAGCATTTACTCAATTTTTTATGCATTTCTTTAAAATATTATCCTAACGAATAATTCATACCTATGCTTAATTTTGACTAATTGTAGATCTAAAGGGTTAAATTGGCACGCCATAGTCACATAAAATATTTTTTGATCGAATTTGGCACGCGGCAACAAAAAGGTTCGCCAACCCTGCCCTAGACCAACATTCTCATATTTTTACTGGGACCCTGTTTTAAGCATTTCCCCCCATTTTTTGCCCATTTCTAAAAAACTTTTCTAATGATTAATTCATACCTATGCTTAATTTTGACTAATTGAAGATCTAAAGGGCTAAGAACTAAGACCATTTGACATGCTTTCATGTTAGAGCCCTGCTCTAGAGGTCTGCACGGGCCGGAATTTTCATGCCCGTGTCCGATGAAAAAATTAAAAGTTTGGCCCGAGCCCGGTCTGTACAAAAATTGATGAAAAGAGGCCTGGCCCATGGAAAAATCAGTTAAATGAGCTCCGACTCAATTTCTACAAAAAATTCAAGTTTTTCTAAACATACAATTAAGATTCTTTTAAAGAATAATACTGCATACATATTTATGGGATAATTTTACATTATATTTTATAATTACTATGTATTCGCAAGGCAGAGAATACACAATAGCAACATTAATGATTACTTTGAGTCTTAGATGTTTCAATATTCAAATAAGGATTCATTAAAAAATTAATGTATTTTAGAATAAAAGGAAAAATGGAGGGTTAAAAACCTGATAAATTTTGAAGCTGTATAATAAAAAGCAGATTTGTAAAAAATTTTCTCTGCCATGCTTTTCTCAAAACCAAAGGAGCTTCTTCCTGATACATTTCTTTTTAAAAATGCATAAGATTGTCAGGTGTTCTTATTCAGAAACTATGCAATCGAATAACTTATCCATTTTTTGATGAAGGCAATATATATCTTTGAGAAAATACTGTCAAAGTTGAAGTTTTGTAACGAATTTCCACTAGCGATAGTACGGGAAAGGATAAAAACCTGCTGTCACGTGAAAAGAATCTCTTATATCTCGATAAGTAATTTATTTATAAAAAATGGAAAACGCTGTTCGATTCCAAACACCTTCAATAGTCAGACCTGTCAGTTTTATGCCTTTACAGTTAAAAATAAGTCAGAGAATTTCTCATTACTGAGCAGTGAATTTGAGAACCACCTTAAGTTATATTTCCAAAGATTTTGTTAACAGAAGTTCGTTATAGCTATTAACATTTTTACAAAACATATTGCCTGACCTACACATTCTAAAACCAATAAAGTCCAGTTCCAGCTTTGCTTGAATATGCAGAAAAGAAATGCAAGCCTAATCTCGGCCCTGCACGAGTCTGCTGAGAAAATTAAGCCTGGGCTCCGACACCATTTAACTGTCTGATGCTGATCTCTACGCTGGACATGTTACATTTCTGTATTGATGTCAAACTAGCATCGACTCATGACTAGGGTGGTCCTTATATGGTCGATTTTAATTTTTTTTTTAATTTTCTTATGTCTTACCATCAAAATTTGTTCCAATATAGTAAAAAACAAAGAAGAAAAAGTTTGAATGAAAAAGAAATATATTTAGAAGGAGCTCAAGCTTGCTGAAGTTTGGCGATTATACTAAAAAAACATGATGATATCAACAAAAAGAAACTAAGCCAAAATGATAGTTTTTATTATGATAGTAAATTAATTTTACTTTTGTATAACACAAAAACACAATATTAAGCATATAAAAAGTTGAAAGTATCAGTAATTAGTACATTTTTCTGCAGTGAGGATACACTTTTCGGTGCTCCTCCACAACTTTTGTCAATAGCTTAAACTGAGGTTCATTTCTTGCAAGGATTCCAGTGTACTCTTTGATCAAAGCAATACCTCTCATAGCATGATCATTCACCACTTTAATACACTGCACAATCTCTAATGTAATCATATAGTCAGAGTTAGTGCTCCAATGTGTTGTCTATTTGAACGAATCTTTGCGGTAAATTCATTTCATTGAACTTCAAACATTCTTTGGTAACAAAATCTTCAGACTTCTTTTCATGAAAATTTTTAAGGGAAACAGTTATCCTCTTATCAAGATTCTTTGTACCTTTTTTTATTTTGAAGGACTTCAACCATCTTTTTCTTTTTGTTGAAACAGGCACGCAACTATCAAAAACGATAATCCAGAAACATCTTCTGACAAATACCACAAAGGCTTTGAAAATTTCTCTGATGCAGCCTTTGCAATTTCTACATGTATTCTTGAGTACTCTAACAAAATATTCATCAACTGAAAGTCATTATAGGGCGAGGTTTCTTTTATTGAAGCAGTGATCCAAGCTTTAATACACTCTGACTATAAAAACACAAACATCATGAAGACCTCTTTCTTCCTTTTCAGTAAGCTTGAATTGGAACTTAAAGATGAATATTTTCAAAGAATATATTACCTTAGACATCCCACGAGCATGATGCATTGCCCCTGGAAGCCTGAAACTAAATCCCCCGACAGGTATTCTCCCAAGGAAAATAACAAGTTCGACAAATTCTTAGTAATCATCTCTTAGTCCACATGTTGAGGATTCTTGTGTAGTGACAAACTCCAAAATTTCATCTTTTACATCTTGTACAAGAGCTCGAATATTATCTTTCAAGCCTGTTTCAAATTTCTCTCTATCTAGAAAACTCCAGTACTCTTGGAAACGTCTGAATAAAGGTACTTCTGGACTTGATTACGATGTTCCCAAAGAAATATGAAATACTTTTCCAATGATAATTTCCATAATATGATGACGGTAGGCAAAATAAAAAAGTTTCGTTCAAAGCTTTTCTTCTAAAAGGACACAAGCACCTTTCTCTTGTCCAGTGTTTGCTGATGAGTTGTCAAACTCATTCCAATCACGTTATCTGCAATATCCCATTCATTCAAAGCTTCATAAATTGCATGGGCTTGTACTTCGTCAATTGCAGAATGAAGGTTAGCAACTGAGAGTATCTGAGAAACTCCTTTTCCAGAAATTATAACTGGTAGTCTATCTGCACTTCTGTTTAGACTGACTTCTTTAATATCACATCTTAACTCTTTGCTGTTTCTGCAACTACAAATGCTGCTTTTCTGTCTGATAATTTTGTCCTGTCTAGAGTTGTTGCTAATTCTGGAGTTATGATATCCATACGCCCTCTCTTAGCTTTAGATTTTCCAGGATCTGATGCTGCATCCTCAAGCAGTTCAATTTTGTGATTGCATTCTTCAGTTTCATGTCCATCTTCTCCATTTGAGCTAGCTGTAAAAGACTCAAGTACTGCTATTGCCATTTCTACTGCCAAAGTTTAAAACTCACAGTAAAATAATACAATTTAAAAATCAAAATTTCTTAAACTTATTAGCTTATAAGGCAAAAGATTTAGACTGATTAATCAAATTAAAAAAATATTCAGCTATAAACAAACAAAGCACAAACCAAAACCAAAAGTAAGATGACAGCAGTTGCAGTTAAGTCTAAACTAATAATATAGCTGTAACTAATTTAACTCAATAATAAAAGTTTAAAACTCACAACAAAACAGACCAATTTAAAATCTATTTAACATGTATTTACTTATCTAATAATAAACAGATAAATAATTCTTAATTGAATCTCTGTTGCTAGTACTGCAATCTATGAGAGGTGAGAGATATTTCTCTTCTTCATATCAATGAAATTATCTGTAGATAATTATTTAATAATTGCATTTACAAATGCTTTTATGGATTTTATAGTATAAATAATTGACATTTTAATACACTGAAATAATTTATCAATTTTAGGATTATAATTTTTTTTTCAAGTAAAAGGAGAAAAAAACAGCAAAATGGCTCTGATTTATGAAACTTATACTTCTTTGAGCTACCTCTAAATATAATTTTTTAGTGATTAAATTCTACAAGAATTATTTTTAGATATAATGGAACATATTTAGAGGGTAAGAGCGATAAATTTTAAAACTTCGAAAATAAGGGCCACCCTACTCATGACGCACATTTATACTTATTCTCATGAAAGGCATCTTCATTGAAAGTGGCTCATATTTTATCAGCTTTGATTAAGTTTTTATAGCAGGCCGGCAGGCCCATTTAATTTTTTTATTGGCCCGACCTGTGTCTTAAGCCCGTTCAATTTTTTGCCGGCCCGTTTGAAAATTCGCCTTCACTCACTGCGGGTCGCGTACGGACCTCGGGTCAAGTTCGGGCCCGTGACGACCTCTACCCTGCTCTTAACTATCAGGTGACCCTCTTTGGGCAACATTACATGTAATATTTTAAATTCACTCTTACTGTATATCAGTAATTAGTACATAGTAAAGTATTATTGTTTTCTCTTACTTAAAATCGTTTTAATTTCGCTTACTTTTTAACAGGGTAAAAATTTTATTTATTTATTTATTTATTTATTTTTGTAAAATTGTGTTTTTCTAAAAAGTAGACATTAAGCTCACCTGAGCTGTACATTTTTTCTCTTACTTAAAATCGTTTTAATTTCGCTTACTTTTGAGAGCTTAAAGCATTAGCTAGCTTTTTTATGGGGGGAAAAAAAACTTAGAAATGTGTAGATTTTTTTGTGTATATAACAAGATAATATGCATCAATGTTATTCCAGTCTAGGCAATAACCATTCCATTCAAAATTGAAATTGGATTATTAATTTTAAACATTTACAAAATAAGAGAAGTAATTAAAAAAAAGCTTAAAGTCAAAATCTTTTTAAAACATGCTTTCTTTCAATATATAAAAATGTTTTCGATTTTAAAACTGAACAAAATTGGCTCGATCATCTAAAAGAAAATTCCTGTAAGCCCATATTGAAAAAGTGCATAATAGAAGGGATCAAATCATGAAACCATACCATTGTTTGGCTTATACTTTGCATCCCAAACATCAGGGGCAAGGGTTGACTGCAGTATCAGTTGATTCAGCTCACGCTTGAGCTACGGAGAGAGTTTATGGAATCTTACCCATACTGATTGTGTATGAAGCTAAAGAATCCCCTTTCCAGTCTTCTTATTTCAGTGCTATAGGGAGGACTCCATTGTTTGGTGGAAACCCAGTAGCAGAAACAGTGAAGCACAGAAGCGGGCGCTGCAGATTATTTTAAACCTTGCAGATTAATTCACCAACTTAAAAAGAAATGCTGGGCTTAAAAAATGACTGAAATTTCCTTTAAGTCTCTAGATTTATGGTATTTGTTGTATCCTTATATTATATTTTCTTTATAAATGGAAATTTTTCTTACTTTAAGTGTTTCTGTTATTTCTTATGATAGTAGGCTTAATGGGTCGCAGATAAATTTTAGTTTGCTGCAGACTGACACAGAAAATTCTGCTTCTGGGGGTGGAAAGGTATCACTAAATGCAACAGCTTTTTAAGCCTGCTTCAAAACTTGCTCATCTAACAATGCTTTTGCTATCAAGTCCTACTAGCTCAGCATCAATTAAGAGACAGACTATTTTCTAACGCTTCATACACTCTAAACTCAAAAATCTTTTGGGTGTAAAAAAATGTGCTAAACAAGTGGTGTGCTGCAGCATGCTGCGGGGTAAAATTGATCCGGATTATTTAATTGTACAAAATTTTCTTCTGGTTGAAAAATCAAAAAATATTTTATTGCAAATAATATATTTATTAAATTTCAATAAAAGATCACATAAATCATTGACTTATTTAATGTTTATCTATTGTTAAAATGTTTTAGCGTGTTGCATGTATTTGGTAGTTTTCGACGGTTTAAACCAGTTTATGACAGTTTAAACCAGTTTTGACAGTTTAAACCATTTTATGACAGTTTAAACCAGTTTTTGACGTCAAAAACCCAACCCTGCTATTAATATACAAGTCTTATTTTATTTCTAGTAAACATTTAAAATTATACATAGTCATATTAATAAAAACACCATTTCTCACTATTAAAAATATTGCGAACAACATATGCATGAATATGCTTAACAAGCTTTTCAAAATTTTATTTAGAGAATTTTTTCTTCTTGTTTAAATGCTCTATTTTTTTATACACTTATGTACCACTCTCCTCAAATATTATATCCTTTCTAATTTATCTTTTAACATTTATAACTTAATCTCTCCATATGGACACACAAGAATGTCTCCATTTTGATGTGCTACATTTTGTCATTAATTAAATATAATCTTTAAAATGTGTAGTGTATGTGGAGTTATGTAGTATAGAATTTCAAAATACCAGTTTGGAGCCTAACTTATATTATTTTCAATGTTTATATATATATATATATATATATATATTTTTTTTTTTTTTTCAGACAATGCCTTCACATTTGCCTTCTAGAAGTTATAGACTGATTTATTTGACAAAATTTAATAGAAATCTATAATTTTTTTAGTAGAAAATATTTATAAGTGTCTAACTTATATTATTTTCAATGTTTATATATATATATATATATATATATATATATTTTTTTTTTTTTTTTTTCCAGACATAATGCCTTCACATTTGCCTTCTAGAAGTTATAGACTGATTTATTTGACAAAATTTAATAGAAATCTATAATTTTTTTAGTAGAAAATATTTATAAGTGTATTAAAAATTAATTGATCCAAATTTAAAACAAATTAACTGTAAACCAACTTTTAAAAATAAGAGCTGGCTTTTTTTAATAAAAGCCGGCTTTTTTTAAGTGGTTAAAACCAAAAAAAGCCGCCCGGCTTTTTTTGGCCTGGCTAAAAGCCGGCAACCCTGACTTGAGTAGCCTGATGTAGCCCATAAATAACAATAATAATTCATTTTATAGATGTAAAATTACATATAATTAGTTTAAATTCAATTTAAAATGTATAACAAAAAAATCTGGAGTCAGAGTCTGACTATTTTGTAGCGAATCTGACTCCGGTTCTTTTGCTCAAAAGTGGGTCCGACTCGACTCAGACCCCACGACTCCAACTTCGCAGCCCTGGGTTTATGTCAGAAAACACAAGGATGTTTCCTTATTACTATTCCCAATCATATAGCTAAAATTTTAACTATGACAATCAATATAAATGCAGTTGATGGGAGTATTATTTTCACAGATTGCTAAAAAGGATATAAAAAGGATGGATTGCAAGATGCCGGCAATGAATCTTTTACAGTAAATCACAAATACTGACACCAATGAGTCATAAAATTGCGTAATAAAAGACAGTGCAGCACTGTTCGTCATCATTTACAATCCTGTCTCAAAGAATTCATATGACGATGTTTTATTTGAAAAATGAAAGGTTTACTGCAATGTCTGCAGTTTAAATTGATTTTTATTTTATTACTTCATTGTATAATATTTATTTTTATTTTAAGTATACATTAATACAATAAAATAGTTCATGAAAATCTGCCATTTTCAAATGTTGCATATTTTAAATGAATCACTTTTGCCCAAAAAACTTTTTTTTTTCAAATATTTCTCCTGATGCCAACTATTATGTCTGGACGACAGTGTTGTTGATATAATGGAAAAGCACCCTTTTATTTTCTCAAACAAAAATATAGATTTTTTTGTGAGGGAATTAAGGGCTTATACACAGAATACCCAAAATAAGCCATTCTAGAATATGATAGGATGAAAAAATATGGAGTGAACTTATACACTCGATTGACTTAAACAATGAAAATCATATTAATAAAAACAATATGTTACAGCTTAAAGAACAATAGCATGAAATGATATATAAAAAAAAACTTGTGAAAAGACAGTGTATAAACATTAAATTGTGTAAACAGAGCAGTTGGGGACGAAAAGTTAAAAAATTTAACCCAGATTCTTTTATCAACAAAACAATTTTGAAAAATTATTCATATTAAATGTATTTTTTTTACGTAGCAAAATCTTTTGATAATTTCATTTTTATTACCTATTATTAGAATTGAGTTTTAAATCAAGATAAAGCAATTAACACCAACATCGGTGATTAGATTTATCTATTTAAATTTCAGCAAAATTTTGGAATTCTGATTTATCCCAGAGTAATCACAATAATTTTTTGAACTCCCACAAAATTCAGGAATTCTGATTTAAGCTAGATCCATCTTGTGTGAATAACTACATGCACAACAGTAACTGAAAATTAAATCGATCCAATCTAATGTAACTGTGCAACTTATGATTTAAGCTTGCAATTCGATCTAGAGCAATCGACTTTTAGCGAATTTTGCAATCAATTTTAAACAATACAAATTATGTATTTTTCCAATGACACTACAACATTTTAATAGTTTTACAACTTAATTATAAAGGAAGATATTAATTTTAAGGCATTTTAAAAATAGCTACAGTTTTTGTAAATACTTATTAAAATAAATAATTTACACTAAAGGTAAATACATGTGCAAAACATCTTAGATTTATTTTGTACGAATTACTGTTCGAGAAATAATATTAGAAATTTTGTATATGGGGCATTCTCATAATCTTTTGACTTTTTGGTGAAATTAAACTTGCTAAAATAACATTTTAAACTGATAGACGAATGCCCTAATGATTCAAAATAAAGAAAAATGGTCAGCAGCAAAACTGTTTTTATTTAACTGAGGTTTAAATAAAATTTGCAAGTTTAATTTTCCTTACAATTTTACCACTATAACTTTTTATTTTATTCTAAATTTTTACTTATAATGAATTTGCATAGTACCCACAGGACATTCAAATAAGAAATAATGAAAATGTAGTACTTAATACAGAATTTTTGTACAACATTGTCTTAAAAGGGTGTTAAAGATGGGATGGTAAGGTAAAAAAAAGGACGGTATAGGAAAAAAGGGACGAAATGAGAAAAAAAGGGATGGTAAGGATGGAACGGTAAGGAAAATTACCACCTATTTTTAGGCAAATCATGTTAAGACTAAGTGATAGCCACAATGTTCATTGATTTTTAGAAACAGTTATTAACATTGAATTAAATTAATTTTTTTTTTAATTTGCCTTGAAAAGTGCAGGAATGAACACCTTGGGGACGGTAAGACTATCAATAAAGCCATGATCTTGAAATTGATATTTAAATTCTGAAGTAAATTTCCTGTCAAAGAATTTTAAACATTTTTTCTCTAGCATACTTCTGTATGAGAAAAAACTTGAAAAAAATTCTGTGTTTGCATCTGAAGTGATTTTCTGTATAAGTTTAGCAAGAGGTGCGGTAAGGAGGAAAAACCCAGGGACAGAGTTAAAAAAATAATATCAACCGTAAAAATGTGAGCAGGTTAATTTTTTCTACATATTTATATAAAGCAATTGTCCCAGTTTCGGAAAAAAATTATATCGAATTACTTTTATTGAAGCAATTTTATACAGATGGCTCCAAACTTAAAAATCAGCATCAGGGACATGGGGCGGTATAGGAGTTTTCATGGTATTTGGACCCCAAACATCGTCCAAAACATATTTATCTCGTTAATATTGTTATGCAATCATGCAATGGGATGTTCCCCAGTATATGAAATATAAACAAAAACACAAAAAGTGTATTAAAATAAAAATTATTATTCAGGGACATGAAATTCAAAAGATTGTGAGAATGCCCCATATATATACTTATAAAATAAATAATTTACATTTAAAGAATAATATAAAAATATCCATGATGGGTACATTAAAATAGAGAAAAGAATTCATGCATAAGGTATATCTGTTCCGGAAAATATCTAAAGTTCGATCAAAACATAAAATATGAGTAAAATTTCAAAACAGTGCTTTTCAATATCGTGGTTCTGAATGTTATTTCCAAGCAGATGGAGATTTTTAACCTCGAACCTAAAGGAAGGATATTGTCCATAGTGTTGCTATAAAACTCTAAGAGGCAGCTACATTTTATACAAACTGATTTTCAAATGATTAATTGATATTATTTATCAATTCCCAAAATAGCCACAAGCTGTCATGGCAGCACTACAGCAGTGGATGAAATCATGGTAACTGAAAAATGTCCATTCAAACAGAAAAGCATGGTAACCAGATTTCAGAAGATAGTCACTGTTCATGATAACATTCATTCAATTATCCGCAATTGGGTAATCTTTTTAAAACAGGATACATTACCATTTTTATAGAGGCTGCAAAATCTGAATGGGGTTGGCAAGCGTAGCACACAGGGGGCAGAGCCCTATAGTATACAAAAACTTTGTATCATTTTTTGAGTCTGCAATTTTTAAAAGACTGCCTAAAAATCTACTTGACTTATTAGAAAATCCACTTCACAAGTAGATTTTTATAATGCATCTACATTTGAATCTCGTAACATGAAATTAAATCTTTTTTTTTATTATTTTGCTAACCGTTTAAAAAAATTAGGTGCCAAATTTGATGAACAAAAATAATTTTGTAGTCATCAAATGCAGCTAAATTATTGCATTTGACAACTAGCGACTGCTCATTTTGTCTGCTGCCATTATTTGCAAATGCGCATACTGGCATTTTTGGCAGTACAGTCACTAGAATAACAGATAAGCACGATGGTGTGACGTTATGAAGATAAAATCCATGTCAGTCGTAAGAAAGCAGCCCCAAAGGTTGAATATTGCAACAATCACACCCATGCAATTTATTACCAAAAGAACAGGATAAGGAACTCTTCCCCTTTTCACCTCAACCCTTCAGAAAATTGCTTGTCTTAAAAGTATCTAGTTATTACATGTACAAATGAACGTGTTGAAAATGTATAAATAAGAAACTAAATATAACAACCATTAAAAATTTGGAAAATTATGACAAGATTTTTTTTACAAAAATAAAAAGTTGTATAACTGCCTCTGAGAGTCAACACATTTTGAGAATAGAGTGTGTTATATCAAATCTACAGAGGTTGAAAAAAAAATGAACCTGCTGATGTACTTTCTAAAGCATTTTTAATGATAATGTAAAATGTGATAATGATCTTACAGCCCATACAAATGGGAATAAAATATGTCATTCTTGTATTTAAATTTTGCTTTTCAATATTAATGAAGTTTTAAGACTACTCCTAAAAACTTTGAGTGAAATGATTCCATGATTTATTTATTGAACTCATACTAAATAATTAGAAGTTACAACTTCTTTCAACAAAGCATTTAAAACCTTTACTCACTGTAGGTGGGTAAGTCGCATAAGGTGATGGAGCAGGCAAGGGTGTCGGGTGCCTGGAGAGGTACGGCAGGCAGCTCCGAGGCCTCAAGACATGAGCACTGGGATCCAAAATATACACAGGGTAAAGAGTCTATGGGAAAAAATTGCATCCATATTAACCATACAGTGTAGAACAATTATGACAGAATAACCACAATTTTAAGTGGATACATTCACATATAACATTTAATCAGATAACATAGACTTTCTCACCTAGTGTTTCCATTTGACGTTTTCAAAGGGTGACATGCCCTGCCCTTTTTAGACATGGAAAAAGTGCCCTGCCACATTTCCCAGTATCTACCTTGCATCCTTTTTTTAGGCTTTTTTGCGTGAAAACATGTGGATTTTTGAAAACAGACATTAATGTGAAAAACAGTTGCAGTAACTGCATACCATATTGTTTCCAAATTGCAATGAATTTTTCATTTGAAAATCAACCCAGAATAAAACATTTACTTAAGTGAAATATTTGAAAAATGGAGTTATTTTATGAGATTTGATGACTTCACAGATTGGCCTGGTGGAAATACTCCCATCATGTGCATCAAAATGCCCTCCGAAAGATTTGGGACTTTATGCATATTAATGGTTCAGAAGGGAACCCCCCCCCCCCCCCACACACACACCAGCACTGAATACATCCCTTCCAAAGGAAAATATCTGATTCCAACATTGAATTATGCTGTATTGAAAAATAATAATCCGAAGGGAAGTGTAATAAAACTATTTGTTCATTCAACAACTCTTCTGCCACACTTGTCACACTTTAACCTTTTTCCAACCTCCCAATGATGCGACCTCTGGTAAGGTCAAGCAAATGGCATCTCCTGCATTGCCTGTTAGCCATATCACACAGTAGTATCAACAAACCTTTGTTAAAATCACTGCACACCATGCAATAGATTTCCGACCTCCTCTTACGTCATATGCCATTTATGTGCATACTTTACTGCATTGGTCCCAGGTCTATCACCTGATTGGTCTTTCATTCCGTTATGTTACCCTTTTCAGCTTTTATACTAAATTATCTGCTTCATCCTTAATTTTTGCACAGTAGTGTATATGTATATATAAAAATGTGAATTTTGTCAAAAGAACATGGGAAAAATGTGAATTTTGTCAAATGACTGTGGGAAAAAATTCTAATTCTTGTGAGACGATAATCGCATCAGGTCAGATAAGCAGATATTTCCTCTGGTCAGATTTCTTCCTTTCATAAGCATGTTTGTGATCATCTTAGTTTTAATTTATTATTATCCTTGAATTTAATAAAACTACTGAAAAGTAGAAAGTTAAATATACTAATTTCAATATTGTCAGAATGTTTGCAAAATTGTTTGAAAACTTATTTTTTAGCATTATTTATGCTGTTTTTTTAACTCAATGTCTCATGATCATGGAATGACAAAAGTTGAAAATTCTTAGGCGCCAGGAAAAATTCTTAGGAGCCAGCTTGAATAATCATTTCTATTACATTAACGCATTCACTGAAAAATGGAACACTGGCTACTCATAGTCGCATTCGGCTATTTTTCAGTGATATATGTGTCATTTTGCAGTGAACAAGTTAAGTATTCAATAAAAAAAATCAAACTGAGCAAAAATTTTAAGATAACACCACTTTTACATTGTAAAAATTAAATAGTAACAAACTATGAAATTAAACATTAAAACAGTAGACAAATTAATATCCGTACCTTGAATTCCCAACAAGAAATTATATACATAAATTAACAATGCCTTTGAGATTTTGATTTGAAATACCATTTGTCATTTTTGTGAGATATATCTGACAACTGCACATTTTGGTACATTCCACTTAATGAAACATCATTTAATTATTTTTTTTCATTTTCTGCTGAAGTATTTTTAAGATTTTCTAATCTAAGCAGTGTTCTTTCAACATGCACTTTAGTTTGATTTAGCAAAAACTCCGATTTCTGAAAAATTAGGGAGAGTTGTTACGCCAGTATGGTGTATTTCCCTCCACTGCAAATAATCGCAATGTTAAAAATAAAAATTTTCGCCCATGGAATATTTTTTGGTTAAAGGAAGTAGGTAAAAAAATTAGTCGCTAAGAGGAATTTTTTATTCGCCCTGGGTTTGTCGGACCCTGCTCATGATTCTTTATTTCATCTGCTATGTAACATGTTTTCCCCTGCCATGCAATTTTTTTCTTCCGAGACAATATTTTTCCTCACCATGCTATACATTTTATCTAGAACAAACTCTACTAAAATCAATAACTAAAAGTCAGCAACACACTATAATAAAAAAATATCCCTGTTGGCTCGGCCTACAGGAGGAAGTAGGTTTCAACCAATAAAAAATAAATCAAGATTAGAGATAATTCCAGTTTAAAAAATTTTACAGTTTTAATAATTTTCTTTTTCAGTAAGAGCTGGTTTTATCTGAACCATGTTAAAGGCAGTATTAAAAGAAATATTTTTCCACTCTCAACAGCTCGAAATTTTTTGAAACATTTTCAGACTCATTTTTAAAAGCAAAAACATGAAATTTGCTGATGAGATTTTTTGAAGATATTTTTAAGCGACCTGTGTTTTATTTTTCGTTCACTTTATTAGAACTTGATTTAAAAACAATTATTTTCTCCGTACGACTATTGTTTTTGTTTCCAGTACTATTGTTTGGGAAATTCCGTTCAAAATTTCCAATTTGACAGCATTTTTTAATTATATTCTGCTTTTATCAAAAAATCGACCCATACAGCACATTATATAGTTTCTGACTAAGAGAACCTGCCATTTGGATGCGTTTGAGTACAAAAACGAATTTAAAAATGAGTAATTGAGTACAACCTTAATACGATAAATTTTTCTTCAACCCCTATTTTTCTTAATTTTTTTTTTGTGTAAGAATTAGTCCTATAAAAACTTATCAATATACAAGTTGTAAATAATATTAAGCAGATATTTAAAAAAAATTAAATGTACTAGATATCTTATGAATTTACGAAGTTATGAATTGTATTCTTGTTCAACCCATCTTTTTTTTTTGTTTATTTATTTATTTATATTTGCGGTAAGAGTTGTTCCTATCGAAAACTTGTCAATATAAAAGTTGCAGATAGTATACAGAAGATTTTTAATAAATTTAAGTAAATTTAATATGTTTAGAATTGACAAAGTTATGAATTTTTTTCTCCCTAAAACACTATTTTTTTCGCCCCTTGAGCTCATTTTAAATTTTATCAAAAATCTGTGATACATAAATTACTAGCAATTTTCTTAGAAGTAATAATAACTCTAAACTCACAATTAAGAAGTTATGGGTTTTTTTTTTCAGTTTTCACAAAACCCCTCCCTATTTCCACCCCCTTGACCAGAATTTGCCCATTAACAAACTTGACCGAGAATTTCTGCCCCTTGATTTTATGTATCAGTTTGGAAGAGATTTGTACAGGAAAGTTATCGTGTCCAAAAAAAGTGATATACATGGTGTGTTCAGAAAGTTTCAAGACTGGTCCTAGAATACAAAAGTTATTAAACATTTTTGTATAGCGAACTAAAATTCTTCGAAATATGACTTTTGGGCATAAACACACCGCTGCCAGCGCTTTTCCTATTATTCATAGGCTCCCTGGGGGTCTTCGCGCGCAAGGCTGTTAAGGCACCTCGTCGAAGCTGCTTGGGTTGCTGAAATCGTGTCTAATTGCTACTTTTTCAGGCCTTTCTTGATCCGGGGGAACAAAAAAAGTCAATGGGAGCAAAATCGGAGGGCGTAGGGGGCTTGCGGCAGTATTGCCACATCAAATTTAGGCAAAACTTCGGCAGCGGCAAGCGGCTTCTGAGAGGGCTCATTGTCGTGGTGAACAATCCAATCGTCTCTGATGTCTGGGCGGGCGCACCAGACTCTATTCTTCAAATAGTGGTGCATTCCAGGGTAAAACTGACCTGACCAGGCACGTCCGCCCAGACACCAGAGAATATCGGATTGTTCACCACGACAATGTGCCCTCTAACATGTCGCTCGCAGCTGCTGAAGTTTTGCTTAAGTTTAACGTGGTAATACTGCCACAAGCCTCCCTACAGCCCCTACTTCACTCCCATCGACTTTTTTTATTCATCCGGATCAAGAAAGACCTGAAAGAGAAGCGATTCGACACAATTCCAGTGGTCTACGATTCCAGCTTCGACGAGGTCTCTTAACAGCGCTGCGCGCGAAGACCCCTGGGAGCCTATGAATAATAGAAAAATTGCTGGCAGCAGTGTGTTGATGGCCAAGTGTCATATTTCGAATAATTTTAGTTTGCAGTACAAAAATGCTTAATAACTTTTGTATTCTAGGACCAGTCTTGAAACTTTGTGAAAACACACCATGTATGCAGTAGAACCGCTTATCCAGAGTGGTTGGAGTCAGATGTATTCCGGATAATCAGTTGGGCATTAAAGCAATACCTATTTGATCAGATTTCTAGAATATATGTGGCTGTGAGTGTGTTTCGATCTCAAATTAATTATTGGACTACTCAGAGAGAATTAGGTCCAAACAAGATCAGACAGTAATTAAAGTTTAAAAGAAGGCAATTTATAGAAATACCTTGGAAACAAAAACTCCCCTGTTTTCTCGGTATAAAAATGCTTATATAACTAAATGTGCCTCCATTTGAAATCTTAGTTGTTGGAATCAATTTATCATGCATGTTGAAATGTTTAAACGTATCAAAATGGCGCTGTATGGCTCATTTTTCTCAAATAAATCTACTGGAAATATCATTCCAGATAAATGGTTTCCATATAAATGGTTCTATACTGTATATATATATATATTAGATAGATATAAAGTTTTTAACTGTTTTTTTTTTTTTTTTTTTTTTTTTTGTTCTACGGATTATGATCGGCATAGATCTGCAAAAATTTTTCAGAAATTCCAACATAGGGAAGAATGTAATAGGTAGTATTTCTTACGAAATCTACCTAAAACACTTAAAGGACAAATTTTTTCAACAACTTCATTAGCACAATCAAGTTAGAAATTTCTAATGTCCTTAAAGAGCAATGAAATGTGTTAAAAATCATAGCACACATTTTTTAAAAGGAAATTATGGTACTTTCATGCTTATGCTAGCTGAGTGCTGGTGATAAATCACTACACATTGTTTCCATCAACATCATTCGTACTGTATTCGGATAGTTACCCTTGAGTGTTCACCAAAGATATCTGCCAATTTTTTAACACTTTTAGGTGATTTCCGCTCGCAATATCTCAATCCTGACGACTATAGTTTTCTGGCAATCCCAGATCTTTTAACTGCATTATTTTGCTAATTTTTGGATACTTCATGTCTGAAGCTTGCCTCGTGTGATCCTATGTTGTGTGAAAATATTTTTGAATATATGTGAACGCATTTATTTTTCTGAACTATTATTATTTTATTTTTGCAGTTATTGATTATGGCTCAGATTGTTAGTCTTCCTGTTGTTAGTGATGTTAAAAAATATCAGATATTTTGAAATCTAAAGTTGGTTTGCTTAGAACTTCTTGTAATAGCCCTATTTTGGGAAAAGATAGACGAGCGAGTAGGCATTTTTGCACTAACCTTATCAAAGAAAGGGGTTTGTTTTTTTAATTTTTGGAGGAAGTTGGTATAAATAAATCAAGCATGGTTTATCCTCTTTGTAACAGTGAAATAAAGTGACATAAAAAGAAGGTGTCCGATGGTTTTTCTTGGGATTGTAGGTATATGAAGATTGTACAGCATGGAAAGAGAAAGGGAGTGTGGTCAGGAATTGACCTTTAGACATGGTTCTTGGTCTAGTGTTAGTAATTCGACTTTAGAGAAGGTATTTTTGTTAACTTTTGAAATTGGTATTCATTGTTGAAGTTGATGAATCAAAGTTTGGAAAGCATAAGCATAATAGAGGAGATGAAGGACAGTGGGTTTTTGGAGGTGTAAATAGAGATTCTGGTTGCAATCCACAACAGAACAGAGGTTACTTTAAGGGAATGTATTATTTACCATATCTAAAAAAGATGGGTTGAACAAGAAAAAAATTCATAACTCCGTAAATTCATAAAATTTTTTACTACTAGTTTTAAAAGTTTAAATAATTTTAAAATATGCTGTTTGAATTGAAATGGATAATTTTTAATTGATTTTGTGTAATTTAGATGAAATTTCTGTTCTTCATGTAGCCAATGGTTGAAATCCTTTAGACGGCTGTGTGATCTTGGCTAAAAATCTGATGTAATTATTAATTTAGCATATATAATTAGTTAAATTTGTATCGATCAAATGGAATTAATTTACCTAAGGCTACAAAAAGAAGACATTTATTATAGAGTTTCTTCTATTTCTTCCACTTGGAAGAAACCTATTTCTTCCGGCCATTTTTTTCCACTTTGGAAAAAACCTGCCAACCCTGTAGCTGAGTGCTGGTGATAAATCGCTAAACATTATTCCCATCACCATCATTCGTATTGCATTCGGATGGTTACCCTTGAGTGCTCACCAAAGATATATCTGCCAATTTTTTAACACTTTTTGGTGGTTTCCGCTGGCGATATCTCAATCCTGACGACTCTAGTTTTCTGACAGTCCCAGATCTTTTAATCACATTGTTTTGCTAATTTTTGGATACTTCATGTCTGAAACTTGCCTTGTGTGATCTTATGTTGTGTGAACTCATATTTGTGACAGCACTTGTCTTTGTATCAGGTTGTATTTTTCTGAACTTTTGTTATTTTATTTTTGCATTTATAGATTATGATTCATATTGCTAGTCTTCCTGTTGTTAGTGAAGTTAAAAAATATCAGATATTTTGAAATCTAAAGTTTGTTTGCTTAGAGCTTCTTGTAATAGCCCTATTTTGGGAAAAGATAGACGAGCGAGTAGGCATTTTTGCACTGAGCTTATCAGAGAAAGGGATTTGTTTTTTTTTTTTCAATTTTTGAAGGAAGTTGGTTTAATTAAATCAAGCATGGTTTGTTTTCTTTGTAACAGTGAAATAAAGTGTCGTAAAAAAAAGGTGTCCGATGGTTTTTCTTGGGATTGTAGGAATATGAAGATTGTACAGCATGGAAAGAGAAAGGGGATGTGATAAGGAATTGACCTTTAGACATGGTTCTTGGTTTAGTGTTAGTAATTTGACTTTAGAGGAGGTATTTTTGTTAACTTTTGAAATTGGTATTGAAGTTAAGACATGTGATATTAAGGATCAGTCAGGTTTTGCTTGCAATAAAAGGGCAGATTATAGGCAGTTTATTAATGAACAGCTGTTGGGAGTTTATTGAGTCTAAATCTGAAAAAAATTGAGGTGTTGGTAAGACTGTTGAAGTTGATGATCAAAGTTTAGAATGCATAAGAATAATAGAGGAGATGAAGGATGAAGGACAGTGGGTTTTTGGAGGTGTAAATAGAGATTCTGTTTGCAATTCACAACAAAACAGAGATTACTTTAAGTGAATGTATTGAACAATGAATTGAAAAAGGGACAACGTTTTATAGTAATTGTTGGAAGGCCTACGGTAATTTAGGAGCATACTTATTAAAAGTGAACCACAGTATAAATTTTGTTGATCCTATTACATGTTGCCACACTAACACCATAAAAAGCATGTGACAGCATATAAAAGCAACATTGCTGACGTACAATTGTCAAACCAATTTTTGTTATTATTTGGCTATGTTTCTTTTTTGCTAGAGTGCGTGCAAACCAAAATATACATGTACATATTTAATATATTATGGAATATTATTAGAGGAATTAAGTTGAAGGAGTTTGAAGTAAACATATTGTATTTCGTGCTTTAATTTCGTTTAGTTTTTCTGGTGGATTGTGAAGAAAAAAGTGTTAATAGATTCCACATATTTAATTTTTAGAAAAATCCTTTGTTATTTTTTAAAAATTATTTTTTGTACAATGTCAAATTATTGCACCTAGAGCTTTATTTATAAATTCTATCATTTTAAAACACTATTTTTGAAAATAATTTATCAATTATCTTTTAAAATAAAAATTTTTGCTTTCTTTTGATATTTTCAATATTTTTTAAACTAGAATCTGCATGAATTTTTTTTTTGTTGTTGTTGTTTTAAAATGTTAAATTATTTCTCAGTAATTTTATGTATTGGAGTAAAGGGCAAGCCTTATATTGAAATAATTTACAATTTATATTTTTAAAGACAATTTTTTTTTTCATTATTTTGATTCTTTAATCTCAGTATTATTATTTATGGCTAAATTTTTATTTTATGAAACACTTTGCTCATTACGAATCCCCCTCCCCTTCAAAAAAAACTCTCTTTTTTTTTACATATAACGCTTAGAATGCTGATTTCAGTTAAAAATTTCTTTCTTTGGATTGCTTTTTTTTCCCAAAAATTTTTAAGCCTAAGGATATAAGTGACCACTTGGTGACAGCTGCCAGTTGGCAAAAATGAGTTTTTTGTGACAAGAACAACAAAAAAAGATGGTGGACTCTGGGCTAATATGAAAACTGTTCTTTGCATTCATGTAATTTAAAATACAGACCATTCCCTCATTTAATTTCAAAAACATACATTAAGAATAGATATGTCTTTCGCTCATTTAATTTAAAATAACATAAAAAGAGAAAAAAAAAAGAAATAAACCATAAGCTCCCCCCAAAATTTTTTTAACATCAAACTGTTGTTTCTAATTTACACATACGAAAAATAAAAGGCTACTACTGTTGAGGAAACAGAAAATGGTATTAGAAGCATTTGCACCTGGCTAAAACAAAAGGAATTATTACATTTATTTATAATTATATGCACCATAGACAAAAAGATTGTAATTAACAATAATGATTAAAATGAAGCTGATTTTTAGCTGAAAACCCTATTTACAATTTAATAAAATAATAAAGGAAAGCAAGAAAAAAGAAAATAAAAACAGTCCAGGAACATCTAGCATTCCCTAATGTTGATCAGTCAGACCCTGTTTGATGCAGAAGTTTATACAAATGCAATCCAGAAAATAATAAAAACTTTATAAAATTTAAACTGAAATTATATTTTATAAAATAAGCTTAAGATTTCGAGCTATAAGTACATGATTTTTTTTTAAGACACACGTTTTTATACACCACGATTTTAATGCTAATTTTCTATTATCATTTCTAAAAGTAATGCTCAGAATTTTAGAAAAGATACAAATATTTTTATATATAAAGGAATTATTAAAAATCTTACGATACTCATAAGCGTACATGTAAATAACAAACTATATTAAAAATGCATTACAAATTATTCCCAATGTTTCTTGCTCTTTCTCACGAGCCATCTTCAGGGGAGAGAGTCCTTGACTTCCTCGGAGCGAAGTTTCCAACAGCACATTCACTTTCACGACATCACAACTGAAAACATTACGGTAACTGATCATTAACACAACCAAAATCAGTACTGCTACCAAACATTAGAAATTTGAAATGAAATATTGTCATTGCATACCTCGTTTGGTTGAATATTTTAAAAGAAGTACATTCGTAATGTTTATTTCAAGTTTTCCTAGTTTCTTATTGTAGTGTGTTAGCCTACCAACAGATGGCGCCATATCCGATGCAGTACTGATTTTGGTTGTTTTAATGATCAGTTACCGTAATGTTTTCAGTTGTGATGTCGTGAAAGTGAATGTGCTGTTGGAAACTTCGCTCCGAGGTCAAGGACTCTCTCCCCTGAAGATGGCTCGTTAGAAAGAGCACGAAACGTTGGGAATAATTTGTAATGTATTTTTAATATAGTTTTTATTTACATGTACGCTGATGAGTATCGTAAGATTTTTAATTATTAAATTTTGACAGCGTAAGTCCAAGTTTTTCTTATTATAAAGAAATGCTGAAAATAATTGTGCTTAAACGGCTGCCGTGTTTTTTAGGAATTCCATGTGACACAGTTATTATTACATGAGCATAACTTAAAAGTACATACATATATTTTAAAATAAAATCAATAATGAGCTGCTCACCTCTCCTGGAGTCAACTTCTGTCTCTTGCTATTCATAATCAATAATCAAGCTGGGACAAATTGAAAATACGAAATTACGTTTACTGTTAAAAGTTCCAACACTGTAAAAAAGAAAATGGCGAAATGAGTAGATAGCATAATATTTTTTGATTAAAAACATATTATCGATTATTCGTAATTCAAAATTTAAGTCATGAATAAAAATCGAAGTTTTCATTTCATCGTTCATAGCGTCAATCTCAGGTGTTTTCACAAAATCTAATATTAGTACATTTGTTTTTTAGTTTTTATCTTAAATAGGACTTTAAAAATCTTAACTTTCAAATGCAATTCATGCTAATTCAACCCCTAAAGGTGTATGTAATGACTTTTTGATTAATTTAATATAAAGAGCTAAAATATTGTGATAGACTCTTGTATGTACTTAGGCCTAACTTTTAAAAATGAAGTTTCTGCTAGAATAGTTAAACTCTCATAAATTATTTACAATATATATATTTTTTAATCAGACCTGATTTTACTAGCAAAAAATTAAGATCGTGGAACTATATACTATTAAAGAGTGCATAAACATAAAATTAAATTTAATGAAGAATATCAAGTACATTGATATTACGTTTTGTTTAAGAAATTTGTTTGATTTCGTAATTAACAAAAGATTAAATTTTAACTTTTCTGATTCTTTTGTGTGTGTGGGGGGGGAAGGTATTTTACAATACCCCACTGTTTGATGAGATTTTAAAAATTCACCAATTCGATGTGTTTTGTCTCTTGGAGTTGCAAGCCTTGAATAGACACTATGCAATATCACACACTCATTCAAGATGGTGATAAAAACTATGCAATATTTTTTTTTACTGGAAATTGTTAAAAATTCCAGGAAAACATGCAATTTTTTTTTCCTAAATGGATACTTAAAAAGGGACTTTTTGTAATAAATTGTAAAATTAATTCACAATTATTCTTTTTTAAATGCTTAACTTTTACAATTCTGTCTTTGTCTTTGACCATTTGCAAAGAAACAACTTGCTAATATTATGTTCTGAAACAAAAACAAATTAAAATTACATTCTGAGACATATATGTTTAAAAAATGCTTTATACTAGTTATTTAGAATAATTACATGAAATACTACCTTTACCACACTTGCACATGAAATATTCCAAGCTAAACAAACTACAAAAATCAAAAGAATTTAAAAAAATTATTTTTGTTGGGGTTTTAGAACTTCTTACAAAAAGTTATTTTGCAAGTATCTATGTTGATTTCAGAACAAAAGTGATTTTTCTTGTGTTTTTACCAATTTTCGTTATCAACACGGGCGTACCCAAGGTGGTGTTGGAGGGAGGGGGGTGAAATTTTTAAAAGTGATATGAAAAAAGTCCAGATTTTTTCCCTTTTTTGGAAATTAAAAAAATAAATTCTATCATACAGCGGACTGGCCATTATCATTAGTCCCATATTAGCCCACATTGACATTAAAGAAGAGAAAGGGAGGCTGAATCCTCCCTTAATAGTAAAAAATTAAGTGAAAAAAGTGATTTTCCTTACTTTTTTAGATAAATTTGCATAATTTTTTTCTTCTGTCATACAGCAAAATAGCCATTCTCGTTAACCCCATATTAGTCTACATTGATATCACAGAATACCCAAAGATGGGGAGGGGGCTGATGGAATTACAGTCCCCTCATCTCGAAAATGAAATGAAAAAACAGTGTTGATTTTTGCTTTCTGTTTGAGATAAATTTTCATTTTCTCCCCTACCATTCAACAGACTAGCTGCTCCCTTCACTTTAGTTCCATATTAGTACACAGTGACACCATATTAAACCCAAAAAGGTGGAAGGGTTCGGCACGCACAGACCAGAATGAGAAAGTTAACCCGAAACCTGAAAAAAATTCCACACAACCATAACCCAATCCGTAAAAGAAAAAAAAATCGTCGAAACGCATCTTGACGAGAAAATGAAAGTTTTCATTTGAATTCAAACCGAAACCAGGCAAAAAATATATTAACCCGAAACTCGGTCCGAGAAAGACGAAATAATTTCGATCAGCATCCACATACCAGAACTATAAAATTCCAACTGAAATCTACCCTAAACCCGATACGAACACGGTTAAAAAAGGGAATTCCTTTTAATCATAACCAATTCTACCAAAAGCTTAAAATTTCATTTAAATTCAAACCGAAACCCGATTCGAACCCGACAAAAAATTTATCGACCGGTAACTCGGTCCGAGAAAGACAAAATAATTTCCATCGGCATACACAGACCAGAAAAAAGGAAATTCCATTTAATCGTGACCCGATCTATAGAAGACAAAATAATTTCTGTCGAAATGCAACCCGAACAGAACCTGGTAATTCCATTTGATGTGTCAACCCCAAACTCGATTTGAACAGGAAAAAATTCCACAGAACTGTAACATGATCTGAAAGGGACAAAATAATTTCTGTCGACACACACAGACAAGAATCAGAAAGTTAACCAGAAACCTGAAAAAAATTCCACAGAACCGTAACATGATCTGAAAAATTCAAGATAATTTCTGTCGACGCACACAGACAAAGTTAACCAGAAACCTGAAAAAAATTCCACAGAACCGTAACATGATCTGAAAAAGACAAACTAATTTCTGACGACGCACACAGACAAGAATCAGAAAGTTAACCAGAAATCTGAAAAAAATTCCACAGAACCATAACCCAATCCGAAAAGGATAAAATATTTTCCAAAGAAACGCAACTTCACCAGAACATGAAAGTTTCCGTTACCCAATTAGAAACCGACAAAAGATTTATCGAACAGTAACTCGGTCTGAGAAAGACAAAATAATTTCCATTGATGTGCAACTAGGGATTGACCGAATCAGCAATTTTGCCGAATACCGAAGCTTCGGTCAAAGTGTACACCGAATATTCGGTATTCGGCAACCGAATACTTAAAAATTTTTAATACACATTTTTGCATATATTAGCTTTTTTAATAACTTTAATTAAAATTAAATTCTTAATTTAATTCAGTTACATTTTTATTCTTAAATCTAATTACACAAAAAAATTTAATGACTTCTTTCAACTCACAAATTCATTAACCGATCACTTATTTTTTATTATTTTATCACTAGCCAATATCCAAATTAACCCAATGAAAGTATTAAACTATACAGGCTATTATTAAGGATAAGGATTCTCAGAAAAACAAAAGTTCATTCAAATAAAAAGAAACAATGTTGTCATTAAGCTGATTTACTGATTGTCTAATTATATACATATTGAATTGGAATGTTCTCAAATACAAAAGGTATATCAATTTGTACATTTAACTATTTTCTGAGAAATTATTGATACATATTTATATTTTGATTAATATTTATCACTGTGATGATGAAGATAAATTTGAGCAATTTTAATGGTTATAAAAACTATAGGATAGGCATAGGAGTATACTTATTTGATGCATGTATTTTCTTTAATATAAACCTTAGATATACAGAGATGAACTCTGATATACTTATTTGAGGTGTATATTAAAGAGAATACACATTAAATAAATTTAAATTGAAAAAACTAATGTAGAAATAATTAAAATTAAATGGTAATGGAAAGATGCCAATATTCCTTACTTTTTTTTTCCTATATCGTAGACAGTTGTTCTGATTTCACCCCTATATAGACTATTTTAGGAAAGAAAAAAAAAGTTTTTTGTAATTAAAAATGGCCTTTGACTTGTTTTTGGTAGTGCAGCTGAACTTTGAACTCATGCACATAATATTGAAACTCATCATTTAGCCTATTCTACTTCTAAGTAAAAGAGAATTCTTCTACTTCTAAGAAAATACTTATCTGCAATTATTCGGCCGAATACTTCAAAGTATTCGGCCGAAGCCGAATATTCGGTTTACATGCCGAATCACCGAATACTGAATCGACTATTCGGTATTCGGTCAATCCCTATGTGCAACCTGACTAGAACCTGATATTTTCAGTTGAATTTAACCCAAAACTTGATCTGAACTTGAAAAAAAATTATTGAACTGTAACCCGATCCGAGAAAGAAAAACAATTTCCGGTGACACCCACTGATCAGAACCAGAAAATTACAATGTAAGTCTACCCTAAACCCGATCCGAGACAAAAAAGAAAATTTTATCCAACCATAATTCAATCTTTACAAGATTAAATATCTTCCGTCGAAACGCAACCCTACCAGGACCTGAAAATTCCGCCCCAAAACCCAAGCCAAAGCAAAAAAAAAAAAAAAAAAAAAATTCACAGAACCGTAGCCCAATCCAAAAATGACAAAATAATATCTGTCAACATGCACAGATCAGAATCTGGAAGTTAACCTCAAACCTGAAAAGAAATTCCTCAGAACCGTAACCCAATCCGAAAAAGATAAAATATTTTCCGTCGAAAAGCAACTCGACCAGAACCAGAAAATTCTATTTGAATTCAAACCGAAACCTGATTCGAACTTGACAAAAGATTGTCGAAACATAACTCGGTATGAGAAAGACAAAATAATTTCCAATTGACATGCAACTAGACTAGAACATTAAAATTTCAGTTGAATTAAACCCAATCTGAACATGAAAAAAAAATTATCAAACTGTAACCCGATCTGAGAAAGACTAAACAATTTCTGGCGACACGCAATGACCAGAACCTTGAAATTACAATGGAAGTCTACCCTAAACCTGATCCGAGCCAAAGAGAAAATTCTATCAAACCATAAATTGATCTTTACAAGAAAAAATATTTTCAGTCAAAATGCAACCCAACCAGAACCTGAAAATTCCATACCGAAACCCGAACCACAGCAAAAAAAAAAAAAAATTCCACAGAACCATAACCCGATCTGAAAATGACAAAATAATTTCTGTTGACACGCACATATCAGAATCTGGAAGATAACCCCGAACCTGAAAAAAAATTCCACAGAACCGTAACCCGATCCGTAAAACATAAAATATTTTCGTCGAAATGCAACTCAACCAACAAATGAAAATTCCATTTGAATTCAAACCGAAACCCTATTCGAAGCCGACACTCGGTCTCGGTCGATAACGCGGTCTGAGAAAGACAAAATAATTCCCGTCGATGTGCAATATGATTAGAACCTGAAAATTTCAGTTGAATTTAAACTGAAACCCGATCCGAGAAAGATAAACAATTTCTGGCGACACGCACTAACCAGAACCAGAAAATTACAATGTAAGTCTACCCTAAGCCCAATCCGAGAGAAAAAAAGAAAATTCTATCCAACCGTAATTCAATCTTTACAAGATAAAATATTTTCCGTCAAAACGCAACCCTACCAGGACCTGAAAATTCCATACCGAAACCTGAGCCAAAGCAAAAAAAAAAAAAAATCACAGAACCATAACCCAATCCAAAAATGACAAAATTATCTTTGTCAACACACACAGATCAGAATCTGGAAGTTAACCCCAAACCTGAAAAAAAATTCCTCAGAACCGTAACCCGATCCGAAAAAGATAAAATATTTTCCGTCGAAATGCAACTTGACCAGAACATGAAAGTTTCCGTTTGAATTCAAACCGAGACCCGACAAAAAATTCATCGAACGGTAATTCGGTCCGAGTAAAAAAAAATAATTTCCGTCGGCACGCACAGACCAGAACTTGAAAATTCCAACTGAAATATACCCTAAACCTGATCCAAACAGGATTCAAAAAGGGAATTCCATTTAATTGTGACCCGATCCATGGAAGAGAAAATAATTTCCGTTGAAATGCAACCCGACCAGAACATGAAAATTCCATTTGAAGTCAACCCGATAAAATTTCACAGAACTGCAGCACAATCCAAAAAAGACAAAATAATTTCTGTCGACACGTACTGACCGGAATCTGAAAGTTAATGCGGAACCTGAAAAAAAATTACACAGAACCGTAACCCAATCCAAGGTTGCAAAAATGCCGGCTAAAATTAAAACAAGTCAGGCCGGTGGCTTTTTTTGGTTTTAACCGGCTTTTTTTGGCCAAAATTGGCTTTTATACAATGAAACATTGTAATTATAAACTACACATTTTAAAGTGTTTTTAATTAGTTTTAATGTCATTTAATTGATTTAGACTTTAATAAGTAACCGAATTTCTCAATAATGAGGACATTAATACTAGAATAAAACTTAGATGGTTTTGCTAGTGATTTGTAGTCAGAATTGCAAATATGTCAGCAAAATTTTAAAAGGGCCATACCTACTGCTTTATAAAATTAAAGAGGACAATGGTTACTTAGTGACATGTTTTATTACTTAATTCATTTTAAGAGCTATTAATATACAATTCTTATTTTATTTCTAGTACACATTTAAAATTATACATAGTCTGTCATATTAACAAAAACACCATCTCTCATTATTAAAAACATTATTTGAATAGCATATGCATGAACATGCTTAGCAACAAGCTTTTCAAAATTTTATTTAGAGAATTTTTATGGGTTTTTTTTTCTTGTTTAAATGCTGTATTTTTTATACACTTATGTACCACTCTCCTCAAATATTATATCCTTTCTAATTTCTCTTTTAACATTTATAACTTAATCTTTCCATATGGACAAATAACAATGTTTCCATTTTGATGTTACATTTTGTCATTAATTAAATATAATTTTTAAAATGTGTAGTATACGTGGAGCTATGTAATATAGAATTTCTAAACACCAGTTTGGAGCCTAACTTATATTCTTTTCAATGTTTCTAATTTTTTTTCAGACATAATGCTTTCACAGTTGCCTTCTAGAAGTTATAAAGACTTATCTATTTGACAAAATTTAATAGAAATCTATAATTTTTTTAGCAGAAAATATTTATAATTGTATTAAAAATTAATTGATCCAAATTTAAAACGAATTAACTGTAAACCAACTTTAAAAATTAAAAATCAGCTTTTTTAAAGTGGTTAAAACCAAAAAAAAGCCGACCGGCTTTTTTTGGCCGGGCTAAAAGCCGGCAACACTGACCCAATTCGAAAAAGATAAAATATTTTCCATCGAAATGCAACTCGACCAGACCTTGAAAATTCCATTTGATTTCAAACCGAAACCTGACAAAAGATTTATCGAAACGTAACTCGGTCTGAGAAAGACAAAATAATTTCCATCAACGTGCAACCCGATTAGAACCTGAAAATTTCAGTTGAATTTAATCCAAAAAAGGACAAAGCAATTTCTGTCGACATGCACATACCAGAACCTGAAAATTCTAATTGTAGAAATCCAAAGTGAAAATTCCATCCAACTGTAACCTGATCTATGCAAGACAAAATAATTTCTGTTGAAACACAACTCGGCAGACCTGAAAATTTTATTTGAAGACAACCCCTCTGAAGTTATATTTAGAATCTTAGTCGTTGTTCTCACTCCACATTTTTTTAAATATCTTTCCAGAGAGGTGAGGAGAGGGGAAATCATTTTTTGCAAAATAAAAAGTGTTTATCAACCAGTTGCATAAATTGAATCTGTCGATAAAGCGCTTTTTTTTTATCAAATTTATTTAGTAACCAATGGACCTCTTGGAAAAATATTAAAAACCTTCTTCATTTGCAGTTTTTATATTGTTTTGATTTAGCAACCCACCTTTCTAGTACATGAAAGTGTAAAACAACAAAAGTCTGCCTCATTTGCAAATGTCATTATTGTAAAATTTTCCTAAAATGCATTTCATATTTTCATTAGATACCGATCTTCTCTGCATAATGCTGGAAAAACTTTAAAAATCTGTCTCATCTGCAGAAATTCTCTAATATATTTTTCTAATTATTTTCATTAGTAATTGACCTTCTCTCCGTATTGATGAAAACAACATTAAAAATCTAACTCATCTGCAGATGTTATTGTTGTAGAAATTTTCATATACATTTTCATAATTATTTTCATTAGCAACCAATCTTTCTTGTTCAATGCTGCAAAATCATTAAAAATCTGCCTCATCTGCAGATTTAATTAACGTAAAAAATGTCATATAAATTTTGCAAAATCATTATCATTTAAAACTTATCTTCTCTGCATAATTTTAAGAAAATAAAACTAAAAATTTGTCGCTTGTGCAAATTTAACTAATATAAAAATTTTCATAATAATTTCTATTAGCAAACTACCTTCCCTGTGTAAATTTGGAAAAACCTTAAAATTTGGCTTCATATGCTGATTTAATTAATATAAAAAATTTCATTTATATTTTTCATAGTAACTTTCATTAGTAAGCATCCACTCTGCGTATAATTCTGGAAAAATATTAAAAATCTCCCTTACCAGTAGATTTCATTCATACTTAGCATACATGTCCATTTTTAAATATAAAAATTAAAAATGGTATTTGTAGTGTAATTGTAAAGTACTTTTCATAATTGCATTAAAAGATGATATAATTTCCCCTCATTTAGTGTTTGGGTTGAAGGATTTTGGGTTCTGATTGAAATTTGTGTGATTTTGGGTAGACTTCAATTGGAATTTTCAGATTAAGATCGGACGTGAAGGCGGTACTTGTTTTGCCTTTCTCGGGTCAGGGTACTGTTCGCTGTTTTTTTTCCAGGTTTACTTCAAATGGAATATCAGGTTCTGGTGGAGTTACATTTCGATGGAAATTATTTTATCTTGCACAAATCAGGTTACAGTTGAATGAAACATTCTTTTTTGTCAGATTCAAGGTAGACTTCAATTGAAATTTTCAGGCTCTTTGCAATGAGCCTAAAAAGTTTTAGGCTGTTCAAGAAATAAATTGTCTTATTCCAATTAGCCTAACATTCTTTAGGCTTTTTGCAATAAGCGAAGAAGCCTGAAAAATATTCAGGCTACTTGGAAAAACGGAGATGATTCTCAAATTAGCCCAACTCTTTGCAAAGAGCCGGATTTCTCAATTAGCCTACAACATATACATAAACAAAAATAAAGAATAAAATATTGGAATTTTATTAACCACATAAAATAACTAAAAATCAGTTATTACATTTTGATAAGTGTAATTAAAAAATTAAATTTGATTATTTAGGTTTTCAGTTAAATCAAAATATTTTATAGACTGTAAACATACTGAAATTTCATTTTTTAGCAATGGCTACATGGGGTGTCCATTACTGGAAAATGACTAATTAGGCATCCCAGTAATGGACACCCCTCTTAAAACTTTAAAAATAAATGAAATTTTATAAATGGCTATTAATATAAAAAAATTCAAAGTTTTCTATTACTAACAAAACAAAGAGCTGCAAATTTTACAAGAAAATGAAGAATATATAAATTTATTAAATGAAGCTAGCTAGCTCTTAGCACATTCATTAAGATTTTCACTGAAAACAGTGGAACTTCGAAACCTTATTTTCTGCTCTCTTGATTGTTTTGATTAATAGTGTCAACAATAATGCAAGATTATAAAATATGCAAGGGGAGTTATGAAAAAAATAATAAAAGCTAAATTTTTATTGGTTATTTTTTTATAAACAAAAAAAAAAAAAAAAAAAAAAAAAAAAATTGAAGGGTGTCCATTACTGATTCGTTATTTTTTTTATAAACCAAAAACATTGAAGGGTGTCCATTATTGGCACATCTATCCTATATATAGGGTAGACGTGCCAGTAACGGACACACTTCAATGTTTTAGTTTATAAAAAGATAATAATAATAATAATTAAGCTTTTATTATTTTTTTCATAACTCCCCTTTGCATGTTTTATAATCTTGCATTATTGTTGACTCTCTTAATCAAACCAATCTGGAATCAGAAAATAATGTTTCCAGGTTCCACTGTTTTTCAGTAAAAATCTTAATGAACATGCTAAGAGCTTCATTTAATAAATTTATAATTCTTTATTTGCTTGCAAAATTATTTGCAGCTTTTTGTTTTGATAGTATAATAGGAAACTTTGAATTATATATACTAATAGCCATTTATAAAATTTCATTTATTTTTAAGGTTTTAAGAGGGATGTCCATTACTGAAATGCTTAATTAGTCATTTTCCAGTAATGGATATCCTATGTTAACACTGCTAAAAATTCAATTTCAGTTATGTTTATAGTGCATAAAGTATTTTTAGTTAACTGAAAACCTAAATAATCAAATTTAATTTTTAAATTACACATACCAAAATGTAATAACACCAAAACTTTTATAAGTAGCTGCTTTTAAGTTATTTTATGTGGCTAATAAAATTTTAATATTTTATTTATTTTTTTGTGTATATAACTCTACTTTGCATATTTTATAATCTGGCAATTAAACCAGTCAGGAAAAAGAAAATAGTTTTTAACCCTCCGACTGTCTTGGAAAAAGGCAAAATTGTAATGTTGTTTTTTCTGCATTTTGTTTTAAATGCTTAAAGAAAAGATTCTTTGAACATTTTATAAAAAAACTTAACAACGAATATAAATGCAATCCTTGGAAGTATTAATCATTGTTCAATGTATTAAAAATACATTAAATCAATTGAATTATATTACTTTAAATACTGCTTGTATTGCAGTGAAACCTGGAGCTTAGTGAACGTATTAACACGGGCTTGTCAGTGAGGGGGTTGGCACAGTCAAAGAGGGGCTCATGAGGCTTAATTCCTCCCCATTTAAATTATAGAAGTTTCATTATACTAGTAAATCTGCAGATTAGTGGCCTCAAACATCAGTTCTACAGTTTTATTTTGAAATTATTTTATTTAGTTTTTTCAATATCTAACTCACAGTAACATTTCTTTCATATTTGAAATATTAATTATTACAAGTAACTTATCAAGTACCCTCTAAAAGTTTATTTGTTTAAAATAGTGAGACAAAACTATACACTAATACTCCAAAACTTTTTTTATTTTTTTTTTAATATTACCCTTTAAATCCTATCACTGACTCAATAATTTGATAGCTGTAATTGACTATATGTCAAAATTAACATTTTTACCCACTGGCCAATGGCCAGTACACTGATTTTTTACACTGACCAGTAACAAAGTTATGTACGCTCCATACAAAATTGTGTTTTTTCTAGCTATCAACATTATAATTTACTAATATTACTTACTTATTTACTTATTTACTTACTTACCATTCGATATGATTACACTGAACTGAAAATTTTTATTTTTACTATTAATTGCAATGAAATAAATTCACAGGAAATTTTCAGAAAGGTTACAGCAGAGGGGGACACCCCCCTTGGCACTAACTAATATGCATTTTTCTGCGACCATTTAACGAATTTCGCGTTTTTTCGCACTCTTTTGACGAAATTCACGTTTTTTTCGTGACCTTTAGAAAAATCTGCGTTTTTTCGCTATCTTTTGACGTAATCTGCATTTTTCAGCGATCTTTTCACAAAATTGCTTTTTTTTTTGTAATCGTTAAACGAAATTTGTGGATTTTTTTCACCATTCTTTGAAAATATTTGCTATTTTTTTCATTGACGAATTTTAAGTTTTTAGGCGCTCTTTTGACGAAATTTGCGTTTTTTCCGCGATCATTCGATGAAATTTGTGTTTGTTCCGAAATGTTTTCATGAAATTTGCGTTTTTTCCACGATCTTTTGACGAAAGTTGCGTTTTCTCTGCGATCTTTTCCCGAAATTTACGTTTTTTCCGCGATCTTTTCACGAAATTTGCGTTTTTCCACGATCTTTTCCCGAAATTTTTGTTTTTTCCGCGATCTTTTGACGAAATTGGCGTTTTCTCCGCGATCTTTTTACGAATTTTCTGTTTTATCCGCGATCTTTTCACGAAATTTGCGTTTTTCCGCGATACTCTGGAGAATTTTGTGATTCTTTGTCGAAATTTGCGTTTTTCCGCGATCTTTTCACGAAAGATGCGTTTTCTCCGCGATTTTTTCACAAAATTTGCGTTTTTCGCGATCTTTTGACGTAATCTGCATTTTGTCCGCGATCTTTTCACAAAATTGCATTTTTTTGCAATCGTTTAACGAAATTTGTGGATTTTTTTCACCATTCTTTGAAAATATTTGCTATTTTTTTCATTGACGAAATTTGCGTTTTTTCCGCGATCTTTCGATGAAATTTGTGTTTGTTCCACAATCTTTTCCTGAAATTTGCGTTTTTTCCACGATCTTTTGACGAAAGTTGCATTTTCTCCGCGATCTTTTCCCAAAATGTACGTTTTTTCCGCGATCTTTTCACGAATTTTACGTTTTTTCCGCGAGCTTTTCACGAAATTTGCGTTTTTTCGCGATCTTTTGACGAAAGTTGCGTTCTATCCGCGATCTTTTCACGAAATTTGCGTTTTTCCTCGATACTCCGGAGAATTTTGTGATTCTTTTTCGCGATTCTTTGTCGAAATTTGAGTTTTCTCCGCGATCTTTTCACGAAAGTTGCGTTTTCTCCGCGATCTTTTCACAAAATTTGCGTTTTTTCCGCGACCTTTTCACGAAATTTGCGTTTTTCCGCGATACTTTGAAGAATTTTGTGATATTTTTTCGCGATTCTTTGTCGAAATTTGCGTTTTTTCCGCGATCTTTTCACGAAATTTGTGTTTTTTCTGCGATTTATTGACAAAATTCGCGTTTTTCCACGATCTTGTCACGAAAGTTGCGTTTACTCTGCGATCTTTTCACGAAATTTGCGTCCGCGATGTTTTGACGTAATTCGCGTTTTTTACATGGTCCTTGGGCGAAATTCACGTTTTTTCGCGATTCTTTGTCGGAATTGGTGATTTTTTTCTACGAACGATTGACGAAATTGATTTTTTTCGGCAACCATATCGAAATTAGCTACATTTTTATGTCCGAATTTTCGGACTGACGACTTTTTTTTTTCTCGGAAAATTCGAGACAGAATCACCCCTGCTGCTTTCTTTTTTTACGTTCGGGAGAATCGCCGATTTGGACGCCGTAAATTCCGAACGAATTTCACCCCTTTCCTCCCTGACATCGATCTTTTAATTATCGCGTTTGGCGAGTGATGCCCATTGAGTTTGGCGAGTGAAGACAATAAAGTTAATCGCCACGTTTTAAGTGTTACTCGACGCCTGGCGAGTGCTAATTTTGTGCTATATAATTGACTGATATTTAGTATTTTAAACTATCCATTTAAAGTAATTAGAATACCGATCTTCTGATAATTACAATAATTAATGCAAACAGTGAATATTATCACAAATATTTTATTAATTACTGGTATCCTAATTGTTAAATGTATTTGAAAAGAACTATTTCGTTTCATTAAATCCTGGTTCTAAATACAGTCATAAAAACATTAGTATATTTAGGACTTTTTATGGGGTATCCTTTACTGGCATTTTGATATATTTTTGTTACAATTTAAAATTAAATTTCGATTCTTATTGGGAAATGGGACTTATCAGAATGGTTAAATATTGTTGATAGATTAAAATAATATTGAAAATAATGTATTGGAATATAATAACTAACTAACTAACGTAAAAATTAGATAACTTACCCAACGGAAGCTACTTCTCAGCAAAATGGCACTTAGAAAAAGGAAATGCTGCATAACATTTCTTCAGTAGTACGTTCGTTGTTCTGAACAGAAGCTCGCAATCTGATTGGTTGTTGGTCACTCGATAACCACCATGTTTGCTCTTCCAGTTTTGGCGACTTTGCACAAGTTTTGACAAAATACATTCCAAGCAAGATAAAGCAAAAATACATTTTTTGCAACATAATGGGTAATCCGCCTAATGTAATTTAATGCATTGTGCATAATTATAAATAATGATTTAGAAATATGTCTCTTCAATACTCTTTTAATTAATTTTTGAACATTATATTTTTACAGCCAAGTATACTTAATATTGATTTTTATTTATTAAATAAAGACGAATGAACGAATGATTTTATTTTTTTAATTGCTCTTTAAAATAAAATTATTTATTTAATTTCTTTTTCAGGAGTGTATCTAGGCAATATTGGGCTCATTTGCATTTAGAAGGATGCTATTTAATGTATTTTTGTATATTTATATATACAAATTTAGTAATATTTTCCTTCAGTATTTTTTTAAACCGTTATAACTTTTATAACTAAATATAGTTAAATTTTGTTTTTATTTATTAAATAATTTCTAAAAGTAACTGTAAATGCCAAAAATAAGTATTTTAAATATTCTAAAAGTTAAAAGATTTTTAGAAATAAAAAATAATTATACAGATTGCATGTGAAAGAATTTGCATATTATTTTTAATATACATTTTATACTCTATATTATAAATTAATCTATATTATATACAATTAAAAAAAAAAATTCATATTAGTTGAATATTGCACTGTGCCCCGCTGAGTGATTTGCCAGGACCCTGCCTGACATTGCACCGACCCTTATATATTGTGTATTTATTAGTACATCTTTACTTATAACTGATTGCTATCTGATGATGACCATTCCTGACCTGACAAATGTTGAAGATTGTTTTAAAATGCTTTCACAGCATTTTCTGAAAGATCCTTTAACCCAAAAGTAGAAAGTTCTGAATAGTAGCTGCAAATTTAGTGCATTTAGAAAGAAAAAAGTAATTTGGAAATATGTAGGGAATTTTTTTATGAGAGAAAATTGATTGTACGCCTTTTAGGATGATGGGTTCTGGTAGTGTTTTAGGTTCCGGTGTGTCGGTTATCTTTCCTGTGTATCTTTACCATATTTTCAAACAAAACAATTTTGTGAACATCAACAAAACAGTTTATTTTCCGTGACTGAAATATAAATAAGCACAAAACTAGAATAATGAAAATTGGGAGGACTGGAAGAGCAAATTATTGGGTGGGTCGGCCCCATATAAGTCACCACCACTGGGAGCATTCAGTTACAAATTCATAGGATGGTCGTCCCCTGTTAATGTGATGTTTAAAAAAAAATTTAATATTTTTTATTTTTATATTTTATATTTCAATTTATATTTTTAAATGTATAATTCAATAGCATTGACAATTTAAAGTTATTCAAAATATTGTTTTGAAAAATTAGAAAAAAATATATTAAATTCTCCAAAAAATTGTCAAAATGCTTGGAATCAAGCTTTTTTTATAATCACCATATTTTAAAATAATTTGACAGATTCAGTATTTTTTTTCTAGATAAAACATGATGTAATACATACTAATGGTGAAAAAGAAAAAGTAAAACTCATTTTGTCTCGTTTAATCTAAACTGAGAAGCAAAAAGAGATTAAAAAGTAAAAAGACGTTGATGAGATTAAGAAGTAAAATGAGACAATTCGATAAAATTAATGTTTTGTTTTAAAATTTTTAATAAATGAACTTTCATCTATGTACCTAATAGTTGGCTGAAGTATTTTTATTTCTTAAAGGAAATGGGGAACCTGTCATTAGATGTATTCTTTGCCAAACTCACCAGGTCAGTTGCAATAATAGCTGCTGTGCGGCGTGACGAGTGCCTATAGTTCTGAATCCCCTGTGTTTTTTCCGCTTGCTTGCTGTTCCAGAGTTTTGTTTCAGAATGGACTTCGTAAAAAATCACTTAGTATGTTTTAAGGATTTAAAAGGGGGAAAAAAGGAAAGAATTTTTTTTTCATTATTATTTCTGAAGAAGTAGAGTTTTCACCAACCATAAAAAATTGATTTTTCTTTCTTTCTTTCCCTTTTTTTCAATTGAGAAGAAAGGACATCCTTTAAAAGGTTGGTTAATTTTTTTATTAAAATGTAATTTGTAAGCACGTTGAAACGCTCTATTTTCATTGGGAAAACAGCATGTTTTTTATTTTGCCCTTTGTGTTTTTCCATAATGTATGCTTATGCCTCGAAACTTTTGAACGAAAATAAATTAAAGTCGTGCAAGGATTTTTATCTATTTTCATTCGTAAGTGTTAAGACTCATGCATATAGTTTGAAGTTCGAGGGGGGGAGCTTTGAGACCTATAGCGGCATGGACTCATGCATATATTACAGTGAAAAAAACAGTCCAAAACCAAAACATACCGTCATTTCATATAAAAGCACTAGATGGCACCATCTCTCGAAACTTCCAGTTTTCGCCAATCCTCGGCGAAATAAAAATCCGAGCTGGTGGGTACAAACTGAAGGAAAGTACTCCCCAGAAGTTTTTAAATACTTCCTTACCCTTACACAAAAGCAGTGTTAATTTCAAGTAAACTATTCGTAAAAAAATGTACGCCTTCTATTGCCAATTAGTGTAAACAAATGAAACATTCTGTTGAAATCGTATCTGTACTTTGTTAGGTCAATTTTGAAATTTTGCTTGCATTGTAAATAAAATGAACACTTTTTATCACTTGTAATTAGAATATAAAGAATATATAATACCGTGTACTGCATACATTAATTATATCAACATAGAAAAAAATTTTAATTTTAATATAGTAACTTGAAAATTGTAATTTAATAATAGAATGTGAAGAAATAGTTTTCAGTCATATTAATGCACTTAATAATTGCAATTTGCTTATGGAAAAAAGAAAAAGTCATTTTTAAAGGTAGAAATTTATTATATATATATATTTTAGGTAAAATAAGAAAAATTCAGGATAAAATTCGAGATCAACTTTTAAAAGTGTAAGTTATATACAGTAGAGTCTCTAAAATCCGCAATCTCCCGAAATCCGCATGCATTTCAAAATGTAAACAGTGAAACTTGCAGTTAAGAAGTATTCATTATAATCTTTATTCCAAATAACAGTGAACGAAAATAAAATAATTTTTAACGTAAATTTATGGGAAAATAGTAATGACACAGGATATTATACAAATAAAATGCTTTTATTTCACAGAAACTTACACACAACAAAATATAAAATAATAGAAATGGATGAGAGATGTAAACAAGCACAAAAAAAGTTTTAGTAGTGGCATTATCTACCGGCTGCTAAAGAAAATAGCGAATTAATTTATTTTATATTTCATGCAAGGCTTCAATTAATGCATGACATAAAATATGGCCTGGCTCTTTATTTATCGAAAATGAGGATGAAAATAAAGATTTTTCAGTTAACCTTACCACAAGCTAAAGCAACTGAACACTGTTGAATTATGCAAAAAAATTTCAACCAGAGTTTTTAAAGAAGAAATTGTTGAATGAATGAACAATAAAGATGAAGTCTTAAAATCATGTTGCAGATGAAGAAATTATTTCTTCTGTAATGAACCCAAGTGAAGACAGTGAAACTGAGTCAGACAGTGACTGAGAAATATTTTTGAAGGTTTGGTTTTAGATGGAAATTTTGAAGTTCTTGAAGCAGCAGAATTGTACAGACAAACAGGAAACAATGACTATTTACAGAATTCAAAAGAAACTTCAACAAAAGAAAATGGAAGTTCTGAACCAAAGGACTATATAAGAAATGTTTAAAAATTGTAACAAAAAATAATTTTGTGTATGAAAATGATAATGCACAGGTAAGTAAAAAATATTAGAGTTTTGATTTGCTTAAATTGAATTATTACATGCTCTTTTTGGAAATAGAAAAAGATAAGCTGGAAAAAAAAAATTAATCCAAAATTTTCAAAACTTTGAAAGTTGTAAAATTCCAAAATCCGCACAGCCTCTGGTCCCAACCAGTGTGAATTTTTGAGACTCTACTGTAAATATATACATAATTAAATACAACAAAAAATAGTATTTATTATTATTTTCATAACTATATTTATTATCTATGAAAAATTCAAATTGCAGTACTAAACTAGTTTTATCAATTAATAACAGCTGAACTTTTAACAATTTAATTTTTTCTATTTTATTTTCATTAGAAATAAAATGAATATATTTTATATTTTATGTAATTCAAATTTAAAGAATAAAGTATAATACCATTTTCTCCATTAATTAATGGAGATAAAATTTTGATCTTTAACATAATACAGTAGACTCCCTCAAATCCGCACAGCTTGGGAAACAAGGTTGTGCAGATTTTAGATTTTTGCAGATTTCTGGTCGTTGATTTGTTTACATTTTTGAAACATTAATTTGATTGGTAGTTAAGCAAGGGAAATTATAATGAATGCTTACAATAAAGAGAAACATTAAAATAAGTAAAATATTAAAATAATTTATTAGTTTAAACATAAGTAATTATTAAAATAATTATGTAAAATAAAAATTTAGAAAAATATTAAATTATTACCGATGAAATCAATTCCAAAAGTCCTATGCTGCCATCTAGTGGTAAAGCAATCGTAAGATCGATACATCATCATACAGATATGTTAATTTATATCAAAATCAAAAGTAATGTAAATTTATTTAGTAACAAATCAGCTGCAATAACCAAAAGAGAATGATTAACAAAAAATTTAGTAAAAAAAACATTGCGGTAGTCGCTGATTTCGGTGTCATCTTGAATTTTGTTCCTGCAATTTAACTGTAAATTTCATTGTATATCTGAAAAAATATGCAGATTTTAGGCGTTCACGGATTTTAGGGTTGCAGATTTAAGGGAGTCTACTGTATCAGTATATATAGCTTATTGCGCTCTCTGTAACTTTTTTCATTGTTATTTAGAGTCTTGAATGCTTTTCTTATACTGCTTTGTATGTTTAGAAATAAATTTGTCTATAATAATAATAAAAAAAAAATCTGCGAACAATAATTTAAAAATAGCATTCCGGTTCGTGGATTTTTCTATTTCGAACCCTGGAATTTTTGATATAAATATACTATTAACAATCACACCATAGCATTTATATATTTAAAAGTTATAGTTGATGGTGGAATTGTGTTTTCGTATTTAGAATAGTCTTACAGCAATTATAGATTGCAGAGTTAGTAAAACATTATAAAAGCGAAATTCACACTTAGGTATCGGAAATAAATACTCAAGTAAGCAGTAACTTTATATCTTTTTACAATCATTACTGCCAGCACAATACATAAAAATTTTACAAAGTTCGGTTATGCGTTAATAACTACACATACTTTTTTTACTCAAATTTGAATGTAGATTTAATTGTTTCACAAAATTAGAGAAATAGGAATTATTTTTGAAAAAGTATTTTGTTTTCATTGCTATTCAAAACTGTAGTTAAGTACATTTATTTTTATATAAATTATACATAGTTGCAATTATCTAAAAATAATAATAATAAAATGTAACAGTATTTTTTTTAAACTATTGAATAAATAATCTAACATGTAATGTAAATAAGGATTCAATTTCCATTTTCGGACTAAATAATGTGTTATCCTCAATAATGATAAATAATCCCCAATTAACAAATATGACATGTTTGTCTACATAAGAAAAAAATACAAAAGCATCAATATAGGATTTTGATTAATTAACAGAAAACATAACTTACCACGACCTATTGTACAGTCGTGGAAAAAAAAAAAGTAAACACCCTCTACTAACTCCTCAACAAATTATCGTAGAAGAAAGTTACTGGTACCGAACGATTATAAATAACGTCTACTTTTAAATGATAAAGATAAAATTTACTTAGAGGGTCATCTACATATTAAAACGAACCGTAACTTTGTTTTTTTTCAATAGCAGTACACAATTCTGACAGCATAAATGAACTCTGCACCCTTCAATTAGCCTAAAAACAAATTTTTATGCAATTCGTACCATAAGTTTCTGAGAAATTAATTATTTTAAAACGAGCGTATTTTAAGGGCTGTTTCCAAATTGAAGTTCGGAACTCGATTATTTACCGAGAGAGCCCTCATCTTGATCAAGGCTCCTTAAGAAGTCAAAGAAGCCTGCTAGATTACATGACAGCAAAAGAAATTTCAAAATATCTAGTCACTCCTATTATAGACGGCCCCTTAAACCATCAATTTGCCGTTTTTTAAGCATCATTTGAAAACTTCTTGGAAGAAAAATGTGAAATTTTGGATTTCCATAAAGCAGGACTTAATAAATCTAATTCCATCAAAAAAAATTGTAGATTGCAATTCATAATTTTTTCGAGTATTAATTTCATAAAACATAATTCATATCATAAAGTTATAAAAATCGTAATTTCAGTGTATTTATGTTTGGGCATATTAGTATTATTGCTACCCAAAAAATTAGCACATTAGGAGCATAATTTCTGGAAATAAAAATATGAAAATATAATTTAACATTAGAAGCACTAAATTTTGAATGTTTATAATTCAAAAGATTATCATTCAAATGACTTGAAATTCGGTGTCTAGGCATAGTTTGAACCGAAGATTTGAAATATCTCGTTAAAATTGGGTATTGTCATTGAAAAAAATGAAGTTTGGATTCGTTTTAATATGTAGATGGCCCCTTAAGCAAATTTTATATACATCATTTAAAAGTAGGCTTTATTTCCAATCGTTCGTTACCAGTAACTTTCTTCTACGATAATTTGTTGAGCAGTTAGTAGGGGGTGTTTACTTTTTTTTTTCCACGACTGTACGTACATCAAAATGGAGGAATGACGCCCAGAAATACTTCGATTAAAAATAACTATTCGATTAATTTTGACACATGCTGCCCTCTTCTGTCTGAAAACATCTTTCTCAAAGTGTATTTTGATTGTGATTTCTGTGGTCCAAAAAAAACAAAGTTAACTGAAATATATATTATTTCAAATGTTACTTTAGTTGAGAAAATGTTCCTAATTACTTTCAAAAAGATTAATTTCAAACTTTTGAAGAAGTTCTCTTGTGTACCTTTAATAACTATTACTTTTATTAGTGTATTATTATGGCCCTCCTAAAATAAAATTCAAATCGCATCCGTAGCATAGTAAATACAAGTGAGTATTTTATACTCACTATATTTACTATGTAAATACAAAACTTTTAATATAAATGTTAAAGAACTTCAATATAGTTAATATAAATATATGCAACTTAATGAGATGAAAAATATTTATGCAGTGGACAGCATTTAGATTTTAGATATGTTGAAAGAAGTAGTTTAGGATTAGGACACCAAATACATTTTTACTTGCTTTAGACTTGAAACCTTTGGAACATTAAATAAAATTGATATAGGTGTTTGTTTTAACTGCTGCCATCTGTCTTTTTGATTCTGCTCATACTGAGGTTTTTCAAAGTGATCGAACAGAATAATGGAAAAAAAAATAAAGATTTACATATCGTACAACGGTACACATCATTAAATATAAAAATACAAGGCTGAAAAAGACATGTTTAATTTGCTTGTATTCCTATTCTGATTTGACAGATATTTAATCACAAAAAATTTTTTCATAAAAACAAAAATAAGTAAAGTATTGCTTATTTATAGATATAAAATGTCTATGAATTTTGACACGATTGAAAAAAAATCAGTTTTTTAACCAAAAATTGATTTTGTATATTACATTTTCTTAATATATTTTCTTACAAAACAGAAAAATAATAAGTACCTTTAAAGTTTATACAGACTAAATGTTACTTTAAACTAATATATTGTAAATACAATATAGTGAAACTTTAATATGTATATAGATAATGATGATTTTTACAATTAAAATTTTAACCTTTTTCATCCTAATTTCTACATAGCTTTCCCAAATGAATTTATCATTATAGTTTATAACATGTCATTTAATTCTTAAAATATTTATTTTAACCGTACTTTTCCTCAGAGGTCTGGTGTAGCTGCTCTATATGCCCCTCCATTAGTCAGACCCTGCTAATAGTGACTTAGTGCAGAATCTATGTAAAATCAAGTAAAATGTCCAGTTGCAAAACTTCCAGGTTTCTCAATACAATATATCTTTATGATGAACTAATATTAGCAGTAGCATTTTAATTACAATCACTTTTTGAAAGGATCATTTAGCCGAAATTAAGGAATTGTCAATCTTCTAACAAGTAATTTTTCGAAAAGGGTAGTACAGACCAATTTTTTACTGACATCATTCAAAAATGAGAAGTTCTGTGAATAACTTTTCATCTCTTCCTTCGTACTATCAACAAACAAACAAATAAGGAATATATTAAATAAAAACCACATCAGAAATCAAAAGAAAAAAAATGTCGCATATATATTAAATCTGTAAACACTATCATAATTTCATCAATATATTATAAATTTTAATGCATATCTTTTTCTCTAATCTATTAGTCGAAAATTATGCGTATTACTAATCTTTTGTGTTTGATCAAGAAAATGACAAACTGTAAACATTGAAAGTAAATGCACAAGACAATTTTTAACCACAATTATAATATAATTTTGTTTACAAATATATATATATATAATATATATATATGTACATAACATATGAGATTTCAATAATCTTTTTCTTTGATGTGAAAACTATAAGTTATTATTATTATTATTACTAAATTGAATGTGGATATGCACACAACTTATTGTAATAGAAAATTTTACATACATATTGTTATGTAACATTTTATGTATATATATATATATATATATATATTGTATAAATTGTAATCAAACTTAAAATTAATTATTTTAGAAATGTCTGATCACAATTTATGCAATTTGTTATTGGAATGCCCTTCTTGTTTACTTTATTTTCTTAAAAATCATTTCATTTTTTTTAAAATTGAATTTTACAATTTAAAAATATATAATGCAAAATATAATGTATATACATTATATTTCATAAAATAGGATTTCAGAATAGATATATTTAGAATATAATTCTATAAAATTGAAAAATATATGTTTCTTCAAGAAAATGATTGTAATTAAAATGCTACTGCTAATATTATTTCATACAGCAGATATGTTGTATTAAAAAACTTCAAGCTGTGCAACTAAATTAAGAGATTATTGAGACCATATTATTAAATTAAGGATTCGATTTTCATTAATAGAAATTATTCATGTTTAAAAAATAAAAATGTTAAGTAAGTAGTTATTTTTATATCTTTCATAACATTTATTTTTTCTTAAAATAACTTTTTGAAAACTTGATCCTTACAGTTTTAGAGCACATTTCTAAAAAAAGTACAGAACAATAGCTATTTTGGAATGCTCAAAAAGGTAGAAAATGTGGTTTTTCACTTTTCTAAATTTTTTAATTATAAATTTTCAACTTATACTACAAATATTACAATTTTTCTTGATAAAATCATTTTAATCATACAACCATACAATTGTATGGTTTAATTTTTCAAAATAATACATCAGTAAGATATTGTAAAACTAAATATATATGTATATTTAAAAGGTTTATTGAGTCCTTACAAATTAAACAAATCAACTGGCTAAAAAAATTGCTATTTTTTTTTTTTTTTTAGAATAAGCATTAAATTACATATAAATTAATAAATATGTCTTGGTTATATTAACATTCAAGAAATAAGCTAAAAACTGCACAGGATCAAACTGATTCAAATTCTTTTCATTTTTGTGATAATGTTCTGCATTTTAATTTCGGTAACAGTGCAATGATTATACTTAGATCAAGAATTATTACAGTTATTATAAAAGAGCTATTAAGGAAAAAATTATGGCTTCATAACTGGTTCTTTCACATTATTCCAAGTTAAGATTTTTTAAAAATCTTAATTGCAAAAGTAAATCAGAATTAATGCAGTAAAGATAATTTATTTTACTTGGAATCTTGCCTTTATTGTGTTTTATTATTTTAAATATTATAGCAAATTGACCGGGAGGTAGCAGCACAGACAATCACCTCATCGAATTCATGACTGAAATTCCAGAATTAGTTAAAACTCGATTCACATATTAAAATGCAATTGGTCTGCCACGTGATATCTTGGTGGAAAACACCTGAAAACCTGATTTAGCGGCTTGTCACAGTGTTTTGCTGCTCCCAGTCCTACATGTTTTCATACATTTGGGTGCTGGAAAACACAATGGTAAACCTACGAGCCAGCTGCTAAAATCGGGTTTCCAGGTGTTTTCCACCAAGATATCACTTGGCAGACTGATTGCGTTTTAATATGCGAATCGAGATTTAACAAATTCTGGAATTTCATTTGTGAACTCCATGAGGTGATTGTCTGTGCTGACGGTTCCCGTTCTAAAACATTAGAAGAAAAAACGTAAATACAAAGTATACGTTATGTTTAAGGAACACTTTTCCTAAAGATATTCTGTTCCTTTCTGTGGAGTAATGGTGTTACCTAAACTTCTACAGATTTCTTAAAAAATGTAATTTGAAAGATTATCTGATTATATTAGTTTTTCAATTAATCAAATTTAATAAACTTCGTGACGGGGATGGTCAGACTTCTGTTAGAGGAAAAAGCTCTACTCTTCTCGAACTAACCTCAAGTTAATGAAATTATCGTACTTAAATTGTGCAAAACACAAAAATGCAAGTTGCTGAAATTATGTTCAGCCGACAGATGGCAGCATAGCTAGTTATTAATCGAAATATTTTCTAATGTTATCCTATCTATCAGCAATTTAATAGTAAAATGGCGTGTATGACTCGTAACGTAATATTCTTTTTAGAATTTCCTAAATTTCATGTGATATTTTTATGATTTTAACTGATAAATAAAAACAACAACTTATATTTACTTTATTTCTCTTTTAATTCCAAACAAAGATAAGAATGTTAACAATTGAAAGAAAGTTGCCAATTTTAACGTAGTTGTTCAGTTAGGCCTATATAGGCAACATTTCCTCTGAAGGTAACTTACTATTGAAATGTTTTATTTCGTATTACTGTTTAGATGCAATATTTGTCTATTTTAATATTATTTGTTAAGTAAGTTCAAAATGTCTATCTGTGTGCCTTTTAAGATAACTTTGTAATATGTATATAGTTTAGAAATTTAATGCATAATTTACATTTTGCTGTTCATTAAAGATTTATTTATTTATTTATTTTTCATTCTCTTCTTAAGATGTAAATTATTTGTGTTCATTGGTCAATTTTTTCACGTTCTTTTAATTGAATTTAAAGGCTAAACAGTAAATATCTGCAGGCGTGTAGTGGAGGGTATATGCTTTAGGTATACCTAGAAAACATTAGGTATACCTTTGTATACCTTCTGGTATTTTTAAGAAGCTCCTTATACCCTCTGTTTCTCAAATAAAGCTCTAATGTATACTCGACGCATCACGTTAATGACTTTAGCGTATACCCTCTGCCTCTAGCGTGTACAATCTGCTTTTTTTACGATTACAACACTGAATATCTGTATCTGCCCAAATGTGAAAGTCTTCTGACAATGCATTATAAATTAGGAAGGTCTGAAAAACTATTTATCCAGTTCAAATAGAATTTCTCTTTTTAAAGAGGACAGTTTTTCTTTTTTCAGACATTCAATGTTATTTCTTTGCTTTTAGCATTTTTGATTGGTTAACAAGGAAGATGCTAGAAAATAAATATAGAATAATCTTGAATATGACTATCATATGGTTGTTCTGAAATTGCTATTGTTTTTTTCTGTTTTGGATTTTGCATTCAACGATTATAGTATAAATGTTCTATGTGTTTTTTAATTCAAATTAGTTTGTTTTCTCTTAAAATTGGGTGTGTTTGCTTTTCTTTTGACTGTAATGTTATTTTGTTATGTTTTAAAAAGTTGTATTTTTAGTTATTACTTTCTTCAGCATTACAGTTAAGTGGTTTTTTTTCTTAAATTATCAAACATTATTTATTTTTTGCTAAATTATTATTTTTATTGAAGAAAACAGATTATTTACTATCAAATCATAATACAGTAGACTCCCTCAAATCTGCAATCCTAAAATCCGCACATCATCACAGATGTAAACAATCAAAGTTTCAGTTCAGATGTAGGGGCAAAATTGCAGGCTCTTATTTGGTACAGATGTCATATTCGCCCCATATTGGCGCATATTGGATTATCATTTTTTTCGGTTGCCAATTTGGCGAAAACGTCAACAGCATAAACAACATAATCCCGGTTACCACATCTAGCAAAATAACGACACTTTGGCGCAGGTTAAGTACCTGTTGCCTATATGATATTGGTGACAGAAAAAAATAGCGCCAATATGGCATATATATGACATCTGTGCCTCTTATTTTAATAAGTAATTCTCAATAACATGACTGAACTCGTGATTTTTCATGAAGTATAAATTTATTTCTGAAAAAATCAAGATATTGCTGATATCACTGATAATCGCAATCATTTTTTCAAATATATTTATGTATTAATCAAGCTTTTTTTGGTTATTAAGACTGGCTAAACCCAAAATAAATCTTCCTTAATTTATGATTTTGATGTGAATTAATAGGCTACCTTCATGAAGAAAGTTTCATTGAATAATTCAAAGAAAATGTATCTCATATTTATTATGCATATTTAGTTATAACATTAATTATGTACTTGAACTTTACTTTTAATAATTTTAAAAATTATCTTAAGTTTTATTGTTTTAAATTATTACTATAAAGTTAATATTTTACTATATTGTAAGCATTCAGTTATAATTTTGATTGAATTATTATATTCAAATTATAAGTTTAAAAAACCAGAAATCCACAAAATTCTAAAATCCGCCCAACATCTGGTCCCAAGCTGTGCAGATTTAAGGGAGTCTACCAGTAGACTCTCTCAAATCCGCACATAATCTCAGATGTAAACAATGAAACTTTAAGTTCAGATGTGTAGGGACAAAATTAAAGAATTTTTCAGTTTGATATCATTCCGTATTTTAACATGTAATTCCTAATAATATGTCTGAACACAGCGTTTTTCTTGAAGCAAGTATAAATTTATTTCTGAAAAAAATCAAAATATTGCTTATATCACTGGTAATCACAATTTTTTTACCAAATATATTTATGTATTAATCAAGCTTTTTTGTTTTTTAAGACTGGTTAAATCTGAAATAAAAATTTCTTTACTTTATGATTTTAATGTGAATTTATAGGTCGAGATGCAGTAAGAAAAATTGTGAAGGCATGCCTAAAGTGTTTTCGTGCTGCTATTAGTACCCAATTGATGGGTGACCTGCCCGCCATGCGTGTCTTGCCCAGTCGTCCGTTTTCGAAGACAGGAGTTGATTATGCCGGACCTTTTATGTGTAAAGAGAGAAATCTTAGAAGCATTAAAGCGTTTAAGAGTTACGTGGCCATTTTTATTTGTTTTTCGACGCGTGCTATTCATCTTGAATTGGTCTCGGATTTGTCAACTCCGGCGTTTTTGGCTGCACTGAAAAGATTCATTTCCCATAGAGGCAAGCCAGCCGAACTATCCAGTGATTGTGGTACAAATTTTAGGGGTGCCAGTAGGGAATTGTTAGAAATGTACGAATTTATTTCCTCCACCATCAATCCTTACAGAACTATGTAGCTAATGAAGGCATCGTCTGAAATTTAATCCTCCATCGGCTCCACATTTTGGTGGGCTGTGGGAAGCTAACATAAAGTCTCCGAAATATCATTTGCGTAGAACAATGGGAAATTCGTTGTTCACACTTGAAGAGTTCTCAACTTTATTGTCACAAATTGAAGCTTGTTTGAACTCGAGACCTCTGTGTCCATTGTCAAATGATTTACAAGTTTTGACACCAGGTCATTTTTTGACAGGTGCTTCTTTGACAGCTATTCCAGAGCTTGATGTTACTGAAGTCCCGCAATCACGACTTTGTCATTGGCAACTGATGCAGAAGGTGTTTCAGCACTTTTGGAAGCGCTGGAGTGTAGAGTATTTGTCTCTATTGCAACAACGCCCTAAGTGGTTACGTACAACAACAAATTTAAAAATTGGTGACTTGGTGCTCATTAAAAATGAACTTGTGCCAGCGCTTCAATGGAAACTGGGAAGAATTATCCAAACCTTTTCTGGTAGTGATGGCTGTGTTAGAGTGGCCATAATAAGGGCTGCCACAGGAGAGCTTAAACGTCCTATTCACAAACTTTGTCATTTGCCCCTTGATTGAAACTATTTAATTGCAACCCTTGAAGGTTTCAACGCCGGCGGTGTATGTTCGAAAACATTTGACGTACACGTTTTTCGAAAGAGTTCAGAAGCGAACGATACCTGGATAAAGAAAACTTGAGCTTCGCAGTCGCTTGTGAATCGGAAAGGACTCCGTAAGTAATCTTCAGTTTTTCCTGCATCCAAGGACATTTCGCAGTTTGAACGTTATGTTCTTTTTCTCTTTTTCTGTTTTTCTTGTTAACTGTTAAAGTGACTGTTTTATATTGTGAGTTCAGTTGAGAGCTGTGAGCTCGTGTGTTTTAGACGGCGTCGCGGTCAGGTGTGTAACCAAGAGGGTTTTTAGCCTTTTGAATTAAAGTTTTACAGTCCACATATGCAGAGTTGTGTTTCATGAGTTTGAATACATAATTAAGAGTGAACCAGTTGCGGAAACAGTACCTATAAAAGAAAAGCTTCATTGAGTAATTCAAGAAAAGTGTATCTCGTCTTTATTATGCATATTTAATTGTACATTATTATTATTTATACTTGACCTTTACTTTTAAGTATTAGGTTGAGCAAAAAGTTCTGGTAAATTTTTAATCTAATAGTTAGCAGAATTTGTATCGTTATATAGGAGTACTACAGGTATGTCTGTAGGAGTTCAGGAATTTCGGCTCCAAAATGCCTATTGAACAGTATGATTTGCATGTGTTGATTATTGGAGAAAAGGTCTAATGATTTCGAAAGCTTTTGATGAGGGTGAAGGTTCTGGTGCGGCGAGAAACTTCGTACTTCCAGCAAATCCGACATCTGGCAGAACGATGGCAAGAAGTCATGGGCTATGATGGTCTCTATTTTGAAGAATAGATTTTGTTGCTATTGTTGTTAATTTGTGCATAACAACACAAATTTTGCTCAAATTAGTAATTAAATCATTTTTTAAATTATCTTACTATTTATTATTTTAGTTTATTACTTTATTTAATTATTTAAACATTTTACTATATTGCAAGCATCCATTTTAGTTTTGATTGCGTTATTACATTCCAGTTACGATTTTAAAAAATGTAAACAAAGCAATGACCAGAAATCTGCAAAATTCTAAAATTCGCACAACCTCTGGTCCCATGCTGTGAATATTTGAGGGAGCTTACTCTAGCTGTTTATATCATTTGGTAATAAATTTCACTTTTTGAAGCCCAAATTATGCCAAGCTTTAAAAAATACACTAAGGATATACTGGATAAGTACCATTTTTTCTTTTTATATTACTTTCATTTCAAAAATAAGTAAATGGAATTTATATAAAAAATTTTAAATTTGTATATACTTTTATTACTTACTCACAAGATTTTTTTTTTTTAATTATCTTAATTTTTGTGAATTCTGACAGTAAATAATTTAATACACTTTAGGTAAATGAAATCTTTACTTTTTTACTGTGACACCATCTTGTGTATGTTTCTATGTGGTATCTTCTAGAGTGCTGTAGCTGCAGAAGATACTATATAGAAATGTGCCAAATTGCCAATTTCAGAAATCATACCAAGCAGGGCAGAATTCCACATTCATGCCAAATTTAAATACTGGCAACTTTTAATTGAATGAGTGGGATCTGTATTTCATTCTTTTCGAGCCATGTTGTCTGAGAAATTTTTTTTCTTCACTGGCAAAATTGTAGAAACTTTTCAGCTTAATTTATATAGAAAGGGAATGATAAAAAATTTTTATATTTTGTTTATGTTTCGCCTTTTTTTTTTTTTTTTTTTTTTTTTTTTTTTTTTTTTTTTTTTGCTGTTTACATCCTTAATTTTGAATTAAAAAAATTTTCACCTGAATAATTATTTATGTTAATGTCTAATATAAACAGAACAACATATATAATAATAATTTGATTTTTAGGTAATTTTTTAAAATTAAAACTGATTTAATAAATTGGTTGTTAGAGCTCTTTTTGCAAAATATTTACAAGAATAATTAGATTAATTAACAAAAATTACTGTTATGAAAATATCACAATTCTTATAAGAAAAGTGTCATTAAATGATATGATCCTATCTCTAACACAGAAGTGTTTTATAGTTATAAATCTTTCATATAGCATTTTTTAATAGGATAAAAGATAAATGGTTCAATAAACAATCACAGTAAAAAATAGTTAGCTTTGACTGTTTCAATGTGCATTCTAAATAAGACATAGCAAATTATTTTGTTTGAAAAATGCAATCTACTTTTATTAGTAGACAAATTAAATAAATTTCATATTGAACTTTCTTTAGTGGTACTTAAAAGTACCATCAGGATATAAAGGGTTAAACAGTTTTTATGTTGCTTAAAATCACATTAAAGATATTTTGCAAGAGTTCTATCAATGGCTGATTTTAAAAAAAAAAATGCTTGCATGTTCTCAAACTGTATCTAGGAATCCGAGTAAAATCTTGGATGTTTACTTAGATGCAGACAAAAAAGAGTTTTTATTTAAATTAAAGAAATCTCTAATCTTTTGTCATTATCAGTTTTTCAGAGACCAATTAAGATGAATGCTAAAAATTATCAATAAAGAATGCAAAATGCAAAGATTTAGATAAATGGTTATTATTAGTAGTAAAGTAAAAAATAGGTAAAAAAGTGAAAACATGTGTTTCCAGCTCAGTTGGAAGACTAGGTTCGTTTATTTTATTTTAAGGAACAGTCGGTATAAATAAAATCAATACATCCAATAAAACTTAATCACCAAATTATCACGGGGGAGAATGGAAATAGTCATTCAATAAGGAAATATGCCTTTTTTCAATTTCAGTTGAAAAAATAAGCTAGGGGAGGGGAGGGGGTAGTACTGAATTTATATTAAACTCTTAAAAAATTCAGTCTGAACATTCAATTTTTACAGCATAGGGGAGAAGGGAGCTAGTGTGGACAACTTGAATAATTCTGTTATTTTTTAGTTAAAGTTGCTCTGTAATTTCTTGCAGATTGACAACACTGATATACACTTCGATTTAAAAACTGTCTACTTCAGCGTGTTTATCAGACATTTCTCTAAGATACCACCTAAACTCATATTTTTGTATGCAGTATTTTTCTTAATATTAGCGAGGGAAAACCTCCAGTCACCAAAAGATTCATTGGCACTGGCAGTGACAGCATCAGTTACTTTTCTTTAGAATAGAGAGAAAAAAAGATAAAAAATGAATAAGCAAAACTCTAAATAAAAACAAAACTTTTGCTGAAAACAGACAGCCTCAGTCTTTTGCAACTTTGTTTCATATTACCTAAATTAAATGTTAGAATTATTTGAATTTGTAAAACTTCGAACTTCTATCCCCCTTGAATTTTAAAGCCATAAAAAATTCTTTCCCTTTGTACATTAATGCTTGTATCTGCACTATTTTGAAAGTAAGAATAATTAGCATCTTTATGATACAACAAGAGTTTACATTAACATCCCCCTTTATTTCTTTCAGGAAAAGTATGAAAACGTAAAATTTAAAATATCTACATTGATATTTGATGAAAATAAATTTCATAACTCTGACATTAACACTCAGTCAAAGTTTCTTGATGCTTCACAGTTGATGTCACTAAAAATTTTGAAAATATCATGAAACTTTTAATGAATTAATAGGAATTCATAAATATTGTTATTCATGAGGGTCAAATATTCACTTTAACCGTGGTCTTTCCATTTACATTCACTAATAATAATAATTTCTTTAAAACTAGATTCTATGTCTTATAAAAATTCTTAACTTTCTATATAATAACAGAAAATAATCTTCAAAATGTATTTTTTTTATCAAATCTAAAATGAATAACCTCGTTTAGAATACTATCTGGTTGTTTTTCATTTTTATTTTAAAAAAGGGGGAGAGAGATTACTATAACAGATAGTTTCCAGTTAAGCTTCTGCAGTGAATGCTCAGCCTCTCAAGTTAGAGTAAACTTATGTCACATTTCCTTTCTAGTCTCAATAATTTTCCCAAAGCAACATTTCACTTTTTTTAGATTTTCCTTTCCTTGTCATATTGGTAAAGACACAAAAACTTTTTTCCTTGAAATTTTCTCTCTTTTTAATCTCATCTGAGTGTTTAATTATACCATAGCATCAAAACATTATTTGACTAATAGTATTGATATTGGCTATATTGAGATGAAATATTGCTCTAACATTGGTTGGTTGATTGTGGTTTAATGACGCAAGGTCTCATTTGGGACATGCTACACCAAGAAAAAGGTCAGAAAAAGCAAATAATTAAAAATTAAAGTTTAAATTTTCAAGTATAAAGCATGTCATAACAAGATGATAGGAACACAGCTTAAGGAAAAAAATATAATGATAAAATGTATAAATGAAATCAGTTAACCAAGTTAAAAAACTAAAGCTGCTGCACCAAGAACAAGTTAGAAAAAAAAAAGACAGACCTAAAGTTTAAAAAATTACATTAAAACTTCTGATAAAAATGAAAAATAGAATTTAATGTAAAAGTAATGAGATAAAAGGCAAATTGAAAAATGTATAAAAAACACACAATAACAAAATTAAAAAAACATAAATAAAAATATTTATCATTAAAATATGTAAAAGGAATAAAGCAATGACCGTTCAAAAAACAAAGCGTAAAAACGTCAAAATAAAACTTTTTAAAAACACATTTATAGAGTAAAGGTCTTTTTTTAGAGCAATATCAAATCATGTAGGATTATATTCTTCAAAAACAATATTAGCTTCATCTGAACTTGAATCATAGGAATCAGAATCCATAGCCTCTTCCACATATATTTGTAACTTTCTGGGGTCCTTCGTATTTGTAAGCGATGGGTTAAGAATTGATTTCTTGCCTTTCCTCTTCAGTCTTCCACTGCGAGGAAACGCGAGTTGGAGATTTCCTTTTCTGTTTCTGCACACAAGATTTTTGGTTTAGTTACTGAGTTTGAAAAGTATTAGATTTTTGCAGATTACATGCAGATAGAACAGAAGTTTACTCAATCTGATGATCGAATGACTTTTTGGATTGACCAGCACATTTTTCTTACTGACTAGTTTTGTAATCTATTATAACAGGATCTGAGGATGGTATCCAAATTTCTATTTTTGGGGCCGCATAGCATTTAGAACCACAACAGACATCACAGGTTTGGAGTGCTAGGTGGTACTGTTATAGCTGATTTACTTGGTGGAAAAAGGAGTTCTTGTCTGGGTGTTTATGTGCCTTACGGGTTTTGTTTGTTGCCTGAGTAAACTGGAGTAAGAAACTCCAACAGATGGGGTGCTAGGCTCAACAAGCTTGCGAGCTTCAGGGTAAGAATGTTTTGAGTGATTTTAACAGCAAGTATTTCTTTTTTTCGGATCCAGTTTGAACAAGAACGAGAGTATGCTGTATGGTCAGTGACCATACAGCATAATTCTGGTGGGTAAAGTAGGGCTATTGAAACTTAGAATGATATGTTTTGTAGGAAGTACTTGCCCATTTCGACGGATTCTGATTCGGTGTGCATCTATGATATTTTGATGTTTTAAATTTTCTAGAAGTTCTTCCTTTGTAGAGAATAAAAGTTCTGGTTCAGATATTACACCACGGTTTGTATTTAAAGTTTGATGTGCTTGGACAGAAACAGAAAAGGAGTCGATTGTTGTGCAATTTATGAGAAATTGTTAGTGCTTGGCTGAAGCGACCTCCAATAGCAAATTTCCAGACTGAATTTTTTCAGTGAATAGCCATCTCCAAAAACTGACTGGGATGTTTTATTAATAAGGAATGGCGAAGTTCGTTTAAACGAACTATCTGAAAGACTGTCAGTACGTTTAATTATAAAAAAAGTGTAAATATGTTCTGTACCTTTTGTTGCTCTCCACATGGGAGAGAATTAGAAGGAAATGAAGTTTTTCCATCTATAGTACAAAAAAATACAATTCAGACTCCAGCTGCACCACCCACTACAGAGTACAACAAGGGGATGCGCATCCGTGTAACAGTGCTAAGCAGAGCCTATACGGTCACAAGACACTCCTATGCCAGTTTCCATGCTTAACGAGATAGCTAGGAAGTAACTGCTCACTTAATCCCATATCTAGTGACAAGTCAGCTGACCAGCCGATTGATGCATATGGGACCAATATGCACCTCCTGTCTACCTGAAGCAGAGGCCAAACAATGTGTTGGTTTCCCTCAACTGCCAGGATCCCCCTTTCCAGGGGCACGGGTCGCCATGCACGGCAAGCACGTGGGTGCTTTACGATTCTCCATAAGTCAATATAAACAGGATGATATCGGCTTATGCAGAAATGCCTCACTTCCGAAGAGGAAACTACAACGAGAGTGAAACAAAGACAAGAGAAATAAGAGGAAAAGAGAAAGATCGCTCATGTGACCGGGGTTGTGAAGCCCGTGAATACCTAAACAACGTACCTACTGTGGGGGAAGGGTTGCTCTAACATTAGGACTGACAATTCATTTTGCTAAAGTTGTTTTTTGCCTTTTGAGTCCTAAAATTTCAGCAAAAGCAAATTTTTAAACAGTATTGTTTGAAAACTAAATATTTTAAGAGGAATGTAATATCAGATCGAATATAACCAATATTTGTTTGCAACTAAGATGTATAGTATATTAGTTTTATATAAAAATAATTTTCTGAAAAGGAATTTCAATACCATAAATCCTTCATCCTAAAGAAACAGTCAAATTGGAGATTAAAAAAAGGAATGTAACAATTACCATTATGGCTGGTTTCATTTACAATTTTGGTAGTTTCTAACATATTATCTTTTGATAGATATATGCATTAAAATTACAAATCATTCAAAATGTCATGCAATGAGACAGTACTTTGTACTCTCCTAAAATTCTTAATCAACCTTTCAAAATTTCAGTCAAACTTGTTGTTTTAAAAGAGGTATTTTAAAGTCTTCTTATTCATTCACTTACGAAGTCTGTAAGTGAAAGTTTGTAATCGGAGATCACTTAATTCTAATGAAAAATGCATCAAATGAAAAAAGGGGGGGGTGATGAATGATTGGCACTGGAATATGACAGCCTTAAATTTTCTTGGCTGTATGAATTTATTGTTGAGTGAGGGTGAAGAAGAAAAATGTCAACATGCTTAAATATTGCAATAAGGTTTACTTCAAATTTTTAGAAATTCAATGCTAGAAATGAAATTCTATAAGCAATATAACCTAAATCATGACATAGATTGATAAATACTTCTTATTTGTTGAAATCTTTTCATTACACCATATTCTGAATAAGGATAATAGTCATAATCAGGGAGCAAAAAAAAAAAAAATCCTTTTTAGCATCCATGTACAAGTTTTCAGATATTCTAATTCAAAATCCCAAACATGAAACTTTTATATGTCCATAAAAAGGTAAACTATTTCATAAAATATTGTACAGGTTGGTATTTTAAAATGATTGCAAAATCATTGACAATCACAAAGTTAAATAAAGCATGTAATGTCTGTATTAGAAGAAAATGTGCTGTGCAGTTATTTGAAACATATTCTTGTAAAGATTCAGAATCCAGAGTGGAGATTGTTTCATAATTTTTTTATGTTTAGTCATCAAGTATAAGCTAAACCAATTTCAGAATATATAAAATTTAACAAAATAAAACACATGAATGCACATTAATTGGAAATTTATTTAAAACTACAATTTCACAAATAATAGATTACAATGACATCCAATTAATCATGTGAATAATGTACATAATGGTTATAGCCACAACTAGTGGCTTTCACAATCCCTGACTTGCATCTATTGGCAACAACAAAAGGATGTGCTGCAAAAGATCTAGCCACATCTTCATTAACATAGACATTCTCCAAAGATGGACATGACTGGATGAGGGAAAATACACCCTCACACGTTATAGGAGTAAGATTGAGGCAGATTGTCTTTAAGTGAGGAAATACTGGACCAGTAAAATTTAAATCATGGTCTCGTAGTTTAAAATTGCACAAATATAATTCATTGAGATTGTGACCATGTCTCTGTATTGCTAGAAAAGTCCTGGCAGTAATAGATGTCCCTCCCAGATTCAACACGCGTAAATGATTTAAAAAAGTATAATCTACAAACCAGGTATCATCTACATATCTAAAACTTAAACGCAACTCCTTCAAATAGAGCAATTTGGAGAATTGTGTGAAATACTCAATATCACAACTGTACAGATCTAAAACTTCAATTTTCGAGTTATCATTAAGTACTACTGGTCTAGAATGGTTAGAAAAATCACAATAATAAAACGCCAATTTCTTTACACACTGTAAAAACTGAGTGCAGAAATTTATAACTTCGGGAAGTGAGTTTGATATTCCTAAATAAGTCAAAATTAATTCTTCTAAATTGGGACAGTTTTGATTTAGTTTCATACAAAGTTCCTCAAAATCCACATCTTTGAGTTCGTCACATCCTGAAAAATCTAATCTGATGAAGGTTACACAAAATGGCAATCCATTAATGAACGATTTAACGATAGTGTTCTGTTCTCTATAAGATGTGAAATATTTTACATTCACCGTTCTCCACAAAACTGGGCTCTTTGTCAACACATTCCATCTTCTGCATACTCTGCAATAAGAAAAGAAAATGTAAACATGAAAATGTATTTTTGTACATACACTTCATACTAGGATTTGAACTACTAGTAGATCACAATATTTATAAATTTTATTAACCACTTCACCGTTTACCCCGAGATAAGTCGGGGGTAAAAGCATTGTTTTCCCATACCTGTCGCCGGTGAAGAGGATAAGGATCGACCGAAACAGATTTTTAAGGCCGAATTTCGGGAATATTCCTATTTTCAACCGAAAACGAAAATGCCCAAAACTTTTTAAAAAGTGAATATTCAATATAAATAAAAATGTAAATGTTCGTTTGTACAAAATCGCTAATCTCTGAAAGTTCTTCACCGATTGCTTTGAAATTTACGGATTGAGTTGCATTTGAATACGAGCTTGTTGTTATACACTTATTATGAACCTCGCTCCCCCCTTCCCAACAGGGAGTGCTTTATAAAAATTTTCCGACACCCATCATGAGATATATCATTAGAAAACGCTTTACCACACTTTCATATTATGCACCTCCCCTCCCTCTCCTTCCACTTTCCCCCCGGGAGGCGTATTTTATATAAATGTAAATGTTCGTTTGTACAAAATCTCAAAGCTCCGAAAGTTCTTCACCTATTGCTTTAAAATTCACGGATTGCATTGCATTTGAATGCGCACGTGTTTTAACATACCAATTATGAACATCACTTCCCCCAATTTTTCCCCATCCGGGGGGCAAATTCACAATCACTGAACGTCCTAGTGCCATTGTCGCCAACCTCTGTAGCCAAGGCCTTTGGCAAGAAAATTAACTTTGACTCACATGGAAGTCTGAAGCTAATTTCGACCTTCGATAATTCTTCCATTTGAGCACGTATTTTTTGTTTATAGACTACTTCAAAAATACGAGGCGAAATAATAAATGTTTATTTCATCGTTTGAATAATTATACAGTGAAACCCCGATCTATCGTTCCCGCATCCATCGGTTTCCCGCATTGATCATTTTATTTCTATGGTCCCTGTACAAATTATATTTAAATAATGTTAACGAAACTCGCATACATCGTTCCTTAAAAAGTCGTTTTCCCGCATTCACCGTTGCAAAATTTTTCTCTTCACCGAAATTAAATTGGAGATCAAGCAGATCCATGTGACATACAAACTGGAATTACTTCTTTTATTCTAAAATAACTCATTTATGCTGTTTTAGGGGCAAATACAGGGATTAGTGCTGATATTATGTCATGAATGTACATGTAAATAAATGAATGCTGAACAGGTGCTCTGTTTGGAGAATGGGTTATTCTATTCTGTGTAAAGGGGAGGATGGATGCAGCCTCTTCGGCCAGCTCAGCTTGCACATTCTTTGCTAATCTGTTGTGTGCAGTTAACGTGTTTAATTTCAAGAATGTGAGCTTTCAATTTAATGCATTCTGTGAATTTTAAGAATGGTAAAAAAAAATCCGAATTTTAGAAGAAATGCTTCTTGTCATAGATAAGGTGGAAATGTATCCTTTTGAAAAAAAATTAACGTCTCTAAATGTTTAGGTATATCACCTTCAACCCTGAATTCGATAATTTCGAAAAAGAAAGAAATTAGACAGCAGGCTGATAAGTATGGAACTTCTGTAAAAAAGAGAAAAACTAACAAAATGTCTACTTACAGTGATTTGGAAAGACTTCTCTTCGCTTAGTACGAGCAGTCTCGTGATTCAAATATTCCTGTGGATGGGAATATTGTTCGAAAGAAAGCACTTGAAATAGTTGCATGATACAGCATGGATACTTTTTCTGCATCAAATGGGTAGATTTCAAGATTTAAAATGCGCCATGGATCGCAGTAGTAAATACTGAAACCATAGAAATGTGGTTCCGAAAACTTCCGAAGTTACTAGAAGTCTGTAAGGATGGTGAAATCTATAATGCAGACGAAACATGCCTGTTTTATATATGCTTGCCAGAGAGAATGCTAACGTTCAAAGGAGAATCTTGTAATGGGAGTAAACATTCCAAAGAAAGACTTACGGTGTTACTATGCACAAATAAGGACAGTTCTGACAAACGAGTACCCCTTGTTATTGGTAAATCTGCTAGACGTTGATGCTTCAAGAACGTAAAGAAATTACCAGTAATCTACAATCTGAATGCCAAAGCATGGATAAAAAATAATATTTTTACATAAATTTCTTCGTGATTTTGATAGATCAATCAGCGCTCAAAAAGAGAAAATCATTCTATTTATTGATAATAGTTCAGCTCATTTACCAGATACGTCGTCTTTGAAAAATATAAAAGTCAGTTTTTTCCCAGCTATTTGTACATCTGTCTCTCTTGATGCCGGGTAATCAACTGTTTTAAGAAATTTTACAGGAGATGGCTAGTGAAAAGATCACGGAACAAGCAAAAGAACCCATTCCAAAAATAGACCTTCTGCATGCTATTCATTTTGCACTTCCAGCATGGCATGAACTAACCTCTTCATCCATCCAGAATTGTTTGGTGAAATATGGTTTTGTGCGGAAATTTGATGAGGAATGTTCAACAGAAGGGGAAGAAAATAATGATGAAGGGGGCGATAAATGCAGATGAAGAGTGGTTGCGTACAGCAGAGCATGTATCGGGTGGGAAATTTAGCGATTATATTTCTATTGATCAAGATGTTGCGACATGTGGTGTCTTAAGCATAGAAAAAATATGTGATGATGCAAAAAATGAAAATAATTACGAAGAAGCAGAGGATAATGTTCATGCCAATAAAGCTGAGCCTACACCAGTGCCAAGTCTGTCTGATGCAAATACGGCATTTGAAACTGTACGAACTTTTATAGATGCACATTAAATTACAGAAAATGACCAGAAAAATGTTGCGCATCTCGAAAATTTGTTGTTTAATTAAAAAAAATAAGCGAAAAATCCAATTAAAATTACTGATATTTTAAAATAAATTTCAATTTTCCACAACTTCGATTTATTTGTTTTACAGTGTGGAAAGTAACAAATTACTATTTATTAGTATACTGTACACATTGCATGTATTAGTAATGCTTAAACCTTATTTTTTCGTATTTTGACGCCAACCCGCATTCGTCGTTTTCCCGCATTCATCGTTTTTATTCACGCACTCCTTGAAAAACGATGGATCGAGGTTCTACTGTATATGCATTATGAACAAGAGAAGTATTTAATTTTAGATATATGTTCTATAAGTCTGACCTTGCTTCTTACAAGCTAAACTTTATTTATGGAATTTTATACGTACCATGTGTTGCCATCTAGTGTCAGCACACTAAATATATTAGAATAATCATCTCCTGAATGATGCATTTGCGGAATATATGCATGTATATATATTGTGAGCGAGTGAAATATTTAATCTTATAGACTTACTGTGTAACTTTGGCCTTTCTTTAAATGATCACCAAAAATAAATTAAAACTCTCTATAATTACCTTAATTACTAATTTAGAGTATGCTAAGATAAGCGCTTTGTTGCTGATTGATAACAGGTTAAAAATATCCCACAATGGACATCCCGACTCCCCTCGAAGTTTTTGGTTCATAAAAAATAGGAAATAAAAATTTATCTGTTATTAACCTTTTCTCATAACTCCTCCTTGTATGTTATAAGGTTTTTATTGTTGACAGTCTTGTTGGCATTTCTTTTTCATTGTAATAGAAAACTTTGAATTTTACTTTCATTTTTTTACATATTTACAAAATTGAGTTTATTTTACAGATTTTAAGGCAAGTATCTATATGGAATGCTCAATTACGCTTCTTTTATGAACTTCTATCAAATTTATTTAAAAAAATAATAAACTTGTATTTAATTATGATGAATTTGAAAAAGTAAAAATCTAATTGTGCTCATTATTGAATTTATGGTATTCTTGCAGTTCGGTATTATTCCTTTAGAATGTATTTCATACTATCAGTGCTTAACAAACTGTATAAAAATAAATCGATTATTTTTCGAAAATAAATTAACAAATAAACCAGAACGAAAAATCATGTGTCAGCCATAGATTATGGAACATTTCCCAACATATTTAGAATACTGTAACAAAATTTCACAATTTATTAAGCTGAAAGACGAAATCTAAATAAACAATATGAAAAACGCATGACGCATTTGAAAACCCAATTTCTGCAATGATCATCAATAGTCTGAAAAGTATCCGCATTTTTTTGGCATATGATCTATAAATTTGTATGTATACTGCATGGTATGCTAAAAGTTAATTCAGTTAAACGTTCAACACAGTTGAAAAATCCCCCTTAAAACTTTCCGCAAATAAACGAAAATGTACTTGAGATCTTTTGTACAGCCCTGCATATAATCTATAGAATCTATACACACCAAGTAAAATGGAAAAAAACGGGTACCACAATTGAAAACGTACTTCCAAGTATTGTTCAAGAAGTACTGTAGTCATTTTTTGTGTATGTGTGTGTGTGTTCCTGTAAATGAACGATAAATTCTATACACACCCTATTCTAAAATTAGCGTATTGCAATACACCTTATATAAATTTCGATATGTTTAAAACAATTTAGGGGAAGATGGCCTAAAATGATCCCTTTAAGCGGAAAAAGTTGTGTAAAGTAACATAACTGTTATCATAAAACTTTGGCTCTATGCTAATACTTTTACACTATATTTTGCATTATAAACATATTTTAAACCCAAATTCAGTAATGAAAAAAAAAAATGGATTTTTAAAAAAAGTTTCAAAGGATCATTTTACCCTCACCCAAGGGGAAAATGATCCTTCATTTAAAAATAATTGTAAATTGTTTTATATTGGAAAAATAAAGGATATAAAAGTAATTACGACAATACGTAATGAAATAAAATAAGTTTTACAATCAAATAGCATACATAATTTATTTTATGTAAATTTTAAAATAAAGTGTCACAAATAATTTTGAAAAAGCAATAAAATGGAATGTGTGAAAATTATGACAAAAAAAAAATAATAGTGGACTCAACATGTGGACTCAAAGAGAAAGATTTGGGGCAGTGACACATTTGGCTCCCATAAAGAGTAGGACTCCGTACCGGATTTTCTTCAGCCTATGCAATGGTAGTAAAACGATCCACACAATGGATCATTTTACCCGGCAACATGGCTGCCCATTTTTGCTGATATAACTCGATGATGCCGAGAGACAAAACAAACTTAGCAAGTGTAATTCACGTCTAAAAACATACTCTATTAAGTAAACCAATTCATATTTCTGTACATGAATGACTGTACATCTAAATAAATATGAAAGTTAGTGCTTATCTTATAACAGATGTTATTAAAACCACTTTTTCAAAGAATTCTATCCAGACGCGTAATATTGTGATCCCTTGAATACCCACCATTGCTTCTTCTTCACTTGGCACAACTGGTTTATGTGTTACCCTGTAGATAGCGTAGTCTGTCTGGAAGAAAACATATGTGGACTGTTTTGCCCGCTAGGATCATCTTAAGCCACTTTCCCCTAATATCATTACAAAATAAATGCACTGCAAAGGATTTTTCTCCCACAGACTGTATAAATAGGAATTCTTTTGAATGCCCCTGTATACAAACCGTAAACCCTACACATTTATTTTCAATAAAGAACATTCCATAGAAAACCCAAAAACATATGACAAACCCGTAAATACTTTTCAACTATGTTGATCTATCTTAATTATCTATGTCAACTATTGTTTCAACTATTACACCTTTATAACGCTAGAAACATGCTGTTTAAATTTTTAAGTGTCATCCTCACTTTGTAACGGTAATCTTATTGCAACAACATCAATATTTGAGTTTGTACAATCAATAATACAACTTATCTAGACAGAATTAATCTGTAAGGAAAAAAAAGCTATATTTGAACTCTGTAAGCGTATCCAATATATTCATTTAAAGCGGATATAAATATTCTCACATGCATACTTCATGACGCGGTACTAGGAATAGAATGTAGCATGCACATATGCACGTCGAAGTTCATTTTTTCGCCAAAGCGCTTGGCTACAAGGGTTCACGATAAGCGTGCTGGGACGTTGAGTGTTTGTGAATTTGTATCCGGGGGCAGTTTTTAAACTTTTTTCAACACCCATTGTGCGGTATATCGTTAGAAAGCCCTTTGACCACTCTTTCATATTATGCACCTCCTGTTTCCCTTCCCCTCACTTTACCCCCTTGGGGGTACATTACTCAAATATTTCGTCAGTATTTTTTGTTTTTTTATTTTTCTTTGTTTTTCAGTTCGCGTTTTTTCCTTTTTATCTCAAAGGCTATTAAAGCCTGAGAGCTAATGTGCCTGCAGGTTCTGTATGTATGCATATATTTATGCATATACATAACGCGATAACTCTTGATAGAAATATCCGATTTGCTTCAAATTTTGTAAATAGGTTCATTCTGATAAGGCACTTGCCAGATTAGTATCGAGTGCACACTGGTTAAGTATAAAGGGGGATAAGAGGGGGTTCATCCCCACCCTGAATTTAGATAAATCGGTTTTTCATGCAGAATTATCCGATTTGCTTCAATTTTTGTATATAGGTTCATTCTGATAAGGTACTTCCCTGATTAGTTCTGGAGTTTTATTGGTTAAGTATCAAGGGGGATAATAAGGGGCTAATCCCCACCTTAATTTAGATAAATGGATATTTTCAGGCAGAATTATCCGATTTGCTTCAAATTTGGTATACCGGTTTATTAAGATAAGGCGCTTTCTTGATTAGATTAGAAGGTTCATTGGTTAAGCATAAAGAGGGAAAAGGGGGGATAATCTGACCTTAATTTATTTTTCAAGGGTCATTCTTTTTTTAAATAAGAGTATAATATACAATTAGTGTGAATAGCCTGTGAGCTCAAAGCCATCAGTTTAACTATGCACTTTTCTTTTTAGTTTAATTTTTGCAATTGTATATGCTTTTATTAAAACATTCTTTCTCCTTTTTCAGTGCAATCGATTGGCTTTAGTTTGTCCAAATAATGCCTCGCAGAAGATTAAACTTGGGTCGTCGTACTGGCGGAGCGGAAGCAGTGCAACGAATAATTGCAAATAAAACTGAGGAAGGGACAAAAGTGAAAGACCGAAAGGCTCAAATATGTGCTGAGGAAGCATGAGAGCGACGTGCCGCCAGACTTGAGGAGGCACGGTTGCAAGACCGGTGAGCTCGTCTGCAGCAACAGATCTGCTTTGTTCCCAACAGAATGAACACTACAGAATGAGATTGGTTGAAAGACGTGAACGAGAAACAACAGATCAGTACCAAACACGACTCCATGCTGCTCAGCTATGACGGAATTATAATCGCCTTTCATTCATGTACAACCTAGCAGATGATTATAATTTTAGCAGGCATATTCTCATCGGCACTATGACTGAAGCGTGTCCTTATTGCAAGCTCTGAAATTTAATGGAGAAATGATAGGAATGTGTTGCGCCGCCGGAAAAATGAAACTGCCTCAACTTGGAGAATCCCCAGAGCCATTAAAAATTTTGCTTGCAGGATACATTGCCGAATCAAAGACTTTCCTATCTAATATCAGGAAATACAACTCATGCTTCCAAATGACGTCGTTCATTGCAGAAATTGTAACAGCTCAGAAATCCTGCCAACTTTCAAAATGAAAGGACAAATTTATCACAACGCCGGCTCCTTGCTTCTGTTCACAGATGATCATCATAGATTCCTACAAATGTATTCCATCGGTGAAGGCAATGAGGAATTGAATGCACGCTGGAAACGATGGATATCCTTTGTACAGAAGAAGATCAGCAGAAGATGGTGGAAACTTAGCAACCATACAAATAAGAAACGGTGACATCGAAGTAGATACCCGGCGGGTTGTTCCATATTTGCCTTGGCTATCAAAAACATACAAAGTGCATGTAAACGTGGAATACTGTAACTCCGTCAAACCGATGAAATACATTTGTAAGAATGTGAATAAAAGCAGCGATATGGCAATTTCTGGCGTGCAACCAGAAAGAAGTGATAGGAATGTGGTCATATGTATGAATGAAATCGAATAGTATCCGGCTGGAAGATACAATGTTAAAAATTTTGGTACATCGTTGAACCAATTTTTAGTGCTGCAGTAGCTACCACTATAACATAGGTTCCCAACCGCCCCCCAGGGGGCACTGGAGCATTCCGGGGGGTGGTGATGGGTCCAGATGCAAAAGGGAGGGACGGCCGTAGCTTATCTACCTATTTAAGATATTAATATAATAAAACTAGCTGACCCGCCTCCCCGGCGTTGCTCAGCTGCATGATGAAAATCTTAACTTTTAACTAATGTCACCGGTCTCTCAGACCGCGGCTTTATTCAATTTTTATAGTTTAACTTGCAATTTTCAGTTTAACTACAAACACTACCGAAACTTTGTTCCGTTTGGAACTTTAGTACTATCACCAAAGACTTTTGAATAGGTGAATTTTAATTATAACAGTCCTGTGCAAAAAGTTTAGTACAAAAACACCATCCTATGATTTAATCATGCCTTTTATTCATCTTTCGCTGCAGCGGTCTCACTGACCGCTTCACACTAGTTATGTGACAATTTGTGACATCAGTTAAAGGTCAAATATTAGTCCAGGCAATAGGGAATTTTACCTAGCAAAATTAATGGTAGTTCTGGAAATCGGCTTACTTTATGTTTTGGGGGTCGCTGAATCCGTATTTGTAACTTCCCACCAAAATTTCCCCCGGCAACACCCCCCAAATTTTGGTAAAAAGCCCCGCAAAAAAGGTTTTTATTAAAAAAATCTATTTTTTTTATTGTTTTAGGGGAAAAGTATCTAGAAATTCAGAAAGTAGATAAAATTTCCAAGAAATTAGATATATAACATTATGACATAGGATGAAGGGGAAGGGGGATCTGCCTCGGAACATGCGCGCGGTGCTGCGTGGACTAAGTTGTGCAATTCCACTTAACCACTCACACGTTTACATTCGCCCTCCCATCTCCCCTCCGAACTTCCTCTATGAGGTTTACTTTAAGTTTTTGGGTTGCTGATTCCGAATTTTTAACTTCCCCCCAAAATAGTTGTTATTATCTTAAATTTCTTATTGTTTTAGGGGAAAAGCATTACGAAATTCAGAAACTAGACAAAATTTGCAACAAACTGGATATATGACATTATGATGTAGGATAAACGGGGAGAGAGGGGACTGCCTCGTAACATTCCCCGCGCGCTTTTCCCAAAAACCAAATTTTTTCAAATAATCAATTTTTCGGGGGGTTGCCGTTTGAAATTTTGGTGGGAAGTTATAAATTCGGATTCAGCGACACAAAAAACAAAGTGAGTCGAAATCCAGAACTAGTATTAATTTTGCCAGGTAAAATCCCGTATTGCCTGGACTTCATAACTTAGTGCACGTAGCGCCACAGTGCATGTTCAGAAGCAGCCCTCCCCCTCCCTGTTCATCCTACGTCATGTCATATATCCTATTTGTGGCCAATTTTGTCTTGTTTCTGAATTTTGTAATGCTTTTCCCCTAAAACAATAAGAAATTTAAGTTTAAAACAACTATTTGGGGGGGGGGGGGGGTCGGGGGGGATTTTGGGAGGGAAGTTAAAAATTCGGATTCAGCGACCCAAAAAAGTTAAAGTAAACCTTATAAAGAAAGTTCGGAGGGGAGATGGGAGGGCGAATGTAAATGTGTGAGTGGTTAAGTGGAATTGCCTAACTTAGTTCACGCAGCACCGCGCGCATGTTCCGAGGCAGATCCCCCCTTCCCCTTCATCCTAAGTCATAATGTCATATATCTAATTTGTTGCAAATTTTGTCTACTTTCTGAATTTCTAGATACTTTTCCCCTAAAACAATAAAAAACTGATTTTTTAATAAAAACCTTTTTTGGGGGGCTTTTTACCAAAATTTGGGGGGTTGCCGGGGGAAATTTTGGTGGGAAGTTAAAAAGTCGGATTCAACGACCCAAAAAACATATAGTAAGCCTTTTTCCAGAACTACCATGAATTTTGCTAGGTAGAGCCCCTATACGGTCTCTATTGCCTGGACTATATGCCATTAATTGAAAATTTATAAAAACGAACCTAGAAGCCTAGAGCTAGGATTTGCTCTCACCTGTCGCAACTTGCAGCGAAAGGGAACATACCAATTGGCTAATGGCATGTAGCGCTTTCTTTTCCCCCACTTGTGGTCACGTGGTACGCCATCTGGATCTTGGAAGCTTTTGCTATGTACACGATTTTTTTATTCTGGCAGCGACGAATAATTTGGTTTTGTTGTGTTTGATGAAATAAAAAGGAAATTTAACTTTCTGATTGAGTAACAAAGGCATTCCTCAAAATATCACGATCACTAGTACAAAATTTGCTATATTAAGCTGACTAAAAGTTTAAAACAGAATTCCTTTTTTTATAACAAGTATTTTGAAAAATGTCGGAAATATAACGACTCATGCCTGAATAGAGATTTTTAAACGAAACTGTAGTTTGAACCTCCTCAAGAAATTTGTTTATTCTTAGTGAAAGCTGTAGAATCATTATAGACAGTATTTTTATTACCTATCTATAAATATGTTGCAAAGTTAATCTATTTAAACTTAAACTGTGTCAAATTTTGCATTTCAAAATGTCTGAATCTAAGAAGAAATGCCGGCAGTATAGTATTGAATATTTGAAATATGAATTTACGCATTCTCCCACAAACCAATTATTACCTATGTGTTTAATTTGCCAAAAAGTTTTTTCAAATGAAGCCATGAAGCCTTCTAGATTACAAGAGCATTTAAATAAAATGCATGATGATAAAAATGACAAAGATTTATCCTATTTTCAAGGGCTGGAAAAGAAATATTTAAAACAACCAACTGTATCAAACCTCTTTGAGTTGTCTTCTAAACAAGGAAATGACGGACTACGAGCTTCTTATAATATTGCATTGTTAATCGCAAAAGCAGGAAAACCACACACAATTGGCGGGGAATTAATCTTGCCGGCAGTCAAAGAGGTAATAACAGCTGTTCTTCATCACAAGACACCGTCAGATATCATTAAAAAAATTCCTCTGAGTAATAATTCGGTACAAAGAAGAATAGATGAAATGGCCAAAGACGTTGAAATATCATTATGCAATTACTTAAAGACTTGCAAATTTTCCCATTCAACTTGATGAATAACGCTACTAAATAACGAAGCGCTACTCTTATGAGATGTCCGATTCAAAAAAGAAAAAAAACAATATGTCAAGAGTTATTATTTACTAAAAATTTGGAAACTGATACAATAAGGGAGAAACGATATTTAATACCATGTTTCTTCAAGAGAAAGAAATTCCTATTCATAATATTTTGTCAGCAGCTACTGATGGTGCCCCAGCAGTGACGGGTCGTCATAAGGGTTTCATAGCGCATTTGAAATGAGCAGTACCAAATGTACTCGCTGTACATTGTGTTATTCATCGTCAGCATTTGGTTGCAAAAAATCTGAATGAACGTCTGCATACGTCGCTTTATTACGTTTAGGGATGCATCGGATATTGATTTTGCCGGATATCGGATATCCGAAGCTCCTTCGCCTGCCGGATTCGGATATCCGGCACTAGATATGTTTAGTTATATAGTGAATTATTTCTCTATATAATGTCATCTCATAACAATAAATTACAAACATGTTTCACACATCATTAAAACATTTTAAACATATTGAAATATAATTTACAAAAACTATATCTCTTTGAATATCAGAGCTTGCAATTCAAATTTTCCCAGGAGGGGAGTTTCATACCCAAAATTTATAAATGCAGGGGAGTTGAACTGTTAGAAAGAAAAAAAAACATTAAACCCCCTTATTTTTTATGTGCTACTTAAAGAATTACATTTATATAGACATGACAAAATACCATTGAAACAATTTAAATTAACAACTGAAGATAATTATTCAAAATTTTTATTTTATTAAAACAAAAGGAACAGAATCAAGCTTTATATATACCATGTCTATTTTTCAACTTTCACCTAATGTTAGATTTTATTCCATTTTGCGTACTTTAGCCTCTTTCACAAGTTACACTTTTGACAAACAGCACAGAGCGACTTTTATAAGTTTAGAAATTATCGGAGACACATGGTTATGCTCTCTGAAAAAGTTTTAGAAAACTTTGCAAAATCTGATGTGCATTAATTTTTAACTTGCATGAATAATGCATATCGGTGATGCTATGTCACTTCTGAGCAAATTTGTTTTATTATATTCTTAATGGAATTATATTCATAATTGTAATCCCTGGTATTTTCGTTAATTGAACTATGTTCTATGCATCGGAATTTTAAATCCATATCCAAAGTTTGAAAAGGGAATAGTCAATTGATTTCTTCTATTACACGAGAAAAGGTTGATTTCAAAAAGTCATGTCCTAATTTCTGTTAATTGCGAGAAACAACTAGTTTGTTGTTTCTAAATATGTTTTTTTTTTTTTAAAGTTCATCAGGTTTTTTTTTTTTTTTTTTTTTTTCATGTGCACCACAAGTGTAATCTCATTTTGTTTAGTGCTGACTATTGTCCAATTTGGTAGAGCTTAGTTTCCGGTGTCTGTTGCTGCTCTTTTAGTTATTTCCTAATTTGAGCACACAGGAAAAACATCGCAAAATACATAAAACGGTCATAGAAAAAAAATTGCCGATTTTGTCAATCATGGTGAAAATAAATAAAATAATTTGTCGATTGGTTGCGAAAAAAAAAACTGAAGTTCATGAAAAATCGACAGTGGGAAAATATCACAAAATTTGTCAATCGATCATAGAAAAGTATCGTGAAATTTGCCAGTCTGTCACGAGCAAATACCGTGAAATTCCTCAGCCGGTCGCAGACAAAAAATGCCAATTTTTTCAATCGGATGCAGAAAAACAATCGTTACTTTCATCAGTATGTCACAAGAACAAACAGGGAAATTTGCCAATCGGTCACAGAATAAAATTTCTAAATTTGTCAATGATTGCGAAAAAAAAAATTATGAAATTCACCAATCGGTCTCCAAAAAAAAAAAAATCAAGAAATTCGTCAGTTGATCGTGGAGAAAAATCACAAACTTTTTTGGTCAGATGCAGAAAAACATGAATTTTGTCAATTTGTTGTAAGAAGAAACTGTGAAATCTGCAAATCGATAGAGGAAATTATCGCAAAATTTGTCAGTCGGTTCCGACACCTCATCGTCGTTTTACAAAGAAACATTTTCGGAAAATGATTTTTTGGAAACAGGAGCCCTCCGCCCCCAATATTCTTTAGGGCACGAATCCTGCCATCCCCATCTCAAAATTCAAGACATGTATCTGCCATTTAAGCCGTGTAATGTATATTAATAATGTTGTATAAAAAATGAAATTTAAGCATTAAAATATTCTGTTTATTTGTACAATGAAATGCTGATAATTGCTACGGGATTTGGGATTGACTATATTGATAATTGCTAATAATTAATTTGTACAATGAAATGCTGATAATTTGTGTAACAAATTTCAACCAATTAATATACCTATAATTGTAGAGTATTTTCACAAAGAAATACGTTCTTTTTATAATTTAAACATAAAATATCTACTAATATACCCATGATTAAAGAGTTATTTTCTCCAAATATAGGTTTAGTTGATGCCTTTTTTCTGTTTTAATTATTTAATGCTGTTTTGCTTTGAGTCACATTTAGTTTTATTTTAAGTTAAATTATTGTGATATTTATAAGTAAAAAGAAAATTACTTTTCATTTTAAATACTTTATTTATAATGAAGTTACAAAAATAACTAATTGGATGTGCCAATCCCAAAACTTTCTTCTATCTCATACATCTTAATATTTCAAAAAGTAGTTCCAAATGTTAATACTTCGATATTATTAGTTCGATATTATACAAACTTTGATTTTGATCTAAAATTTCTACTCGTCAATTAATCAAAATAAGAATAAGTTAATCTCGATCATGATATTTATTAAAATCAATAATTTTTTTCGTTATTCTGTTGTACACCAGCTGATTGTGAATAGCCAGCTTAGCAGGTGCGAAGTTCCCATGGCTTCACGAGCCACCAATATACAGTACAAAAAACTGCAAAAAATTGAAAAAATTTTACAAAAAACGTTGTCACAGTGCCACCTTCTGGCGGAATATTTCCAAATTCAAGGAAAAACTGCCAGCCATAGCCAAAAATATACACAAAAGATTGCTTCAATTCTATGCTTAGCTTCATGCACTTTTTTATGGTAAAATAATGAAAATAACACAAAAATCACTATTATAGCGTCCCCTTCCAGCAGAATATTTTCAAATTGAAGGAGGACCAGCTAGTTGTTAGCCTAAAACATACCCCCAAAAATTGGTTCAATTCTATGCATAACTTCATACACTTTTCGATGGTACAAGAATGAAAATGACACAAAAATCACTATTACAGCACACCCTTCTGGCAGAATATTTGCAATTTAAAGGAGAACCTGCTGGATATAGCCAAAAACCTACACAAAAAATTTTGTTCAATTATATAGATAACTTATTACATATTTAACATACGCTTTTCGATAGTACAATAATGAAAGTGGCACAAAAATCGCAATTACAGCACTCCCTTCCGGCAGAATGCTTCCATATTGAAGAAAGAACTGCTGGCCACAGCCAAAAACATACGCAAAAAATGTGGTTCAATTCTATGCATAACTTCATACACTTTTCGAAGGCGCAATAATGAAAATGGCACAAAAATCACGATTATAGCGCCTCCTTCCAGTGGAATGTTCCAATATTGAAGGAAGGCCAGCTGGCTATAGCCAAAAACATTCACAAAAAATTTGGTTCAATTCTATGCATAACTTCATACACTTTTTGATGGTATGATGACAGACAGACATTTTGTATAAACATGTTTTGGGATCTCTGACCTCGAAAACGTCTAAGCCCACCGAAACCAGAAATCGAAAAAAATCTCAGTTACAATACTTTCTTCTATTGAAGATAGAAGAAAGTAAAAATAGGCCTGTTTAATTGTTAAACATAAAAGAGAGAAAGAAACTTCATAAAGTCATACTTTAATAAACAACTTCAGACTTTGTTTCACATTCTGAAAGTAAAGGTACAATTTTCTAAAAGATGTAAACAAATTCTTAAATTTATTATAAAGAGTTCAAATACCAATGTTAGGAAAGCTGGCAATTCTTTAAACTTTTGAGAACTACCTTTTACTCATGAATAGTGGACTTATTTCAAATTTTGCATTATAAACAAAAGTTGTTCGGCATTGTTTGGGTCAAACGATTTCTCTTATCCTTATATATTTGCTTTGCTACGCATTGCCGGATATCCGGCAGAGAAGTCGGATATCCGGCAGAGAAGTCGGATATCCGGTGATTGTGATTCGGATATCCGACGGTATTTCGGATATTGAAAAATCAGCCGGATATGCCGGATATCAGATATTTGCCGGATATCCGTTGCATCCCTAATTACGTTATTACAGCAGTCAATAAGATTAGAAGCAATTCATTTGCATGGTAGATTATTCGGCCAACTTTGTAGTGAAAATGACGAATATTACAATCGCTTGCTCCTGCACACAGAAGTTCGTTGGCTCACGAAATGTATTTGTCTGAATCGTTTTTTCAATCTATTTGACTCAGTACTGGACTTCTTTGAAAACAGAGATGAAAAATTGCGCCAAAACTTGATAACATCCAAAAATGACATTGCTTATTTTGACAGACCTGTTTAGAATTTTTAATGAAGTCAATTTACAATTGCAAGGTGATGAGTTGAATTTAATTCAAACAAAAAATGTCATAGCTGCTTTTGTGAGAAAACTTCTTCTGTTCAAGCGAAATCTAGGTAGAGGTGAATACAGCCATTTTTCCACATTATCAGCAGTCTCTGCAAAACAGGAAGATTTAGTTACTTACTGCCAACACTTGGACGTTCTCCATACTGATTTTATGGAGCAATTCCAGGATATTTTAAACATGAATATACCTAGTTGGGTTTTAGATCCTTTTGCAAATGCAGATACAGCAGAATCATCAAACTTAGAAGAGGAACTCATAGAACGGACAACTAATGAAGAACTAAAAGTAAAATTTCGAAGTGGATACTATTTCTGGCTTCAAAAATCTATACCAGCTCTTTACCCTGAATTGTGGGCAAAATTACAAATATTTTTGATTGCTTTTCCGTCATCTTATTTGGCCGAGCTTGGGTTCAGTGCAGTATCTAATTTACTAGCTAAGAAAAGAAATAGACTGCACATCACTGAACGTGGTGATTTGCGACTGGTGTTAACAAAATTGGAACCCGACATTAACAAATTGTTAAAAATCCACCAGCCTCAACCATCTCATTAATATTTTTTATTTCTTATTGATTTTGTGTTTATCTGATTAATTTTTTTAAAATTTCTTGTTGATTTTGTGTTTATCCATATTATTATTTGTGAAGCATTTAATACGTTAAAGATGTCACAAATCTAAAAGATGTTACCACATATAAAAATAAAGTTTCAAAAACTTAAAAATTCAAATATTATGCAACGAGCGCTTTCGATCAGAACTTGATCATCCTCAGGGTAGCTTTGTTTACGTTGGAGTACGAAAAGGAATTTCAGTGCGTAAACAAAACTGCCTTGAGGATGATGAAGTTCAGATTGAAAGCGCTCGCCTTATAATATTTGAAGTTTTTAAAACTGTGTTTTTATATGTAATAACATCTTTTAGATATGTGACATCTTTAACGTATTAAATGCACCTTTTTAGAATTTTTTAAAAATTTTATTTTGTGTTTATTTTTAAAATTTTATTAAACAATTTTTTATTACATTTAATGTTCGATTTAAATAGATAGACAGATAAAATAGGTATAGATAATATGAAACAATATTTTAATTGGTGTAATTAAATATTTTGGAAGAGGGGGGGCGTTGGAATATTTTTTCTTGTAAAGGGGCCGGTGGATTTGAAAAGGTTGGGAACCTATGCACTATAAGATGGTGAAACATTGAACTAACATTTGGTTCTAAGGATGAACCATAAGTTGATGAAACCTTGAACCATATGTTGGTGAAAACCGTGAACCATAAATTGGTGAAACGTTTAATCGTAAATTGGCGAAATGTTGAACCATAAATTGGTGAAATATTGATGAAACAATGATTTTTGTCCCCTCCCCCTCCCCTTTCATAGGTAAAACATTTTGCTTTTTTAGAAAGATATTCTGTTTTAATATAATTTAAGGTGAAATATTTATATTCTCTTCAATTAATTTTTGTTGGAAAATAATTTTCAAGATCAGAAAACTAGGTTTATTTAGGTAAATTTTAAAATAGTATAATTATACAATAACACAATTGTTATTTTAAATATCTTACGCTATAATTTACATATTAAAATACATAAGAAAGGATACGATTATGTTATGGTGCTTGATATATATATAAACTTATCAAATTGAGGTAATTGAAATGCATAACAATTTGCTAAATAAACCTATAAAATTGATTTTGTATGACGCATGTAAGCAATCTTTAAACAAAAATCAATCAGAGAAAGAGTAAATATAAATCCTAAATTGCATTCAAACAAGGACACCATCTTAAAAGAAAAAAAAAAAAAAAAACTATGTCAAACAGAGGTAGGGGCAAAAAGCATTGCTTATCAACTCACATCTTTTTTTAAATAAGTTCTAAGCATGATCTAAATACAGTAGGATCTCTATTCTCCGAAGTAATTGGGACAGACCATCTTTCGGATAATCGAGAATGCTTCAATTTTAAGATTAAGGAGAAATATTTCTTATTCTGGTAACAAGTGCTTAAAATATAAAGAAAAAGCAAAATAGAAACAAGAATAAATTACCTGAATTTTAATTTTGAGTACCTTTTGCATATATCACAAGGGTTTAAAAAAAAAGGCCTTTGTTTGTCGCAGTTTTGATTGCCTTTGCTTTGAAGCTCTATCAAAGAGTTTTTTAATATTATTAGTTCACCAGTATCACTGTCTTTCTGCTGCTCCAGCCATGCCAAACCTTTTGTAAAACATTCAAAAGCTTCAGAATCGCTAATTTGTTCGTTTTCTTCGTTCCACTCCGCAGCTTATGGGAGCTCAAGTTAAATTCAAAGGAACTCTAAGAATAGGGATCGAAAATACTTATATAGTAGTTCGTAAAGGATCGCTTGCACACAAGGAATATGATAGTTTAAAAAAAAAATGCTTTCAAAATGGATTTTGCACGCAAAGAATGTGACAGTAAAAAAAAAGCTTAAAATGGATTTCAGTTAACCGAGAGTTTCGGTTAAAATAGTTTCAGATAGAAGAGGTTCTACTGTATTAAGAATGTGCATTTTTTTTATATGTATGGGGATTGATAATTGTTTTATTAAATGTGAACATCAACATAGAGTCTAAATTTTTAAATTCTATGGAATATGTACATAATTTTCCTTTAAACATATTCTTTAAAAATTTTTATTAATACTTATGGCACGACATGATAAGCCATATTTAATTTTGATATTTTATTCCCGTACACATTGTATTTTATAAATATAAGCTAAATACATTTTATATATTTTATATAAAAATAGATTGATCTAGGAAATAGGAAAAAAAAGAAAGAAATTTAAAAAGAAAAGAAATGATTGCATATTTACTGTTTTTCATTGTTTGAAAAACATTTTAAATGTAAAAAGTAGTTATTAATCTCTTTAATAAATATTCCATCCTACATTATATAAATAAAATGTAAATATAATCTTAAAATATACTAAAGCAGTTTTATACATAAACAACATTTATATTTATTGGTATAAACATCATTTTATTTAAATGCTCAAATACCATGTTTCTTTTTCACTTCTTAAACTAAAAGCTGTAATATGTATAAGGAAATATTCCCAGTGTAAATCTATTTTTCAATCTGAAACCTTTTCGTATTATCTTAATCATTGAATATCATGTTTCAATCCAAAATATAACTAGTATCATATTAGTAAATATTCATATTAAATTAGTTATAGTTAGTTATATGAAAGTTAGTATAAAAAAGTTAGTTTATATTAAATTAGAATTTATATATAATAATTATAAATACTAATTCACGAACTGTTATTCTTTATAATCGGGAAACGGTAAAGAACACAAAAATTCCAGTATAAATAAACAGAATTTCATATCACAGGAAATTAATGTGTACATCTACTACTATGAATGCAGCCATGAATCAACATATCTCGGTGTCAGCATTTTAAAACTAAGATAGTACTTCACGTTTGTTTTTGCTTTCGAGCTGTGACAAATTAAAATACTTCACATCTCACTATTGAATAGGAAGAATGAAATGTTTATACAAATTTTCTTTATTTAAAAAGGCAAAACGAATGAAGTCATAGTTAATTTTTACTAAGAACTGTTTGTTATTTAATTGTTAAAACAATTATTTTTCAAACCGTTACATAAAGAACGAATATAACACACAATCGCTTGTAAAATTCGGAAACTAAATCAATCTTTTTCTATAAAACCTGAATACTATTTAACACTTATTCATAAGATACAATATCTAAGTACAGGAATGAAACATTAAAATTAAATATGACGTACTTGCGCATTCCATAAATATTCTTTTCAATATCCCTTTCGTTTAAACTTTAAATGGCGGATGAAACGCAATCGTTTCACTTATCTTACAATGGCGTGATAGACAAAGACTTACTGTTCTGATTAGCTGATAAGTAGTTCGAAAACTTGGTTCAATTTATTAACAAAATGTGGTTCAGTCCAGCATAACTTCCAAGGTTACACCATGAAATGGAGTTTTTGAAAATAAAAAAGTGCCATATTTTGGTAATTCTCATTATTTTACTCCATATATTGGTTCAACGTTAAGCGGAAATTTTTAACACTGTACATAAGCAGCAATGAAGCTGTATTGCAAATTCTTTTGTTTCCCATATATGAAGGAAGTTGAGCTCCTGTTCACTTAGTAGTACATCTAGAAAATCGATAAAGCGTTTATTTACCAGCTGAAAATGTGCAACAAATAGCCCTAAATCCAACGGTTACAACTTTAACTGACAAAATAACGCGTTCAAGAAAACACTGTTGTATTCGAAAGTGCCTACGTATTACACATGGAATGCGAGTACAAAATCATTTAAACGATGTAAACGAGGAAGGGACAACCTGGCATATTTAAAAAAAAACGAAAGGCAGATTGTAAACCGTGCATCCCACTGAAGATGAATGCTTCTTTCTTCGCATGCTGTTCGTAAATGTCCCAGTCAAATTTCCAGCACTTCAGAATTATCAGTGGTGTTACACGTGCCATTTTCTCAGTGCAAGTCAAGCCCTGAATTTATTGGATAACAACCGACACTTTGATGTATGCATTAGAAATACACGGAACACGTCACATCCAAACCAAATTCGTGCATTGTTTGCAATGATATTGACTGCCTAATCTCCTTCATCTCCAACAAAATTATGGGAGAAATATAAATCGCTCATGGCTGAAGATATTTTCTGTCGAAACTAGACAATCTCTATATCTGCACAGAAATGGAACAAGAAAAAATATTGTATACCCACAAGCACTGTTAAATTAAACATGTTAGAAACGTGCGCTTTCTCTTTTCTTTCTTTTCCATTTAATCAGGCTGAGTTACACCAACGCGTGGCTGGGTACAGCTAGTACATGTATAAACATACATAATTATTAATTAATTTTACGTGTTTATTACACATACATAATTATTAATTAATTATACATGTTTATTACACATACATAATTATTAATCAATTTTATACGTGCTGCCTAAATTGGCTCACTGTGCCTCTGGCCAAAACTTTTCATTTTCATGTAATTATGTCATCAACGACACAGAATGATTTTCTAATTATCCAAATTTCATCTAATTAAAAAATGTTTTAGGTATACATTTCTCGATTTATATTTAATAAGGATCAATTATACTTTTTGTAAATGACCATCTGTCATACTAGAACCTTTTCAAAGAATATTCATATATACCCCCGAGTACTGGCTGAATGAACTGACAAAGTGGCAAAAACCAGTGCCGAAAGTAGTGACATACCAGACAGGAAACCATCAAAAACAGGCAAAACTACGTAAGACATGTCCACACAGGGAAGGAGAAAGGCGTGCTAGTCATATCACTAACCAGGAAATTTGAATTTTTACGTATGTAAAAAACTCGTAAAAATCCTGATCTAAAACCAAATTACATTTTTTCACCCACACTGGTGAAGGAGTTCAGAATATCCTTAAAACGCCCGTCTGTGGAATAATTTAGTGTCGATGAAATTTGTGCATTTTTAACGTTGTAAATTTTAGATAATGTTTTTAAAACTCACACAAAATGATTTGTTTCTGGTTTTTAACTTATACAACAGATATTTTGAAGGTCACAAGTTTCATTATATGTACAAGGAATTAAAAGGATGGAGATGAATGATCTGTGCTTAGACTTAAAATATTAAATTCTTAATGAGGTAAAAGTTATTGTTTTGAAATCTATCATACTAATTTTTTTAAAGAAAATGAAAAGAGCATATGGGTTGACCACAGTTTTCAAGATTTCGTATCAAATGAATATTTTATACCCTAAAAAACAAATAACACAGAGGAATTCGGATTATTTATTCTATGTCTAATATTTAAATATGAAATCAATAAACAAACTTTACAAACCTTGCAATCTGACCCAGTTTGTTCTGTTTTAAATAACCAAAAACTTTTATAATAATTTCATCAGGTAGAGAATTAATGCCCAAAGAATCATCATTTGATTCATTAACCTAGAAATAACAATATAAGTTTATGAATTAAATACAGATACATACAAGCATTCTCAGTGACTGCAAATTAGAGTAAGGATAAAAATGATTAAATTTTACAATGTTTAAAATTAAGAAAACATCACAGAATTAAAAATATCATTTAAAAGTTTTTAAAAAGTTGTTACAGAAATATTTATCAATTTATGATATAGTCAAAATATCTTTTATTAGGATACTTCAATAAGTTGATAGAGATAATGGAATCGGCTGCTGAAGTGAATTAAATTTGTGTATGAACAGTGGTGTAGCTAAGGAGGGGGGAGGGTAAGGGGGGCGGCCGCTCCGGGTGCCAAGGCGAAGGGGCGCCAAATTGAGAGAAGTTTAAACAGGAATTCTCAGATATTTTGACAATAAATTAAAATAAAATTCTAGTTTGTGTGTGAATGTTTTCTTTAGTAAGATATTTTGTTATATCCAAATAATGAAGAAATTGGATGATTCAATACACTTGGTACCTAAGATAATTATGTATTTTAGTTGAGGCGCAAAATTATTAAATAGGGGTGCCAAACTGAGAGGAGCTTTAAACCGAAATTATTTCACATAATTTTGACAATAAATATGAAATGTTCACCTTTTATTTTGTGTGTGTATGTGTGAATGTTTTGAAGAAATTTGGTGAAGATGGGGGGAATGGAGAGATCTATAACTGGGGTGTTCTGAAGACAATCCGATTAACTCCATTTTCAGTAGCGTTTTTTTTAAACAAAAGGAGATTGAAAATTTTCTATATATTTATACAGTGATAAAAAGTTACCCTTGATTAAAAGAAAATTAATGAGTTCAATCAAAATAGTCCGAGAAAAAAACATATAGACACAATATTTTTATAGTTACAATAAATTTAACTATTTATACTGAATATTTTCATTTGATGTAGTTAATCGATTTTTGCACTGAACGGCTCAATTGTCAATAGCTGATGGAGGTTTGTAATTGTCTAGCTTCCAGTTTTTAAATCAAAAGGCCTGTTGACAACTAGGATACTTATTTATGGTATCAAAAGAAATTTTCCATTTGTATACTGGCTGACTCGTCCGTCGATTTTTCCAAATGAACCACGAAGGATTAAATGCTCTATTCATATATATATAAAAAATAGAACCTCTCAAAATGAACCTCTGGGATGGGTCCCCACTGTCAGACCGGGCATCTCTAACCACTAAAAACCTCCACTCGAATTTATCTTTTTCAAAATGAATCTCCGGCTTTTTAGAAGCGAAAAAAAAAATTCAAATTTTAAAAGGGTTGTTAAAATGAGCAAAAAGCAATCTAAAAACATTCTAAATTACGATTTCTAGGCAATTGTTAAAAATTGAAACTTGAAATTTTACGTGGTAGATATTTATAAGATACATATGCTATCTAAAAACACTTTCAAAGAATTACCAAATTTAAAAGGGTGAAATGAGCGAAAAGCTTTCTAAAAATGTTCTAAATGATGATTTTTATGAAATATTAGAAAATTCTAAACGAATTTGAAAAGTATTGATTGCAAATTGATAGTGACAGTCATCGCTCTAACATAGGCCACTACCCCCAGGGGGGTGGTTACAGGAGCAAAAAACATTCTAAATTACGATTTTTATGATCTCGAAGGAGCTAGAAACTTGAAAATTTGGCATGATAATTACTTATGAATATAATTTCTGGTAAGAACAGATGAAAGAAAATTCGAAATTTAAAAGGTATGAAAATGCACAATAAGCGTTTTAAAAACCTTCTGAATTGCGATTTCTATGCAATTGTTAAAGATAGAAAATTGAAATTAGGCGTGCCAGATACTTAAGATATAAATGATTTCTAAGACTGTTACTAAAAATTTCCAGATTTAAAGGGGTAAAATGAGCGAAAAGCGTTCTAAAAATTTTAAAAATTAAGACCTCTATGGAATCTAAGGAAATACCCAGAAATCTAAAATTTGGCATGATAGATACCTACAAGACGAAAAGTTTTCATTCATTTTTGTTCGAAAATGCATAAAACTGGCAGATGTTATTCAGAAACTATGTAATCGAAAGACGTTTTTCGTTTTTATTTATTTATTTATTTATTTAACGCAATAGATCTTTTAGAAAATACTATCAAATTAGGCGTTTTGAACTGAATTTCCGGAAGGAAGTTGAAAACACAGTCAGAGAAGAGAGAAAAACGTCTTATCGCGTGATCAAAATTGCTTATAACTTAACAGGTAATTTAACTATCAAAAAATGAAAAAATCATTTCTATTGCAGATTTCTTCCAGAGTCAGGTTTTCAGTTTTTATACCAATACGTTTAAAAATGAGCCCGTCATTGTGTCAGAAAGTTTCGCGCTTGTTGAGCAGGGAAGTTGAGAATAGCCTACAAGACATAGTTTCTAGTAGAAATAGGCACACAAATACCACTTGGCATTATTTGACTGTTACGCGAGCAAAGCCGTGGGTTTTGCTAGTCTTCTATAATTAGGTTCCACGTATTTTACTTTCGAATGTTTGAGTAAAATTAGCCAAATCCTTAAAAACAGTGAAGAATGAAGCTGCCTTTTCCTCCCAGTAAGATCAAAAAGACTTTATTTTCGTTTTGAGGGAAAATAATACGGTTATTTTTTTATTTAGGGGAGGGGGTCGCAAAACTTCTCCCAGCCCCGGGCGTCAAAAAACGTAGCTACGCCACTGTGTATGAAATGTAACAATTTGGCATTCTAAAAATGTATGCAACCTTTAAATACAGCTACATTTGAAGAATGATATGTTAATATTTTGGCAGATAAAAATCAGCAAATGACATTATGCTAATGATAAACAGTGTCCTTTCAGGTTTTTATATGGCAGAGGAACAAGAGAAAGAAAAGGCTGTGTTTCTCCAAAGCAAGTCTAGAGTGTCTCAAAATACATTTTCAAGGAGCATAATTAATAACAAATTATATATTTTTTAATTTATACATTTATTCCTAACTTAATTTTGAAAAATTCTCCCTGAAGTAAATTGTTTGAAAGAAATGCTCATGAGAAATGAAATAAAATCAGTGATATAAATGTTAAACTTGAAAGAAAAGGTGAGAATTTGTTAAGCAGACGACTTAAAAAATGCAATAACAAATATAAATTTTCTCCTAGTATTTAATAATTTTCAGCAATTTAGGCAAAACAAATTATGGGGCTTTCCACATCAAATCGGACAGTAAAATATATTTATGTAACCCACCCTCACAGAGTTTAATGAAACTGCATGTGTTTGTTCTTACTATTAATATATCATCACCAGTATTTTTTTTTTCTTTTGTTTCTTTGTGAAATAGTTTCTGAGGAAAAGAATTATCAAAGTTTTGGAAAACTACAGGGAGTTGGCATTCTTGATTGCTCAATTTTCAAAGGCATCATTTTATTTATAAAATCATATTTCAACATCTAATAAACAAATCATCTTCAAATAATTTAGGCAAGGTAAATAAAGTACATAGATTAAGAAAAAAATATTGCTGTAATGTAAAAAAAAAAAAAAAAAAAAAATTAAATGTGTCTAAAAAATTGTATAATCTTCGAAAAAAAAAAATTTTACAAAAAATAATGAAATTATTAAAAAATCTTTATCAATCAAAGGCGGAGTTTCTGTAACTATTTTTAAATTGTACATAATACTATATTATAACTGGTTCTGAAAATAGAAAAATTCTGAGATTTTGGTTGATTTTAGTAGTATTTAAATCATATTTAATCAATGTTTTCAGATTTAAAATTTATTCAAAGTATCATCCCTGGAAATAATTTTTATCTATACATTTATTTTATTTTTCAAATTATCTTTTATGTTCGTTACGTATGAAAAAAATAAACAATATTGTTTTTTAGTAAAATAATGGGTGTTTTCTAGGGTGGAGGGCAATTATCTCTTTCAAAAAAGCAAAAAATCACTTTCTCCTCACCGACCAATAGAAAATTTCAAAATGACATTCCTAATATTTAAACTCATATTTACATTACTTTGAGCTGCTGGTATTAAAAAAACAAAATTGCACTCTTTTGAACAAAGTTTTGAGAGATTGTGCTTTAAAAATATGAAAAAATTGCACAATCCATCATATTTATACCCTTCAAATAACTATATCTATAAAACTATTTAAAACTAAATGAGATGCAGTTTTGTCATGTTTTTTCGTTTCTAATTATCTTTGACTTATTTCATCACAGTGTTGCTTATAGATGTATTTTTAATATGCAGTGAAACTTCTTTTAAAGGCCACTCCTATTTAAGGGCCACCTCTATTAAGGGCCAATATTTTTAGGAATGAAAATTTTTTCCATAGACATAATGTTAAATTTACTCCTATTAGGGGCCACACTTACCTCTCATAAAGGCCATTTTTTTCACATATGCATTAAATCCTAAACAAGAGGTAGTGAAATTCCTGAACCAAAAGATAAAAGCTCAGCAAACAACTGCACTTGCAACAAAGAATGCAGGGGGAGATAGGCAGGATTTAGTAACACAATGAAAGACCACAAACTTTTCCACAAGTGAAACAAACAGGTGTTCCTCACCCTTTGTTTGACCTTTCAACCTGTAGAGGTTGGGTTGGAGGGGAAACTTGACCATTTGCTGTGGGCACACAAAGGATAACAGGTTATCTAGAAAAACTGATTCCACATTTACTAAAACTGTGAATGCATATTAAAGCACAATTTTTACACCTGTCAGAAAACGCTAACAGAAATAAATTAATATCTCATTCTAAGCATTAATAAATTATGCTAATTTAAGTAACTTGTTCCATAAAGTAAAAGAATCATAAGAAACCAAAATTGTCTGCGAAAACATTATGAAAAATAGAAAAAATTTCCAATGATATATAGAGTTTGAAAATGCTAATAAACAGTTTTTTTTACCTATATAGGTTTTGATTTCCTTATTTTAGTAGTTGTTTTTTGTCACCCCTATTCAAGGGCCACCCCTCATAAGGGTCAATTTTCGATGGAACGGCAGGTGGCCCTTACAGAGAGGTTTCACTGTATATATATTTGTACTATTTTATAATGGATATATATATATATAACCCCATTCCTAAACAAATTATTTAAAAATTATTTATTTATATTTTTAAAAAGTATATACATTGTTTATACACTTATAGAGAATATATATATGCTAAGCTTTAGGGTATTATGTCGGTAAGATCTAAAAATTTAGAACTTACCTAACAGTGTGTAGGGAAAATTTAACATCTGCTGTAATGACAACAAAATTTTACAATAGTTTTGCTTAATTCTGAATGAATGAAAAAAGCACACATGTTTATATGTTATTGAAGTACAGGTGAAAATTTCAGAAAGGACATTCCTATCTCAACAACATCTCAGTAAGTCACATATACACTACAGCTGATTTTCTTCTTATTGATCTATCGGTTTTTGTGGCAGATGGTCATGAATTCATTAGTTTTGTTAGGAATGTCATTGCAATTAGCATATGAAGCTCACTGATTTTTTTAAAATTTCGTTTGACTGACTGGACGAACAACCACATTTAAAGTGATCATTTGATGAATTTTGAGTTTAAAGCTGATTTTTAAATTTATTATGTTCAGTTATTATTATCATCTTAAGATAATAAATTGTTATTAAGATTTTTAAATGTATCTTATTTATTATTTGAACAATTAAAAGTATTTCGTAAAATGGGCGATTTTAAATCGGCTGTTGGGCAGCGTAGTGTTGGTAAAGGGACTGGGACTATGTGTCATAAAATAGCTATACACGAGAGGTGAAAATAAGTACAATACATTCCATTGCAACTACAGAAAAACATACTTTGTCTCTAAGGAGTGGTGCTTTTATATTTTAAGGGTTAACAATTGTATTTTACTGATACCTATGAAAGGAAGGCTAATTCCTATGTCACATATTCGTATGACAATCACTTTATTGGAGGGTAATTTGGTAATTTCATAAAGTGGTAATTTCAAAAGATGATGATGTAAAATTTGTGCATCCGTAAGATCCTGCGAGAATATTTTACTCTCCCTCCCCCCACCTTCGCTAGAAATGGTAGAAGACGCATTGCACATATCTTCATCTCAAGTGATTTCTTGTGTCAGTCATCCCTACAGCTACAAAAAAAGGATGTATTAGTTTAAAGGAAAGAAAATACTTTCTGCCCATAAATAATTTGATTTGAAATGTTTAGAAAGTGAACTTTCATACATTTATTATTTTTACTGCAAGAAAGAATAAGCCTTTTGAATACAATTTAATTTAATTTTTATTGCTGTAAATAATATTTATTATTTTATTATTGTATACTTAAGCAAGAGTAGTATTACACTATATCTAAATCATTATAGTATATCTTAGCATGAAAAGGCTTCAATACTTATGATTAAAAATTTTATTTTATCAAATTTTTGTTAAAATCACTCACATTTCCAATGTTTTTTATTTTATAACTGTTTAAAAGATATTTTTACGTACAATTAAAAAGAAGTAATAGCACCCTGCCTTTAGTTAAAAGTAAATTTTTGATTAACACATTATTTTTCACAAAATTCTTGATTTTAAAAATTAACAAGATTATAGACACACTTAGTGTTTTAAACATAACAAAAAACAAAAAATAATAATCAGCATACCTTATTTGTCATATATAAATTATTTGAAACTTATGGGATTTCATATTGAAACGACTTTTTTAAATGCACTCTTTGAATATAGAACAATCAATAAAAAAAATAAAATAAAATAAAGCAATTTTCTAAAATTTTGATATTTTTTTTTTTATCTTAAAAAACATTTTACTCAGGATCAAGAAAATTAATTATGTCTTAAAATCAGCTAAAAGCATACTCAGTTTCATTGAAATCTGTGAGAGTGGATTAAATGGCTTAGGGGAACTAACATGCAATGGACTCTGCTTGATTTGATTTGGAATGCCCCTCAAAATATTTTTTAATAAGAAATACGACTAAAAACACCCAAAATCCCACTATTTTTTTTCAAAATCAGGTAAAGGACACCTTTAAGTATCCCCCCCCCCCTAAAAAAAAATAAAAACTCCGTCTTTGTTTGATAATGCTTTTTTTGTTAATACATTATTTTTCCTAAAAAAATTCATGATTTCAAAGTTTTAAAAAAAAATTTAGATACTTAAAATATTATAAGCGTAACAGTAATTTTTTTTCACAATCTGTATATCCTATTTATCATGCATAAATTATTTGAAGATGGTTTGTAGATTAGATATTGTAATATGACTATATTTATGACATGCTACATTTCAAAACCGAGCAGTCAAGAATGCCGACTGACGGCAGTTTTACAAAATTTTGATAATTTTTTTTTCAGAAACTATTTCACCAAAGAGTAAAAAAAAATACTGGTGATCATATCTAATAGTAAGAAGAAACACATGCAGTTTCATCAAAATCTGTGTTGGTGGATTACATGCCTGCCTGAACTGACATGCAATGACTCTTATTATATTTCTTTCAAAGTCATCAAATATTTCTAAAAATTACATAATAATTCAAAAGGGAGATATTTAAAAAAAATACTTAATAATTCAAAAGGGAGATATTTAAAAAAATACTTAATAATTCAAAAGGAAGGTGAGATAGCCCTTTCTTAGTTGGCAGTTTAATACATTAGACTCCCTCAAATCCCCACAGCTTGAGACAAGAGGTTGTGTGGACTTTATAATTTTGCGGATTTTTGATTATTTATTTACATTTTTTAAAAGTAATTTGAATGTAATAATTCAATCAAATTTATAATGAATGCTTCCAATATAGTAAAATATTAAACTAATTAAGTAAAGTAATAAACTAAAATGATAAAAAAAAGATAATTTTAAAAATGATTAAATTAATAACAGTCAAGGTCAAATAAACAATTAATAATGTATTCGGGGCATTCTCACAATCTTTTGACTTTTATGTCCATGAATAATAATTTTTATTTTAGTACATATTCTTGTGGTTTTTTTTTTTCATATACTGGCGAACATCCCATTGCAAGATTGCATAACAATATTAACGAGATAAATAAGTTTGTGACGATGTTGGGGGTCGAAATACCCAGAAAACTCCTATACCGTCCAGTGTCCCTGATGCTGATTTTTAAGTTTGGAAGTGTCTGTATAAAATTGTTTCAATAAAAATAATTCGATGTAATTTTTTTCCTGAAACTGGAACTATTGTTTTATATAAATATGTAGCAAAAAATTAACCTGCACACATTTTTAGGGTTGTTATTATTTTTTAAACTCTGTCCCTGGGTTTTAGATTCCTTACCGTCCCACTTCTAAAATTATACAGAAAATCACTTCAGATGGAGCCACAGAATTTTTTTCAAGTTTTTTCTCATGCAGAAGTATGCTAAAGAAAGAATGTGTAAAATTCTTTGACAAGAAATTTACTGCCGAATTTAAATCAGCATTTAAATATCAATTTTAAGCATTGTGGCTTTATTGGTACTCTTACTGTCCCCAAGGTTTATTCCTGCACTTTTCGAGGTAAATTAATTTTTTTTTAATTTAATCCAATGTAAAAAACTGTTTCTAAAAATCAATGAACATTGTGGCTACCACTTAGTCTTAGCATGATTTGCCTAAAATAAGTGGTAATTTTTCTTACCGTCCCCTTTTTTTCCATTTCGTCCCTTTTTTCCTATACCACCCCCCCCCTTTTTTTTTACCTTACCGTCCTTTCTTTAACACCCCTTTAAGACAATGTTACCAAAATTTTGTACTAAAAATACTACATTGTTATTATACTAAATTGTTATTGTATTGTTATTGTACTAAAAATACTACACTGTTATTTATTTCTTATTTGAATGTCCTGTGAGGACTATGCAAATTCATCATAAGTAAAAATTCAGAAGAAAATAGAAAGTTATAGTGGTAAAATGGTAAGGAAAATTAAACTCGCAAGTTTAACTTAAACCTCAGTTAAATAAAAAAATTTTGGCTGCTGACCATTTTTCTTTATTTTGAATCATTAAGGCATTCGTCTATCTGATTAAAATGTTCTTTTAGCAAGTTTAATTTCACCAGATTTTTGCTCCCGAAAGTCAAAAGATTGTGAGAAAGCCCCATATAATTAAATATGTATAATAAAGATGATATACATTTTACTTGAATTATTCAATGAAATTTGCCTCATACCCTAGTAATTCACATTAAAATCACAAAGTAAGAATATTTCAGGTTTAGTCAGTCTTAATAACCAAAAAAGCTTGATTAATGCACAAATATAGTTGGTAACAAAATTGTGATTATCAGTGATATCGCAATTAAGTGATATCAGCAATATCATGATTTTTTTTCAGAAATAAATTTATACTTCCTTCTTAAAAACCACAAGTTCAGTCGTATTATCGAGATTACACGTTAGAATACACATGGAATAATATAAAATGCTACTCACGTTACAATGACTGTGTTTTGAGACAACATTTAGAATACATCTTAGTAACATTTTAAACACTTATTATGTTTTAAATAATTGAAAGGTCATCAAGATTAAAGGAACTTTAATTATAATCAATTTAAAAACAATAATGATTTTCAAAGAAAACATGTCTATTATTACAAATATATTTTTCAATGAAAAAAAAATGATAAATTTTGTTTTATTAATATTTTTATGGTATGATCCATGTCAATTCAGGCAGCCAAAGAAAAAATCTTACCTTCATAGTCTCAGAAGTTTTTGAATTGAACTATTGTTAAAATTCAATAAAAAATAAGATACTTGTATATTTTGGTTTTGCCCAAAAAAATTCCTGGCCTGAGATACAGACCGCGAAAGATGGCATCCCGGGCACCATTTCCAATTCACCATTTTCGATAAAAATTTTAAAGTGCTCTATCTCTAGAACAGTGCAAGATATTTTGTTGCGTTTTTTTTTATTTTAAAGATAATATTCTGCTGTTTAAATTGATACACCCAATTTTGAAAAATGTATTCAACTTTTCTTGTGGCAACCTTTTGAAAAAAACATTTTTTTTTCAAAAAAAATTTTTTTTTTGAAAATGCCAGTCTTAAAAATTTTGATTTTTTTGCTGTTGATCAATACCATTGGGAACAATCTTCACTGTAAAGGAGAACTTCCACTTTTGAGTTTAACAAATTTTAGAAACATCTAAAAAATTCAGAGAATTTTACAGGAACTGTATATATACAGTTCCAGTAAAAGTCACTGAATTTTTGCTTATTTGTATCATATTTGTAAGGATAAGCCTACTATATATCCTAAACAAGTTAGGAATTGCAATATCAAATGTGGCAAATGAGGTGCGTGCATAGTATTAACTAGTTTTATAAATATTCAGATCATGGTGCAATAAGTGTTACACTCTTGGGCAAAAAGGCATGAATACAAAATTTACTATAATACCATATATTAAATTCAGTAATACCGAAGTAATATGAATTCATCTTAAAAGGACTTAATCGCCATGGCAACCTAGAATCATTGCCTATCATGGTATATAATTGAATCAATTATGTATTATAGGATTTTTAAATAGAATGAAGAAAACTTTTATTAATGTCTTTTATGTTTTAATTTGATTTTCATAGCATTTGAAGTGATACATACTTTATTGCAGAGGTTTACAAAAAATTACTTCCTGTGTCATAGAAAGTGCATAGTGTTTACAGGGACACACAAAAGATTTCGGATACTTTACCTTATTGGAAATACTGTACATTAGCGATGATTGCTAGAGGTGCATTTTTAGTTGAGATATGAGTTTTTAAGTTTAATTAAATATTTCCATATTACGTTGTGTGTATAAAGGCTGTAGATCATATACAGGACTACACAAAAGAAATCGTACGGGTATTGCTGGAAGTGCATTTTTAGTTGTGTTTGAGTTTTTAAGTTTAACTAAATTTTTCCATACTACGTTGTGTGCATAAATGCTGTAGATCCTATACAGGGCTACACAAAAGAAATCTTAAAGGTTTACCGAGTATGAATGAAAGAAGCTTAAAGGTGATTTTTAAATGAGTTATGCATTTTTACACTGAACTACATTTAGTATACTAAGATATGTTTGGAGAATATAGATAAAATGATATACAGGTCCACGCAAAGAATTGGATACATGGCCGTCTATGGATGATAATCTCTGGAACTGTGATTTCACTGGTTTTAAGGATGTTTTAATCTTAATTAAATATTAGCTAAATAGTGGCATGTATATAAAGATAGTAGGTAAAATACAGGGTTGTATGAAAGTATTCAAGTATGCCTCCATCTATTGACATAAATTTCTAAAAGTCAAATTCCGACCTATTTATGTGTTTTTAACAATTTCCAACATAGTTGAAAGTCTTTATGGATTTGATTTGTCTTCCCATCTGTCTGAACTCTAACTTGTATTAATATAATTTGTATTGCTGTGTAATTGATATATGTTATTGAGATTGTTTTACTATGTTCGGTATTGAAAATAAAGTATGTATCACTTCAAATGCTATGAAAATCAAATTAAAACATAAAAGACATTAATAAAAGTTTTCTTCATTCCCGTAAGGCATGGTGACGTCACGGCGACGTCGTTGTGAAGTCACACTGTGATTTTGTGACCGTCGATGTGACGTCACGTGACGTGGATGTGACGTCACAGTGACTAGAATGTGAGGTCGTTATGGCCGTTTTAGAGGTCGTTTGTGACGTCACATTGTGACCACTCTGTGAAGTCACGGTGTGACTAATTTGTGAAAAGTGTGTCATTTGTGACTATTTTGGCATTAACTTTGTGACGAACCTGTGACGAAAGTGACAATGTTTTGAAGTCACACTGTGACCAATTTGTGAAATATGTGTCATTTGTTACGAACTTGTCATAAACTCTGTGATGATTTCAAATGAAAATCAAATTTCAAATTAATTGCTTAAAAGGCGCAAAGGCGAACTAGTGAAAAATGATAGAGATACCAAACACTGGTTTTCTCATCGCCTCCTATTTCCTATTTATCATAATTTCATACCACAATCATCTTTTTTATTTACAAATTCATATTTTATTTTTCATTTATTACTTCATTACAATAGCTCATAATATCAGTAATAAATGTTTCTAAAACTTAACTTACCTTTTTACTTCATTTCCGGACTGTATCTATCAGTTTTACATAATGTATTGGTCCTGTAACGTCAATAGCTATCTCTATCTTTTTCCATTCACGGACTCCATTTTCTTTGCAACCTGCATCGGCAAAACCACGTTTCAAAGTGATTACGTATTTCCGTAACGATATTTTTCCCGCCAGATGGCGACTGACAATATCGTATCTATTATCGAATCTATCATCGAATCTAGCTTTTGCATCGATTCGATGCTGTTCTGTGATTGGTCCGTTTCGTGGTCTCTGCTCCGAAACGTCGATTTCAATCCTAGCCATTTCATATAAATAACTGATCCGGACATCGTTAGTTTGCATTTTTATCTTCCTTTAAATGGAAGTAACTTTTCTCGACACTGAATGTTGGCTGGTCCAACATTCTGGAAGTATTGATTAACATACTTATTATTTTATTTTAACTATGAGTTTATTTTTAAATGGTTGTAAATCTTAAAGTAATGTCTGAAAAATATGTCTTCAAGCCTTCTGCAAACCGCCATTGTTATGGCGTGTCGTTATGTGTACAAGAATCACTGCTGTGTCAATCTTCATATTGATTATTTGCTGTATCATCATCTAGTGTCATCGAAGTGAAATAAACGTTTTTCGTTAACTTTACTATTATGCATTTTGTTTTATTATCCTAGTTAAGAGATCGTTTTTCATATATGCTCATTTAAATATTTTCACTTCCAATACGTCCTATTTACCAGCCTTTACCTCCACTGGGCTTTTCTGCATGTTTAAATAGACTGTTACGTATATAAACCACACAGGTTATATTACGTCCAAGAATATGGGTTATGGGCGGACATAACCTAGGAAGTGTATGAGCTAATCGATCTCGTAGGATAAAATGTATTTCAATGAACTCTCTTTAATTATAGGATTTTTGCATATATTAACGAACTTTATTCCGAATTTGATGATTTTTCTACAATAGACTGGTTTACTTTACTGATTGATGATGAATTTTTTCGTTTAGATAGATTACTTTTCTTCAACTTAAAATTTTTTTTTAAGAAGTTAAAGGCACAGGTGAAGATAACGGACGAAAAGCTCGGGGGGGGGCGGTGGCACTTCTGGTACTTAAAAATATTTCTGGCTGTGTTTAAAATTTTTTTTTTCCCATGATGGCCACAAATATAATAGATAAACTTAGTTCAAGGAACTATGCTACATGGTGTAGCGATATGAAATATTTGTTGTTAGAAAAAGGCCTGTGGGATATAATAAGTTTAAAATAGACGGTACCTGAAGTTAGTACGAGTGTTACTGCCGATATGGTCAATCAATTTACCTCCCGTGCAAACAAGGCTCTTTCCTTGATTTTTCTTAATATAGAGCCAGAATTTAAGCGATTAATTGATGATTGTCAAGAACCAGTTGAAGCTTGGGAAAAATTGCACAAAAATTTTCATCCAGATTCACGTACTCATCATATGTCCTTGTTTAATGAGCTTATGGAAGAAAGGATAAGATATGGTGAATCTATAAATCTTTTTGCGACAAGGCTGAAGAAAATTTACCAAGAAATTAAGTCTATAGATAAAAATTTTGCTGAATGTTACTTAAGTTACCAATTCCTGCGTTTTCTACAGTCAAATTACGACACTTTAGTACAACAGATATTGGCTAAACCTGCGGATATATTTAAATTTGATTTGGTGGTCGATGAACTGGTGGCTGAAGAGACCAGATAAAAGTTGCGTGATCGAGATAATGCTAAACAAGTGAACATCTCCAATACAGTAAAAGTGCAGAAATCGTTTAATGGAAAATCTCATTTTCGAAAATATCAAAGAAAAAGATGTTGGAAATGTGGCAAATTGGGTCATTTACAGACCAATTGCTTTTCAAAGTCTCCAAATAACCAGTTTCGTCACAGAGATGTTTCTCCCTCTTCATATTCTCGACGTGGTCACTCCTCAAGCCGATCCAGTTCCCGTAATCGTTTCAAACAGTCTCCCGAGAGGTACCGCAGTGATACTTCATATTCTAGCCCGCCGAATGATGATTCCAACTCCATTTCTAGTTCCTACGACTCATCTCCTAGAGGTCTTAGAGGTTCCAGAGAACGAAGCAAGAATCCCAGGCACAAGCATACTAGACATTCTTCTCCATATGTTTCTAATGACAGAGGTGGTGGCTCTCGCTCGAAGTTATCAAAAAGTACATGTAAGTCAAATCTTTTTATCTCACATTCTAGTTTGAGTAATGTTGTAAATGATTGTGACTGGATTTTAGATACGGGAGCGAGCCATCATTTCTGTAATAATAAAAATTTGTTTTCTAATTTTCAGGAACTAAATGATGAAATGTCAGTTGCTGTAAAAAATGTACTATTTCCCATAAAGGGTAAAGGGGAAGTTAAACTTCGTTTTGGTCAAAGGGTTTTTACCTTGTGTAATGTAATGTATTCTGATCAGTTACGTAGAAACCTTATTTCTGGTCCTCAGTTAGATTTAAATGGTTTGACCTTTCAGGGTCATAATGGTGAGGTGAAAGTCCGTCGGGCGGCCGAGTACTTGTTTAGCGCATATTTAAAAGATCGGATTTATAAGCTGTATCCAAAAATTCCAATCTCTGTTCATAAATCTGTTAAATTTGAAACTTCTGCCGTTAAACAGGACGAAAAAATGTTACATTGGCACCGCAAATATGGTCACATAAGTCCATCTTTAATTGCACATACAAGCCGTAAGCAAGTCGTACGTGGCTTACCAGGACTAAAAGAGACCAATTTATTTTGCGAATCATGTAAATTTGGCAAGTTAAAGAATATTTCACATAAATTTAACAAGAATATCCGCTCTAACCATCCACTTGAGCTTCTGTATGCAGATTTGTGGGGTCCATGCCGTATAGAAGGAAGAGGTGGCGAACGTTACTTTTTGTCGATTATTGATGACTTTTCCCGCCGTGTGTCAGTTTACCCGTTAAAATTGAAATCCGACACGTTTGATGTCGTTAGAAAGCATATTATACGGGCAGAAACATACCTGAATAGGAAAGTCAAGAGCTTTCGGACTGATAACGGTGGGGAGTTTGACAACATTTCTTTTACGCGTTTTTTTGATGAAAAGGGTATTCGCCACGAGTTCACGAATTCGTACACGCCACAGCAAAATGGCGTTGCGGAACGTTTCATGGCTACGGCAGCAGACGGGATTAGAACATTACTAATTGATAGTAATTTAGACCCAAAATTCTGGCCAGAGGCTTTAAAATACTTTGTATACAGCTGGAATAGAATTTGTCCAAAACTTCTGGGGAAAACGCCTTTCGAACTTTATGGTAATAGAAAGCCATCTGTCCGGCATTTAAAGCCGTTTGGTACGGAAGCATATGTTAAAATTCCAAAGCAAAGGTCGTGGAAACTGGAAGCTCGTGCCAGAAAGGGATTTTTGGTAGGGTACGCATTTCGTACACGGGGTTATAGAATTTGGATACCAGAAACAGATGATATTGTTGAATCTTCAAATGTGTGTTTTAATGAATGTACAACTGGGGTAAGACGCAGTGTAGCTGTACTGGGCACCGATGATTATGCCCTCTTCCCTCCCAAAGCTGAGGTTAATCGAGATGTTGCCGTTGAAGATGAACCTGAGGCTATCCCAGGTCCTTCCGGCAGTTCTCAAGATTACCCGCTTGGGAGGGGGGAGGACAAGGATTCGGGGTCCAGTGACACTATTCAGCCAACTATTCTTAAAGATGTTTGTTGGCTTAGAAAACCTGTCATGCGTAGAAAAAAAGATCGTATAGACATCTATTACTATGAAATGGGTAAAAACGACAGGTTACATTCTTTAAATGAAGTAAAGAAATACTGTGAAGAAAACAATATTCTATTTAAGCCTGAAATTTTTGATTTTACTCAGGCCAATTCTTATTCTGGTATAGTCCCCATTCCTGAAGAATCCTCTCCTTCTGATAGTGAAGATGACAATTCTAGCGAGTCTAGTTTTTCACATATATCCGCATGACTAGCTAACAATAGTGAAATTCCCAGAACATTTAAGCAGGCATGCAGATCAGAACAGAGCTCGATCTGGTGGGAAGCAATGAAGCTCGAAATGAAGGTTATGAGAGACCATGGAGTTTGGCATTTGGAAGAATTACCGGTACATGTCACTCCAGTAGGTTGCCGGTGGGTTTACACGACGAAACGGGATGAATTTGGACGGATCGCCAGGCACAAGGCTAGACTTGTTGCCCAAGGGTTCAAACAAATAAAGGGAGAGTCCTACGAAGAGACTTTTAGCCCTGTTGTGAACTTTGGCGTTATCCGATTCTTTTTCTCCCTTCTTGTTTCGTGTAGCGGGTGGTCACACACTCAGTGTGACGTGACCTGCGCCTACCTGTATGCACCACTGAGTGAGGATGTGTATATGAACCAACCTCCCGGATTCTCAGAACCTGGAAAAGAGCATTTATATTGCAAACTAGATCGCGCTTTGTATGGTTTACATCAAAGTGGGAGAGAGTGGTTCATGGAAATTCATAAAGCTCTACTACAGATTGGTTTTAAGAAATTTTCAACATGTAATTGTGTTTATATTTTTAATTCTAATATTTTATTACTATTGTATGTGGACGACATAGTGATCTTTGGAAAAACTCAAAAGCTTATAGATAACATCTTAAAGAAATTAAAAGAAAGATTTGATATAAAGGAACTGGGTAGAACTAGAAAGCTATTAGGTGTTGAATTTGAAGATACTCAATCAGGAGTTATCATACACCAGCAAAACTACATTCAAGATGTATGTAATAGATTTAGTTCTTTTAAAATTCCAGTCTCATCATTACCTATAAGTAAAGGTATTATTTTTTCAAGATCCAGTTGTCCAGTATCCGATCATGACATTCAGGAAATGTCCCGTTTTCCTTACCGTAATTTATTGGGTTGTCTTTCTTTTGTTGCGAACCGTACTCGACCCGACATTTGCTATGCCGTGAATTTACTGAGCCAGTTTCAGGCAAACCCAGGTATAGTCCATTGGGATGGGTTGCTACGATTGCTAGGATATTTAAAATCTACTATGCATTTTAAGCTGAAACTCTCGTGCAGGTCAAACGATCTCACGATCTTTACTGATGCCGACTTTGCGGCTAACCGCGACGATCGGACCTCGGTTGGCGGTCAAATAGTCATGCTTGACGAGGCTCCCGTCGATTGGCGCACTTTTAAAGAAAAGTGCGTCTCGTTATTGACCATGTAGTCTGAATTCGTCGCAATGACTGAGGCCGTCAAGAACCTGGTCTGGTTTGACCGGATACGTCGCGAGTGTGCACAGGAGGGGATCGTACCTGTACTGGGGAGGACAGCTGAGATGAAAGCAGATAATCAAGCAGCAATAGATTTTGTTAAATCTCCTGTGGAAAATTACAAATCCAAGCATATTGACGTCAAGCTGTTTTTTATTCGGGATTTGTTTAATAGGGGGGAATTTTTGCTCAGTCACGTGCGTAGCAGATCAAACCTGGCGGACATTTTTACCAAGCCATTATCCAAAAATGAGATTGTGAGTTTTATAAAGCTTCTGTTCATGATGGAAAGTACTTATTAGATTTTCATATAGTTCATCTCATTTCCATATATAAATTTTTCATATCATATATAAATTTTTCATACATCGTACCCATGTTTATGCTGGTGAATTTTGTTGAATCCTTTTTAAGCTTTTTGTTGTTACACTGTACCTAAATGTTGTTAAATTCAGTTTAAAGGATAAGTGTAAACGATTGCTATTTTGATTCCTGTTCATTTGCCAGTATATATTTTTTTTCATGCGTTACCAGCTATCTTGACCATTGTCTAAGTTTAATTGGTTAGAGTTTTTTTTAAAACTTAAAATCAACCATAAATATATCTTAGTAAAAGGGTTTCTTTCTTATAAAACAGCTTTTAAATATTTAAAGAAATCTTATTTTAAACTGTTTGTATCTGTGCTTATACAATGAAATTTTTTTTTATGCATATCATTAATTTGTGTTTATCTATTCTAGGCATCTAGAGTGACACCCAATCTATGTGTATGTATGATCCCTGCTAGCGGGAGACTAAAAGTGGTATAAATGTGCCCTTAATTCATTCTCAATGGATTTGTACGTTAGTTTGTTGAAAGAGCCGTCGTTTTTGTTGCTTGAGCCTAGATGCCTGGATCTCAACTTCTCATAATTGTTTAAATTTTATCTATATGAATTGTTTAAAATTGTAATAAAAACATTTTTCAATTGTAACTATTGTGATCAAGACATCTTGGAGAGCTGGTGATAACGTTTCCAAATTGGGAACTGTTATATTTTTGAAATGGTACGTCATCATTTTCTTTTTTGTAATTTAAATTGTATGAGAATTTTGCACTTTTTTAAAGTTAACTTCTTTGTTAGGCTTCTGTTAATCTTCAGTCTGAGATACGTATACCTCTGTCTTTAGGCAAAGAAGATCTGTTATTAGCCAACAAATTATTTTGAAGAGTTAATTGATTTTTCTCGTTTAGCAAATTCTCTATACATTTTCACTTAAACTTTAAAATTTAATTTAACTTGTTCTGTTATGAACTTTCATCATTTACATTTTTTTTCTAGTCATTTGTTAAAATTGTTAAATTGTTAGTTCATGTTCGAAGTATATTTAAAAACTTCGTTTAAAGTGTTTTGACTTCTATTTTTTTGAAGTTCAAGTTTTTCAACTTTTCAATTATTGGAGTTGTTTCACGTTTTGGGTTCAGAAATGAACTAGATGTATTTCTTCAAGTTCGTATTTTGAAGTAATCTTAACTTTTCAAATTTAAAATGTTTCACCTTTCAAATTTTCACCTTTTTTTAAAAAAAAGTTAAATTTTTTTTTTTGTTCGTCAAATAGTTTTAGTGAGTTGGGTTGAATGGTGATATCTATGGATTTTTCAATCCTTTGCTCTCTGAGTTAACTTTTTTTATAGTTATCTCTTTATTTAAAGAGGCAATGAGAGGGGGGGCATTTGATAGAGATACCAAACACTGGTTTTCTCATCGCCTCCTATTTCCTATTTATCATAATTTCATACCACAATCATCTTTTTTATTTACAAATTCATATTTTATTTTTCATTTATTACTTCATTACAATAGCTCATAATATCAGTAATAAATGTTTCTAAAACTTAACTTACCTTTTTACTTCATTTCCGGACTGTATCTATCAGTTTTACATAATGTATTGGTCCTGTAACGTCAATAGCTATCTCTATCTTTTTCCGTTCACGGACTCCATTTTCTTTGCAACCTGCATCGGCAAAACCACGTTTCAAAGTGATTACGTATTTCCGTAACGATATTTTTCCCGCCAGATGGCGACTGACAATATCGTATCTATTATCGAATCTAGCTTTTGCATCGATTCGATGCCGTTCTGTGATTGGTCCGTTTCGTGGTCTCTGCTCCGAAACGTCGATTTCAATCCTAGCCATTTCATATAAATAACTGATCAGGACATCGTTAGTTTGCATTTTTATCTTCCTTTAAATGGAAGTAACTTTTCTCGACACTGAATGTTGGCTGGTCCAACATTCTGGAAGTATTGATTAACATACTTATTATTTTATTTTAACTATGAGTTTATTTTTAAATGGTTGTAAATCTTAAAGTAATGTCTGAAAAATATGTCTTCAAGCCTTCTGCAAACCGCCATTGTTATGGCGTGTCGTTATGTGTACAAGAATCACTGCTGTGTCAATCTTCATATTGATTATTTGCTGTATCATCATCTAGTGTCATCGAAGTGAAATAAACGTTTTTCGTTAACTTTGCTATTATGCATTTTGTTTTATTATCCTAGTTAAGAGATCGTTTTTCATATATGCTCATTTAAATATTTTCACTTCCAATACGTCCTATTTACCAGCCTTTACCTCCACTGGGCTTTTCTGCATGTTTAAATAGACTGTTACGTATATAAACCACACAGGTTATATTACGTCCAAGAAAAAAGATTCCATGCTGGAACTCGAACCCGGGCCATAAGTATAGCGCACTTACATTCTACCGACTAAACCACATGGAACGATACCCAGCCTGGAAAATTTCTCACTATTACATGTTGGCAAGGCTACAACGCAGCACAAGATGCAATATTTATCGTCAGCCACCGACATGGCGCAAACACGAAACTTAATTAAATCCAGCATCGATTGAAACTATATTAATACTTGGAAATTTTTTTCAGAGAGAACCATTCGCCTTGCATACAATATTTCAAATAAAAATCAAATTTCAAATTAATAGTGTAAAAGGCAATTTTAATTTGAAATTTGATTTTCATTTGGAATACTGTATGCAAGGCAAATGTTTCTTTCTGGAAAAATTTCGAAGTATCAATATAGTTTCAATCGATGCTGGATTTAATTAAGTTTCGTGTTTGCCCCATGACGGTGGCTCACGATAAATATTCCATCTTGTGCTGCGTTTGTAGCCTTGCCAACATGTAATAGGGAAAAAATTTCCAGGCTGGGTATCGTTCCATGTGGTTTAGTCAGTAGAATGTGAATGCGCTATAATGATGACCCGGGATCGAGTCCCGGCGTGGATATTTTTCACTATGTTGGCCTTTGCGCCTTTTAAGCAATTTATTTGAAATTTGAATTTCATTTGAAATATTGTATGCAAGGCGAATGTTTCTCTCTGGAAAAATGTCCCAAGTATTAATACTGTGATGATTCTTGTCATAAAAACTACGATAATTTTAAAGTAAAGTTTTGTTTGAAATATAAAATTTTATCTTTTTACCGTACTTTTTAGCAAGATATCACTATTTTGGAGTCCTATTCTTCTAAAATATTTTTAATTTTTCATTTAAAAAACAATGCTTATTAACTGACATCTTTTTTTATTAAGTTCTAAGCTTGATCTTGAATTCAAGCTTAATATTAAGAATGTGTAAGCTTTTTTTAGTGTGTTATTATTTGTCATTGCTTTATTAAATATGAACATGGAGTCTAACGGACATTAATACAACTGTTACTTATAGAACTACATGATAAGTCCTATTTATTTAAATTTTTTATTCCCATATATATTGTATTTTGTGAATATGAGCTAATTAGATTTGGTATGTTTTATATGAAAAGACTGATCTGGGAAATAGAAACAACAAGTAAGATATATCATGCGTTAGGCATAGATTATAAAACACTTTCCAACTCTTCCTAAATGTTTTAACAAGACATCGGCGGAAATAACGTAAATAAGATAACTAAGTAAACATGTAAACGCGTAAAACATTTGAAAAACTGATTTACGCAGTTACCATCCACTAAAGTGTAAAAAAATCATAATTTTTTTTTTTTAAATAAAAAAAATCTGATTTTTTTATTTAAATCAGATTTTTTTGATTTAAATCAGATTTTTATGATTTTTTTCCCAGCGTTCAAATACTGAATAGCTATCATGAGTTTTAGGTTTACAAAACAATTACACCACTAATTGCTAACATAATCTATGTTTTTACACTTTAATTAATAAAATTATAATTGTTAGTTAGTAATTACAGAAATAAAAACTGCAAATTAGTAGTTTCATTAGGTAGTATTATACAATAATGTTATATATTTTAATATCGTAATAAATATGTAAAACTTCATAAATACTAGTGATACATAACATTTATGAAAATTATTAACTGCATTTTATATTAAAAAGCTAACATTACTTCAAATTAATTATTAAACAATCAACTCTCTAATTAGGAACATATTATACATTTTTTAAGCCTTAATTATTAAAATGATAATAATTAATTTTAGAAAGAAAAAGGGACAGGATGCTAGTTCAAAAAACGGGCACTATTTCATGAGGAAATATATTAGTAATGTGTTTAGTAATGATGTAATAAAAAAAAAAAGAATATTTTTTAGCATTATAAGTAAAGTGTCCTTAATTTTTAATAATTTTATGAATAACAAATTGAAAAATACAATTAAATAACATATTTTAATAATATCCTGTTTTTTCTAAAGAAATAAAGTTCCATATTTTTGCAAGTTTTTTTCCACATGAATTTAGAATACTGTTGAATGGGGAAGTTTTTTACAAGAAATCTCTGGCTACAACTACAGATAAATTTCAACTTTTTTTTTTCTTTTTTTAAGGCAGGGTGCATTTTGCCAATTTCAAAAGGGGCATGGTGTGGCACCATTAAAAAAAAATGGCCTAGAAGAAGCAGTATAAGTAATTACAGAATTAATAAAAACTGCAAATAAATAATTTAATTAGTTAGTAGCACAAATAACAAAACTAACAAATATTATTTGCAGCTCATTTTGCATTTAGGAAAATTTCTGTAAACCACCAAAATCTATACTTACACACATGTACGTGTATGCTAAGCAAAAAAAAAAAAAAAAAAAAAAAAAAGAAAATGAGTTAAACCCATTCATATAGAATAAATATAAGTTAGCCACTAATATCTGAAATCCTCAAAATATTTAAATAACAGCATTATTACCTCTATTAGCTTTCAATGGTTCAATTTTTTAATATATATGAGTTACAATAATAATAATAATAATAATAATAATAAACATTTATTTAACCTATACCAAAGAAGCTCTTGCTGTGCTTAGCATTTTTATACCAATTATTTCTTTTTCTCTTATGCATTCATTTACAATTTAGCTGCTGAGCAGATGTCATTCTTTCATTCTTCTTTAACTTGAGATTGCTATTAATTACTATTTATTCTTTTACTTGTAGAAATGTAATTATACTTGTTATGTGTATTTTATATAAAATAATGCATAAATTGATTACCTAAAGGAAATTATGACATTGCAAATTATGTTAGATTTAAATATCATTTTTAAATGAAACTGTTTTAATTTGGATAAAAACTTAAAAATAATGCTTTTTACAAACTCAACTGTTTTTAATTTTTTACAATACTAATGAATTAAGCTTAGAAACAATTATTTAAAGCTCTTTTTTTGTTTATTCATAAGTCAAAATACCTGTAGAAACTTTCAAATTATGTTCATGTTAGATTTTAATACTTTTTTGACATTTTAAACATTTAGAAAATTTTTGATTTTAATCAATGATTTTTAAAAAAAAATCGGTTGATTAAAATCATGATTTAATCGCTGATTTAAATCAACCGATTAAAATCGTTGACACCCTACCATCCGCAGCCAAATATGTTTTCTAATTCTTTTAAACAGTCCTGTATTTGATCTGTAGATTGATATATATATATACTATATAATGGAAAAATTTAGTTTATCAAGGAAACGCATAACAGGTTGAAATTCTCTTTCAGCAATTTATACTAATATATGGAAACATACTTAAATAATTTTGTACAACCCTGTAGTTTACCTAGAACCTTTATTACACGCCACTATTTAGTTAAAATTTAGTTCAAGCTAAAACACTCTTAAAACTGCTGAAATCACATTTCCAGAAATTATAATTCATAGACGGCAACGTATCCAATTCTTTGCGTGACCCTGTATATCATTTTATCTATATACTACAAACATTTCTTAGTAAATTAAATACAGTGCAGCGTTAAAATGCATAACTTATTTAAAAACCACCTTTAAGCAATACCCAGTAACCCTTATGAATACTTTTGTATAGTCCTGTATATGAATTATAGCATATATATATACACCATATACTATGCATAAATGTAGTGAATCATAAAAGTGCATATCATAATTAAAAATGTATTTCCAGCAATCATCGCTAATGAACAGTACTTCGGATACAATATAGTATCTGAAATATTTTGTGTGTCCCTGTAAATGCTATATACACTTCGTATTATACATGAAATAATTCATAGTATGTAAACCTCAATGACGTATATCAATTTCATTACATATCAAATAGATTAACATAAATAAAGTACGCCGCAAACAATTCCCTCCACCCCTACATCATTATGTATTGGAATTCCTTTTTTAGCCCTGCAAATGACCAATAACTATTCTTTGCATCGCATATTCCATGGAATGTACATTTTAGTGCGCTTCATAAATGCATATCAATTTTATTCTGTTTGAAAGCGTGTAAAATCATTAAAAATCATTTAAAACGATTTTTTCCCCACAGGCCGTAATGGAATGGAATAGAATTGACTGTCCCTGTAAATGAACTAAACATGCTACAAACTTCATTACAAATAGGGGTCTTGCTATGGTAACGTCAATAACATCCAAAAATTTTAAGTCAATCCGAGTATATTTACGCGAGTTAGAGCGCGGACAGACGGCCAGACAAACCGAAGTCATAAACACTTTTCAACTTTATCGGCATGAAAAGCACTTTATTTCAATTCTTAAATATTAAATTTTATTTTTTAATGCCAATAAAATAAATGTATCGAAAATGTAGAAAATGAGTTTACAATCAAAGAAAATTTAATAACTGACTCTGAATGTCTACAATTAAATGTTTGATTAAAATCACAAACAGCAAAAAAAACGCTTAAATACAATTTTAAAAAAATATAGCAATTTGAAAAACACTAAATAATTAGTATTTATAATTGTACTATTAAACAACAACAAACTATAATAGATGAATTAAATGCATTTAACAATTTCTCAAAAATCTTTCCATCGCCATATTTGCTTTTGAAAGGAATACCAGATCAGTCTCATTGCATATGACATACAACTATTTAACTCATGTAATAATCTGTCAAAAAGGAACAAAAAATTTAAATTAAATAAGACATACCTTTTAAGTTCCATAAATATTTTAATAATATCCGTATTTTATCCTAAATTGTCAGGTATATTTCTGTTAGCTTAAAAAAACTAACTCTCCGTGTCAGAAGTTCTCTGATCCTTATTTTATTCTGCGGTTTAATCCAGCGCAGACGATATTTGACCAAGCAGCTGCTCCTACTGTATTATTATAATTTTTTTTTTCTTTTGTACACAACAGAGTTTAAATGCGCAGTAATTTTACCTTTATGAGAGTATCTGTAATGAAAATTTTCTATTTGAATGAAACACATGCCTTTTTTCTTTCTTTTTTTTAAAGTACAGTTTGTTTTACACCTAATAAATAAATACGTATCTTCTTAATAAATGAAAAGAGAGTATACAGGATAAAAAAATTTTCTTTGTCAATCTGTCATTTTTTTCATATTCATTTTCTGTAGAATAAAACAATTTTAAAATAACTTTTTTTAAAGTCATATCTCTAAAACACGAATTTGAAATACGAATAATTATATCATGGGTTTTGTATAAAATTTGTATACATATTTTTTCGGAAAATACTAATTTTATTTAAAAAGTCTGAAAGAAGTAGAATTAAAAAAAAAATAGTTATTTAAAATAGTTAAACACTAACAGGAAAAAATATGACTTGAATGCAAATTATAAAGTAAGAAATGCATATATGACTAAACTCTGAGTATTCTTTCTACGTGCTCATTAAAAGCTACAGACTTAACTGTAATAGAAAATTTTAGTTTGAAACCACAGAAGGGTTTAGAATACCACTGGTCGACAAAAAATAAAATAAAATAAAATAAAATAAAATAAAATGAAATAAAATAAAAAAATATAACAACTTCCTCCCTGAAAACTAAATATGTAAAGTGTACAGATGTAATATTCCTAATTCTAAATATGTTATCCAAATTGCTCCAATACGTACCATTTTCCCGAGAAACATTTTTATAATAACAATCAGTGAAGGATTAAATTGCAATGGTAGATAAAATTGAAATCATAAAAAAGTATACTTTCACTGTCTTAAATAAGAAATTGATAAAATATAGCATGAAAATCTAGTTTGTTGATACTTCTACCGTGCATTTTTTTTCTGCCCCCCCCCCCTCTCTTTTCGTGTCCGAATTTACTATTTCCTATCCACTAATATATTTTCATTCCTTATGTCGCTGTAACTCGGGCATGTAATATTTCTGTTCATTTTCAAAGATTTTTGATGTTCATATTTTTGTCACACTGTGACTTACAATATGGTGATTTTTTTCGTCACAAATGTGACGTGACGTACATTACATGCAGTGTCATAACAGTGACGTCACAATTTTTTTTAATTGCCAGAAAATATAATTTTACATAAATAACATGTTTTGAATATTTTTTGTAATTTTTCAAAGTTTTCTAAGAAGTTCACATCTCAGTCACAATGTGACATCACTGAGTGGTGGCATTTTGGTCACAGATGTGACGTGACCACAGTGACTCACAGTGACGTAACAACGACGTCACCGTGACCATGCATGCTATGAGGGTTCTATTTAAAAATCCTATAATACATAATTGATTCAATTAATATTCAATGATATACCATGATAGGCAATGATTCTAAGTTGCCATGGCGATTAAGTCCTTTTAAGATGAATTCATATTACTTCGGTATTACTGAATTTATGTAGAATCATAATAAATTTTGTATTCATGCCCTTTTTGCCCAAGAGTGTAACTTATTGCACCAGGATCTGAATATTTATAAATCTAGTTATAGTATGCACGCACCTCATTTGCCACATTTGATATTGCAATTGCTAACTTGTTTAGGATATATAGTAGGCTTATCTTTACAAATATGATACAAATAAGCAAAAATTCAGTGACTTTTACTGGAACTGTATATAGTTCCTGTAAAATTCTCTGAATTTTTTAAATGTTTCTAAAATTTGTTAAACTCAAAAGTGGAAGTTCTCCTTTACAGTGAAGATAGTTCCCAATGGTATTGATCAACAGCAAAAAAATCAAAATTTTTAGGATTGGCATTTTCGAAAAAAAATTTTTTTTTGAAAAAAATTTTTTTTTTCAAAAGGTTGCCACAAGAAAAGTTGAATACATTTTTCAAAATTGGATATATCATTTTAAACAGAAGAATATTGTCTTTAAAATAAAATAAACCGCAACAAAATATCTTGCACCGTTCTAGAGATAGAGCACTTTAACATTTTTATCGAAAATCGCGAATGAGAAAGGATGCCGGGGATGCCATCTTTGGCGGCCTGTATCTCAGGCCAGGAATTTTTTGGGGCAAAATAAAAATATACAAGTATCTTACTTTTTCTTAAATTTTAACATATGTTCAATTCAAAAACTTCTGAGACTATGAAGGTAGCCCCCCTGCCTGAGTTGATATGGATTCAGCCTTATGTTTAATTTCAGTTGGCATTACAAATATTATAAAAGTCATCATAAAATTCAAGTTAGAATGTTTCAATTTTAATATAATCAGATAACAGTTTTTACAACAATTGTTTAAAAAAAACCCTTTTAGAGTGCATCTTAGTAATAATTTAAACAATTACAAGGTTTTAAATAATTAAAAGGTCATTTTTAAGATAAAAGGAATTTCAGTTATAATCAATTAAACGATTTATTCTAGAAAACGTGTCTGTTATTACTGATATATTTTTCTATTTAAAAAATGGTAAAATTTGTTTCATTAACAATTTCATATTTGAGGGGCTCACAACCATAGTAGACCAAGTCCATTTTTCTTTATTGTGAATAATAAAGCTTTAAAGTTCTTAAAAAATAATTAATTCAGGCCAAGTGATTTATAAGATTTATATGCGGTAATATTCAATTTAAAGCAGGGTTCGCAAAAACCCGGGTTTTTCTGAAAAAACCCAACCCACATGGGTTCTTTCATGAAAAACCCAATTTTCCCCGGGGAAAATTGGGTTTTTTCAAAAGTATAATACATGCGTAATTACATTATTGTATACTATATTTTCTATATATTATATACACTATACATAAAATAATACATTGTTCTCTTATATACAATATAATTGTAATGCTATTTTACAAGTTATAAATTGTATAAATTATATGAATTTAATTAAATGCCAGTGTTTCTCACAAATTAACTTTAAATATAATAGAAGATATAAAATTGTTAATTTTCTTTAAATCAAATAATGAATAGAATATTAAAATTTAAAATATATAAGTAGGAAGAAAAAAAGGGGTAAACTAGTCGGATGTGCCAATCCCAAAAGTTTCTTCTATCTCATACATGTTAATAATTCAAAATTCGCTATCAGAGTGCCAAAATTAAATGTCAATTTATGCCCATCATGAGGATTGTAAAATATAGATTTGTTGAATTGGATGCATTTAACAAGGAGATATAAGTATCACCTGTTGTTCAATTTACAACAAAACCTGATCAGTAACAATTTACGTCAACATCTAACTGAATCTGAAGTTTGATGAAAATCCATGCATTATTAGTTCTTGAGATAAAGCTATTGCAAAAAGTGAGATAAATGCAGAACAACAGCGCCGCTGGGGCGATATACACCAAAAACTAATCAGCACCAGTTTATATCAAGGTTTAACTGAATCTAAATTTTTATTCAAATCTGTACATTAGTTCTTGAGATTAGAGTTATTGCTGAAATCGCGAAAAATGCAGCACTACCTGTTGGGTGATATGCACCAAAATTCAATAAGCAACAACTTAACTTGTAACTGAATCTAAAGTTTTATGAAAATCCATGCATTAGTTCTTGAGATAAAGCTATTGCAAAAATTGAGATAAATGCAGCATAGCAGCACCACCTGTTGGGCAGTATACACCAAAAACTAATCAGCACCAGTTTACATCAAGGTCTAACTCAGTTTTGTGTTAGTAAAAGTTTTGTGAAATTCTGTGCATTAGTTCTTGAGATAGAGCACCCACAAAATTTTTTTCACATACAGACAGTCATTTTCTAAAAACTATCAAATTGTCTTCAGGACCTTTTTAAAACATATAAATCAATCATGAACTGGAAGTCGAAATTTTTCACGAATCCAATACTTTCTTCTTGTAAAGATAGAAGAAAGTAAAAATACATATTTTTTATTTCCATGAATATAGTTGATTTGAATTTTTTATATAAAGACATACCTATAATTATGTACTATGTTGTGTTGCCTACTAGGTTCTATGTTAGTAAAGTATTTCAATGTGCTGAAATACATTTTTATTTGTATGTAATGGCTTTTATATATTAATATTTTTTCAAAATTAACTGAAATGACTTAAATTCATTAAATTTATATTTTGTTTAAATTTTTAAATTATATCTGAAAATTGAAAAAAAGCACTTTATGGGTTTTTCAGTGGGCTTTTTCAAGTGGGCCCATTCTGAAAAAACCCACCGGGTTTTTTCGAACTGGTCCCAGCTTTGCGAACCCTGATTTAAGGTACTATTTTTATAGCCCGCTACTTTTACAAATGAAAAAATAATATATCTATTGAAAATTTATACGTTTCTAAAAAAAAATAAGGACTTGGTCTAGTATGATTTTGAAATTTCCATGTGTAAATAAAGATTTGTTTATTATGATTACAAAACTCTTGATTTTGATTTATATTTACTTATGCCATTTTTTACTCAAAGAGTGAAAGATATTACCAGTTATCGTAAATCATTCACTGTGCACAATTCTGTCACCATTATCAACGTCACATCATGTAGGGGAGGTATGATACACTTTTTTTTAAATAATTTTTTACAACCCTTAAAAAGCTATTTTTAAACAAATTTTTCGGGTTTTCTTATAAACAAATTTTTTATGTTTTCTTATAAAGTGACCTTTAATTCATTTATTAAAAATATTGTGAATTTAAAAATCAGTCAATCAAAAAATATATCCCAATTATTTTGGATGGTTACTACTGTATCAAATCTCCCCATTACTGGGGAGGATTGATACATTGTTATGTAAATTGAAAAACAAATGCAGACAATTCAATTTATGCGTCATACAATTTTTTATGATAAATCTTGAAATATTTAAGTATAATTTAAAACGAAATGACATTGGCATATTTTTGTTTCAGAAATGTTTTTACAAAAATATTTAAACTATTGCTATTATTTAAACAATCCTATTAACACACTTTTTAGAAAATAAATAATGAAAAAAATCCCTAGAGATCTAGCTGCAAGGAAAAATGAAGTGAACATTGCTGATTTGCAAATAATTTAACAAATATTTTGCACATTTAAGATTCCTTTAACCCTTTTAGCGGCAAAGCATTTTCAATGCTAAAGTGTTGAATAAATGAATGGCACCGGAATTTACCAACAAATTTAATGAGAAATAAGAAAAGGGATATGTTTCACTTTCATAGTAAATGGAAAATATTTTACCAAAATGCTGGTGCCAATGTGGTGTTTGGGAATTAAAATTAAGTGGTTTCATAAACATATCACCCCCCCCCCCCCCCTGAAATGGTTAAAAAAAAACTAATAACTCTATCATTTTGATAAGTAAAGTCGTGTAGATTTAATGTTTTTTCAATTTGTCCTTCGTCAATTATAGAAATATTTTCCCTTTCAGGCCATTTAAACTTTTTTCCTTCTACATGTCGAGCAAAGCGAACTAACCACCTATCATCGCACCGCTTTTCTATGTAACCTACATAATGTCTATAGTCTCTTTGTTCTTCTTTACCAATTTCAGTAGCTGTTGCTGTAAAACAATAATAAATATTATAGTGCTATATTAGTTTAAAAGTTTTAAAAATTTTTTTTTAATTTCAAATATACAAGTGTATCATTTCTTCCCAGCACTAATGTATCATTTCTTCTTATTATGCCTTATTGGATTTTCCATCACTTTGTATGAATGCAGTTGCAAAATGCCAATCTGCTTTCTAGTAAAACTCACCCTAACAATGTGCTTTACAAATAAAAAATAATTACAAGATATTATCTTCACTGTAATAAGAGTTATGAAAGAAAATCAGTATTTAAAAAAATGTACATTGACATTCAAAAAATCTTCAAAATTAAAAGAAAAAAAACGTTGTCAGTTCTTCACTGCTAAGTCCAGCTAATGATGGCCCCTGCTAATAAAAGAAGCCTTTACATCTGTTACAATGGCTGTTAATGCCATTTGTTGAGAAAAATTGTCAATGTATCAAACCTCCCCTACTCTAGAGGAAGTAGCTTGGAACTTGGTATTAACCTCTGCTGGAAGATTCTTGACGTAAACGTGATGAATTGGCAGAATGTATGGCAGAAGATCCATCATATCTTTCTTTTTGACCAAAGTAATTTTTCTACGGCCCACGTACAACGCACCTTGACTGACATTTGACAAAGAAAATAACTGGCCCACGAGCCCGATTTTCCAAATTTATTTTGCGAAGAGGTTAATCCTCATTGAGGGTTTCTTTCAACAGTAACTTGAAAAGAGAACCTCTCACAACTCGCAGCCATCCAATATCCACCCAACTAAAACAAGTTCCTGCAGGATCCTTCTTTCTGTTTGTGATACTTTGTTCCAAAGCTGTAGTAGAAAGAAAGTCGGAATTCTTATCTTCAATGACATAAAATTTAGGATATTTCCTCTTTCCATTCATAATAGTTTCCTTCCAATCTCCAGAAACATACATGCATTGTTTTTTGACAGTTGCTGCTTCAATCGAGTTACAACTTTCTGCTGGTGTCTTGCAACAATGCTAGAAAGGTCGTGAGAACCTCTTCCTCCCTCTATTTCATCCCAGACGTACATGCATCCCATATTATTATTAAAGGAATGCACCCCAAAGTTATAAAATATATAAATTGCGTTAATAATAAGCTATGTACGTTGAAAACTTAGAAAGGATAGTGCTTTTTGCAAGGCGAATGTGCAGCAATAAGTTTCATCTGAGGCTTTATCAGTTTTCATTTTCTCTCTAGCCAGCTCTCCTTCGATTTCAAGACTTTTTCAAGTGTTTTCATCATTTTTTGTCGAGAGCTTGATTGATATCTCACCACATAATTTACATGTATCTGTACTTGGCGGCTTGAAGTGTAAATTAAACTTTTTGCTGAAGACTTTCTAATAGAATTTCTCTTTGACAGGGGTCTTATTCTTTATCGTACATTCCTCTCTAGGCCTAAGATCGAACTGTGTGATTAGAGTTTTTTACCTTGTAATGATTTTTTTAAGAAAACGCTGTCGGTATTTTTACAGTTTTTTTACCGAGAGGAGGGGGGGGGGGGGTCATCAAAAACAATATTACTTTCCACTCATAGTTTATAAATCTGATTCACGAACGTTTATTTTTCAGCAGAAGTTTTGAAATTGCTACTTATTTAAACTTTTTTGATAGCAATGAGGCAAGATGTAGACAATAATGGGTCACAGATAAAAAAGTAGTGATGAAGTAGTACACTGATGAATGGACTTTATTCAGTATGGTTGTGAAGGCTTCTTATATTACTTCACCGACTCTGGACACAGGTGTAATCTATGATAAAATATGTGAACTACAGACTTAGTGCACTATGGCAGTAGATAAAACTCAGTTTACTACACCTACTACATGAGCTATCTCATTTTTTTTTTAAAGTGGACTTGGCCTACTATGGTTGTGATCCCATTCATTTAATTTCGATTGGTGCTATAAATATATGAAAGTCATCATAAAAAAGTATTTATTATTTTAAAAGTCATACTGTGGACAAGCAAATACATGAGTGGAATTATAAGGCAATTTTTTATAAAAATCAAGACCGAATATTTTCATAAATTAAATAAAAAAGGCAATTTACCTTTTATAAAATTTTCAAATGTAATTGTCGTTCACAAAAATAAGAATTCTAAAAATAGCAAGTGTTTTAAAAACATCAGGTTTGTATTTTCGGGACAGATAGATTTAATTCCTCACATAACTTTGACAAATTCAGCTAAATGAACAATATCATTCTCAATTGAATAACTAATCCATTAAATTTATTGCAGTCAGTGTTCCTTTGTACAAGCAACTCAAAAATATTTCATTCAATTGCAAGAAGTATTTGCCTCTTTTAGACTCTACTTCTACATCAGAAACCAAATAATTTATTCAGAATTACTAATTTATTAATTTTAAAGGTATCTAACGCATGTTTTTTGCCACAAAAATTTTGAGCATTACTAAAATAGGCAATAATAATGTTAATTGGCAAACAGCTGTGTATTTTTTCTTTATTGTATATAATTTGAAATAAAATTAACTGAAAATTCTAAAATCACTCAAGTTGATTGTTACATTCAGTCTGATTCTATATAGCTTCAAGTTGCTACTTTAAAATTAAAGAGTTCTCCCGAGTTTAAAAAAAGGTTGGGTGCTGCAGTTGGGAAAATAGGCACTTTATAGAATAATGGCTTTTTTTTAAAAAAAAAAAAAGATACTTTTCATATTTAAGAATCAGAATACTGGTTTCAAGACAAAACAATGAATCATTTTATTACTATGGAAACAACTTTTTAATGCAAAAGACAATAAGGAGCACATTTTTAGACTGATGCAAGAACAAGAAGTAAGCTAAATTTTAAACAAAGAGCAGGCAGGGTGAATCACCCTCCTGAAACTTCCCAGAGCAAAATAAATTGAAATAAAGATAAATTTATATTTAAATAAATATTATATTAAAATAGAGATAAATTGAAAAATTGAATAAAAGATAATACCAAAATTGAATTGAACACCTTCATATAGATTATAATTGTTAATTATAGATACTAGAAAATAAACCAAGCCATTTATTTGCCAAGGTGGAGAAATCTTCTTCAGGACAATATCAAACAATTTCAGCACAAAATAAAAGCACTATCAGAAGAAAAGCTAACGTGGGGTAGTCTAGTATGTTACATGAAGCCTGTAGTAACCATCAAAAACAAAACTTTAATTTTTATTTACTGTATAAAGAAAAAGATCATGTGCAAAAGCAACTAAGATAGTTATCATATGATAAGAGTATAATAATGTTGGTTGGTGTATAGGGTTTAATAGCACAAATTCCCATCATGGACATGTTGCACCAAAGAGTGTGATAAGAATACATTTTTCTATAAAAGTGCATACAGTTAGTAAGACTAAAGAGTCAGAGCAGTTTGCATATTCATGTGAAAGTTTTATTTTTATGGTTAACATAATTACTTCATCTTTTCAAGCTCAGTTAATTTTTGAAAGCAACCTATTTGACCAATCAATTTAAAATGAAAAATTGCAGCAACACCCAAATTTTTTAAATTTTTTTTTTGTGAGTTCCTGAGCAATACTAATGATTTTCGAGTTATGACACTGTAGTACTTAATTGTTAATTCATGTTATAAGTATAGAATAAAAAATTGATCATATTCATATCTGGAAAATATATTTCTCTCTATGTATTTAAAAAAATAATGAGTTTAAATATTTATTCTTAGTTAACACGTTGGTGGCTAAGCTGTATGAGGTGAAATCATTCCTCGTGGCTGAGAGTTTTTTTGGTTGAAATTTAATCTTAATGCAATGCTATAAATGTTCCATAACAAATTTTGCCTGGAAAAAATCCGGTGGCGGGTAGCACAGGTATCAAGCAAAACTCTTTAAGAAGGCTAGGGGAAAATTTAAAGATGTTACCAGTTGGCTAGACAGATAGAGAATGAATTGAAATAGCATTAACAGGTGTCGAAGGGTCGTCCACGGCCACCATTTGGAGAGGGACACTAGTGTCAAACACCCATCGATACCCGCCGCCAACGTGTTAATATCTTATTCTATACATTGAAATGTTCCTTTGTAAGAAAAAAAAATTCTATAAAAGAATCTTTATTACTATAATGATATTGGCTGAATCCATATCAACTCAGGCAGGGGGGTTACCTTCATAGTCTCAGAAGTTTTTGAATTGAACATATGTTAAAATTTAAGAAAAAGTAAGATACTTGTATATTTTCATTTTGCCCAAAAAAAATTCCTGGCCCGAGATACAGGCCGCCAAAGATGACATCCCCGGCATTGTTGACCAATTAAAACATTGGCCAAACAGAGTTGCTGTGGTTAGTGTGGAAGACTTAAGACACTAGTTCTAAAACAAATTCATTTTATTCGAAGCAAGATGATATGATATACAATATAACAGCTGAACTTCGCCGTCAAATCATAATATAAAAATAAACTAATATCTAATGATTCTACATTATGACAAGTTATGCAAACGTACAAAAAAATTCACGAAGCTACTAATCCAAAATCAGTCCAGACCTTTATACACCCGGTAACAGCAATTGTTTTGCATAAAAACTGTTGCCAATCGATAGATACAAACTTACTCAGAATACATCCGAAACTCCGATCATGCGAACGCAACTTAAACGCCATTGGCTACAAACTATGACGTCACAAGTCAGCCGTTCACGGCGAAAGATGAGATACCGAAATCACTGTTACTGACAGTTACTCAGTAACGGCACTTGCCTCTAAAGCTAATACGCATGAATGAAAATACCGGTCGTTTCGGATGTAAACAAGAACAAGAGAGGGTGAAAAATAAACGTGCATCAATAGGAAGTAAATACTTTAAAGCTTTATCATTCAAGTTAAACTTTACTGAATGTTTAAATAAACAATTGATGCATAACAATCCGCCTCCTTTTTCACCATCTCTTGAGCTTTACAAAAATATGAAAAAGGTCATATAGGTTAAAAAAATTACAAATACATGAAAAATTCAAAAAGTTCAAAAATGTAAAACTTCAAAAAGTTCAACAACACAAAGGTTACACTTTAAATTCAAAAACAACAATCTGATCAATGTCAGGTCATATAAGACTTTATTGGCAAGGCATTGACCAGAGTGAAGAACATTGTAGTGAAAAACTATAACCCCTCAATAAAACTTTAAATATCAAAAATACTTTTACAAAATTTCAATAACTGCTCTTTAATCTGTGGCTTTGTGAAGCTGTCTGCAAGATTAAATTTACTAGCAATATATCTAAGTTTAAAAACTTTATCAAAAACTAGATTTCTAAGAAAAAGATACTTTATATGAATATGTTTGGTTTTCTGATTTTCAAAAGGAGAATTAGAAAAGGCTATCGCAGCTTGGTTATCACAGAACAGAGTACAATCCCTCAAGTTCAAGTTAAGCACCTCATTTAGCAAAACATTTTTGACCCAAATTAATTCTTTTGCAGCTTCAGTTAAACTGACATATTCGGCTTCCATGGTAGAAAGACTTATACATTTTTGTTTAAAAGTCTTCCATGATATGGGCGTTTCATCCAGAAACAAAATATACCCACCCATAGAAACACGATCGTCTCTGTTTGCTGCAAAATCTGAATCTGAATAACATGAAAGATTTAATTGACTGACTCTAGATAACTGAAGTTTATATTCTTTAGTATATTTTAAATAACCTAACAATTTTAGTAAACTATTCCAGTGAGTAATTCCAGGATTTGATTGAAATTGGGATAATAAATTAACTGCATACATTATATCAGGTCTAGTTCTCCCAGCTATAAAAGACAAACATCCTATAAGATTTCTGTATGGAAACCTAGACATAATTTCTATTTCTTCCTTAGTGGAAGGTGAATCTTGCTTTGACAAAACCAAGCCCTTGGGAATAGGTACAGAGCTTACAGGAAATTTAAATTCTGCAAACATTTCACAAACTTTCTCAATATACGAGGTTTGGTGAATGTACAGGTGATTTCCTATCTCTTCAAACTCTATGCCCAATAGCTTTCTGGTTGTCCCCATAATTTTTAAATTAAAATGTTTTTGCAGCAAATTTAACCCATAATCCAAATCATCTTGAGTTTTACCAAAAAGAACCATATCGTCAACATAAAGTAAAAGAATCAATCTGGACTGAAACATGTATACACAATTACACCAATCGAGTTTATGAAAATCTAATCTGGATAAAACATCATCCACTTCAAAGAACCACTGTCTGCCAGATTGATGCAGACCATAAATGGCCTTATTCAACTTACAAACTTTATTTCTTTCTTTAATAAAACCCTCAGGTTGGTGCATGTATACAGTCTCATCTAGATTAGCATAAAGATAAGCGTTGTTGACATCTACCTGGACATTAACCCATTTTTAACAGACATGAAAATATGGAAAAGAATAATCTAACTAGTGAAAAACTTATGACTGGACTGAAAACTTCCTCATAATTTTCTCCTTTAACTTGGTTGAAACCTTTTGCTACCAATCTAGCCTTATACCTAACTATTTCATTTTTCTCGTTCCTTTTTAAGGTATACACCGAACGGTTACCAAGAATCTTAGCATCTTTTGGTGGTATCACAAGATCCCATACATTACGCTCATGCATAACATTTAACTCTTGGTTCATTGCGTCCCTCCAATTTGATGCTTCAGGTGTTTTAATGGCTTGATTGTAGGTTTGAGGAATTTTAATTTCAGTTAAGTTGGCCTCACCTATATTTAAAAGATTAGTTACTTTACCAGATTCTTTATTTTTACTGCTAAAATCAAACAAGTTTTTATCACATTCTATTTTATTTGTTTTACAATAATCTATTAATTCATTAAAAGATCTAATTCTAGTATTTGTTCCTTCTATGCCATAATAAATGTCTGTTTTATCCCTTCCTGTTTTACGTGTTACTGCCTTACGGGTCCATGGAATAGATCTACAAGGTTTTAAACTAAACCGCTCTGAACTCTGGTCTTGATCTGACACACTAACTCTTTCAATATCATTCCCCAATTGAGGTGTATTCTCAGGTTCATCAAAAATATCTCCATCTTCTGGAAAGTCAAAAAGTGAAAAATTAAATTTTTGTTCTTTTAGTTTTGAAACGATATCTACCCCCCTTTTAGTTTCATCAAACTTAACGTTAATAGTTTCAACAACTTTATTTTCCTCTATTAACCAAATTCGGTAGCCTTTTGTTGTATGAGCATACCCACACATGATCCCTAGTTTAGCTCGCATATCAAGCTTCCTTCTGACCTGCCTGGGCACTCCAACATATGCTACACAACCAAACTTTTTAAAGTGAGAAACCGAGAGTTTTCTGCCTGAATACATCTCAAAAGGGGTCTGTTTATTTTGTTTGTGACAAACCCTATTCCAGGTATATGAAAAACACATTAAGGCTTCAGCCCAAAATTTTTGACACAAGCCACTAGCATTGAGGAGAGTTTTTATACCATCAAGAGCAGTTAAATTGAAACGCTCCGCAATGCCATTCATTTCTGGGCTATACAGATTCGTTTTCTCGTGACCAATTCCCTGCTTTTCTAAAAAATTCTCAAAATCTTTGTTACAAAACTCCATGCCACCATCAGTTCTGATAGAAATTATTTTCTTATTTAAGTACCTTTCGGCCCTACTCTGAAATTTCAAAAACGTCTGAAATACATCAGACTTATTCCTGATGGTGTACACAGTAACAAAACGAGAAAAATCATCAATGATGGTAAAAAAATATCTACTCCCCCCATGCGATGTCACCTGTAAAGGCCCGCACAAATCCATGTGTAAGAGCTCCAGAGCAGCTTTAGACCTTACTTTATTTATTGCACTAAATGATGTTCTTTTAGATTTTGCAAGTTTACAGGAGATGCAATCTTCGGCCAACTTTGACAGCTTTGGAAGTCCTTTAACACTTTCATTTTTACATGTGTTAATTAAGTATTCATTATTTACATGGTAAAATCTTTCGTGCCATAATTCATTCAAATTAATTTTTTCAGAATGATTAGCTGAAATGTCAGCCGAGTTGCTTTCTCCTTTACACATGGAATTATAATGAGAAGGTTTTAAAAAATGCAAATCATTTTTTCTAACTGCATAAAATAACCAATTCCATTCTTTGTCATATACTACAAGTTTACTTCTACTACCTACAAAATTTGCTCCCAACTTTTCAAGTTTACTGCCAGACAAGAGATTCCTTCGTAAGTTTGGATTATATAAAACATTTTTTAAAATAATCTGATTAAAACTGCCATCTTTACATTTTACAAAAAAATTTACAGTACCCTTTCCCTGAACAGGACTTTCTTTTTCTCCAACAGCAAGTGACATCTGCATATTTGAAACAGGTTCAAAATCCAAAAACAAATTTTTGTTATTGCAAAAATGAGCCGTAGCAGCTGTGTCAAAAACCCAGCTACCACTTTGGCCAAAGTCAGATGAATTAGCTTCATATGGAGAAATTTCAATTAAACTAGCCTCTTGTTCAGAGAAAGTACATTTTACATTATTACATTTTACTTTATCACAATTTACTTTACTACATTTTACATTACTACATTTTAATTCAATATTACTAGTTTCTGAAAATTTATTTTAAATTGAGAATTTCTAGAATGAGAGCCTTTAGGTTGATAATTTTTAGATTGACCTTTAAGTTTACAATTAGCAATTAAGTGACCATAAGATTTACAACAATAACAAGGACCTATTAATTTACTTTGCTTAACATTCTTATTTTTAGAAAATTTACTTTGATTTACATAATTGTCAGATTTATAAGAAGATTTACCTGTTTTACATTCAGCTATTTCACCAGAAAAAGCAACATTATCTGCAAGGTCTCTCTTTGCTAATTTCAGGCGGTTCTCCTCTAGCAGCAACTCCGATTCAATCTTGTCTGGAACAAATTCGGTATCTGGCCAACGATAAATCGCTTGTACTGTTGATTGGAACTCCTCTGGTAAACTCCGGATCATCTGATACCCCAAATACAGAGGCTGTAATGTATGTCCAACTTCCCGAAGGCGTTCAGCAGCTTGTTTCACTCGGCAGAGGAAAAGGCCAAGATTCTCACTGGGATTATATCGGACACTAAAAAACTCATCCAGCAGATGTATCACTCGGGCTCTTGTAGTTGGTTCAAAATGATCTTTTAAAATTCTCCAGGCAGCAGCTCCACTAGTTGTACCAGCGATTAAAGGCTTAAACTCAGGCGATAAGGTCTGATAGATTATTGTATATGACCTAGCTTTTCTTAAATTCATCTCGCTTCTTTCCCTCCAAGTCAACTGGTCTGTTACAAGAACTGTTTTATCATCTTTCCCTGCTTTCGGTTCCGACGATTCCCCTGCTTCTTTCACCTCACTTTCTGGATCAGGATTCTCAATGTAGTCCCATGCTCCAAAATGCATTAACAGGACTTTCACTTCTATCTTCCATGTTTCCCAATTCGTGGAAGTCAAAAGAGCAATGTTAGATAATTCCATCTTTAACACGGCCTCCGTCGAAGCAATTGTAAACACACTTCAACAATGTTGGTAAGGTTCACGAAAAAGCATCCGAAGAATTGACGAAAAACATTACGAAAGTCCATGGGAGACGTCAAAAAAATTCATAACAAACGTCGCAAAAAAACGTCATTCAGAAACATCTGAACTCCAGCAAAGAGGTACATCTTTTAAGAAACAGGAAAAGTTCATCAGCGCTTAGCAGAAAAAAAACATTATCTTCACTTCCACAGGGCCACTGGGCCCATAACCTGTTGACCAATTAAAACATTGGCCAAACAGAGTTGCTGTGGTTAGTGTGGAAGACTTAAGACACTAGTTCTAAAACAAATTCATTTTATTCGAAGCAAGATGATATGATATACAATATAACAGCTGAACTTCGCCGTCAAATCATAATATAAAAATAAACTAATATCTAATGATTCTACATTATGACAAGTTATGCAAACGTACAAAAAAATTCACGAAGCTACTAATCCAAAATCAGTCCAGACCTTTATACACCCGGTAACAGCAATTGTTTTGCATAAAAACTGTTGCCAATCGATAGATACAAACTTACTCAGAATACATCCGAAACTCCGATCATGCGAACGCAACTTAAACGCCATTGGCTACAAACTATGACGTCACAAGTCAGCCGTTCACGGCGAAAGATGAGATACCGAAATCACTGTTACTGACAGTTACTCAGTAACGGCACTTGCCTCTAAAGCTAATACGCATGAATGAAAATACCGGTCGTTTCGGATGTAAACAAGAACAAGAGAGGGTGAAAAATAAACGTGCATCAATAGGAAGTAAATACTTTAAAGCTTTATCATTCAAGTTAAACTTTACTGAATGTTTAAATAAACAATTGATGCATAACAGGCATCCCTTCTCATTTGCGATTTTCGATAAAAATTTTAAAGTGCTCTATCTCTAGAACAGTGCAAGATGTTTTGTTGCGGTTTATTTTATTTTAAAGATAATATTCTTCTGTTTAAAATGATATACCCAATTTTGAAAAATGTATTCAACTTTTCTTGTGGCAACCTTTTGAAAAAAAAATTTTTTTTTTGAAAATGCCAATCCTAAGAATTTTGATTTTTTTGCTGTTGATCAATACCATTGGGAACTATCTTCACTGTAAAGGAGAACTTCCACTTTTGAGTTTAACAAATTTTAGAAACATTTAAAAAATTCAGAGAATTTTACAGGAACTGTATATATACAGTTCCAGTAAAAGTCACTGAATTTTTGCTTATTTGTATCATATTTGTAAGGATAAGCCTACTATATATCCTAAACAAGTTAGAAATTGCAATATCAAATGTGGCAAATGAGGTGCGTGCATACTATAACTAGTTTTATAAATATTCAGATCTTGGTGCAATAAGTTACACTCTTGGGCAAAAAGGGCATGAATACAAAATTTATTATGATTCTACATATTAAATTCAGTAATACGGAAGTAATATGAATTCATCTTAAAAGGACTTAATCGCCATGGCAACTTAGAATCATTGCCTATCATGGTATATCATTGAATCAATTATGTATTATAGGATTTTTAAATAGAATGAAGGAAACTTTTATTAATGTCTTTTATGTTTTAATTTGATTTTCATAGCATTTGAAGTGATACATACTTTATTTTCAATACCGAACATAGTAAAACAATCTCAATAACATATATCAATTACACAGCAATACAAATTATATTAATACAAGTTAGAGTTCAGACAGATGGGCAGACAAATCGAATCCATAAAGACTTTCAACTATGTTGGAAATTGTTAAAAACACATAAATAGGTCGGAATTTGACTTTTAGAAATTTATGTCAATAGACGGCAGCATACTAGAATACTTTCATACAACCCTGTATTTTACCTACTATCTTTATATACATGAGACTATTTACCTAATATTTAATTCAGATTAAAACATCCTTAAAACCAGTGAAATCACAGTTCCAGAGATTATCATCCATAGACGGCCATGTATCTAATTCTTTGTGTGGACCTGTATATAATTTTATCTATATTCTCCAAACATATCTTAGTATACTAAATGTAGTTCAGTGTAAAAATGCATAACTCATTTAAAAATCACCTTTAAGCTACTTTCATTCATACTTGGTAAACCCTTAAGATTTCTTTTGTGTAGCCCTGTATATGATCTACAGCATTTATGCACACAACGTAGTATGGAAAAATTTAGTTAAACTTAAAAACTCAAACACAACTAAAAATGCACTTCCAGCAATACCCTTACTATTTCTTTTGTGTAGCCCTGTATATGATCTACAGCCTTTATACACACAACGTAATATGGAAATATTTAATTAAACTTAAAAACTCATATCGCAACTAAAAATGCACCTCTAGCAATCATCGCTAATGTACAGTATTTCCAATAAGGTAAAGTATCCGAAATCTTTTGTGTGTCCCTGTAAACACTATGCACTTTCTATGACACAGGAAGTAATTTTTTGTAAACCTCTGCAATAAAGTATGTATCACTTCGAATGCTATGAAAATCAAATTAAAACATAAAAGACATTAATAAAAGTTTTCTTCATTCTATTTAAAAATCCTATAATACATAATTGTTTCAATGATATACCATGATAGGCAATGATTCTAGGTTGCCATGGCGATTAAGTCCTTTTAAGATGGATTCATATTACTTCTGTATTACTGAATTTAATATATGGTATTATAGTAAATTTTGTATTCATGCCTTTTTGCCCAAGAGTGTAACACTTATTGCACCAAGATCTGAATATTTATAAAACTAGTTAATACTATGCACGCACCTCATTTGCCACATTTCATATTGCAATTTCTAACTTGTTTAGGATATATAGTAGGCTTATCTTTACAAATATGATACAAATAAGCAAAAATTCAGTGACTTTTAGTGGAAGTGTATATATACCGTTCCTGTAAAATTCTCTGAATTTCTTAAATGTTTCTAAAATTTGTTAAACTCAAAAGTGGAAGTTCTCCTTTACAGTGAAGATAGTTCCCAATGGTATTGATCAACAGCAAAAAAATCAAAATTTTTAGGACTGGCATTTTTGAAAAAAAAAATTTTTTTGAAAAAAAATATTTTTTTTCAAAAGGTTGCCAGAAGAAAAGTTGAATACATTTTTCAAAATTGGGTATATCATTTTAAACAGAAGAATATTATCTTTAAAATAAAAAAAACTGCAACAAAATATCTTGCACCGTTGTAGAGATAGAGCAGTTTAAAATTTTTATCGAAAATGGCGAATTGGAAATGGTGCCCGGGATGCCATCTTTGGCGGCCTGTATCTCGGGCCAGGAATTTTTTTGGGCAAAACCAAAATATACAAGTATCTTATTTTTTATTGAATTTTAACATACGTTCAATTCAAAAACTTCTGAGACTATGAAGGTAAGATTTTTTCTTTGGCTGCTTGAATTGTGACATGGATCATACCTATTGCAATCCGTGTTTTAACTTTTCTTCCCATGGGCAGGAATCTCCCAGATTGACATTTTTAGTGGGAAATTTGTCAATTTCTGGTGAGAGCGCACCCATATCATTCTCAGTTTTAGCCTTTGCATGAAAAGTGACATTGACAATATTGACTCTACCTTCTTTTTTCACTGTCTAAACATTTTCTTATTGGCTACTGATTTTCGAAGTAAACACTTGTTATACTTTTAGTGGTCTTGAGCTTGGCTATAAGGACATTCCTTATAGTACTATATAGTGCAATGCACTCGAGATATTTTTTCTCTAAATTTTATACAATCTGGATATGATGGCTGGAAACATGAATTATAATTCATTTCAACGAAAGTGCATAGATTGATAATCATACTGGAACCACTTTTAATATTTTCAGTTCAAATTTTAAAAGGTATCTAGAACTCACTATAAAAAATAAATTGAATTATATCAAATGAAAGTTAATCATTCCATATTGACAGAACATTTTAATAAAAAAGCATTAATATAGATTATTGAGATATTCATTCCATACTCATTAATCTGTTTTAAATGTAAGACAACCCCCAAATTAAAAAAAAAAAAAATAAACACCCAATAGCAAAACTAAAATTCATTATTATATCTTAGTTTTTATTTATAAATAATTTGCACATTTCAATTTTATTTTAATGGAAATTCTATAAGTTATATATATTATTTCGTTAAAACCAAAAAATTCCATTTAAAATTACATAAAAAAGCTTTCTTAAAACATATACATTGTACAACTTAATTTTAAATATTAAAAACAAGCTTTAATATTTATTTGCAGCTTTTTTTTAAAATATTAAAAGCCACGGAGTAAAAGAGGTGGAGGCGAAACTAATGTTAAAATTTTGCTATGCAGTTTTTCCCCCGTTAGGTGGCGATACCGTAGAATGTAGGCTATCGGTCGATTGTTCTACAATGCTTTTCAATGGGAAAAGCACTGATTTTTTAAAAATTTTTAATAGAAAATTTGAATTTTAAGAAAGTCGTACAAGTATAAATCTGATTAATTACAGTTTTCTTCATAAGATACATATTTTTTTTAAGGCACTTGGCTTTTTGATTGCTTCTTAAGACACTTAAAATCAGAGACCATTCTGACAAAAAAAGCGAAAGCAGGCCATTTATAAACATTGAATATCATGGATTATTCTGCCACGAAGAAATAAATGGACTTACGACTCTTAAAAATTAAAAGTATTATTCAATATTTTTTGGAGTAAATTTTAATCTCGCGTATATTTTATAACCTTTAAATAATTTAATAATTCATAACTTTTGATATCTATGCAATTAATAAATGTAGAATTAAAACAAATTTTTATCTTAATTATTTGGGAAACCCTTGCAAAAAAAAAGAAAAAAAAATCAGACCCGACTCAATTTCTACAAAAAATTCCGATTTTCCTTACATACAATTAAGATTATTTTCCAGAATACTTCATAAATATTTATGGAAAAATGTAACAGTATATTTTAGATTACTATATGTTTTCAAGTCAGAGCATACAAAATATCAAATTTTAAAAACTCTTTAGACTCACTCTTATGAAAAAATGCATGAATACAAAATTTATTATGATTATATACATTAAATTCAGTAATACGAAAATAATAGGACTCCATCTTAAATAGAACGCCATCATCATGGCAACCTAAAATTATTACCTATCATGGGATATCTTTGAATTAATTATGTGCAACAGGATTTAATAGAATAATCACCATTGCAACCTAGAATCATTACCTATTACGGGATATCATTGAATCAATTACGTGTGATAGGATTTGATAGAAAAATCACCATGGCAACCTAGAATCATTACCTATCACGGGATATCATTGAATTAATTACGTGTGATAGGATTTAATAGAATAATCACCATGGCAATCTAGAATCATTACCTATCACGGGATATCATTGAATTAATTACGTGTGATAGGATTTAATAGAATAATTACCATGGCAACTTAGAATCATTACCTATCATGGGATATGACTTAATTAATTACGTGTGATAGTATTTAATAGAATAATCCCCATGGCAACATACAATAATTACCTATCATGGGATATCACTGAATTAATAACGTATGATAGGATTTAATAGAATAATCACCGTGGCAACCTAGAATAATTACCTATCATGGGATAGCATTGAATTAATTATGTATGATAGGATTTAATAGAATAATCACCGTGGCAACCTAGAATAATTACCTATCATGGGATAGCATTGAATTAATTACGTATGATAGGATTTAATAGAATGAAGGAAACTTTTATTAATTTTTTTTGAAGTTTTGATTCCATTTTCATAGAATTTGACATGACAAAATTCTGCAATTTAAATGGTTTAATCTCAATTTAAATGGTATTTGACAGATAGGTACATATCAATTACCCGCAGCAATTTTCAGTGTTCATTAAGTATAACATTTAAAAAACATATACACTAAGATCGATTTAAGATAAAAATTTCTCAATTTAAACATAATTACAAGCAAATAGCTTTATATTAAAGCCTAAAAAAATCTCTCACATGTAAATCACGGAACAAGCTCAATTTTATTTTCCCTTCGTTTTTTCTATTTTTTATGTCACTGGTATAACATGTTTCCAATCCAGGAACAAAGCACTTATACCCCATCTTAATTTATGCTTTGTAATATCAATAATAAAAAATAAACGAATAACATAAAATATTTTTAAATTCTAACGTACGGCTCTTATACATACAATCATATGATATTCAGCTAAAAGAATGGCCAACATGCGGATTGTAGCGCCCTCATTATTTACCAAAATTAAACTTGCGTTTTCGGTGAGTAATGCCTATTAAGTTTCCCCTCCACCTCTTTTACTCCGTGTTAAAAGCAAATACTTTTGAGCATCTGACATGCTCATTATCTGAATTAAAATCGTTCTCATACACGTAATCTAAAGTAAATTACACATACATTATACCATTAAAATAAAAACATTTAAAATTACTTAGAGGTGCTTCATCAAAATGCATTATTACATACAGTGTAAATATTTTAATAAAACACTTTTAAGTAAATTTAAATGGATTTTTGTTTTTTTGTTTTTAACGAAATAATTTATATTAAAAAAATGCATATATTTTAATAAAATACCGTACAATAAGGTAAATTAAGGATTCAAGAAACTTAATACAATTTAAACAATTTTCACTTAGGAAATTTTATAATTATGCAGGTACTGCTTCAAAAGTAAAAAGAAAGAATTAATTGAGTTAAGGTGCACACCAAAATTACATCAAGCAAAAAAATGAAGACCGATATTTTTAATTTACTGTACCTGTTGAGATTGAAGATCAGACCTATGTGATGTCACTTCCATGACAACAGAATCTATTAATCTTTCTAGCGAGATGGCAACTTCTTCATCAAAAACTAACTGTAGATTAGACGGAGGTGACTTTGTCTTCGGTGAGGACATTTTCTTTGCCTGAAAAAAGAAAATCTTTCCTTCACTGTTGTTAGGGGCTGTGCATATATAACGTTATCACTTTTTTGGCAATTTTGAACCCCCTCCCCCCCTTACGATATCATACGTTATCATCCCTCGAACCCCCTCCCCCCCCCCCCAATGATATCGTTATCAATGTCTAAAAATTCTTTTCATTTTTATAATTTTTTTTTTTTGCTTGGAGTGATATACAAATATGGTTACATTTATTTTTCTCATACTTCATTGATTCATATGAAGAGAACTCAATAAAATATCACTTTATATATGAAAAAACATTTTATCAAATAACACTTAAAAGAAATAGTTACTATTTAAAAGTATTTTATAATAGCTTTTTGTTACATAATACATTCAACAGTAATAATGTTATCTTGCACTTGACCCCGCACGGGGGGAGGGGGAGACAGAGCTTCTTATCACCAAAACAGGTGGACAACATTCTTTCTCTTTTATTTATTAGTAAACACAGGTATCATTTGAAACATACTTCGCATATGGTTTCTCGAACAGCGAACAATATATGCATACACATATGACAGAAGAAATAGGAAATTTGGAATTAAATAATTTTATAATCATTTAATGATTTTAATAATAACTTTGTACTTTCATAAAAATAGATAGCAGACTAAAAAAAGATAACATTCTATTTTGATGTAAAGGCTAAGTTATAAATAAAAAGAAAAAAATTTGGTTGGATAAAAAATTATAACGATATCAAAAGACGACCCCCCCCCTCCCCCTAGAGATATCTAACGATATCATTTGCCAGACTCCCCCTCCCCCCTAAAATGATAACGTTATATATGCACAGCCCCTTACCCGCATATAAAATTGCAGAATTATAAAACTGAATCATTTCATCGTATTTATGAAGAAACATGACACATCCACATTTTTTTTATCATAATTAGAAGAAATTTAGAAGAAAAAAAATTAGACTTACAATTATTTATTTGTTTATTAACTATTTAACAAACCTGAATAGTAAAATCTCTGCCGGCTTGGCTTAGAGGCAATGATAGATTTCGAAGTTTCTCCAAGAAATACGAAATCAAAATTAGAGACAAACCTGGTTTAACAATTTTATCTGGCCACTTTTGACGATTTTTAATTTCATTTTTCCGTAAGAGTTGATTTTATCAGAATTATGTTAATACGATAATTTTTTCTTCAACCCCTATTTATTTTACTCATTGAGAATATTTTTAGTAATATCATCCATTAGCAAAGTTCATCTTATCAAAAACTTGTTACTACAGAAGTTATAATTAGGTACTACTTGATTATCCTGTCAACCAATTTTCTAAATTAGACAAATCATTGAAGTATTCACCAAATTATACAAATGGAAGAATGTTGCCATTCTACAATTTTAAGTTAGAAAAGTTGATAAATTTAAATTTAAAAAAAATCACTAAAGAATTGTGTTACTTTAATGATGACCATTCACTTATGATGTTTGACATACCAAATATAAAATTTGAGTTATTCAAATGATTTTGGACAAAAGAAAACAAAGAATAGTTTAGGTATATTTAAAGGCAGAATTATTAAAATAAGCCATAAACAAACATATATTTCTAAGATATGGCATTTGTGAATAAAATGTAAGTACAGTAGGGTCTCAAAAATCCGCAATCTTCAGAAATCCGTATGCATTTCAAAACGCAAACAGTGAAATTATCAGTTAAAAAGTATTCTTTATAATTTTTATTCTAAATATCAATGAACGAAAATAAAATTATTTTTAATGTAAATTTATGAGAAAATGGTAATGATACAGGATATTCCACAAATAAAATGTTTTTATGAATCAAGGAATAATCATCCATAGTGTAAAATGTCACTTGAAATCTATTTTAAAGCAGTTTATTAATGCTAATACATCATTTGAAACAATAGAAGTGCACAGAAAAATATTCAGCATAAAAGACTATTTATTTCAGTCATGAAGCATTGGGTTTTTACTACAAAACATAGGGGAGAGGGGGGGGGGCAGATGTAAACATGGGGCACGTGTGAACAGTACATATTTCACTCAGTTAATCTCAAACGTAAAAAAATTCAAAAAATTACCAACAGATGACAGTATTGGTACCCTCTTTTGGCTGAATTTTCAGAACAATGAGCCATTTTGATTTCTGGTTGTTGTAATTTGTTTGTTTTAGAAGGTGTTAAGTAAAAAAAGTTTTCTAAAGTTATTCAAGTAAAAATTCATTCAAGACATTTTTGAAAGTACAATATAAGCACTGCATTCTATAGTGGCATTAATTAGGTAAGTTTACAAAAAGTTTTGTTTCTTTATTTTAATTTAAAATATTTTTTTTTATAAGTTAAGTTTAAATTGGTAGATGGGACACTTGTAAATAGAACATATGTGGACAGATGTGAACAGTTCACAAGTCCCATTTTTGAATTTTAGATTATGAGTGTATTTTTTAAGTCTCTGAATGCATTTTTTTTTTTTTTTTTTTAGTTTAAAATTTAATTACCCTTGTCAAACATCAAGATATAAGTTCAATGTTTTTAGGATTGCTTCACAGTTTTAATTTACTGGAAATTAGATAACAAATAGAAGTGGTGGCTTTCTGTAAAAATCAATATGTTTATTTGTTATTCTTTAATGATTTCCAGTTTTAAATGTATTTACTTTTTCTTAGCCCATATTAAAGTACTTGTAAGATATTTTATTTCATGAAATTAAAATTTAGTTGGCCAAAAAAGAGATAAGTAGTACTGTGATAATCACCAATTTTTTATATCACAATTTTACCAATTTATAAAATTATGATGCACAATTTTGTTACACACATTGCATAACTTTAAGAAAAAAAGTAAAAACACAATTTCAGAATTATTCAATAACTTATTTAAAAGTAACACAATTTTGCTATGCTTGACTCAAAAGGAGTATGTTGTACAATTTGGTGTAATAATTTCTTGTATCTATGTTGAAACATTTATTGATTTATTCACACAACTAGAAAGAGGGCATCTAATTAGTTTTATCTCAGTTCTTATTCACAAAAAATTATTTTTGTCTTATTTATGCATATGTTCACATGTGCCCCAGGTATGTTCACAACTACCCCTTCACTGGGGCACATATGAACAAATTCAGACAATTTTTAGAATGATGATATACCCAGTAGCAGAAAGTTATGGTTGTGTCTGCGACAGCAATTAGTGGGATGAAAATTGTCTACAAGAGTAGCGTGTTACATTTTCTTATATACAAACATTATGAGTGTTCGAAGCAAATTTTCCGAAAGGTTACAACAGAGGGGGGGGTGGGGGTGGAGAAGAGGGAGCGAAAATCCACTACCGGCACTAATTATGTGTTTTTCTTCGCGTGCTTTTGATGAAATTTGAGTTTTTCGCGATCTTTTCACGAAATCTGCTGTTTTTTGCGATCTTATGAGGAAATTTCTCGTTTTTTCGCGATCTTTTGAAAAAAATTTGCTTTTTTCGCGATCTTTTACGAAATTTGCGTTTTTTCCTCGATTCTTTGACGAACTTCGCGTTTTTTCTGCGATTCTGTGACAGAAATTTGTGTTTTTCGGCGCCCCTGAGACGAAATTCGTTTTTCCCGTGATCTTTTGACAAAATTCCCGTTTTTACAGCGATCCTTTGACGAAATTTCGCAAATTTAATTACGATCTTTTGACATAAATTTTCCTTTTTTGTGATCCTTTGACAGTAACTTACGTTTTTCGCGATCCTTTGACAGAAATTTGCGTTTTTTCCGCGATTGTCTGACTAAATTCGTGTTTTTTCCTCGATCTTTTAATGAAATTCAAGTTTCTTCTGCGATTTTGTGACAGAAATTTTCGTTTTTCTCACGTCCCTGGAACGAAATTCACGTTTTTTTCCGGGATTTTTGGATAAATTTATTAAAGTTTGTACAGCGGTCTTTTGGCAGAAATTTACGTTTTTCGAGATCTTTTGACAAAATTCCGCGTTCTTTCCGCAATCCTTTGACATAAATTTGCATTTTTTTGCAATCGTTTGAATTAATTTTTGTTTTTCCCACAATCGTTTGACTGAATTCGCATTCTTTCCGCGATCCTTTGACGAAATTCGTGTTTTTTCCGCGATCCTGTGACAGAAATTTGCATTTTCTCCACAACCTTAGGACGAAATTAATGTTTTATCCAGGCTCTTTTGACGAAATTCGCCTTTTTTATAGCGACCCTTTGGCTATAAATTACTGATTTTTTATGCGAACGATTGTCGAAATTGATATTTTTCGGCGACCATTTGTCGAATTCGCGATATTTTTTGTCAGAATTTTCATTTAAGAAAACGCTTTAAGTTGGCAAATTTATCTGCAAGGTACAAAATAAATCTGTGACGCACGTCGCGCGCCGCCCACTTTCTGCTACCGGGATGATATAAATTAGAAATTTTTGATAAATGCATCCAAAAGTTTCATAAAAAGAACAAGCAAAGTGCAAATATTCATATAAATTTTATGTTTCAATAGCTCATACCAATTTAGAGAAATTGTCAAAAATGTAAAAATGGAGGATATTCCAAATGTCGGTTCGAGGCTGAAAAAAGTCACGTGATACCAGTAATTTACCCAAGAAACTTCTAACTGATAAGAAGGGAAGATACTACTACTTTGGCTCATGAACCGTTTCATTGGCTAGCGGGGATTTACATTACACGTCTACAGAGCCTTCCCTTCTTTACGATAGAAGTTTTTACCTTGACCACGTGATCAAAATGTAAATGGAATATACTCCATTGTTCACATGTGCCCCCCCCCCCTCTCCCCTACTTTAATTGATGCATGACATAATATATGGCCCGGCTCTTTATTTATCAAAAATGAAGATGAAGATAAAGATTTTTCAGGTTCTCAGTCGATCTTACAACAAGCTAAAGTATCTGAACTGTTGAATAATGCAAAAAATTTCACCCGGTTTCGAAAGGTTCACAGGAGGTTTTCAGAGAGGAAGAAATTATTGAATGGATGAATAATAAAGACTGCAGTGACTGGATGAAGTTTTGGTAAATCATGTTGCAGATGAAGAAATTTCTTCAATAATGAACCCACCTGAAGCAGGGGCGGATCCAGAGAATCGTTTTTTTTTTTGGGGGGGGGGGGGGGGGGGGCGATACCGAGTGACATATAATCAACGTAGTCATAACTTCTGTTGCTCAAATCATTCCTTGCAGTTAATTATTAAATGAATATGAAATAATTAATGCATTTTGAAAATATTACAGGGTCTCGATTATCCGACATCCGATTAACCAAAACACTCGGTTATCCAACATTCGATTAACCGAAACACTCGGTTATCCAACACTCTTTTTATATAATCCCGCCCTCTCCTCAAAATATGGTTTATTGTTACTTATTAGGTCATAAAATTAAAAACGTTATAACCGAATTTATTTATTAAATGTCTTATTTTTTCTTTTTCTTTTTACTCTTGTACTATGGTAATTATTTATCTTATTTTTTGTTCTTTTAGTTTTAGTGAACAATGTTAATAACAAAAGCCTGCCATGATTGTGTTTTTTAACTTTTGATAATTGATTTTGGTGTACTTTTTAGCACTGAATCCAAAAATGACCTTCATTTTTAACTATCAAGTCACGATTTTCGCAAATCGTAAATTTCAAAGTTAAAAAGTAAAAAATAGCGAAAATCTCACAAAGCAATTTGTCAAAGCCTTAACAAAGCAGGTAAATGTTTTAAATGCATCTGCGACAAATTTTCCACCCTTATAAGCCGCCAAAATAAAAGAGGTTACCAAGATGAACCCCATAGAAAGGATTAAAAGAAAAGAGGGAAGTGGCGCATGAGCGGTTCAAAGAAACTTTCACGCAAGGAATAAAATTATAAAGATTTTAAATACACAATATTTTACATGTTTAACTATAAAAATCCATGTATAAGCAAAAAAAATGAATAAATTATTATGAAAAAAAGTTACGTCTATTTTATAGTAGCAGATTTTCGCAATATTTCGACTTTTTAAAAATTTAAAAAAATGCGATTTGTGAAAAAAACTGATGGGATGGTGTGGTAAAAAATGAAGGTCATTTTTGGATTCAGCACTAAAAAATACATAAGAACCAATTATCGAAAGCTGAAAAACATAACTATCGCATCCATTTTTTAATATCAGATTTCTGAAAGAGGATAATTTCTGAAAAAGGATCCCCTTCAGAAATCTGAAGAGGCCTTAATATCATTGAAAGTCAAAAATGTCATGTAAGTGGTGTGTATACCTCTTCACTGGCGCGGATCCAAGGAAGGGGGAGATCGCCCCGATCGCCACCCACCCCTTGGATCAAAAAATATTAATTCACCAATTATCGTGAATTTCGACAAATGGTCGCCGAAAAAAATCATTTTCATCAATCGTTCGCAGGTTAAAAAAACGCGAATTTCGTCAAAGGATCGAGCATAAAACGCGCATTTCGTCAAAGGATCGCGCAAAAAAAGAGAATTTCGTCAAAGGATCGCGCAAAAACGCGAATTTCGTCAAAGGATCGCGCAAAAACGCGAATTTCGTCAAAGGGTCGCAGAAAAAAATGCCAATTTCGTCAAAGGATTGCAGAAAAAACGCAAATTTGTCAAAAGATCACAGAAAAAAAAAGCGAATTTCGTCAAAGGATCGCAGAAAAAAACGCGAATTTCGTCAAAGGATACGCAGAAAAAAACGTGAATTTCGTCAACGAATCGCAGAAAAAAACGCGAATTTTGCCAAAGGATCTAAAAAAAATTATCACCAGGAGGAGATTTCCCCAGGCGCGCATCCATGGGCTGTTTCTATCGGTGCAGTCCCCCCTCCCCAATATATAAATCCAACGGTTTTAACGGCAGTTTTCGCGGAACAGACAGACAAGCAAACGAAAACCAAACACTTTCCGGATGTCAATGGAAAACCTCACTGACTTTTTGGCAATTAGCGAACAAAATAGGATTATGTCCCGTCAAAAGGCATAATCTCTACAACAGAAATTGACAACATTATATGGATCCCTTTAAGGTGTTGAAACTTTTTCATTCTTTCAAAGAAGCTGCAATTCTAATTTTGTATAACAATATTTTTGAGGAGTTCGTTATTGTTTCAGAAAAGAGTGGGAATCATAGCAATTTCCAAAGAAAGAAAGAAACAAGAAAAAGAAAGGTCCTTTGAAAAATGCAATCATCTTAATGTTTTCTGAAGAAAGCCACTAATGTGTAAAAAATCCCTGCCGGCCCGGGCTACAGGCAGAGGTAGATTTCGAAGTTAAGTATTCTAATTTCACCAACAAAAACTAAATCATTATTAGATATAAATCCACTTTAACAGTTTTATCTGTCTGCTTTTGACGAGTTTTTATTTCCTTAGCTGGTGTTATCAGAATCACGTTAAGGCGATATTAAAAAAAAATATTTTTCCATACTCAACAACTCGAAATTTTCTGGCACATTTTCAGACTCATTTTTAATAAAAAAAATATGAAACATGCTCACGTGATTTTTGAAAAGATTTATAAGCGACCTGTGTTTTTGTTTTTCTTTCAGTTAATTAAAACTTGATTAATAAACAATTATTTTCTCAGTAGGGCAATATTTTTCGTTTCTAACACAATCGCTTCGGGAAATTCTGTTCAAAATGCCCAATTTGACATCATTTTTTGAAATATATTCTGCCTCTATCAAAAAATCGATCATTACTGTACATTATATAGTTTCTGAATAAGCGAATCTACCAATTAAATGCATTTGAGAGCAAAAATGAATTTAAAAATGAGTCAGAAAATAAGCAGTTTGGATTTGAGTGCATCCTTAATGTAATGATTTTTCCAACACAATCCGCTTCGGGAAATTCGGTTCAAAATGCCCACTTTAACAGCATTTTTTAAAATATATTCTGCCTCTATCAAAAAATTGACCATTACGGTACTTTATATAGTTTCTGAGTAAGAAAACGTACCAATTGGAAGCCCTTGAGAGCAAAAATAAATTGTAAAATGAGTCAAAAAATACGCAGTTTGGATTTGAATACACCCTTACTTAGATAATTTTTTTCTTCAACCGCTATGTATTTTTAATTTGTTTTTGATGTAAGAATTGGTCCTATCCAAAACTTGTCTTTATAGATGTTGTAGACAACATTAAGAAGATATATGATAAATTCATGGGGATTCTATATCTTTTGAGTTGACGGAGTTATGGATTTTTTACTTCTTCAAACTCCTTTTTGTTTTCGTTTTTAATTTTTTTTTTTGCGGTACAAATTGGTCCTATCAAAAACTTGTGAATATAAAAGTTGTTGATAATATTAAGGAGATTTATAATAAAATTAATTGGAATTGATATTTTGAGAATTAACGAAGTTATGAATTTTTTTCTCCCAAAAACCCTATTTTTTGCTAACCTTGAGCCCATTTTTAACTTTATCAAAAATCTGTGATACATAAATTTTTGGCCCTATTTTTAGAAGTAATAAAAACTTTGAACTGATTTGATATGTACAAAAATTAAGAAGTTATGGGGGTTTTCAGTTTTCACAAAACCCCTCCCTATTTCCATCCCCTTGGTCCGATTTTGCCCATTAACGAAATTGACCGAGATTTTATGCCCTTTGATTTTATGTATCAGTTTGGAAGGGATTGGTGCAGAATTACGAAAGTTATCGTGTCCAGAAGAAAGTGATATATATAGATAGATAGATAGATACACAGATAGATAAAGTTTTTTACTGAGGGTGGTTTTGGGTTCCAGGAGTCATGATCGGTGTAGATCTGCAAAAAAATTTTCAGAAATTCCAACATAGGAACGATCCCAATATGTAGTATTTCATACGAAATCTACCTAAAAATGTCCTGTTACTGCTACACACATTGGTAAATTTCAAAGGGTATTTGATGAATGAACAAAAAAGGATTATGTCCTAATCCTATTCAGTTAAAAGCTAAAATGCTTATGGTGTGTTGATTTCTTAAAAACCAACTTGGTAAATTTGTTCTTCCCTTCTTTGCCCCGATCGAACCCCCCGCTCCCGTGGATGCGCGCTTAGGGAATCTCCTCCCGGTGCTAATTGGCGAAATTCGCGTATTTTTTGCGATTCTTTGAAGAAATTCGCATTTTTTCAGAGGTCTGTTGACGAAATTAGCGTTTTTTGCACGATTCTTTCGCGAAATTAGCGTTTTTTCCTCAATTCTTTGGTGAAATCCACGTTTTTTCTGCAATCCTTTGATGAAATTCGCGTTTTTTTCTGCGATCCTTTGACGAAACTTGCGTTCCTTTGACGAAATGCGTGATTTTTTAACAAAATTCGCATTTTTCCGCGCTTCTTTGAAGAAATTTCGCGTTTTTCGCGATCCTTTGTTGAAATTTGCGTTTTTTCGTGATCCTTTGCGCGATCCGTTGACGAAATTCGCGCTTCTTTTATGATCCTTTGACCTGCCAACGATTGACGAAATTGATTTTTTTTCGGCGATCATTTTCTCAAAATTCGCGAGAATCGGTGGATTTATATTATTTGGGGGGGGGTATTATTTGCCCCCCCCCCCCCGTGGATCCGCGCCTGACCTGAAGATAGTGAAACTGAGTCTGACAGTGACTGTGAGAAAAAAAAAAAAAGTTTGAAGAAGATTTGTTTTTAGGTGAAAAATTAATTTTTTAAGTCAAGCAGCAGAGTTCTACAAACCAACAGGAGATAATGACTGTTTACAAAAGAAACTCCATCAAACGAAAGTTATCAAGTAAAGGATTATACAAAAAATGTTTTAAAAAAATGGGGGCATTGAAATGATAATGCACAGTTAAATAAAAGGGATCCAAGTTTTAATTTGCTTAAATTTAATTATTATATACTCTTCTTGTAAATGGATACAGGTAAGTTAAAAAAATAAATCATTTAATCCAGAATCTACAAAACTCTAAAATCTGCAAAATTCTAAAATCTGCACACCCTCTGATTCCAAACTGTTCAGATTTTTGAGACTCTACTGTAGTCGCTTTTTATTTGTTTTGGAATAAAACAGAAGCCATAGTCACCTGATGCTGAAAATTGTCATTTTTAGTAGACTACGACAGATTGACGAGTTTCACAACTTTTTCTGGAGGCTGATCGGTGAAACTCGCAACTTTTATTCTCGCAACCAATTTTAACAAATTTTATGATTTTATTTCACGGCCGATTGGCAAATTTCTTCACTTGTTCTTGCGACAGATGAAATTCATGATTGTTTTTCTGCATCCAATTGAAAATTTTCATGTTTTATCTTCACGACAAGTTGGCAAAGTTCATATTTGCTTGTGACAGACTAACATAATATTTTCCTGTGACCAATTGACGAATTTTGCAATATTTTATTATGACCAATTTCCTGTGAACTTCATTTTTTTTTCTCGCGACCGGTGGACAATTTTTTAAATTTATTCCCCTCCTGGGAAAATTTGAATTTCAAGCCCTTATGTTCAAATAGGATTTTTGTAAATTATATTTCAATATATTTAAAATGTTTTAATGATATGTGAAACATGTTTATAATTTATTGTTCTGAGATGGCATTATAAAAAAAAATAAAGTGTCGGATATCCATATCCAGCAGGCAAAGGAGCTTCGGATATCTGATATCTGGCAAAATCAATATCCAATTCATCCCTATAAAGGATATTGTTAAGTTACAGATATAAATAAAATTGATAAACAACATAAATAACTATAATTTTTTTTAGTTAAAATTGTAACCAAGGAATTCAGAAAATTTTGCTAATGGCAATAACCATCAAGCAAAAAAAGTACCGTATATTTCTGCGTATTATCTGCAGCGGCGTGTAATCCGCAAGCATATTTTTTCGCTAATTAAAATAAATGTTGCCTTATAATACACACGGAAAATGGAAATTTAAAATCTGGTCAATAGATGGCGCTAGTCACCAATAACTGCTTGATAAAACGGATATTTTTTTACTTCATCAAATGCATAAAACAATGATAAATTTGTAAAGAGAAATGGAAATTTTTTTAGTAGATATGCAAATTCTCAGGTATTTTTTTAAAGAAAACAAACATTACGAAATAATTTAAAAATAAAGAAAAATACATTTTGCATTAAATTTTCATATTTCTGGTATTAATACCACATTCATATTTTTAAGTTTTTGCCTTTTATTTATTATTTCATCATTTTAAATTGATGATAATTCAGAAAATATGCCTAGAATACTTTAAAATTTCACTTACCTGAAATATTCTTCAGTATAATAGAAACAAATAATAAATATAAAGCACACTTGAAGAACTTCATTAAATATGCATTTATCATAGCCTGCACCAGAGAATACTTTTTCGCGAACATAAAAAGACATTATAAATTGAATCTAATCTCCTTTTGCGTTCGAGGTTAAGATATCGCAAATGTTTCCCACCACATCACAAGATTATGCTCCGTTACTGCTCTATAGCATGCAGCTTTGATTTACAAAAGGAGTCGTTGCTTAACTAAGGACTACAATGTCAGATATATTTTCCCAAAGTACACTGTTGAAATCTGCTGGCACCACCTGTTGTTGTATATGAGAAACATTAGCTCTTCTCACGATTATTCCGATTAGCAACTCAGTCGGAAAAAAACAGATTATCCGCACCGGCCTATAATACGCAGCAAAAAAATTAGGACTTTTTTAGCACATACTCTGCAAAAAATACGCCTAAAAATACGGTAATTATATAAAAATTATCCTGGTAATATGAAATCAAGAATACTATTTATAACAATGAAACTGAAGAGCAGAGTATAGATGTATCTATAATCGGAAACAAAATTGATAATTAACCAGCAAAAAAATGTAAAATTTTGGTGATAAACTTTTATTTCTGATAATGCAGATCTATTTCCTTTTCAACTGTTTTGTTATCTCAATATGCTGACAGATGGGAATCAAAATTCAGCAAAATTATAAAACAATGAGGAAATTATGTTTTCTAATATGGCGATCACTATTAAAACTTTAAAGCATTAATGTATTCAAAGTTCAGTAAAAAACATACAAAAAATTTACACTTTTAAGCAAAAATATTGTGTAGATATGTTTTATTTATGCAATTCTCGTGCAATATTTGCGCAATTAATTTAACATAAACAAGCCGTTTATGTACTTTTATAGGCAAAAAGAAGTAAATTGGACATAAAAAATAATTAAAATAATAATTACATGAATAAAATGTTTTAATATATATATACTAGGGGGCTCTGCCCCCTGCAAGCTATGCACGCCAACCCCCTTTAAGACACTGCAGAATCTAAAAGCACGCTAATCTGATCGGTTTTAAAAAGATTAGAGAAGGTTGAATAATAATGAAAAACCTGTAGCGATCTCCCTGTAAACTGGTTTCCATTCAATTCCCTTTGATTGCGAAATTTTAAGGCCGAATCAGTTGCTGTTAACCTTCTCACCGCTGCGAACTGATATATCCGTTCACTAAGCTGTAGGTTTCACTGCAGTAGAAGCATTTTTTAAATTAATATAATTCTACAAATATAATGCAGTTTTAAAATATTTTGGTGTGATTAATACTGTCACGGCATATATTCCAATACGTAATTAATTTTTTTATACCATGACATAAAAATAATCTTATTTTAGACTTTTTTAAAAATTACAGAGGAAACAACATTGAAATTCTGCCCTTTTGCTCAGCGGTCAGCGGGTTAAGACATCCAATGGTTGTTTTTGTGTTTGATTAAAGAAGATCAGTTAAACATTTGAAAAGAATCTAAAATAAAATGAATTAAATAAACAGAGTCTTCCCTCTCGGTATTTTTTAACAGCGTTATAAAACCATTGACATAATACAATTTACTGCTTTAACCCCTTTATGGGCGTTGGTTCATTTTTGGAACACTTAATTTTCAATTTTTAAATGCCACATTGACACCAGAATATTGGAATGAAAAATTTTCTTTTATTAAGGTTGCTGATCACTTACAATCCCGTTTTTCGTTCTCCATGTAAACCTATGGGAATATTTTTTCTCACTTTTCTAAGGATATCTCATGAAAAAATTAAGATTTTTGAATTTTGTTTTCTGTATGCAATTCTTAAAACTTGCCACTATTCATCCTAGTTTTCATTTTATATTAAAAATAATTTTAAATATTTGATTTTACGTGAAATACTCGGAGCATGACCAAAAAATTTTCTAGCTCTCATTAAACTGTAAATTCTGGCAGTTCTATTAGGTCGTTTGGAAATTAAAAAAAACACGAAAAAATGTACAGTTTCTAATTTATCCATTGATATAAAGATATTTCATTTCAATTAATTAGGGAGGGAGCTATAATTAAAACTAAATGCATATATGTATATTCTGATCAGTCCATTGCCTACCCCCTCGACACAATCCATCACTCCATGGGGAGGGACACCCCGCCGCGTTTGCTCGGACTCCGGGGTAATAAAAGTTGGGTCGGGGAAATAGTTAAAGGGGGTAGAAATAGGTAAGAGATATGGAAGTTTTCAAAGTCAATTTAGCAGGCCTTGATTACCGAACAGGCACGTTTAGCTTCTGCTTCCCTCAGAAAATTTTGAAGGGACTCGAAATTGAGAAAACAGAATTCGAAACTGAGAAAACAGGCGGCCCCAAATGTTATATTAAATTAATTCCATTCAAAAATTGTATATATATACATGTGTGTGTGTGTTTGTAATGCGCGCGTGTGTGTATTTATGTTTCATGAAAATATCTTTCATAACACATTAATTTTTCATATACATAATACACCAGTAGTTTAAACCACATGATCACAATTCTTCAGTTTGTCCATTATTTTAGATGTATGTTTATTTTACACATTGAATTTGAACAATATTGAACTTGATTTGTATGCACAACATAAAATATTAGTAACTTAAACTACTGCTAAAATTGAAAGAAATATTTCAAAATATTGATATTTTATATTGAGCTTACATGATGAATTTAACATTTTTATGTCAATACTATGCAAAATTATTTTTCCATATTTTTCTTGATTGCGTCCAATTTTCCTGTTCATAGTATATATAAGAGAATATAAAAAGTTGTTTTATTAGCTATATGTGTTTAATTTTAATTTAAACCTTTTATAGCTATATGTGCACTCAAATAAGCCACTCTTTGGTGTAATATTTATAGCATTGGTAAGTTACAATTTAGAAAACCCTTCTGGTATAACCCTTCTAGGGGGCACCGAAATGAAGCTGTACTTCCCATAGCTTCAGAGGTCGGGCCCTGCTTGGAAGTGCATTTAATTTTCAGGAATCGTAATTTTATAACCAAAATTTCTTTCCATGCTTTTAAACTGAATATTTTAAATCTTTATGTAGTTCATTTCAATAATTTTCCAATAAGTTTTATTATAGTTTTTCATAATTGTTCACGTTTTAAGTTCTTATATTCAATTTTAGATTATTTATATTAGCTATGTAGCTAAGTTATAACGGAAAAATACATCAAATTGCATTTAACAATAAAAAAAATCTTAATTCTCATTACTCTTATTTTTAGAGTAATAATTTTAATTTAAACTGCTTATGTTTTTTCTTTCTTTTTTTTTTTTTCTTTTTTTTTCACAAAATATTTTTTAAAAAGGTGAATTAAAGTTTTTCACCTATGTCAAAGTATTAATTTAGAATTAGTATTAGTTTCTTTAAATATAAATCAAGGAGTTTCAAGAATCAAAACAAAATACCTCAAGAATCAAAAGCCTTTTTTTAGTCCTTTTGAGACGGCATCCCTTGCACAAATTTTATTTGGATGGCACCGCTTTTTTTAAAATAGTTCCCTTTACTTGTAAAATACCAAACAATACTGTAATTAAAAAGGACAAAAAAATAATTTATTAATGAAAAAAACAGATTCCACATGAACTGAACCTTTTGATGATGCATATATGCATCACCCGTCCCGAAAGGGTTAGTATAGGGTAGCAATTTCTTAAATACAGTATTTGCGCATTCAATTCAAATGGCGAGGAGTTCCGGCATGTAGCAGTAGATTTTTAGAAGACTGTTTACAATTCGTTATTTCAAAATAATATAGTATTTCAAACTCAGTGTGCAGGAAGAAAAGGAAAGGAGGGGTGTGGGGTAAACATTTTGGAAGGGGTAGGGATATAGTGGGAGAGTAGAAAAATAAATAAATAAATAAATAAAAATGAGGAGTGACGAGTTTTAAGAGTGATTTTGCCTGAATTAAATTTCAGCTTTATATATTACGCGCATAAAAATATATATGTAATATACAGGGCTGTACAAAAGAATTCAAGTACGTTTCTGCCTATTGGTAGTGAATTTTTAACTGTGTTATGCGTTTTCTTATTATACTAAATTTTAGCAGACTGTGTAGAATATGTAACAGATATATGGGTCATATACAGGGCTGCAGAGACGAATTAAAGTACCTTTCCGACTGTGGACGGTAATTACAGATATCCGATTTTCAAATGCGCTATTTCTAAAATGTTTTCTTGGTTATCATCTTATTTACATTATTAAACGGCGAAGTCTTGATAAAGCATTTTGGAAGTGTTGGAAAGTGTTTTATAATCTATGCTTGGTGCATGATTTTTCTTTCCTATTATTTATTTATTATTTTTTCTTTTAGTACTAAAATTATACTCTGATATTTATTTTTTAATTGAATATACATATATAAAGTGTGTGCGATTTACAGAAATAATTTTTGATTAATTATTATGTATTCGATGACCTGCCAGTTGTTGCCTTGGTCCATGATAATTATTTCAAACATGCCAAAATCAGTGTTGAAGGATTTTATATTTTAAAACGAAAATCTTTACAAACGACCATCATGGTGGAGGACCCAGTGCCTTCGGCTGCGTACACGGGAGGTGCTATGCAGCTCGTCGATAGTGAACACACTGTATATGCTGCGTCAGGCTATCACACTCAACTTTTTTCTTTTTTGTTTCCTTTTTGAGCATTTTAAAATTTTATGAAAGATGCAATATGTACGATTAAGTTATCTACTTATGTAAATAAGAAAAAAATTTAATTTTTATGTATAATCAAAATGCATATGATATATGTCGATTTTGTAAATGAATTTAGTGTTCAAAGCATACATTTTTCATCTGTTACGCTCCATATATTTCCTTTTATATTTTGTTTGTTTTATTTTCTATCTGAAATTTTGCTGTTATATAATCAAGAATTAAAAAAATACGTAAATATCTTAGGGCTGTACATATATAACGATATCACTTTAGAAGGAGGGGGACTCTGGCATTTGATATCGTCCCAGTGGCAGAAAGTTTTGTAGCTGTCTGCGACAAGCTTTTAAAATTTCATAATCTGTCTGCAAATTTTGCTTGTCATTTTAATGAATAAATAATAAATTAAACTAGGAATTTTTTATCATTCTTTTTAAAACATGGTAAGCATGATGCATTCTCATTAATTATGCTTATAACTTTTCATCATCTAACTTCTTGTAGAATTTCTAAAGAGTGGAGGATAAGCAGAACCACACATAGGCAATAACGATGCTTTTAAAAACCTTTGGAAGCTTCAGAGGCCTCAAGCGCAAAAAGCACTGAGTTTTTTCTAAAATTTTTGAATGAAAAAAAAATTTTTTTCCAATCCTTTGACAAAACTTGTGTTTTTTCGCGCACTTCTGATGAAATTCGCGTTTTTCCCCCGACCCTTTGACGAATTTTCCGTTTTTTCCGCGATCCCTTAACAAAATTCGCATTTTTTTCTGCGGTCTTTTGAGGAAATTATTATTATTATTATTATTTGTAATTTTTTGGTGATATTCACATTTAATGGGTAAATGGCTAATTGGGTCCTGTTCAATGTTTGTATGCATTTGTGTAAGCATAACACTCATATTCGTGAAGATGTTAACGTTTTTGTGAAAAATTCAAAGGGTTTTTGTTTATAGCATACAGAGTTTTCAACCAAATTTAACGCAACTTTCCAAAAACCTGACAAAGAGTAGTAGAAACATTATACTGCAATTAAAACATGAATATATTGAATATTTGATGAGATATGGGCATTTTTACGAGATAATTTTTAACTGCGCATGCGCGGAAGATTTCAAAATTTTTATTTCATAATTTGGTAGTAAGCTATTTAAGTCAACTTATATAAAAAGTCCAGTCAAATATCGCGAAAATTCACAAAGATAGGGTCGATATAGTGAGTTGCTTCCTAGAAATAGCTTTATTATAAGGGATTTTCCACAACTTTTCAATCAGCTCGCTATATCTTTCTAAGTTTTCACAATATTTGTTTGAACTTTTTTTTGAAGTTGCCCCAAAATACTGACTACCAAATTATGAAATAAAAATTTTGAAATCTTCCGCGCATGCGCAGTTAAAAATTATCTCATAAAAATGCACATATCTCATCAAATATTCAATATATTCATGTTTTAATTGCAGTATAATGTTTCTACTACTCTTTGTCAGGTTTTTGGAAAGTGGTGCTAAATTTGGTTGAAAACTCTGAATGCTATAAACAAAAACCTTTTGAATTTTTCAGAAAAACGTTAACATCTTCACGAAAATGAGTGCTATGCTTACACAAATGCATACAAACGTTGAACAGGACCCAAATAGTCATTTACCACAGTGACAAACCATTTCGAACCTTTCCTGTTACATAGGGGATCGCAAATATTATTTTATTATTAAATTTATTATTAGCCCTCTAATTGTACCCCAGACTAAATATTCACCGGGAAATATAAAATCAAACATGTTCTTTTCATCCCAGAAATTCAAGAACAATTCGCCAATAATTTTTGTAGATATTCGACAAAACGTGTGCAACCGAAAGCATCCAGTCCCTGTACCTTAACTTTTGGAGGCCAGTGTAAATGATCTGTAAGAAAAAAGACAGATCGGGTAAGATTTACATTCGGATGTAACTATGTCAATGCAGAATTAATACAGAAATTATAGTTTTTTGTTCTATAACAAAATTTTTATATTCTTAAGGAAAGGCGTAATAATAAGCTTCGGGGAAAAACATAAAATAATAATAATAATAATTTTTTGACAAGCATTCTGCATCTTTTTAATCTGAATTTACAATCACATAATTTAAAAAATGAATATTATTTGAAAATTTAAATATGCAGCACAAACCTATTATTATTTTTATTTCCCTTTCAGTTAATATTGTTATGAATATTTTTGGTGGGAGCAAGGTTGAGGGGGAGGGCAGGGGTGTACTTAACATGCGAAATACTAATATTCATTTGATAATACTTTCCCCCTCATTTGTATACATGTATTAATAATACTTTGATATTTTGTCTTTGTGAATCATATATATATCGCATGTATTGCTGCATGTATGTTGTATCTAGTATATTTAATATTATATCATTTGATTGAATAGAGAAATAACTGAAGAATTACTTTATTCATCCATTTCAAAGTTCTTGCCTCTAAAATGTACAGTCGGAAAAAAAAAAAAAAAAAAAAAAAAAAAAAAAAGAGGGAGAGAATGAGTGAGTGAGATAAACACCTTATACATTTTAATCATCAAATTGTCCCTGAAATAAAGAAAAATAGCCATTATCTGGAAATTATATCTTAAAGATAAGTTTTGGTGTCGTCTTAGTAGTGAAATTGGACTAAACTCTGAAATTTTCAATTCGAACACATAATTTTGTCAACATATTTTTTTTTCGGTAATATTTACATTAGAAATCAAAAGAGAAGTAATTCAGCAAAGTAGTTTTGGAGTTAGACAGGTTTCAAGTTTGGAATTCCTCATGTTAAATCAATCTGTAACGGTTGCAAACCAGATTGAAAGTGGTCAGTTTTTTAAACATAACTCAAAACTACTTCGAGGAGCTGTAATTTTGGTTTCCTATATCTAAAACTTTTAAAATTCGATTTTTTACCTGCATTGTCATCAATTTCTTTACAATGAAGATATGGTTAGTAGTTATTACAATATATTTATAAAAAAAAAAAAAAAAAAAATTTAAAAATGGCCATTTTTTCCCCCATTCTGACCAGAAAATCAGAGTTCTAACTTTTTACGGCTGCTCTTTCATCTTCACCTAACACTTCATTTATAATGGCTGTTTCATAATAATGGAAGCTATCAGTCCATCAGAAGGAAATAACTCGGCTAAAGCGGAAATTCGGTTAGCAGGACTCGGATAATCGGAACTTTACTGTACTTGCAAAAAAAAAAAAAAAAAAAATTAGTCGACAATAATTTTGAAAATAGTGTTTCGGTTCGTATATTTTTTCATTTCCAGCCCTGATAAAAAGGCATATTTCGAATAAAATTAGCAATAAATGAGTGCCTTACACTACAACAATTTCTCCTCTCTAATTCTTATCATTATTATCAAAATATCCAAGCTAAAAATAAAATGCTTTTGATTGTTAAACACAACATAATGAATAAGTTTTGATTTGAGCACAGGATTTATGGTTGAAAGTATTCTTTACAATACTGCTATTGATGAGTACAAATATGAAATTAAAACAGGTAAAATAAATATACAGTAGAAGATCTTTATAACGCAAACCTAAAAACGTAAGGTTGTGCGTTATATAGAATTTTGCATTATATGGATCACATTAAATTCACCTTGTAAACATGGCCAAATATGTCTGAAACACATCAAAATACATTAAAATATCTTTATACTGAATTCCTTGTTACCAAGAGTTATCCAAATTATAAATTTTTTGCATAATATAGGTCAGACATTGTTAAATTTACTTTATAAACATGATCCAAATATAACTGACACAACCATCCCTTATATTAGACATTTTCAAAAATGTTTATTGTAATAATAGCATTTTTTTAGTAAAAAGGTCTTAAATTAGAAGATAAAGTTGAACTAATGTATCAAATTTAGTCCTCTAGAGAGTAGCAATATTTTACAATGTGAAAGTGCATGTGCTTTTTAACTGCAAAAATCATTGTTTACATTTGAGAAGTTGTGCGTTATATGGAGAATTGCATTATATAGAATTGCGTTATAAAGATCTTCTACTGTATTTTGATGGGATGTTCCAATGTGCGACATATTCCCCTGTCATTAAAAAGGTAGGCGGAAAAAAGCGCACCGGAAAAAAGCGCCCCGGAAAAAAGCGCACCTTTTTACAAATCACATATTAAATAAGTCTGATAATAATGCACAGGGTTAACCTCAGAATATAAACACCCGATTGAGATGATTTTTTGAAATCTGGCGTCTTGCTCCCTCGGTACGGAGAGGCTGTGGGGGGGGGTCTTTAAAAGGTATCTCAAAACCTGCATTGCCTCGATGATAAAATTTTGTAAGGTATGCAGAATCAGAATATAAACATCAGGTACTTATATATACAGTGAAACCTCCCTGTGTGACCACCTCCATTAAGCGACCAACTCCTGAACGGCCATTTTTTCATGGAACGAAATTTATTCCCATAGGCTCAATACTAATTTTACCTCCATTCAGAGACCATCCCAGTTGAACTCCCTCCATAAGCGACCAAATTTTTTTAAAGAAAATGAAACAGATTTTGTAAGGTATGCAGAATCAGAATATAAACATCAGGTACTAATATATATACAGTGAAACCTCCCTGTGTGACCACCTCCATTAAGCGATCACCTCCCTGAACGACCATTTTTTTAATGGAACGAAATTTATTCCCATAAGCTCATTACTAATTTTACCTCCATTCAGAGACCATCCCAGTTGAACTCCCTCCTTGAGCGACCAATTTTTTTTAAAAAATGAAAGAAATTCCGTTTTTTCCAGGTCGCTTGAAGAAGGTTTTATTAAGAAAATAATTCCGGAGAGCGCATTATTCATCAGGCGGTGGGGGGGGGGGGGCTTTAAAAGGTATCTCAAAACCTGCATTACCTCGATGATAAAATTTTGTAAGGTACGCAGAATCAGAATATAAACATCAGTTACTTACATATACAACGAAACCTCCCTGTGTGACCACTTCCATTAAGCGACCACCTCCCTGAACGACCAGTTTTTCATGGAACGGAATTTATTCCCATAGGCTCAATACTGATTTTATCTCCATTTAGAGACCATCCCAGTTGAACTCCCTCCATGAGCGACCAATTTTTTTAAAAAGCAAATGAAACAAATTCCGTTTTTTCCAGGTCGCTTGAAGAAGGTTTTATTAAGAAAATAATTCCGGAGAGCGCATTATTCATCAAACTTCTAAACTAAGTTTAGATTATTTTTAATTCCGGTAACCTTTAAATGTTTAAACCCCTTTGTGCCTTTTTAGGCAATGAATTTAACTCTGATGACAAATTAGGAATGACAGTCGATAAACTCCCTTGCCCTATTCTGTCAGGAAACTCTCAAAGAAATAGATAAATTAATGATATAGTCATTATTTGTTTCCGTCCAAAAACATTGCATTTATTTACTGAACTTCGAAAAGAAATAAAAGTTATGAAATATAAAACCGTAAAATCAAAGCAAAGGTCAATGTATTCATTTTTTAAACTCTACAGTAATTAACTTATGTAATTAACTTTTGTTTTGATACTTAAAGTTTTATATTTTTTCCTAATGTGAAAATTAAATTTTAGTAACGTTAATTGTTACCTTTTTCCAACAATTAAAATCTAGATTTAAACAGGACCTCCATTAAGAGGCCAACTCTCGGAGCGACCCATTTTTATTGGAACGGAACGTGGTCGCTTTTTGAGAGGTTTTACTGTATACATATATATACATATATTTAGTCTCCCTTATCCTTCTGGAGTACGGCTGTGAGTGTGTAGGGGGGGGGGGGGATCTACAACATCCGAATCTATTACGGTTTTAGACGATAAAATTTTGGATCAGGATAAAATCAGGATGTTTTCTAAGTATATAAACATCTAATTGGATGAGTTTCCTTTAATTTGGCCCTTTCCCTTCTACTTGGCGGGAGGGAGGGGGATTACAAAAATCTACGATTACCTTCGTCATAAAACTTTACAAGAGTCCATTAACATTTTATATAACTTCCTCCCCGCCCCCCTCCACACACACACACACACACTAAATTTGATAAAAAACTTAATATAAGACCCCCAGTGATCAAATTGTCACAACGGTTTGTTCTTTTAAGGGTGTTCTCAAATCCAAAGAGGCAACTTTCTGACATAAATTTTAATTTATTTTTGTTCGAAAATGCATGAAACTGGCTAGTGTTGTTGTTCAGAAACTATGTATGGAGCTGTTTTTTCCATATTTTTGCAAATGCAATAGATCTTTCAGAAAATAATGTCAAAGTGGGCGTTTGGAACCGAATTTCCGAGGAAGGAAGAGTCTCAAGAGCGGGCGAAAAACGGGTTTGTCACGTGATCGAAATCCCTTATAACTCAATAGGTAATTGATTGATCTAAATGCTAAATTTCTTAAATTAATTCTAAATTTTTAAAACAGTGTAAAAAAGCATTGAAATCTAAGATGAAAATAATTTGTAAAGTTTCTATGGGTATTTTGTCTGATGAATAAACGAAAAATGCTTTAAATACGTATTTACACAAGCTTAAAAGATTATGTTTGTTAAAAAATAAGTACAACCAGTTTGTAAAAAGCAAATTCTTATCGGGCATAAAATGCATTCGCTTTAAATATGATATTTCAATTTAATGCTGCTATTTTATGGATTTTTTAACGCTGAATCAAAAAATTATCTTCACTTTTAACCATTATGTCAAGATTTTTCGCAAATCGTAAATTTCAAGGTAAATTACGAAAAATCTGATACTATAAAATAGATGTGAGACTTTTTTATTCAGTTTAATTTTATTTAATTCAATAATTTATTAGATTTTTTGGCTTATACTGGGTTTCTTACAGCTAAACAGCTCGGTTGTAATAATGCGCTCTCCGGAATTATTTTCTTAATAAAACCTTCTTCAAGCGACCTGGAAAAAACGGAATTTCTTTCATTTTTTAAAAAAAAATTGGTCGCTCAAGGAGGGAGTTCAACTGGGATGGTCTCTGAATGGAGGTAAAATTAGTAATGAGCTTATGGGAATAAATTTCGTTCCATGAAAAAAATGGTCGTTCAGGGAGGTGATCGCTTAATGGAGGTGGTCACACAGGGAGGTTTCACTGTATATATATTAGTACCTGATGTTTATATTCTGATTCTGCATACCTTACAAAATTTTATCATCATCGAGGCAATGCAGGTTTTGAGATACCTTTTAAAGACCCCCCCCCCCCCCCACCACCACCCTCTCCGTACCGAGGGAGCAAGTCGCCAGATTTCAAAAAATCATCTCAATCTGGTGTTTATATTCTGAGGTTAACCCTGTATATTATTATCAGACTTATTCAATATGTGATTTGTAAAAAGGTGCGCTTTTTTCCGTGCGCTTTTTTCCGTGATTCCATTAAAAATATTTTACAGGATTATATTTTTTTACAGTGAACTATGAAAATACCCAATTTTTGGGTATTTACCCAAGGCTCGGATAAATACCCAGGTGCATACTCCAGGTAATACCTGCGTATTTACCTATCCCATATCACTGTGTGTAACTAATAGAATAAAATCGCCACTCTCTGTCCATATTTTCTTTACATAATGACCTATAATAATATTTTTATCTATAAACAGTCTTTTATTTAAATACATATTGTAGTAATTAATTATAATAGATTGTGTTTTGACTTTTCAGTAGTAAATTAATGTTGCTTTACATAAACAAAAGAAGAAATTCAGAAACTTTGAATATTACGTAATTAAATTTGCAAAACGAGTCATAAACAATATGTTTATTATTTAATTGTTTAAAATTTACAATGGTTAAATTTGAAGGCAAAGATGATAATATAATAAACACGATATAAATAAGTAAAGGTGAAACATGTAAATCATTTTAGCCAGAAAAACTATACTGAATCACTTTTTATTGTCATATTTCATTTTCATGAAACATTTGCTAAAATTTATGCATTTATAAAAGTCGTAATTATTCTACTTTAACTTACATGAAACAGCGACGGTTGCGTCGCTGTAATAATAATAATAATAATAAGAGTAAAATTGTTCAAAGTGATCTCGACTATTTTAAAAACTGCCAAAGCATTCTGTAAATTGAAGTAATGTGCCCTTCTATCTAACGAAAATGACTGCTAGAATATGGGCTGCTAGAAAAGTCCCTACCCCCACTGGGTCATAAATTTTTGTCAACAGACAGCTGATAAGATGTTGGACAGTTGGACTTCACGGCAATTAAGGATAAATGCTTCTTGACAGCTTGTAAGGGGGGTAGGAACAAACTACTCTCTCAGCCGAGCGTGATATTTTCTGCAAGTGACCAACAGCCTTAAGTGAACAAAAGCTTTTTCGTATTTCGAAATGAATTTGTAAATTCTGGTGCCATTCACTGATTTCAACATTTTACGAATAGAAGTACCTTGTCCCTGAAAGGGTTAAACGGATATTAATGTATTTATTATTTTAAAGTTTCCTTTCTCTTTTAATATTCAAGTGCAAATACAATTTTCAAGACATAATTTTTAATATTTCCCTGCTTTTAACACGTACTCATTTAATAGTAATTTTAAAGTGTTTTTCTGTTTTTAATAGTCACATGTAAATAAACTTTTAATCGTTAGGAAATATTATTCTTTGCACTGTTTTTAGAATTGAAAACAATATCTATAATAATAGCCTAAGTCATGTGACAATCATCAACAGTTCTGGGCGGATCTCTTTGCTTTTTGAATTACAGGCGGCCATTTTGGTACTTTAATGTTAGCCAGCCACAGGTGATAAGTCACCAAATATTACTCTATAGCCATCATTTCACTTACCGTAATTTCCGGCCTATAACCTGTGGATTATCTGTTAAAAAAACCTCAAAAATTTCAAGTGCGGATTATCTACTGAAATTTTTTTGAAGCAGAAGTTCACGTCAGATATCCCGTTTCTACTGGCAGTCCTAAAATAGAATTATAAACAGCTATCACACTGCTATCCGCCGTTCATGGAGTTGCTTCTGATTGGATCACATATGATGTGTACGTGCTAGTGGGAGTGTCTTCTGATTTTTATGTTATATATATATTTTTAGCCTTTTGGCAACATGTTTCTATGAAAAAAAAGCAATTCTCCACTCATATCTTTAAAAAATTGCAAATAATTGCTATCACGCTGAAAGTTACAATAATGTTTAAGTGAAAACACAGAATTTAAACGAATGTTTTTAAAAAGAGAGAAGATAATCATCATTTAAAAACTTTAAAAACAGCAATTATTATAGAATTATCTGTTTTCACAAGACATTCTACATTTTAGATATAAAATTCAATGAAAAAAATGTATCTGTATTTCTTAACTTGTCATTATTTTATAATTATTTATATTTTTTGCAATTATATTATTATAATTATCGTTTAAATAGAGCAACTAAATAAATAAGGAGATGTTTTATTAGTAGTACTTTGGAATGTTGAAAAAATGAGTAATCCTCCAATAGTCCGACATATAATATACGGATTATACGGCGGTGCAGAATATCTGCTGAATTTTTTTTTTTAAAGGGCTAAAAATTTCGGCCGTGGATTATAGGCCGAAAATTATGATAGGGGAAACACGGGAGGTTTGACCCACCCTATCCTTTTCATATTTAAATATTTATTTAGCTGATGAGCACCAGATGACTGCATGGTTAGCAAGCAGAATAACAGTATTCTTTTTGTCTGTTAGCCATTTGCAAGCAGAATCAAGGAAGAATCACATGTGATATTTTCAACCAGAATTTTTTTTTTGTTGTTGTTGCAAGTTCTTCTGGGCCATCTGTCATTAACATATATAAAAGTAAATTGAACTGTTTGTGTACTTAGATTAATATACTAAAAGACAGTATACTTATTTTTTACTTTTTATTTTAATGTTTTTTACATTTTTTTCCAAAATGGCTATTAAGGGAGGTTTGACCCATATCAATTCTAAGAGGTTTGGCCTGGATCAAACCTCCCTGTTTAGTTTAATTTGATGGTTTAATACTTTTAAATTGTGCAAAAGTTAGTTTTTAATAGAAATGTTCTTAATTCAAATCAAATCAATCTTGTTCTTAATTTCAAATGCACTGAATATAAAAATTCATTTGAAACAACACTTCTTGTTTATGCATTATTCTAGTCAATTTAAATAGAACTAAAATCTGTTGAGGGTTAGCAACTTTGTTCAGATAATTCTGTTAACATCACCACCCCATACAAGTCATAAGTTGCAGCCACTTGATAGAACTGTTTTTAGTCTTTTCAAGATATTTTATAATTCTATTGTATTACATATGTATCACTTTCTGCATACGCGGGGTTTAAAGTAATATTGGGAATATAACTCTTCCCGTAATATTTTTCCTTATCTTGAAGTTGATCCAAGCTACTTTAGTTAGATATTATTGTATGAACAAGCTTCATTGTATCAATGTATTCCAGCTTCCCTTTCTATTCAAGAACGCATACAAGGCAAACAAAGAAGTTTCCGAGCTATCTAGTAAGTTGTGAAATGCTCAGGAGGAGGTAGTTTTTAGATAAGAAAAGGGGTCCCTGTTGGAAGGAGGAAATCTCTGTATGCTGAGTTTGGAAGGAATAGTTGAGAGAGAAGCGAGGAGTTCTAGTGAATACCTCAAGAAGTGAGGTTGGTGTGTTTTTGGTTGAGCTTCGGGAGTGAAGTGTAGTATGTTCTGAAAAGGCTTGAGTTTTGAGCGAAGAAAGTATATGCAAGGGGAAGTCCAAGGGGACCCTTCGATAAACCTAATGAGATACTGTAGGGTGAGAAGGAAATAGGGTATTTTAGTAAGTTGACCATGTACGTAAAAAGGATTTGGTATATAACTTAGTATCGGGTCAGATCGTCTATATCCGAGCCTTTAAATGTAAATACGTTTGTTTCTATGTAAATAATTCATACATAAATTGTTCTGGTTGTAGCATATCAAATAAAATTACATTTTCTCGAAGTCTGTAAAAGCAGTGGTTGTATATCCATCAGCTTCTGGACTAAGGAAAAGTGCAACAGCCAGGGTTTGCCCAAGTGGGCCCGCCCGGGTTTTTTCGGGCGGGCCCACTTGAAAAAACCCATTGTGGGTTTTTTCAAATTTTCTCATGTTTTCACAACTGTAGCATTATTTAATCTAAGGTGTGAGAATAGGTGAAAACTGGAAAATTGGGTTAGTAGTCAGTGGCTGTTAGACAGGGTTTGATTAAGTGGGCCCAGCCCAGGTTTTTTCGGGCACGCCCACTTGAAAAATCCCACAGTGGGTTTTTCCAAATTTTCTCATGTTTTCACAACTGTAACATTATTTAATCTAAGGTAGGTATGAGAATAGGTGAAAATTGAAAAATTGGGTTAGTAGTCAGTGGCTGTTAGACAGGGTTTGACCAAGTGGGCCCAGCCCAGGTTTTTTTTTCGGGCATGCCCAATTGAAAAAACCCATTGTGGGTTTTTTCAAATTTTCTTGTGCTTTCACAACTATATCATTATTTAATCTAAGGTATAAGAATGCAAAGACAAATGCCAATTTAAATATATTTCAAAAGAACTAGATTTAAAGAAATAGCAGAGATAAAATGACCAAAAAAGGAATAAGCTGTAAAGAAGGAAGATTTTCATGCCTGTAATGTGTCCAAATGCTTTAAATCTTAATGTATGCAAAAAGACTACACTTGAACGCCATCCTGATTGTTTGCATTGTTATAGCTTTTAAGATTTATCATCCCGTTTACTATTATCCTTCTTCAATGTTCACTGAAAGTGTTATATAGGAGTTTTCAACACAAAAATGGTTTAGATTATGGCATTTATTTTATGGCAAAAAAGAGTGAAACATAAGTTTCCTCCTGGATTTTGTCAGTATTTCTTTTCTTTACATTCAGTACCAGCTATCTCTACTTCAATCGAACAATACTTTTCTGCATTTAATCTGGTTTGGAACGAGTTACGTAAACATTTTGGAGTTGATAAAGCAGCAAAACTAGTAATAAGTGTATCGCCATTTGCAACCTAAGTTAGGGATTGACCGAAGCAGCAATTTTGCCAATACCGAAGCTTCGGTCGAAGTGTACACCGAATATTCGGTATTCGGCAACCGAATACTTGAAAATTTTTAATACACATTTTTGCATATACTAACTTTTTTAATAAACTTTAAATGAAATGAAATTCTCAATAATTTAATTCAGTTACATTTTTATTCTTAAATCTAATTAACAAATAATTTAATGACTTCTTTCCACTCACAAATTTACTAACCCATCACTTATTTTTTATTATTTTATCAGTAGTCAATACCCAAAAATAACCTATGAAAGTATTGAAACTATGCAGGCTATTATTAAGGATAAGGATTGCCAAAAAAACAAAAGTTCATTCAAATAAAAAGAAACAATGTTGTTATTAAGCTGATTTACTGATTGTCTAATTATAAACATATTGAATAGGAATGTTCTCGAAATACAAAAGGTATCATATCAATTTGTACATTTAACTATTTTCTATCAAATTATTGATAGATATTTATATTTTTATTAATATTTTAACGCTGTGGTGATGAAAATTACAAATTTAGGCGATTTTGATATACCGGTTATAAAAGCTATAGGATAAGCATTGGGGTATACTTATTGGATGTGTGTATTTTCTTTAATAACCTTAGATATACAGATATGAACTCTAATATATTTATTTGATGTGTATATTAAAGAAAATACATATTAAATAAATTTAAATAAAAAAAACTAATATAGAAGTAATTAAAATTAAATGATAAGGGAAAGATATGCATCTTCCTTACTTTTTTTTTTCTCTACTTGGCAGTTGTTTTGATTTCACCCCTATGTAGACTATTTTAGGAAGGAAAAAGTTTTTTTTAAATAAAAAATGGCCTTTGACTTGTTTTTTGTACTGCAAGCTGAATTCTGAACTCATGCACATAATATTAAAACTCATTGTTTAGCCTATTCTACTGCTAAGTAAAAGAGAATTCTTCTAATTCTAAAAAAATACTTATCTGCAATTATTCGGCCGAATACTTAAAAGTATTCGGCCGGAGCCGAATATTCGGTTTACATGCCGAACCACCGAATACCGAATCAACTATTCGGTATTCGGTCAATCCCTAATCTAAATTTAATATTATCACTGACACCGACTTCCATGACAATCTAATTTAACATTTAATACTATTGCAATATATATGTAGCAAATTTTGGTAAAATTTTCAAATATATTATTACTCAATCCCATTTCTTAAGGGAAAAAAAAAAAAAAAGGGTCTGATTTCTGACTTGAAGTGAATGAAAGAAACTATATAAATTTAGCATGTTTAACTTAAGGTAAGAATTATATAAAGAAATCCAGTTGTGGTTATTCTTATTGCAGCAAACTAGTACCATGAGATACAGATGTACCTTTTAAATTAATTTGATTATTTTTCTTTTTATATATTTTTTGATAATTCATAATTAATGCAAATTATGCCCAGGTTTCACTGATAAATGGAGAATTTATGTATTATGTATATGAAAATTAGAAGTTTAAAGTGTTCTCCAAAAAAACTCAAAAGCCCGAAATAACCCGGGTTTTTTTTTCAGAAACCCCCGAAAAAACCCGGGTTTTAGACTAGTGGGCCCAGTGGGCTGGGTTTTTTCGAAAAAGCCCGGGTTTTTTCCAACCCTGGCAACAGCAGATTTGCTTGTACTGGAATCTGCCCATTAAATTTAGATATTTTTCCTGAATCTGATTTTTTTGCTTCTTATGTCACAGATAGACCAGATCTGGATCTTACAAGTTTGGCTTCAGCTGCATCTTCTAATCCATCTATCAGTGTATTGAATCTATCATCAACATCTCCAAGTTTCACAATTCTTTCCTTTTCCTCCGATTTTATTATATTCCATCTACAAGTTCAATGAATTCACATTTTTGGTATTTTCTACTCATAATTATTGCCTGTAGCTTGTAATAGCCTTTCTTTATTGCTGTAAGATTTTTAATAACACCCAATTAATGCGGGTCATACCTCACTCATAGTGGATCAAACATCCCTCAAGTAGGGAGGTTTGACCCGGTTTCTAGACTCTTGAAAAATCAATACTCAAAAAGATAGTTTATAATTTAAATAGAAAAGATAGTGTAAAATGATGCCAAACATTATAAGCTATCAAATAATGTCAATATGGAAATTTTATTATGTTTAAAAAAAAACAGAAAAATATTTTTGTAAAAAGTGGGTCAAACCTCCCATGTTTCCCCTATATTATAATAGTCCAAGTCATGTAACTGTCATAAACAATTACAGGCTGATCCCTTCGCTTTTCGTAAAAAAAGTTTCCATTTTGATTAAAGAATCAAAAATATTTTATCGAATAAAACTTGCCAGGATCACAAAGAATTCTTGGTATTTTTATGTTAGCCGGTTGCAAATCTCGCCAATAGCTTTTTTTTTTTTAACTCGCCAGTTAGCCTTTTTTTATTTTTCAAGTGGTAAATTAAAATGATACTACTTGGTTATCCCATTGACCAAAAATCTATGGCCAAATTATAAGTGGGGTTCCCGCTAGGCCATTTTTGAAGGGAGCAGCGCCCTGCCTTTTTTAAAATTGGTAAAATAAAACAAAAAAAAACGGTATTACTTGGCTATCCCATCGACCAAAAATCTATCACCAGACTATAAGATTAAATGCAAATAATGGCTGATCGTAAATATCACATGCACTTGGCTATAAGATTAAATGCCAATAATGGTTGATCGTAAATGTCACATTCACTTGACTTTAAGGATGTTACACGTGTTTACGTCATCAAGTATTTTTTATTTTGACATTTTATTTGTATTTTTATTAATGTTATACTAATTTATTTGTTCTTTCGTTATTTAAAATAAAAATTATGTCAATTTGTATAACTTGGAGATTTATATAATTTGGCGATATTGGTCGATGGGATAACTAAGTAGTACTATGAAAACATTGCTTTAAAGTTGAAATAAAATGTCATGATTAGTTGCATTATTTAATATTTGTTACATGATTTTTTGTACGACAATTGGCGAAAACCTCGTTTTCGAATACCAGTTACATTATATATTTTTAATCTATTTTCTATTATTTTTACAATGAAATAACAATAAATGAAAAAGTTTAATTTATAACTATAGAACAAAACAATTTATAACATTTTTTATAAATAAAAAGAAAACAAATGTACTAGCTGGGTTACCATGTCAGGCAAAATAACACCATTTTGGTGCCAAATATGTACCCCAGTGCATATATGACATCTGCGCCTAATATTTTTCTTTTCGTTTAAAAAAAAGAAAGGACTGAAAGCCATTAATTTTAAATGTTTCATTTTTAAATGAAAGTTTTCTATTAAATAAAATAATAAAATGCAAAATTACAAAAAAAGTAAATTGAATTATGAATAAAAGTAACATGATACATTTCTTAGCATACATTTAAGGAAAGCCAAACTGTACGCCAAATTAGTTTAAAATAATACCCTTTTCTAAAATATGAAAAAAAAAAATCTTTTATGATTAAAATTTGAGTTGCCATCATTAGAAAAAATTATTTAAAATTAGAAAAAAAAATAATATTTCGAAAACTAATTCGAATTTAAAAATTCTAATACCAGTTTTGAGATCTGCGGATCAATACAAAGTTTTAGTGTTAATTTCAGAGCATAATATTCCATATTTTAGGAGAAATCGCCATGAAACATAACCAGTTGTTTAATCAGTTGTTTCATATACCATCTTTGGGGCACTTTTTCCTGGTTCCACTAACATTTCCATTATTAAAAAATATTATATGTGATTTTTCGATGTCGAAATGGAGTTGTCAACATTTAACATGAAACAATGAAGCAAACTGTATGGTTTTAAAGAGGAAATTTAAAATTCTTTTAACTATTTTTAAAGTTTTGGAACAAAATAGCCCCTGCTAGGGGCTTCTTTGGTCCATTTACTTAGTTTCACATAAAATGAATACATTTCATATGTAAATGAATACATTTTTATGGAAATCCCCTTGAAATAGCATTTGCTAATAAATTAACACTGCAAACCCGAAACAATTTTTTTTTTTTTTTTTTTTTTTTTTTTTTTTAACATTTAAACACAATAAACCAATTGTTAATACAGTGGACTCCCTTAAATCTCCGAACCTAAAATCCGCAAATGCCTAAAATCCGCATATTTTTTCAGATGTAAACAATGAAATTTACAGTTAAGTTGCAGGAACAAAATTCAAGATGGCGCCAAAATCAACGACTACCGCTATGTTTTTTTTTCTAATTTTTTTGTTAATCATTCTCTATTGGTTAGTACAGCTGATTTATTACTAAATAAATTTACATTACTTTTGATTTTGATATAAATTACCATATATATATCAAAAATTCCAGGATTCAAAATGGAAAAATCAATGAACCGGAACGCAATTTTTAAGTTATTGTTCGCGGAATTTGTTTTTTAAATTATAGACAAATTTATTTCTAAACATACAATGCAGTATAAGAAAAGTATTCAATACTCTAAATAACAATGAAAAAAGTTATACATAGTGCTAAGAACGAATAATAACGCATCAATCTTATGATCGCTTTACCAGTAGATGGCAGCATAGGACTTTTGAAATCAAATTGAGCCGATTTCATCGGTAATAATTTAATATTTTTCTAAATTTTTATTTTACATAATTATTTTAATATTTACTTACGTTTAAACTAATAAATTATTTTAATATTTTACTTATTTTAATGTTTCACTTTATTGTAAGCATTCATTATAATTTCCCTTGCTTAACTACCAAGCAAATTAATGTTTAAAAAATGTAAACAAATCAATGACCAGAAATCCACAAAAGTCTAAAATCTGCACAACCTCTGGTCCCAAGCTGTGCGGATTTGAGGAAGTCTACTGTATTAAAGAAACAAGAAAGTTTTCATCATGTTATCCTCAGCAACTGGAACAAAAACAATTAATGTAACATTTCGCAACAGTAAAATTTGAAAAAAAAGTTACTTAAAACATGTTTTAAGAGATTTTGTTGTATAAAAGGTATTTCTAAGTAATTGGGGTTATTTTCAGACCAAAACAGGCCTGGCACAATGTAGCCCCAAAATACTAGTTTTTATGCCAGGGTCATTCCATGTCAAATCAACGTGGGGTCTGGACCTCAACATCTCAGATTTCCATAATTTTTGGTTTATAGTTTGTATCCATGAAGTATATGAAAAATCTAATTTTTTTTATTTTTTTTCCCTAGCGGATTTGTTTTTACGGAATTTTAAAAATTGCCAAAAGTACCAAATTTAACCAAACTCTCAATCACAAAATCCTTTACAATTCTTTAACAAATTGGGCTAGAGAGTTAAGTTATATCTCATTTGAAAGCTCTTTTTATAGGCTTTAATATGATATGCAACACTAACAATTTTGTGTATAATAAATATTTTGACAAATTTTCAAAATTTTTGAATTTAAATTTTTCAAAAACACCATCTTTATTTTTTTTCAAAAAAATATATGTTAATCTTTGACTTTTTGGCTACAAGTATGCCAAATTTCAAGATGGAGAAATGATGTGGTTTTGAACTATTAATTTTTAAATATGAGTTATACATGAAAAATTTCAAGTATCAGGGCAAAATTAACAATTGTACAATTTCTTTCCATATATAATTCACACTTCTTTTTCATTAAAAATTTCAGAGTTTGATGCTAAGCAAATTTATTTCTAAGGCATGAAAATTTTCTAAAGCATATTTCTCAAAATATAATTATATAATTTGCCCGTAAGGGGACTCTTCATTCACTTGAAAGCACCTGATCGGTAAAGTTAATCCTATGGGCAGGTTGTTTTCGAATTTTCCGTTTAAATTTGAATATTTTTAAATGATTTTTTTTACATAGGGATAGTTGATGTCGATCTCTCATATGTCTATTTTTTACTTTTTCGATTTTGGTTGCAGATTTTTTAATAAAGGTACTTTCACTTTCGGACCGGTTTCGAAAGTTACAGTACCTTTATTAAAAAAATCTGCAACAAAAATCGAAAAATTACAAAAATTCCCTATTAAAGATTGACCTCAGCTATCCTATGAAAAAAAAATTGTTTAAAAATATTCAAATTTAAATGAGAAATTCGAAAACAGCCTGCCCATAGGTTTAGCATTACCAAGCACATATTTCAAGTAAATTTGCCATCGATGCCTTAAATAAGTCTATCGAAATGCAGAAGATTCTTCCCTTTCCGCACCCATCCTCTCTACTTTCATGGTTTTCACCAAGTACAATTCCTGCTAAGAAAAGTCAGAAAGCTCTGAATAATCAGATGCATTTTGAGATACCTAAGCAGATTTTCATTGGTTCATTTCAAAATCGTTTCGCACATTCCCAAATCGTTATATATATATATTTTTTTTTTTTTTTTACATTAAGAAGGATAACTATTTAATAAACAAGTTTCATTTAATCAAATGCTTTAACAAAGAAGTCTTGAATTACTACTATTAATGATGTCAGAAGATAAGAAAGACTGGGCATTATTTTCTGTGAAATGCTGCAATCCCTATAAAGGTTGGTTGTATTGAGTTTTATTGCTCAAAATCCCTTTAGGGACATGCTGTGCCAAACAAAGAATAAAACAAAAGTGAGTTTAAGAAAAAGACATAATTAAATGAGTAAAAATGGAAATAGAAAAGCTATATAAATGAGGTAACTCATCCAGATAAATCCCTATAAAAAAACAATTCATTCAAAATCAGGAAAACTTAGGAATGTAACAACTTGGTAGTGCAGTTTAAGATTTAATATTCAAAAGGGCATGAAAATATGTGATGGCTGTAGAATTAAACTATCAAAAGATAGAAGTGCCAGGTCAAAACACTCTTCACTTACTTGAAATATGTGCTTGGTAATGCTAAACCTATGGGCAGGCTGTTTTCGAATTTCTCATTTAAATTTGAATATTTTTAAACGATTTTTTTTTTCATAGGATAGCTGAGGTCAATCTTTAATAGGGAATTTTTGTAATTTTTCGATTTTGGTTGCAGATTTTTTTAATAAAGGTACTGTAACTTTCGAAACCAGTCTGAAAGTGAAAGTATCTTTATTAAAAAATCTGCAACCAAAATCGAAAAAGTAAAAAATAGACATATGAGAGATCGACATCAACTATCCTATGTAAAAAAAATCATTTAAAAATATTCAAATTTAAACGGAAAATTCGAAAACAACCTGCCCATAGGATTAACTTTACCGATCAGGTGCTTTCAAGTGAATGAAAAGTCCCCTTATGGGCAAATTATATAATTATATTTTGAAAAATATGCTTTAGAAAATTTTCATGCCTTAGAAATAAATTTGCTTAGCATCAAACTCTGAAATTTTTAATGAAAAAGAAGTGTGAATTAGAATTATATATGGAAAGAAATTGTACAATTGTTAATTTTGCCCTGATACTTGAAATTTTTCATGTATAACTCATATTTAAAAATTAATAGTTCAAAACCCCATCATTTCTCCATCTTGAAATTTGGCATACTTGTAGCCAAAAAGTCAAAGATTAACATATATTTTTTTGAAAAAAATTAAAGATGGTGTTTTTGAAAAATTTAAATTCAAAAATTTTGAAAATTTGTCAAAAAATTTATTATACACAAAATTGTTAGTGTTGCATATCATATTAAAGCCCATAAAAAGAGCTTTCAAATGAGATATAACTTAACTCTCTAACCCAATTTGTTAAAGAATTATAGAAGATTTTGTGGTTGAGAATTTGGTTAAATTTGGTACTTTTGACCATTTTTAAAATTCCGTAAAAAATAAACCGCTAAGAAAAAAAAAAATTAAAAATTAGATTTTTCATATACTCCATGGATACAAACTATAAACCAAAAATTATAGAAATCTGAGATGTCGAGGTCCAAAAATTGCATTTTTCTCGTTGATTTGACATGGAATGACCCGCCAGCTTTATGAAAACTTAAACATTCTCTGCCAAAATAAAAAGTTAAAGGAAAAAATATGATCACACATGGGTTACCGTTTACTAAAGGTAATATTTTGACACTTTATTTGTAGCTCCTATCAAGATTGTTTCACAGTAGAAAGTTTGGAGAGTTAAAATCTACACACGAAAACAGTTGTTTACAAACACATTTAGTGTTGTCACAAAAAAAAAATAAATTAGCTCCAAACTATTCAATTACCCTATAGTAGGGTATAAAATATTTTTCAAGGGCAAAAACTCCAAATTATCTTGTATTGTTTGTTCAATACAAAGAATAAAAACTTTTTTTATGGGATGGACCAAAGTACGGTTGACGGTAGTCATTTCATAAATTCGTTTCATTAGAATTATATATATATATATAGGGTAGATATACATTTACAGTAAAAGTTCAATTATCTGACATTCAAATAGCCAGAAAAATTTGGAGAGCTTCTTTATTTTTCTCTTCCCATAAACAGTTGTTGAGTTTTTACTAAACTATTTTTTTTTTATTGTTTTACTTACTCAAGAGTATGGAATCATTATAATTTTAAAAGAAATATTTAACAAAGATTTTTATACTCGTATATTATATTTTTTAAATTACATTTACTCAAGAATACTTTACAAATGAATGTGTTTAGATTATCTATAGGTTAAAAAATCATTTTCTTGTTTCAGTGTTACATCGATGCAACTCCCCACCCTTCTTTCATAAAAAAATTTGTAGTGTTTAACTATCTGGACTTTTCAATAATCCGGCAATCGGCACTTCCCGAGAATGCCAGTTAGTAGTTGAGTTTTTACTGTATACACAAGCATAAAAGTTTATTAGGTTTGTTTTAATAGATGTTTACATGATTTGACGCCAAATCTTAACTTCTGAAGCCAAGCTTTTAAAAATTCGCTATGGCCCCAATTAGGGATTGACCGAAGCAGCAATTTTGCCGAATACCAAAGCTTCGGTCAAAGTATATACCGAAGCTTCGGTATTCGGCAACCGAATACTTAAAAGTTTTTAATACACATTTTTGCATATATAAGCTTTTTCAAAAACTTTAATTAAAATTAAATTCTTAATAATTTAATTCAGTTACATTTTTATTCTTAAATCTAATTACACAAAAAAATTTAATGACTTCTTTCCACTCACAAATTCATCAACTCATCACTTATTTTTTATTATTTTATCACTAGTCAATACCCAAAATAACCTATGAAAGTATCAAACTTACAAGTTATTATTAAGGATAAGGATTGTCAGAAAAACAAAAGTTCATTCAAATAAAAAGAAACAATGTTGTCATTAAGCTGATTTACTGATTGTCTAGGTCTAATTATAAACATATTGAATAGGAATGTTCTCAAATACAAAAGGTATCATATCAATGTGTACATTTAACTATTTTCTGCCAAATTATTGATGCATATTTATATTTTGATTAATAGTTTAACATTGTGGTGATAAAGATAACAAATTTGAGTGATTTTTAATTTAATGGTTATTAAAGCTTACAGAATAGACATAAGGGTATATTTTTTTTATTTGTGTATTTTCTTTAATATACAACTTAGATACACAGAGATGAACTCTGATATACTTATTTGATATGTATATTAAAGAAAATACACATTGAATAAATTTAAATTAAAGAAACTAATGTAGAAATAATTAAAATTGAATGATAAGGGAAAGATGCCCATCTTCCTTGCTCTTTTCCCTCTATTGTAGACAGTTGTTTTGATTTTACCCCTATGTAGACTATTTCAGGAAGGAAAAAGTTTTTTTTTTATTATTATTAAAAATGGCCTTTGTCTTGTTTTTTGTAGTACAGCTAAACTCTGAACTCATACACATACTATTGAAACTCATCGTTTAGCCTATTCTACTTCTAAGTAAAAGAGAATTCTTCAACTTCTAAGAAAATACTTATCTGCAATTATTCGGCCGAATCCGAATACTCGGTTTGCATGCCAAATCATCGAATCGACTATTTGGTATTTGGTCAATCCCTAGCCCCAATACTGGTAAAGTAAAAAAAAAAAAAAAGTTTTAAACAGTGAGGTTTGGGGAGTTTAGGAATAATCAGTTTAATATTTTTACTTTAAAAGTTTTTTTAAATGGAAATTTTAGAGAGATAAAAGTAAATGGAAAGTAGGTTTTTTTTTTGAGGTTTCAAAATTGATGGAGGCAACATTGATAATTTCCAATGCAATAGAAGCAGGGTTCGTAAATATCATGATATTTTCGAAAATATCAAAAATATCCGATATTTTGATATATATCCGATATTTTCGATATATATCCGATATTTTCAAAATAGTCAACATACTGCGGATAATGAATATTTTCAAGCATAATATAAATTAGAAACTAAAACAATAGTATTCTAAAATGCATTTCTCTCTTTTTTTCCTTCTTTTTTTTTTTTTTTTTTTACTTAGAACAAAATTGAAGATGTACTGATTGAAAACAGATACAATTTGCATACATTTTGCATATGTACACTATATTGCCATTAATGACTGGCAACTTTCAATTTTAGACATTTTGTCGAATATTTAGAAATATACTAGACAGATTCTTCTGGAATTTCAGGATTGAAAAGAACAGGTATGACCTCATATTTAGCAATGTCGATTTGATAAGTGGGGCAATTAGGGGGCCAACAAAAAATCAAAGAAAAAAAATAATACTTGGGATCACCCTGTAAAATAAAATGCACAAAATGATCTATCGCTACCAAATATAAATAAACAGACATTGTGCAATATGTGTATTCTTTTGTGTATGAATAGCATGTATATTAATAGAAATAGAGCGATTTATTTAAAAAAATAAAAAAATTCTTGCATGTTTTTTACTTATAACATGCAGGGTTTTCAAGCAAATTTAACTCTGTTTTCAAGAAATTGAAAACATATAGTAGAAACAATATTCTGCAATTGGAATATAAATATATTAAATATTTTAGGAAATATGAACAGTTGTACGAAATGATTTTTATCTGCACATGCGCGAACGATAACAAGGATCATTTTACATAATTTAATAGACAACTCTATGGAACAACTTATTAAAAAAAATCTAGTCAAATATCTTAAAAATTTAGAAAGATATCGGCATTAGAGTGAGCAAATTTTTAGTTGTTCTCTAAAAGCAGCTGAATGATAAGGGATTTTCCACAAATTGTCATTTTTAATTTTTTTTTTAATTTTCATTTTTTATTGATGCTTTAGTTCTTCTTGGATAACCACCAGAACGAGACTATACCATGATCAAAAGAAGTATCAAAATCGAAGCATTTTTTCCAAATCTACTCGTTGATACTCACTAAATACTAACTTTTTTCTGAAAGTCAGTTAATAAAAAATGACAATTTGTGTAAAATCCCTTATCATTCAGCTGCTTTTAGAGAGCAACTAAAAATTTGCTCACTTTAACGCCGATATCTTTCTGAATTTTTACGATATTTGACTAGATTTCTTTTAATAAGTTGCTCCATAGAGTTGACTATTAAATTATGTAAAATGATCCTTGTTATCGTTTGCGCATGCGCAGATAAAAATTATTTCATACAACTGCTCATATTTCCTAAAATATTTAACATATTTATATTCCAATTGCACTATATTGTTTCTACTATATTTTGTCAATTTTTCTGAAACCGGCGTTAAAGTTGGTTGAAAACCCTGCATGTTATAAGCAAAAAACATGCAAGAATTTTTTAATTTTTTAAAAAAAATCGCTATATCTCTATTAATATACGTGCTATTCTTACACAAAAGAATACACATATTGCACAATGTCTGTTTATTTATATTAGGGAGCGGTAGATCATTTCGTGCATTTTATTTTACAGGGTGATCCCAAGTATTTTTTTTCTTTGATTTTTTGTTGGCCCCCTAATTGCCTCCCTTAACAAATCGACATTTCTAAATATGAGGTCATACCTGTTCTTTTTAATCCTGAAATTCCAGAAGAATCTGTCAAGTATATTTCTAAATATTCGACAAAATGTCTAAAATTGAAAGTTGCCGCACATTAATGGCTATATAGTGCATATAAATTATAGGATTTGTATCAAGTATCGGGAAAGTTTTATATTTTATAAAATAAAATTTTAAATACAAAATAGTTTTTCTTTTTTATTGAAGGATTTTAACATAAATGTAAGCTTGTCTTATTGTTTATTCCCAAACCTGTAGTACAGTTTAGACTCAATTAAACCAAAATCAGAAGACTCTTTTTCTAATGATGCTGCCTATAAATGATTATCTAAATTACAGTTTCTCTTTCAATGGCTGTTCTGAATTAATTGTCTCTCATAATTATTAGTTCTACATTTAAAAATAAAAGTTTCAAACATAAAGCTTAGAAAAGATATTTGTAAAAAAAATTTCTTGTATTCTTTGCCTAGAAAAGTCACTGCCAGAGACAAAAGTTTTTTATCTACAGAATGGCACAGTCAATAACAGTTGAAAATTTCATTTACATTTGTTTTGACTGAAGAAAATATCAAAATTATTTTACACATTGATATTTTAAAAATAAATATCAAATATACAAAATATCAAACATCTTGATATTTTGAAAATAAATAGATCAATATATCAAATATACAAAATATCAAACATCTTGATATTTTGAAAATAAATATCAAGAATTTGAAAATATCGAAAATATCAAAAATCTTGATATTTTAAAAATAAATATCGGATATATATCAAGATATATATCATGATATATATCCATTGATATATATCAACGAACCCTGAATAGAAGTAATCAATATCAATGATCATTTTCAGATGTTTTGGGGGAAAAAATCACCAAGGTCACACCGCAGAACACAGAGACATATGTTTCGAGAGCTCTATAGTTCTTTTAAAACAATTTCCTGATATACACAAAGATGACAGAAGTGGTATAGTCACCAAAAATATCATTCAGAAAAAATAAATAACAATAAAATCAGATCCTTTTGGTAATAAGGAAACCTACATAACAGATTTGATTTTGATTTAGCTCATTTTGAAGTTTAGGGTAGGGTATTGTCTCTCTCTTAGTTTCAGACTTTCTTTTACTATTATCTAGCTGTTTACTTTCTTATTATTATTTAAATATTTCGTTTGTTATTACTGCTATATTAATAATTGCTAAAAAATGAGTTATAACACTAAAAAAAATTCCTTTGAAAATGCTCATGAAAATTAAATGAGAAAAAGTACTCAATTTCAAGCAGAAAACCTCGATTTATAATGTCAGTTTGTCCCCATCAAGCAAAATCTGAAATCATGATATTGTATCTACTTGATATTCACCATTACATTTAATCACATGTTAAAGCAATATAGTATAAGGCTTCATGATTTTGCTATTAAAATCAGATTCGGTTAAAATAATTTAGAAATAAATTTAAAGAGTTTACTCTTTAGTTGCGTTTTTCAAAAGTTAGGCCTAAATGCACCAGGAGATTATCACAATATTTTAGATCTTAATAGTAAATTAGACATATCAATATTTACAAACAATACCTTTAATGATGAAAGCTATGTGAATTTCAAGTAAAAACTTTTTGCGAAGTCCTGTTTAAATAGAAAAACGCAGAAACTAACTACACTAGCAACGGAGACGCCCAAAACTGCTAATGTTAGTGATGACGTGGTTGGTGGTGATGACATTGATGATTAGAAAAATTCGATGACAAGGAGTGTGTTCAGAAGTGCAATTAGCGCCGCGCGCGCACTCAGAAGTTTATGCCATGGAGTAGGTTATATCCAAGAAAGGAATTTTAAAATAATTCAATTATTTCATTATTTTTAATGGTTCAAAAAAGGTAAAACCAACGACTATATTACTTTATCCTTCCAAAACATGGTTTTCGTAACAGAAATACATGCCTATGTACACTCAAATAAAATCTAAAATAGTCGGGGAAAACATCACGTGACCTTCTTTATCTACTTCAGCCCACTTAGAATTTAAAATTAGTTAACCAACTGTACACAAACTCCGCGCGGCGAAATTTGACTTTCCATAAGACTTTTAGCATTAGTTCGAAATCCGACAATTTCATTGGCTGTCGGTGAACCGAACTTCTTTCCCTGAAAAGAAGAAATCCATTTTACGAGTAACAGCGCTGCTACTCATTTCATCAAATGTATTTCTTGATAATAATAACTTGATGCATTAAAAAAAGCTTATGTATTTCTCATACTGAGCACGGAATCAATTGTTATACAGTTAATAACATAATATATATTAATTATTAAATTTGATATAATTTCCTAGTAAGAAAATTATTAACAATTCTAAAACAACATTGACTTAGTTAAATTATGATAAAATAATGAGATTGTTATAATAAGCTGCTTAGAACTTTTTTTTCTTTTTTACTCAGATGTTTGCAATCAGTATTAAAGTTCTAGCAGCTTAACTAATCACAGATATATATATATATATATATATATATATATATATATATATATTTGTTTTTGTTGCATTTTTACCATACATTCAATTATTTAAAGTATAGTAATTTACTGTCTTCAATGGTTAAATTGAAGTATTGAAATAGAGTCATTGAAATATATATTATTAATGTAATTTATATATAAAGGATAAATAATTAATTTTTAAAGATCAATAATTTAATAATTTATTTCTGTTAATTACTATTTATATGTTACTGGAGTTCTAGCATAAAAGTACTTTTCATGAAAGTTTAGAAGATATTAAAATAAAATTTTAATAAATATATATTTTAAACACACAGTTTATATATGATGAGAATTTAGTAGTATTGAATATACAATAAAAACAATTAGAAAGCAGCTGATAAATTGATAAATATTTTTATATATGAAAGATAATACTTAATTTTTAGAAATGAACACTTTAATAAATTACTACTGCAAATTATATATATAAATATAACTTACTAAAGTTCCAACAAAAAATATTTTTAATGTAAGGTAAGAATATATTATTATTACATTATTATTAAAAAATAGATTAAATGAATTTTTTAATTTAATTAGTTAAATTTATTTAAAAAAATCTAATTGACAATTTTTTTTTTCAAAGGAACTGGTGATAAAGATCAACTGATTTTAAATAACTGACTTAAAGGTGTTCTCAAATCCAAAAAGGCAACTTTCTGACATAAGTTTTAATTTATTTTTGTTCGAAAATGCATGAAAGTAGCTGGTGTTGTTGTTCAGAAACTATGTAATTGAGCTGTTTTTTCCATTTTTTTTGCAAACGCAATAGATCTTTCAGAAAATAGTGTCAAAGTGGACGTTTTGAACAGAATTTCCGCGTCCGCGTGAAGGAAGAAAGAGCACTGAAGAGCAGGCAAAAAACGTGTTTGTCACACGATCAAAATCGCTTATAACTCAATTTGATCAAAAAATGGAAAACCAGTTCAATTCCAAATCGCTTCCATGGCCAGCCTTTCCAATTTTATACCTTTTCGTTAAAAAATGAATTTGTAAATGTGTCAAAACGTTTTGCGCTTGTTGAGCAGAGCAGTTAAGAACAGCCGTAAGAAAATATTATTATTACGCTTTAATTATTAAAGAAATTTATTTATTATAAAATACCGTATAAGTCATATGAATTTTAAAATTTAATTCAATTATCTGTATAACATTTACAATAAAAAAAATAGTAATATAAATAACAGATAAATTTAAAATGATCAGAACTTTATAAAAATCTAACATGAAAATACTTTTAATGTAAGCCTAGGAGATTTATTATTGCATTTTAATAAATGTTTACTTTAATTATTAAAAAGTAGATTAAATGAATTTTTTAATTTAATTATTTAAATTTATTTAAAAAAATCTAATTGACAAAAAAAATTACAACGGAACTCGTAATGAAGATCAGCTGATTTTAACTAACTGACTTAAGGAAATATTATTTTTACACTTTAATTATTAAAGAATTTCTTTATTAGAAAAATACCCTATGAGTCCTATGAATTTTAAAATTCAATTTAAATATTTGTGTAATATTTAAAATAAAAAATTATAAAGTAACCTATCATAAATTAATAAAGATTTTTATCTCTCAAGGATAATTTTAAAATAAAAAACCTTTAATATATTAATTCTGATAATTTTGCATTTATCTGTTACTATAGTAACAGACAAATTTAAAATGATCAGAACTTTATAAAGTTCTAACATGAAAATACTTTTAATGTAAGCCTAGGAAATTTATTATTGCATTTTAATAAATGTTTACTTTAATTATTAAAAAATAGATTAATTGATTTTTTTTTATTTAATTATTTAATTTATTTTAAAAAATCTAATTGCTAAAAAAATTTACAAAAGAACTGGTAATAAAGATCGACTGATTTTAACTAACTGACTTAATAAAAATCAAAACGAAACTCTAAAAAAGTGAAAACGCCAGAGGAAGGACAGAACACGCAACTTTAGTATTACAAATGCAAAATCTTAACCAGCCCTAGTCTTGACCATTGGGCTAGATCATTCATACATTTGAGATACCAAAATACCATGTGCGGGCTTTACAAATATTTTACTCTTGTAGTTGTCCTTTCAGGGAAAGAAGTTCCGTTTAATTTCATTGGCTATCGGTGAAGCGTCAGCCAATGAAATTGCAGAATTTCACACTAATGCTAAAAGTCTTATGGAAAGTCAAATTTCGCCTCCGCGCGAGCTGCTCAAAAAAATTGTGTGGGCGATTTGATCACGTGATTGTGCGTTGTTTGGTAGGTTGATTGATACAATTTAAGAATTCAACTGGTGATCTAAAAATTTTAACTTTTTAACAATTTTCTTTTTATTTATTTAAAAATAATTTATCAGTTGATTTATATCTTCCGTGATAAATAGAATGCTGTTAGTAAACCAAGATTGTGATATCAACATATGAGATTTGTTTGTAATCTACTATACTGGATGGATTTCAATGGAATTTGCACTGTTAGTTAGACAATTTTTCAGAGAAGGTTTTAATATATATATTTCTTATTTTATAATTGCATATTTTAATACCGTGTGGATAAGAAACCAAAATACATCATAAAACATGAGAAATAAATGGCTTTCAAAATTATGTTAGTATAAGCAAAATACTTACTCATACTTTCAGTAGAAAATTTATAATTTTTGAGGAAAAAATCATGAGAATGAGTAAAAGATTGTCCCAAAATCACGCAATTAGCTCAAAAATTAGTGCAATTTGTAAAAACTCATCAAATCTTCTAGCCCAACTGTGTTTCAACTAGGTAACTACATTCCTTTCTGTTGTGCTACAAGTGATCTCCAATTTTCAAAAGAAGATGCAATCCCTTTGGATTAAAATAGCTGGTTTCTCTTTTGGGACGAGAAAGGGACGTAGGGTGAAATTTTTGAGAAAGGAACAACGTTTTGGAGGAAATAAAGAAACTGGATATAGTCAGCTATTGATGGATAGGAATAGAGAAATTTAGGTCTGGTAGATGTATAATATTTTTATAGAACTGAAAAACACAACGACAGATTGAGTGTGGCTGATTTCTTTTTGTATTTCTTTTAATAATTTAACATGTTTACTGTTACAGTACTCAGAAACATAATCACCAAAACAAAAATTTCGTAATTTTTTTACTAAAAAAGGAAATGTCTCAAAAATCTAGAATTTCCCAACTCTAAGCTCAAATTTCCCAACTTCACATATATTGGGGGAGAGGCTCCCCCCCTAACCCCCCCATGGCGACGCCCCTGGTTCCAGGTAATTACAATTAATAAATAAAATTTAAAATAAGAGTTGCTTCTACAGTAAAAAGTAATTATTTAAATTTTATTTTATCGCAATTCATTTTGAAGGAATATTTCAGTAACGTTTTTAAAAAGTATTAGAAAACAAATTAGTATTTATTTAAAGAATATAATAATTTATTTATAAATAAAATTGTTAGAAGAATATTAATGTTTATTTTTTATCTTTATGAAACGCTTTGTTATCCATCGCTAAACTATGCAAAACGTATAGCAATCGCCCCCCCCCCTCTTTAAAATATTACAAAAAATGATACACATTTAAATTATTTTTTATTCCCCTTTTCAGTTAAAATATTAGTTTTCTTTTTCTTAAAAAAAAAAAATAAATAAAATAATACAAAAATTGATGTTCTTGGTTGTTTATTCTGTGATGTGCTTCATATTAAACGATATTTGTAAATATGAAATGTTTTCTTTTAAATGAATACGTTAATAAATCTTGTTTTGTACGTTTAATATATTCTAATCATCATATAAAATAAAGCAAATATGCATATGATAGATTAGACGATTTTAGGAAAAATTCAACGAAATGAAAGATATCCTTTTCACGCTGCCCCTCCTGCAACGTCTTAGCCAACCGACCAATCATCATTCGACAACGCCCTCAATCGCTCTGTGCCTGATGCTTTTTGAAATCGCGTGGCCGACAACCAAAACACTTGCTCGATTAAGATCGTAAAACAAATTTTCGATACAGAAATCGACTAGTAATTCAATGTTTGCCATGGAGATGAAGCATTGAAGCATCTACTAACTCAATGCTATATTGCCTTTATAGCAAATGTTAGATAATTATTTTTTAATTGATATCATTACTGAAAATTATGTAAGTATTATTGAATAATTATTATTATATTTTCTTATTATTATTATATTATATATTATTATTATAATTATTATTATATTATAATAATTGTTATACTATTTATCAGTAATATTAATTATTATTATTGGTTTAATGATTCTAATTGATTTCTATTTTAAGTTATTAAGATTTTGCGAAGACACCCGAGTTTGACGCGATGAACGACGAGGTGTAAAATTCGATTTTTAATTATGAGTCAAATTTTTCAAAAAGATTAATCGATTATTGGTTTTTAATCGAAAACTATTGTGTTTTGGCTACTAATGTTTTCGCCATTTTCTTTTTCATAGTGTTGGAACTTTTAAGTCTTTTTGTAATTTTGCACTTTCAATTTGTCACATCTTGATGCTTGATTATGGATCCAAAGAGACAAAAGTTGAGTCCAGAAAAGGTGAGCAGCTCATTAATGATTTTATTTAAAAAATATATGCATGTAGTTTTAGTTGCCTATGTAATAATACTGTGTCACATGGAATTCCAGGAAAACGCAGCTATTTTCAGCATTCATCCATATATAAATATTTTTTTTTTTTTAATTTTTTCAAAAAACTAATTGTAGTACTTTTCGAAATAATAATTGAAAATTAAGCATTAAAATCGTGGGGTATAAAAACGTGTGTCTAATATACATATAGAAAAAATCATGTACTAATAGATTGAAATATTATGCTTTATTGTATCATTTGTAATAATTTCAGTTTAAATTTTATTTTAAGATTTTTATTCTTTTGTGCATTGCATTTGTATAAATTTCTGCATCAAACAGAATAAAGTTGACTAGTAATTTGATCAACATTAGGTACTACTGCTAGATTTTTCCGGAGCGTCTTTATATTCTCTTTTGTTTTACCCAAATGCCTACAATTGCATTTTTTTTTTCCTCAACAGTAGTATCTTTTATATTTTTGCATCTGTAAATTAGAAGCTGTGTTTCGATTTTTAAACAATGTTTTGTTTTATGGTTTATTTCTTCTTGTATTTATGGTATTCTAAATTAATTAAGTGAAATACATGTATTCTGAAAGTATGTATTTGAAATTAAATGAGGGGATGGTCTATATTTTAAATTAAATGAATGCAAGGAATGCCTTGCGCATATCTTTTTTTTTTTTTTTTTTTTGGCACAAAAATTCCGTTTTTGCCAACTGGCAATTGTCATCAAGTGTTCACTTATAGTCATTTTAGGCTTAAAAATTTTTGAAAATACAGAAATTAAACATTAAAAAAAAGCATTCCAAATAAATTTTCAACATAAATCAGCATCCAAAAGGTTATTTTTAAAAAAAGATAGATTTCATGTTGAGAAAAATATTTCATAAAATAAAAACTTTGCCATAAATATATGAAAATACTGAGATTAAAGAATAAAAAGAATTAAAAAGTTCGTTTTTAAAAATATAAATTGTAAATTATTTCAAAAATAAGGCTTCTCTTTTACTCCAATACATAAAAATACTGAGATTAAAACATTCAAAATAAATAAAAATTTCATATTTTAAAGTATAAATTGTTAAAGTATTTTCAAAAATAGGGTACATGTATAATAAATTATTCCTCGTGCTTTTGCAATAATTTAACGTTTGTAAACAAAAAAAGGGTAATTCCATGCAGACTCTAGTAAAAAAAAGTTGAAAATATCAAAAGAAAGCAAAAATTTTATATTTAAAGAGATAACTTGTTAAATTATTTTCAAAATTAAAGTTTTAAAATGATAGAATTTATATAAAAAAAAGCCACCATTATACACAAAATGTTGAAAAATAGCAAAAGATTTTTCAAAAATCAAATAAATAAAAATCACATTACACTCCTTTTTTTCACATAACACCAGAGAAAGCAACAAAAACAAAATAATATTATATTTACTTAAAACTCCTATAGCACAAAATTAGCATTCGCCACTCGCCAGGCATTGAGTAACACTTAAAACGTGGCGATTAACTTTAGTGTACTCACTCGCTAAACTCAATGGGCACCACTCGCCAAATGCGATGGTTGAAAGATCGATGACAGGGACGAAAGGGGTGAAATTTGTTCGAAATTTACGGCATCCAAATCAGCAATTCTTCCGAACGTAAGAAAAGAAAGTAACAGGGGTGATACTGTCTCGAATTTTCCGAAAATTTAAGGCATTCGTCACAGAGTAAAAGAGGTGGAGGCGAAACTAATGTTGAAATTTTGCTATACAGTTTTTCTCCCGTTAGGTGGCGACACCGTAGAATGTAGGCTATCGGTCGATTGTTCTACAATGCTTTTCAATGGGAAAAGCACTGATTTTTAAAAATTTTTTAATAGAAAATTTGAATTTTAAGAAAGTCGTACAAGTAGAAATCTGATTAATTACAGTTTTCTTCATAAGATGCATATTTTTTTAAAGGCACTTGGCTTTTTGATTGCTTCTTAAGACACTTAAAATCAGTGATCATTCTGACAAAAAAAGCGAATGCAGGCCATTTATAAACATTGAATATTACGGATTATTCTGCCACGAAGAAATAAATGGACTTACGATTTTTAAAAATTAAAAGTATTATTCAATATTTTTTGGAGTAAATTTTAATCTCGCGTATATTTTATAACCTTTGAATAATTTAATAATTCATAACTTTTGATATCTATGCAATTAATAAATGTAGAATTAAAACAAATTTTTATCTTAATTATTTGGGAAAGAAAACATCTAAATTATAGGTCATTGTTCAGGAACTAGTTTTTTCAAAAGTCGTAAGGTTCGATTTTAATGTAATCTTACTTATAAGGAGGAAGGGGGGGGGGGTAGAGGACCAAAATTTCCAGATACGGGCCCGCCTCGAAAGAGAAACAATTAGGCTTGGACTGGGCGGGTGGAAAAACTAAAAGTTTGGCCCGGACTGGTCGGTTTGTATTTTCGCAGTTCATGCCCTGGCCTGCCCCATGCAAAAATCCATGAACAGGCCTGGTCTGGTCCGGGGGGAAAAAAAATCAGACCCGACTCAATCTCTACAAAAAATTCCGATTTTTCTTACATACAATTAAGATTATTTTCCAGAATACTTCATAAATATTTATGGAAAAATGTAACAGTATATTTTAGATTACTATATGCTTTCAAATCAGAGCATACAAAATATCAAATATTAAAAACCCTTTAGACTCATTCTTATGCAAAAATGCATGAATACAATATACATTAAATTCAGTAATACGAAAATAATAGGACTCCATCTTAAATAGAACGCAATCATCATGGCAACCTAAAATCATTACCTAGCATGGGATATCTTTGAATTAATTACGTGTGACAGGATTTAATAGAATAATCACCATGGCAACCTAGAATCATTACCTATCACGGGATATCATTGAATTAATTACGTGTGATAGGATTTAATAGAATAATCACCATGGCAACCTAGAATCATTACCTATCATGGGATATCATTAAATTAATTACGTGTGATAGGATTTAATAGAATAATCACCATGGCAACCTAGAATCATTACCTATCATAGAATATTATTGAATTAATTACGTGTGAAAGTATTTAATAGAATAATCAAAATGGCAACCTAGAATCATTACCTATCATGGGATATCATTGAATTAATTACGTGTGACAGGATTTAATAGAATAATCACCATGGCAATCTAGAATCATTACCTATCATGGGGTATCATTGAATTAATTACGTATTATAGGATTTAATAGAATAATTACCTATCATGGGATATCATTGAATTAATTACGTATGATAGGTTGTAATAGAATGAAGGAAACTTTTATTGAATTCTTTTGAAGTTTTGATTCCATTTTTATAGAATTTAACAGGAAAAAATTCTGCAATTTAAATGGTTTAATCTCAATTTAAATGGTATTTGACAGATAGGTACATATCAATTACCCACAGCAATTTTTAGTGTTCATTAAGCATAACACTTAAAAAACATATACACTAAGATCTATTTAAGATAAAAATTTCTCAATTTAAACATAATTACAAGCTAATAGCTTTATATTAAAGCCTAAAAAAATCTCTCACCTGTAAAGCACGGAACAAGCTCAATTTTATTTTCCCTTCGTTTTTTCTTTTTTTTTAATGTCACTAGTATAACCTGTTTTCAATCCAGGAACAAAGCACTTATACCCCATCTTAATTTATGCTTTGTAATATCAATAATAAAAAATAAACGAATAACATAAAATATTTTTTAATTCTAACGTACGGCTCTTATACATACAAACATATGATATTCAGCTAAAAGAATGGCCAACATGCGGACTGTGGCGCCCTCATTATTTACCAAAATGTAACATGCGGTTTCGGCAAGTAATGCCTATTAAGTTTCCCCTCCACCTTTTTTACTCCGTGCATTCGTTTCCGAAAAAAAAAAAACGATCATCAGTCCGAAAATTCGGACATAAAAATATCGCTAATTTCGATATGGTCGCCGAAAGAAATCAATTTCGTCAATCTTTCGTAGAAAAAAATCACCCATTCCGTCAAAGAATCGCGAAAAAAAGTGAATTTTGCCCAAGGACCACGCAAACGCTAATTACTTCAAAACATCGCGGAAAAAAACGAAAAACACAAATTTCGTGAAAAGATCGCGGAGAAAACGCAACTTTCGTGACTAGATCGTAGAAAAACGCAAATTTCGTCAAAAAATCGCGGAAAAAACACAAATTCCGTGAAAAAATCGCGTAAAAAACGCAAATTTCAACAAAGAATCACAAAATTCTTCAAAGTATCGCGGAAAAATGTAAATTTCGTGAAAAGATCGCGGAAAAACGAAAATTTCGTGAAAAGATCGCAGAAAAAACACAAATTTCACAAAAAGATCGCGGAGAAAGCGCAACTTTCGTGACAAAATCGCGGAAAAACGCAAATTTCGGCAAAAGATCGCGGGAAAACACAAATTTCGAGAAAAGATCGCGGACAAATCGCAAATTTTGTCAAAAGATCGCGGAAAAAACACACATTTCGAGAAAAGATCGCGGAAAAAAACGCAAATTTTGTGAAAAGATCGCGGAAAAATGCAAATTTCTTCAAAAGATCGCAGAAAAAACGTAAATTTTGTCAAAAGATCGCGGAGAAAGCGCAAATTTCGTCAAAAGATCGCGGCGAAAACGAAATTTCGTGAAAAGATCGCGGAAAAAACTCAAATTTCACGAAAAGATTGTGGAAAAAACACAAATTTCATCAAAAAATCGCGGAAAAACGCAAAATTCGTCTAAAGATCGCCTAAAAACGCAAATTTCGTCAAAAAATCTTGAAAAAAATGCAAATACTTTCAAAGAATGGCGAAAAAAACCCCACAAATTTCGGTAAAAGAGTAGATAAAAACGCAATTTTATGAAAAGACCGCGGAAAAAAACGCAGATTTCGTCAAAAGATTGCGAAAAAACGTGAATTTCATTAAAAGATCTCGAAAAAAATGCGAGATTCGTTAAATGGTCGCAGAAAATTGCATATTAGTTAGTGCCGAGGGCGGTGGGGTCCCCCTGTGCTGTAACCTTTCTGAAAATTTCCTGAGAATTTATTTCATTGCAATTAATAGTAAAAATAAAAATTTTCAGTTGAGTGTAATCATATCGAATGGTAAGTAATATATATTAGTAAATTGCAATGTTGATAATTCGAAAAAACACAATTTTGTATGGACCGTACATAACTTTCTTACTGGCCAGTGAAAAAAATCAGTGTACTGGCCAGTGTCCAGTGGGTAAAAATGTTAATTTTGACCTATAAAAACTCCTCCCACTTAATTTCTCTAATAATATCCAACAATTTATTAGACACATTTTACATTTTTGTCTGCAATCTCTATCAAAAAGATACATAGCCATATAATAACAAAAATTGGTTTGACGATTGTACATTGGCAATGTTTCTTTTATATGCCACCAGATACTTTCTATGGTGTTATTGTGGCAACATGTCACAGGGTTGACAAAATTTATATTATGGTTCACTTATAATAAATTATAATGTTATGTTCCTAAATTATCATAGGCCTTTGACGAATCACTATAAATCTATGTACCTTTTTCAATGTTCAGTACATTCCCTTAAAGTAACCTCTGTTCTGTTCAACCAGAAACATCTAACCAGAACCTCTCTTCACACCTCCAAAATCCCACTGTCCTTCAACTTCATGTTCTCTGTTATGCTTCCACTTTCCAAACTTCGACCCTCTAACTTCAACAATATCACCAACACCTCCAATTTTCTCAGATTTAGACTCGATAAACTCGAACACATGCTCATTATTAAACTGTCTCAGATCTGCCCTTGTATTGCTAGCAAAACCCCATTGATCCTTAATATCATGCATTTTAACTTCAATAACAATTTCAAAAGTTAACAAAAATATCTCTTCTAAAGTCACTAACACTAAAACAAGAACCATGTATAAAAGACAATTCCTTACCACACTCCTTTCTCCATGCTCTACAATCTTCATATTCCTACAAGCACAAGAAAAACCATCAGACACCGTTATACAACACTTCATTTCACCATTACAAAAAGGACAAATCATGCTTGATATAATTAAACCAACTTCCCTCAAAAAATTGGAAAAACCTATCCCTGATAAACTTAGTGCAAAAATCAAATATGCTTACTCCCTCGTCAATCTGTTCCCAAAATAGGACTAGTATAAGAAAGTCTAAACAAACCAACTTTAGATTTCAAAGTATCTGAAAATTTTTAACATCACTAACAACAGGAAGACTAACAATAGGACTCATATTCAATAAATGCAAAAATAAAATCAAAATAATAAAAGTTCAGAAAAATACAACATGATAACAGAATCATATGCTGTCACAAATATGAGTTCACACCAGAAATAACTGCACAAGGCGAGCTTCAGATATGAATTGTCTAAAAATCAACAAAACAATGAGGTCGAGAAATCTGGAATTTGAGTTTTGACTTATTTCATTGCTCTTGAAGGGCATTAGAAATTTCTAAACTCGTTTGTGATGAAGTTGTTGAAAAAAGTGGGCCTTTAAGTGTTTTTTTATTGTAGTGTGATGCCGACTTTTAGTTATTGATTTCATTTAGAGTTTATTCTAGAAAAAAGTGCAGCATGGCAGGGAAAAAAATAAGCATGGCAGAGGAAAAATGGCATGATGGGGGAAAACATGGCATGGAGGAGAAGAAATAAAGAATCATGAGACATTGAAAATGGCATTGAAGAAAAAAAAGCATAAATAATACTAAAAAATAAGTTTGGCAAACAAAGTCATCTGAACAATATTGCAAAAAAAGTACTTAACTCCAACCCCCCCCCCCCCCTAAAAAAAGACCCTTGATAAATCTAGTTACTCCATCCATTGCAGGACTCTACTTTTAAGTATTATTTAATTCAAGGGTAATAATAAATTAAAATGAAGATGATCGCAAATGTACTTATGAAAAAAAGAAATCCGACCCGAGGAAAAATCTGTTGTCTTACGAAACTTGAGATTTGTTTCCCACGATCATTTGATGAAATTCGTATTTTTTTACGTGCTCCTTTGACAAAATTCGCATCTATTTTATATACATATGTTATGGTCAATTTGATTAATTAAAATTATTAATAATAATCAGTTATTTATTTACCAAATAATATCCAAATAAATCAGTTAAATGTTTATTTTAGGAGAATTTATCAAATTAATTATATAATTAATTAGGGTCAGATGGGGTAAAATAGGTCAGAAAACAGCACATTTTACAATTGCACCTTTATAGGAAAAAAAATAATAATTCCACCACTGAAAAAACAGCTCAGAATATGCAAATGGACACTTCTTATTACATTTTAAGAGAAATATTTCTGAATTAATAAATTTTTGGAACTGATAAACAAGATTTAAAATGTGTTGTTTATGACTTGTTTTACCCCATAGGGTGGGGTAAAATAAGTCAGTAGTGGGGTAAAATAGGTCATGCTAAAAACAGATTTTATTGCACAATTTATTGAATACTATTTATCTAAATATGCACCTAAATGTGAAAAGAATGAGGAAGAAGACTTATAGAAAAAGTACTGTCCCCATGTGGTTCATTTCAGGTTCTAGAAGGACCTGAAATGTGAAGGACCAACTATTTGTGATGCACCAACTTCAGATATATCATCTATTTCTGGGAACCCAAAGTGAGAACTTCCACTTTGCTTGGCAATTTTTACAATGTAGGCATCATTAATTTGGGAAAGTATGATGCCATGAAATATTTTCTTTGTTTTTTCCCCCAAAAAATTACTTGCATCCAGGAATGATCATTATCAATCTGCTCTGAATCAGAGCATGTTGTATTTTCTTCTGAAGAAAAATTGGCATTTTTCTTCTGTTTCTTTAGAGACATCTTAGTTGTTTTATTTTCCCCGTGGACTTTTTCAGCATGAAGTCTATCCAGTGTTGTTGCAGTTGTGAGAATTTTACCAGTTCTTCTTTTCACATGAGTTCTTTTTTGGGGGGCATTCTTCACTGCATCTTTGCAAGATGTTGATGGTGCTGGTGATAATGTGCTTATGATTGCAGCTTCTATGTATTTAAAAGGAGAACCTAAACTTGATTTATCTTGTTCCCTGTATAAAGATACAGATGGTTCATTTGTTGTTGAGATCCTAGATGAATTCACAACTACATTAAAAGTTGACACCACTGGTTCAACTACATCAGTTTGGTTTGGCTTTGCAGCATAGTTTTCTAGAACTTGTTTGTACACAACCTCTTTCTTAGGGGGAAACAAACCACTTCCTTTAAACCCTCCAACTGCATTTTCTGATGGAAGATTTTCAAACAGTTTAACAATGAAGGGAAAATGGCTTTTGATACGTTCTGCAATCAACTCTCCTGATACCAGTTCTTTAGAACTCTTTTTCATGACAACTTTAGAGGCCCAAAAACACCAAAATCAAGAGGCTTTAGGGCATGGCATGTGTTAGGTGGGAGACAAAGGAGTATTACCTGATTGTATGTTAAATGGCTCCCATGACCATCAAAGACTTGCAAAACTGGACGTGCAAGTTTCATCTTTGATATGGTATCTATAAAGAGTTCGATCCATTTTTCAAATATATCATCTTGCATCTGCCCTAAAGGACTGACTGCAAAAATTTCTCCATCTGGACCACTTTTTGTCCATGTATCATACAGATTCTTGCCTTTATACACAGTTAAAGGTGCTATGTATTGTCCAGTCGCTGACACACAGAAAAGAACTGTGCACATTGTTTTGCCACCAATAGCCGCCACACCATGAAAAAATAGAAATAGAACAATTCTTTTAAATTATAGTTGAAAGCAGCATTTTTAATTTTGTTTCAGTCTACTTTAAAATCAGAACAAACATATTTATCACCATAAAATTGATTTAAAAAGAAAAATTGCAATTATATACATTGTGTATGATAAGCCTAACTTGCAGCAAAACATGACCTATTTTACCCCACACAGGTTTTTTTGTCCTAAAATATTTATTTTTGCAGTTATATTTTTAAAAATGTAGAGAATTAATCTTGATAAAGTACTTTATCTAATAGAATTATTAAAAAATGTGAACTTAGCTCTAAATTTTCTGAAATCAAAAGTTTTTATGACCAACACATGCAAGCTTCGAGGACAAAAATATCAAATTGTTATAAACTGTAACTGCAGAGTAAAAGTTGAAGTTAATTTTACATATAAAATAATGACAAGTATCAGTATTATTATATAAAAATGGCAACACAAAAATAAAAACTCATTTGTTTATTTTTTTAGAATATTTTCAAAACTGACCTATTTTACCCCATGACTTATTTTACCCCACCTGACCCTATTTACCAGACAAGTTCAGCTAATGTAATAAATTTCTATTCATATATGTTAAAATTAATTTAATAACTCTTTGCTAAAAGTATGCATTTTAAGCTGTATTATTTATTCTTCCATTTTTGATATTTTTCACCATTGTTTGAAAAAATTGCAAATAGATTTTGCAAAATTCCCCAAAAGAAAAAAATTGTGGGCTTTCTCAAAATTTGCAATATCATGTATATTTATTTACAAATGCAGAATATTTTCCTAAATTCAGACTTTCTGTGCCTGACTTAAAGAAATTTGAATTTAATATTGTAAAAAAATAATAAAATTTGAAACACGTGATAGTAGTCTGTTTCATGCTACTCGATTATCCCTTCGACCAATTTCGCCATATTATACAAATCGCCAATCTATATATCAAATTATACAAATGGAAGTATATTGCCATCCTAAAATTTTTAGAGAGGAAAATTAATGAATTTAAATTTTAAAAAATCACTAAAGAATAGGGTTACTTTGATGATGACGTTCACTTATGGGGTAGTGACATACCAAATATAAAATTTGATTTACTTATAGGATTTCAGGCAAAAGGATACTAATAGTTTATTTAAATCAGAATTATTATATTAAACCATAAGCAAACAGATATTTCTAAGATATTGTATTTGTGAATAAAATGTAAATATTTTAAATGTCTTAATCAAATTTATTTAGGGACGCAATAAATATCAAATGAATATCAAAATGAAAATTGTAAGGAACTTATTGCTCTTTATTTGATCAAAAAACGAGATGGATATAACTATAAAATGTATGTAAACATTCAAGGCCGTAGCTAGAAAAATATTTTGTAGGGGGATTTGATCATTATCTCATTTTGGATTTTTTATTTTCAACCGAATTTCTTCTGGTGGACTGATAGCTTCCATTATTACGAAGCAACCATTATAAATGAAGTGTTAGGTGAAAATGAAAGAGCAGCCGTATAAAGCTAAAACTCTGATTTTCTGGTCAGAATGGGAAAAAAAAAATGGCCATAATTTATTTTGAAATTCGATTGAAAAAAAAAACTGTTTAATACTTTGAGCAGAAAGAAGAGGCTACAGCTGCAATTTTCATGACCCTAATAGAATCACATAGCTGCCAATTTGTATGGTTTTTTTACCTCTAAAATTTAACACAAAGTCATGCCATATTTAATCGTTGACAATTGTTAGATTTTGGCAACTGACTTAGGCAAAATTTACTGTTAAATTTTAGTGGTAAGGAAAAATCTTACACATTGACAGATATGTAGTAGCGTAATACTACAGCAAAAATTGACATTCAACAAACCAAAAACTATCAAGGGCTTTTTCAAAACAATTTCATTCCCCGTTTTCAGGGCCGTGCGAAGAGAAAACTGCGCCCGGGGCAGCGTGTCAATTTGGCGCCCCCCCCCCCCCCTCGTTCAAAATTGATAAAGGGTAGAAACAGAAATAAATTATATTGTATAAATATTTTGCATTTATTTTAGAACTTTAAAAGATTTAATTTTATTTCAGAAATTCCAAACAACTAAATAACAGAAAAGAAAACTGCACTTATTTGTTAATGAAATCATGATGCTTTGCGACAGATTTTTCTTAACCTTTCTCACATATTTTTCTACCCATTTTTAGTTTTTGTTCGTCTTTAAGCTGCAGAAAATGGGTAAAAATCACTAACAACCAGATTGGAAACAAGTGGTCCCTTCAACCAATAAGTACTATTAAAAAAGCAAAACAAACAAAAAACCTGCAGAACATAATGTAAAAGATAAAAATAAATTATAATTTCAGTACATTAATTAAGGAAGATAACTGAAACAATGTTTTAATTAATCTAAAATATAATATCAGGCAAATACATTTACTCCCATTTTATTTTTCTTGCATTCAGGGTAACAAAATCATTTATTATTTTATGTGTAAAGATTGTGACACACTGAATTTTATAGAAAGTAAATTCACGTTGCTTAATCTCTCGACTCATAGTAGATCTTAAGTAGTTTTTTACTATTTTATTGTTACTGGAATACTTTCCATGTTTTTGTAATTCCTTGTTTTCCCAAAATTAAAATTATGGAGCAATTAAAGGATTTCTAAACGATCCATTTTATAAAAGTTCTTATCAATGGTAGAAATAGGGTTTTCGCATTTAAAACCTCGCTTAACAATTCAAGTCCATTCAAGGCAGCAATAAAGGGCATGGTCCAGGCAATATTAACAGATTTTCGATAACTGATTTTAGATTCGCATCAGCCAGAAATTCAAATTGTTGTTTTACATTTCTCAGTTTCTTAAACCTCCAGCTCAGTTGCACGGTAAAGTGTCTCTACGTAACACGAAATCCTTCACATTCATATAAATTTCCACTTTCATCAGGAGCTTCGTAGTCAAATTGTTCTGCCAATTTTACGTTTTCTGTTTTGCTCAAATAAAGACTCTACATTTACAGACATAACCAAATCTTCGCTTTCTTGTTCAAAAATTTCCTCTCTTATTGTCTGAAATGTGTTTTTTAGTGTTTCAATCAGTTTGCTGGCGATCAAAACATTGACAGTTTTTTTTTCTTCTTTTTTTTCGTGAGAATAATATTAACTTTTTCTATTTCATTTAAAATGCTGTGACAAACAGGCCGTAAATAAAGGTGAATTTTGTTTATTTGCTTTATTAAGCTTTTTGCTCTTGAGTAAGTTTACTCATTTTACTTCATTTCTATAAGGTCTTCCAGAGCTTTTAAAATCTGTGGCAATTGTTTGTAAACTGCAGATATAGCTTTATTTTTTCATGACCATAGAGTATCGCAATGTTTCTTTAAATAAAGTGATAAGTGGGACATAAGTATATCCCATCTTTCAGTAGAAGAGAAGAAAAAACAAACGCATTTTATGCAGTTCCGGACATTTTTAGACATACACCAGCAGCACGAACTCAAAGTTTAGAGAATGTACAGAACATGGTAAAAAAAAGACGAATTTATTTACTTCGACGATTCGAGCTTACAAAACATTATATTGGGAAACCATATTTGCACCATATCACAACATTAAGCTCTGAAGGGTTGATATTGGTATTGTTTATGACGGCCATTATCTACAAGTTGGATATAGTAGGCCGGAGTGGGATGGGAATGTTTTCTGTAAGGTCTTTCTAAGAGAGCCTAACCCGTATTTACGCAAGGTTAGAAGAAAACTACGGATAATTTCGAACGATTAGGCTGGCGTGCGCTATTGGGTCGAACTCAGCACCTCCCATCTACCGCCTTTGAGAACAGAACCTCTCGTGCAGCTGTGAATGTCGAGATTGTCGGACATTAGCTTATCTTAAATTTCTTATGCTAATTTTTTCTCTTTTTTTTTGACTTGATGTAGTCAGGAAACCTTTCCACGAATGAAAATTTTCTATTTTCGGTATCTTATAATTTGCGTCATTTGTTCTTTGTCAGGTGTACTGGATTCCTAAACTGGACTGTGTTTAAAATTCAGTAACTTGCAAATGGTTACAATTATTAAAAGAAATTATTGCAGGAGAGTTATGTAAGATATTAGAAGTATTTTTACTGCGGTTCTCGGTTTTAGTTCCAAATAGCAGAGCTAGATGGCAAGCAATAAGCGCTCAATGGAGGTCTAAACTGAAAAGCCCTAACATCATGCAAAGAAAAAAGGTTAAATATATAGAATAGGCCCCTAAAAATAAGATTGTATTGGAGAATGAGACCCATTCCATACATTTAACCTCCTCTTTTCACATCAGTGTTGGGCGATTTCGGTTTTGGTCTTAATTGAGCACCTGTGGCGCTAGATGTTGTCTTTATAGTGCATGTGTGGTTGTATATTGCTGGCATAATTGTCAATTCAGTATAAACTTGATTGATTTTCACGAATATGGTTTAATAAAGTATACTGCTGTAACCTGAATTGACTATAAACCTGTTTAAATCTTCAACAAATCATCGATATTTATGTTGTAATGTGAAATTGTAAAACTGCAGTATAAGAATAGAAAAAGTCATTTGTAACGCGAGCAGCTAGTGGATTTGGCCTGCCCCTCGGGATTGCACTATCACTCTAAAGCGTAAGCTGAGTTCCCGAGGTGGTCATCCCTGCTTGCAGCGGCATCTATAGTTGCTATTTGAAACTACAGCTGGGAATCGAGATATAAAAAAAAATACTGTCATTTTACATTACCTTCCCGCAATTTTCTTTTTTAATAGCTGTCACCATTTACAGGTTATTGAATTTTAAAAACAGCCAGTCCATTTTAGGACACTCGGTATATGGAGTGCGACCGAACGAAATTGAAAAATACCTTGCTCTATTAATTTCTTCTACAATCATTTTTCTTACTTCATTGGCAAGAAAGTTCATAATTTCATCTTGAATACATTTTGCCATTTATCTTTTCACTTTCAATAATTTTCACTTTAGCTCTTTTCAAATTTTCTGCCGATTATATGATTTAATTTTAAACGTCTCTCAAGTTTCTTTTAGCGAATGCATGCATTCCTGTGTTCTAGAGCATTTTTATGCTCAGGAATTTTAGGATTTAATTTCTTCCTCATGAAAACCCACCATCTGGATTGGCTAACTTTGGAGGGCGATCATGATAATTGGTGAATAGTAAAAAGAGAAAACAAAATATAGTGATTCCCTTAATTAAGTTATCCAATAAGCCGCAATCACCGTTAATAATTTCTCCACTAGATATAATTTTCTTGAACGTTAGTTTGGAAAATTGCCGTCCTTATGCAATCGCTGATTTCATGTAATCAGCATTTTCATCCTGTGCTGGACCTTTTTTTAACAGCAAAGTAATGACCGAATGACTATAAGAAGGATCCCATAGTGGAATCAGAATAGGTTAGCAATTCATATTCACTGAGTGTGGCAGGTGGCAGAAACTTGCGTATACGATGTAAAGGGCCCACAGAGTGCAAAAGTTTAAGAAACACTCCAATAAAATATCACAAAAGCATATTATAAAATCATCAGATCTAAAGTGCTCAATGAAAAGTAAATGTGAATAACGCAATAATTTTTAAATGAAAAATGTACATACTTCCATTGGGAAAAATATTCCCGATATGTAAATATATACATTTAGTTTTACAAAAATATAGAATATCGAAGAGTGAAAAAAAAAATTCCAATGAAAATGATCGACGACAATAAAAAAAATGGAAATTGGTAGTACAAATTTGGCGCCCCTAAATTTCCGCGCCCGGGGCGACCGCCCCCTTCGCCCCCCCTTTCGCACGGTGCTGCCCATTTTTCTTAAAAGTAACGGAAATGTACATCAAAGAAATCTTGCTAGTACCATAAAAATGAATAAATTAGGTGAAAATTTCTATTTCATCTCCTTAGTTGATGACGATTTGTGTAAATCCGGTTTATCCGAGGTGAGCTTGGTCCATATTATCTCTTATAACAGGGACTCCACTGTAGTTGATTTTCGAATCTTGATTGTTTTGAGTGATAGTTAATGGTATATTTATAATCATCTTGACAGAAATTCCTGGTGATACCACCCCCCCCCCCCCCCCCATTGGCTACGGCCTTGTAAACATTAGATATATGCTTGAAGCAAGAAAAAAAAAAGAATCAAAATTTGCAGTAATTTTAAATAACAAAAGAACAAATAAATTAGTGAAATATTTATAAAAGTACAAATAAAACATCGAATTAAAAAGACTTGATGCCGTAACAAACAGTTGGTAACATGTTTACTGTCAAGTGAATGTGACATTTATGATCATCTATTATTGGCATTTAATCTTGCAGTTTGGCAACAGTTTTTTTGGTCGACATGATAGTCAAGTCTGTTTTTTAATTCTAAAAGTATATGGAAATATTTTTGAATGAATTATAAAAAATCCTGTCTTTCAATTTAATTTGCTGCTTTGGTTTTTATTTATTATCATATGCACGATAAATCACCAAAAATTTAACATAAATGAAAGACACTTGAATGTGACAAACAGTCATAGTTAAAATTTAAAACTGGTCTGTAAATACAGGTATTTGGCCAAAAAAATTTTGTAAATATTTGCTGAGCTATGTGTAACCCCTCCCCCCACCACCTCCTGAACAAACATATCTATCTCAAAATATGAGTAAATTTAAAAATTATTGATGGTCATTTTCTTTTGTAACAAATGAATATTTTTTTTATTAAACATTTCTTAAAAATTTATTGCCAGAAGAAAATAACATTCATCTATAAACTTGTTGATTTCAATTGATTGAAAATTAGCAAAATTAATAATGAAGTAATTATTTCAATCAAAATGTCTGACGATGAGTTTAAAAAAAAGTTTCATTTCTTTTCGAACCTTGGTAGAATAGAGATAATAGGCTAGACAAGAGAAGAAAATTTTTGTGCATATTTTCTGCCAACCTATTCACAATCTGCACAAGCAATTTTTTCAATATTTATACAATTCGTTTAATATAAAAAAGCCATTTGTCTAAATAAATAGTTTGACGAATGTAAAAAAAAAAAAAAAAAAAAAAAAAAAAAAAAAAAAAGTAAGTTATTATGTCATAACATTTCTGGTGCAAGATTTCCATGTGAAAAATGAAACTGAAATAAATAGCTTGAATAATTTTTTAAAAATCTGAACATTACTGGAAATATAATGGACGTCAGCAGGTGAATATATAGCATCATATAATTTTGAAAAAACGTATTGAAATATGATAAAAACACGATTATGGAAATATTGTCATATTTTAGCATTTTGAGGTTATCTGAATTTGTTTTCGCCATTTTTAAATCTATTCCATATACATACGTGTCTGTATGTGTATATATTAGAATTTCCACAAAGGTTTAGGTCCCTAGAGCTTATTCTTAGTGAAGAACTAAAATAAAGATTTGAAATTAAAAAAAAAATAAAATTCATAGAATTTTTGTACTTGTCATTTTTCTTTAATCATGAAAAATTTATTTAAATAACAAAATATTCTTAAACTACTTTTCATCAAAGGGTTTTAATCTCGGTGTGAATCCAGATCACAGATTATATTTACTAAGTAAGTAGGTAGTCTGTCGTCCGGATTCTTTTTTTAAAAAGGGGAAATTACTTAACACAAAATCGTTGATTTTTCAAAACAAACTTTCTTAAAATTCCGGGTAACACCTGGAACTTTATCTAGTAATAATAAAAATAAAGGATATTTTAAATTCTCTAAAATTTTCATACATATTTATTTTCTAACTAATTTATATGTTACTCTGTGTTTTCTGACAATGAGAAAGTATATGTAGGAAGGAAACATGTTTGTTGTGAAATGCATATAAACATTTGCTTCTGATATGTAAAAGTTGCTGATAATCTTGATGCAGTTTAATAATGGTATAGAGTTATATTTTCCCCTTAAAGCAGTTATTCACATATCTTTATTTTTAGTAAATTAAAACTTGTCTCACTAAGTGTTTCATTTCAGAATGATGTCCAAAAGGAATGCCAAGATGCAAAAATAACAGCTTTAGAGAGAAAACTTGAGCACATGGAAAACAAGTTAAAACTGGTATGTTATTTGTCAAAATAATTTTTCTGTGTTGATTAAATACAGTCATTTCTATGAAATCAGTAGAGCTTAGGACTAATCGTTTGGCAGATTATAGATCATTCTTTCATTTATATATATATATTTTTAATGTCTGACAAATTTTTCAACTTACCAATATTTTCCTGAAAATCAAAATAAAGTATATTAGTAACTTATTTGAAACAGAATTTTATGTAAATTTCATTAGCTGTTATTCCATTTTTAAATTTTGGTACAATGGTGATTAATATTTTGATTTATGATTCATTTTTCTGTAACTGTTATTTTTCTTGAAGATAAAGTGGAAATTAAATCATCTGCAGGTGTGCAGAATGCAAGAATATCTATACTAAAAAAAAGAAAGTTTCACTCTCTGTACGTGTGTGTCTATATGCCTGCAATGGCTAGCAAAATCCACAGCATGTACAAAGCTGAAAAATTTGGTGAAGGTACTTCAAGGCCTCCTGTGGTGCACCTTAGGCTCAAAATTTTAAGTTTTTGATTACCAGCTGAGATATTAACCTTCTCAGCACTGCAAACTGATATATCCGTTCATTAAAGCTATCTGTCAGACATCCACCAAATCATCTTTATCCAATAGATGGCGCTGAATTTCACTCGGAAAAGGCAATAACGAAGTTTTTCTGGCCAGCCGATTTTCATGGTCTCTTTCACGTCATTTCCTGTTTGAAATCAAATCCGAACCCGGGTAAACAGGGAGTGGGGGAGGAGTACGCTTGTTAACTCCTGCAAATCAGGTGTTGGTCATAGCGAAACTGCTTCCTAGTAGGAAAGAATAAATAAACCTTGTGAAGCAGTCGAATGCTCCTAAACAGACAGCTGCGCGCGAGAAATTGCTGGGATTTCTCAGTATTTCTATGTCAGTAGGATTCCGTTCCGACGATCCAGACTAAAAAGCATTAATGGAAATTTGGGAAAGATTAATTAATTAAAAGGACTCAAATAGAATTTAAATTATATGCTAATTTCCAGTATATATATTTTATTTACATAACGTATTTGTTTTACTTACTGGCTTAAATTTTAAGTAGGTATATTTTATTTAGTTTAAGGCTGATGTCAAATTCAAACTGGTTAAATTCAGACACATCTTTTAATTCTTTTGTTTATTCAAAACGTATCAAATTGGAAAGTGCGCTTATTAAGAAACTATGTAATAAAACTATTTTCTCTCTCTCTTTATTATTACTATTATTATCATCATTCGTTTTTCGTAAAGGCTCGAAATGGAGAAAATCCATGAGCTGGAACGCTAGTATTTCAAAACTATTGTTGACTGAAAGATCGAAGTATAAACAAATTTTTATCTAATATATTCTATTTTTATATTATCTAATAATATAAAAACAGTTTAAAAAAATGCATTCGAGATTCTAAGTAAAAAGTTGCAGATAGCACAAAGAGTTGTACATATAAAGTTTTAATAATATGTTTTAATAATTGCACGAACAGATATGGTATTCAACATAATTTTATGAACCAGAGCAATATTTCTTATAATTTCACGAACCAGATTATTGTTCTGGTTTGCTAAGGTACATTTCGAGCCCTGGGTAAAGGCAAAATATTTTTCTGAGAATGCTGTCAAAGTTGGCAATTTTTACCAAATTTAGGGGCGCGATAGCACAAGAAAGAAAAAAAGCTGACAACTTGAGGCAATAATCGCTTATAACTTAGTATAAGATGTAATTCTTTTATTAGAAAAAAAAATAAAAATAAACTGTTTGGTTGCAAATCACCTCTCTAATCATGCTTGCAAGTATCATGCTTTTTATGTTATCAGAAAATGTGGCAGAAAGTATTTCAAGTTCCTAAATCTGAGTTTCACAAAAAATTCGTTTTCGGTGAAAATGCTGCCAAAAATTCGGCCGGACCGGAACTAGAGGTCTGCACGGGCCGGAATTTCCAGGCCCGGGCCCGGCCCAGCCCGGTGTAAAAATTGGAAGTTCGGACCGAGCTCGGCACAGCCCGTTTGCATTTTTACAGTTCTCGGCCCGGCCCGTACAAAAATCAGTGAAAAGGCCCGGCCCGTACAAAAATCAGTGAAAACAGGCCCGGCCCGGCCGGACACAATTTCTACAAAAAAAAAAAAAAATCCGTTTTTTCTCAACATACAATTAAAATTATTTTAATGAATACAACATACATATTTATGGGAACATTTTACAGTATATTTTACATTACTTTGATGTTCGCAAAACAGAAAACACACAATAGTAAACATTAACGATTACTTACAGTGTTCTAGTCATCGTGTCTACAGACATTTCAAAATGGAAATAAGGATTCATTAAAAGATTAGTGTAGTTCAGAATGAAGGATTAAAAACATGATAACTTTTGAAGCTGTATAATAAAAAGTATATTTGTGAAAATATTTTCTCATTTTTTAGGCTTTTCTCAAATCTAAAGGAGCTATATTTCAACACATTTATGAATTCTTTTCTTTTCGGAAACGTGTAAGATTGGCAGGTATTCTTATTCAGAAGCTATGTAAATGTCGTTTTTTTCATAGATAAAAGCAATATATGTTTCTGAAAATACTTTCAAAGTTAGCGTTTTGAATCGAATTTCCGGAAGCGATAGCACAGGAAAGGAGGAAAATATACAGTCACGTGACAGGAATCTCTGTTATCTCTGTAAGTAATTTATCAAATATGGAAAAAGCTATTCGTTTCCAAATGCCTTCAATAGGCAGGCCTGTCAATTTTATGCCTTCATTGTTAAAAATTGTCAGAAAATGTGTCTGAAAGCTTCGCATTGTTGAGCAGTGAATATAAGAACCACCTTAAGGTATATTTCCAAAGATACTGTTAAAAGAAGTTCATTATCACTATTAATACTACAAAACACGATGACTGTTCTACACATCCTGAGATCGATTAAGACCAGTTCCGTCCCGGCACGAGTCTGCTGAAAAAAAAAAAAAACTCGGAATCAGACATCTTGTAACTGTATGATGCCGATCTCTACGATGGACATGTTACATTTCTGTACTGATGTTGTTAAACTCGCATCGGCTGGTGACGCACATTTATACTTCTCGAGAAAATCATATTCATTGAAAATGGCTCGTATTTTATCTGCTTCGCTTAAATTCTTATAATCAATTTTTTTCCCAGCCCGTCCAGTTGAAAAAATTGTCCTAATTCTGCCGGCCCGGCCCGTTTGAAAATTCGCCTTCATTCCACGGGCCGGGCCGGGTACGGGCCTCGGGCCCGTGCAGACCTCTAACCGGAACTCGACCGAAACTATTTGTATTCCAAAAATCTCGTTTCTTCCTTCAAAAATTTTCCACATGACTCATTGATTTGAGCTGTATCGGCTCATATGAGACATTCTTTAGTTATTGCTATGAACTTCACTGTTTATAATTATCAGTCATGTCTGACTCAAGGCGGGTTAACGAATTATAAAGCAAGAAATGCATATATGGCTAAACTTTGAAGACGTTTTTCACGAGCTCATTAAAAGCTGCAGACTTAACAGTAATAGAAAATTCTTAGTTTGAAACCGCAGAAGTGTTTCGAATACCCTTTGAGTGTAGTATAACAGATGATCATTTACAAAAATCATTATAAAAGATAAATCGAGGTATGTATACCTAAAAGATATTAATTAGAGGAAATTCGTATAATTAGAAAATCATTTTGTGTGATGATTTAATTACATTCTGTTCTATATGAAAATAAAAAGTTTTGGTTAGAGGCACAGAGAGCCAACTTGTGCCTCACATATAATTACACGTAAAATGGATTATGTATATTTACGTATGTGTTAATTATTTTTTTAAAATTGGGACATTTTCATTTCGTTTTCGTTGGCTCCTGTTGAATCCTTTTACACATCAGTAAGAAAAAAATACAAAGTCAAGTTAGCAGATTTTGTTTAGAAGTATTTTTCGGGAATACATGCAATGTCACTAAACCCCCTCTTTCTCTCTCTTCATTTTCTAATGGGAGGAAAATGTTCTTGTAAAGCTCGAGTTACACTTACTGACCCAAGGCTATAGAATATAGATACGGACCAAGGTTGGGGTCTGGGGGATGACATCACGTCTTCACTTCTATCTGTGTGATAAAGCTGAGAGATAACTATTTTTAGAGTTTTGTATAGGAAAATGGGTTACTGTCTAAAATATTTGTTTATTTATTTTCAACAGACGACTGTTTTTATACTGTTATTGTGACAATATTATAAAGATTAATAATAATAAATTAAAACGATGTTTTGCGCAGTTTCAACTCTCTACTATACGTATAAAAATAGCAAAGATAAAAATATTAAAGTAAGATGAGCTGCTTGAACAATAATTTATTTAATTTAGTTAAAAAAGAAAACATGTTGATTTTTCCGTGTCACAAAAAAGAAAAAAGAATTAAAAATGATCTAACTTCAATTACGTTTCCGATATGCATAAAAATTAATACCATTCTGTTGGCAGTAATTTATAAATTAAAATAGGCCAAACGGGAGTCAATCCAAAGCACAATTTAGACCCAATGGTACACACTCACCATACATAGATATATACATACATATATCATCTTAAAAACATTATAAGCAGATGTTCTGAAAAAAATATATGCCAACATACTTGCATACTTATGGAATAATTTTAAAATGATCAAAATCTCAAGATTTAAGGAAAGCCTTAAAATGTAAATATGTAACAGTATTTCCACAATAGGATTTTTTTCATGATTACAACACTTTCCTAACACTATATATGCTCGGAAAGTAAAAAATGTAAATGAAAAACTAAGAAACATTGGGCCATAAGTTATGTTCTTACTAACGTCACAATTACTGTATAAAAAAATGAATTTGGCAGGCGTAAATATGGCGTAACATACATATGAATTAATGCCACGCAATCTTAAAACGCACGTACACCAAAGAAAATATGAATTCTACAGAAGTAAATAAATGAAATAAATAAACCAGGTATATAATAAAAATTTATTCATATTTGAAATTTAAAAATTCATCTCAAATTAAATATTTTGTTTTTCTTCCGCGAATTGAAAAATATTTTAAAGGATTCAAAGAAGAGCAGCCGTTTGTAAATAAATAAGACATAATACAATTGAAAAACCTTTAAAAAAATTATATTAAACGTTGTACTTTACAGATTCATTCGAAAAAAACCGACAGTTTCTTTCGGGAATGAAAAAAAAAAATGATGGGGGATTCAAGACAGCTTTCGTTTTGAAACAGATAAGACACAACAGGGATATGTTTAGGAAAATTTTAGGTCCTTTAAAGGACCCTTCACAAAATAATTTATCTTAAAACAGGACCCTTCACAAAAATTTTATCCCCAAACAGGACCCTTCACAAAACATTTTATCCCAAAACAGGACCCTTCACAAAATTATTTGTCTATTAAATAGACCTTTCACAGAGTTTTTTCACCTTCAAATTGAACTTTTCACAAATTTAGTCATTTATAAATAAAATCTGGCCTGTAAGTAAGCTGCTTAACTCACAAAAGAGTATATTACTTAGCTTTTTATATATAAAGTATAGAACATGAAGACATCGATAATTTAGAATTCACAAAATTATGACTAGAGTTTTCACAAAAATAAAAACAAAACTTCACAATTTCACAAAAACAGGACCCTGTGAGAAAAGTCTGGACAGACCCCTGCACAATACAGTTTACAAAATGCACGCATTTGAAAAAATATACAAAAATTTATACATATTTGAAATTTAGATATTCATTTCAAATTAAATATTTTAGTTTCTTCCGAGAATCGAAAAATAGTGTTAAAGGATTGAAAGAAGAGCTACAGTTTACAAATAAATTAGACATAATGCAATTCAAAAATTTCAGGTAATTTACAGTTTCATTCGAAATAAATGACAGGTTTTTTTTTCTAGAATGAAAGAAGAAAGTGATGGAGGATCCAAGAGAGCTATCGTTTTTAAACAGATAAGACATCGTTTACAAAATTTGCGTAATTGAAAAATCTACAAAATGTATACATATTTGAAATTTTCAAATTCCTTTCTAATGAAATATTTTAGTTTTTCCAAAAGGGGGAAAAATAGTGTTCAAGGATAAAAAGGGAAACAACCGTTTTAAATAAAAATAAGCTACGATATAACTTATATATTTCACGGATAGGAAAATCCCACAAAAAATTATAATACGCAACAGGTTATAGAATTCCCGCAATTTAGAAATATACAAAAATTTGAACATATTTGAAATTTAAATATTCATGTCAAATTAAATATTTTAATTTCTTCCGAGAATAGAAAAATACTGTTAAAGTATTCGAAGAGCAGCTGTCTACAAATAAATAAGACATAATGCAACTAAAAAATTTTCACAAAAATTATAATACATGTAGTACTTTACAATTTCATTCGAAATAAAGGACAGTTCCTTTATGGAATTGAAAAAAAAAAAAGTGATTTAGGATTGAAGACAGCTGTTATTTTGAAACAGATAAGGCACAATACAATTTACACAATTCGCGCAATTGAGAAATATACACAAATTTATACATATTTGAAATTTAAATATTCATCTCAAAATAAATATTTTAGTTTCTTCCGAGAATAGAAAAATACTGTAGAAGGATTCAAAGAAGAGCAGTAGTTTACAAATAAATAAGACATAATGCAATTGAAAAATTTCAGGTAATTTACAGTTTCATTCGAAATAAATGACAGTTTCTATCGAGAATGAAAGGAAAAAGTGATCGAGGATCCAAGAAAGCTGTCGTTTTTAAATAGATTAGACACCTGATAACACAATTTGCGTAATTGAAAAAATCTATAAAATGCGTATATATATTTGAAATTTTAAAATTAATTTCAAATGAAATATTTTAGTTTTTTCCAAAAATGGAAAAATAGTGTTGAAGAATTCAAAGAGAAACAGCCATTTGAAAATAAATAAGCTACGATATAATTTATATATTTCACGGATAGGAAAATCCCACAAAAAACTATAATACGCAACCGGTTACACAATTCGCGCAAATAAGAAATATACAAAAATTTGTACATATTTCAAATTTAAATATTCATCTCAAATCAAATATTTTAGTTTCTTCCGAGAATAGATAAATATTGTTGAAGAATTCAAAGAAGAGCAGCTGTTTACAAATAAATAAGAAATAATGCATTTGAAAAAATAATACATGTTGTACTTTACAGTTTCATTCGAAATAAATGACAGTTTCTTTCAGGAATAAAAAAAAATAATGTTGGAGGCTTCAAGGCAGCTGTCGGTTTGAAACATATAACACACAATACAGTTTACACAATTCGCGCAATTGAAAAATATACAAAAATTCATACATATTTGAAATTTAAATATTCATCTCAAATTAAATGTTTTATTTTCTTCCGAGAATCTAAAAATAGTGTTGATGGATTCAAAGAAGAGCAGCCGTTTACAAATAAATAAGACATAGTAATGCAATTGAAAAATTTCAGGAAATTTACAGTTTCATTCAAAATAAATGACAGTTTTTTTCGAGAATGAAAGAAAAAAGTGACGGAGGATTCAAGAGAGCTATCGTTTTAAATCAGATAAGGCACAATACAGTTTACACAATTCTCGCAATTGAGAAATATACACAAATTTATACATATCTGAAATTTAAATATTCATCTAAAATTAAATATTTTAGTTTTTTCCAGGAATCGAAAAATAGTGTTAATGGATTCAAAGAAGAGCAGCCGTTTACAAATAAATAAGACATAATACAATTGAAAACAGAAATTTTATTTTAATTTATAAAAATATGTTTTTTTTTCTGTACTAAATATATTCCCCTTCGCAATCGTAGACAAGTAGAAAATCTGAAAACTTAGTTTGTTGTCAAATACAAACGAGCAACTTTATGACATAAGTTTTAATTCCTTTTTGTTCAGAAATGCATGAAACTGGCAGGTGTTGTTATTCATAAACTAAATAATCGAAAAACGTATTCTCTTCTTCTCTCCCTCTCTTTTTTTTTTTTTTTTTTTTTTTTTTTGTAAACACAATAGATTTTTAAGAAAATATTGTCAAATTCGATGAAAAGAAAAGAAAAGAAAAAAAAAACAGAAATTTTATTTTTATAGCAACTTTATGACATAATTTTTAATTCCTTTTTGTTCGGAAACGCATGAAACTGGCAGGTGCATGTTGTTATTCAAAAACTACATAATCAAAAAACGTATTCTCTTTCTCTTTTTTTTTCTAAACACAATAGATTTTTTACAAATACTTTCAAATTCGATGTAAAAAAAAAAAAAATCTAATTTATAAAAATATGCTTTTCTCTGTACCAAATATATTTCCCTTCGCAATCGTAGACAAGTAGAAAATCCGAAAACTTCGGCTGTTGTCAAATACAAACGAGCAACTTTATCACATAAGTTTTATTTTTATTCGGAAACGCATGAAACTGGCAGGTGTTGTTATTCAAAAACTACATAATCAAAAAACGTATTCTCTCTCTCTCTTTTTTTTTTTTTTTTTTTTTTTTGTAAACACAATAGATCTTTCAGAAAATACTGTCAAATTCGATGTAAATAATAATAATAATAATAAAGCAGAAATTTTATTTTAATTTATAAACATGTTTTTTTTTTTTTTTTTTTTTTTTTTTTTCCCTGTACTAAATATGTTCCCTTTCGCAATCGTAGACAAATAGAAAATTAGAACAATAGAAACCGAAAACTTCGGCTGTTGTCAAATACAAACGAGCAACTTTATGACATAAGTTTTAATTCAGTCTTGTTCAGAAATGCATAAAACTGGCAGGCGTTGTTATTCAGAAATTACAGAATCGAAAAACGTATTCTCTCTTCTTCTTTTTTTTTTGTAAACACAATAGATCTTTCAGAAAATACTGTCAAATTGATGAAAAAGAAAAGAAAAACAGAAATTTTATTTTTATAGCTACTTTATGACATAAGTTTTATTTAATTTTTATTCGGAAACGCATGAAATTGGCAGGTGTTATTCAAACACTGTATAACCAAAAAACGTATTCTATCTCTCTCTCTTTTTCTTTTCTTTTTTGTAAACACAATAGATTTTTTAGAAAATGCTGTCAAATTCGATGTAAAAAAAAAGAAACAGAAATTTTATTTTAATTTATAAAAATGTTTATTTTCTGTACTAAATATATTCCCCTTCGCAATCGTAGACAAGTAGAAAATCTGAAAACTTCGGTTGTTGTCAAATACAAACGAGCAACTTTATGACATAAGTTTTAATTCCTTTTTGTTCAGAAATCATGAAACTGGCAGGTGTTGTTATTCAAAAACTACATAATCAAAAAACGTATTATCTTTCTCTTTTTTTTTTTCAAAACACAATAATTTTTTAGAAATACTGTCAAATTTGATGTTAAAAAAAAAAAAATCTAATTTATAAAAATATGCTTTCTCTGTACCAAATAAATTTCCCTTCGCAATCGTAGACAGTAGAAAATTAGAAAACTTCGGCTTTTGTCAAATACAAACGAGCAACTTTATCACATGAGTTTTAATTTATTTTTATTCGGAAACGCATGAAACTGGCAGGTGTTGTTATTCAAAAACTACATAATCAAAAAACGTATTCTCTCTCTCTCTCTCTCTTTTTTTTTCTTTTTTTTTTGTAAACACAATAGATCTTTCAGAAAATACTATCAAATTCGATGTAAAAAAAAAATAATAATAATAATAATAATAAAACAGAAATTTAATTTTAATTTCTAAAAATGTTTTTTTTTTTTTTTTCTGTACCAAATTCGTACCCGTTATTACCCTTCGCGATCGTAGACAAATCGAAAATCCGAAACTTCGGCTGTTGTCAAATACAAACGAGCAACTTTATGACATAAGTTTTAATTCATTTTTGATCGGAAACGCATGAAACTGGCATGTGTTGTTATTTAGAAACCACATAATCGAAAGACGTAATCTCTCTCTCACTCTCTTTTTTCGTAAACTCGATATTTTGAACCGAATTTCCCAACGAACGTAGAATAGAGGAAAGGGGAATTTTTCTGTCCTGGCTTATGGGTCGAGCGAACGGAAGTTATAGGGTTGCTGGAATGTAAAAGGCTTTTCCTCATTTTTGCGTGGAATGCCCGAATAAAACAACATTTCGTTTAAAAAAAAGACTTGTTGAAGGACTTCTTGTGTTAATATCGTCTAAAATATATCCCTTATTGGATTTATGAGGGAGGTAATGATAACATTTAACAAGGAAACATATAAAAACGATAAGAACAGTCCTTTTTTAATCCATACAAAAAAATAGCAGCACTGGTACCGCCATCTGTTGATGTCTATTGGAAACATGGAAAAAATTTAAATTAAATTAAAAAAAAACAGGTGATATATTTCATTCATAAAATTATATTATTTAAAAGACATGAGTCATATCTCTCACCAAAAAAAAAAAATTAAATATATAACTTCAATAGCAAATACGCATATGTGCTGTCAAGAATGTAACACATGCACTATGGGAGAAAATATAACTGATGGTTACCCTTAAGTTTTAGGTTTCACTGCAATAAAAGCATTCTTTAAATTAATATAATTCTACAGGCATAATCTAGTACAGTAGACTCCCTAAAATCCACACACCATTGCAGATGTGAACAATTAAATTTTCAGTTCAGATGCAGGGGCAAAATGACAGAATTTTTTATTTTTATGTCATTCCGTATGTATTTCAATATGTAATTCTTGTTAATATGACTGAACTCATACTTTTTCATGAAGGAAGTATAAATTATTGTTGATATCACTGGTAATTGTAATGTTTTTACCAAATATATTCATGTATTAATCAAGCTTTTTTGCTTTTTAAGTCTGGCTAAACCTGAAATAAAAATTCCTTGTTTTACGATTTTGATAGGAATTAGTAGAGTACCTTTATGAGACAAGTTCTATTGAATAATTCAAGATAACTCATCTTTATTAGATGCGCATACTTAATTATACATTGCTAATTCTTTACTTTTAATTTTAAAATTACCTCAATTTTTATTATTTAAGTTTATTACTTTACTTATAATATTTCGCTATATTTTAAGCATTCATTATAATTTCAATTGCAATCAAATTACTGATTAAAAATGTAAAAGCAATAACCAGAAATCTGCAAAATTCTAAAATCTGTACAAGCTCTGGACCCTAGGATTGCGGATTTGAGGGAGTTTAGTGTATTAAAAAATTAAGTCATGCCTATAGTAATTAAATCATATTGGAAAAAAAACATATTTTTTTAGCATTTTAGAAAATTACTGAGAAAACATTACAATTTTGCAGTTTTGTTCAGTATTCAGGGGACTAATTAAAAATGACAAACTTTCATCAAAAATTCACCTTTTCTATTGTAAACTCTGAAAAGCTCTTGCTCTTGCACAAAAACCCATTTACACATCCAAAGCAAGCACAGAACTGACTTTTTGATTTTATTTGTGTTTTTTATTAGTTTTATTTCATCTGAAATCGACCAAACCACTCGATACAGTTAAAACTGGGGACATATTCCAACCTCTCAAATGCTGCAATCAATTAAAAAAAATATTGCAATTAACCTTTTGGGAAAAAAATAAAATTAAAAAGGGTCGTTTTTCCGAAAAATATTTCCCCCTCTTATGGCAACGCTTCTTCAAGGTGCAATTTTAGAGGTACTGACAAACCAAAAAATATTCTCTTAAAGCTGAAACTTTCTTCTAATTCATAATGCATCGGTTTAAAAAATATATTTATTTTAATCCTTTCAAATACACCAGCAAATGCAGGTTACTTCATGCCTCACAGAGACAATATTTTTTCTAAGCTAAAAGAAACCCAACGTCCTTATTTTAACACAATCTTTTTAGAACATTTCAATATAGCAGAGTTATATCACCTACTAAAATTTTGAAACATTCAGACAAGAAGAAATAATTCTTATAAAAAATAAGATTAGTGAAAATTTTAATGAAAACAATAAAAACCAAGAAATTTCAGTGCAGTTTTCCTCGACTTCAGATCAAGTTTTCACTATTAAATATGGGGGTTTTTTTTCATGAAATTTTAAAGAAACTTTAGTTACAGTTATATTTATAATCTATTAAAATTTCAAAGAATTCATATGATAGGAACTATTTATTTTGTTATGCTAACGAAACTGATGCGAAAACAAGAAATATTTTTTTCAACTAGATATCAATATTTTTTCACGAATTTTTATCATGAGGTACACACCGGTCATATTATAACTGCTGAAAATCTAAAAGAATTTGAATAACAAGGACTTTTATTTTAATTACTAAAATGACCAAGTGAAAAACAAAATCTTACAAACCCTTTTACCAATAAATATCCAATTTTTTTCATCCAGTTACGAAAACATTTTTTTTTACTCCTACAAATTTCAAGTATTTTAAAGTACCGGGAGAGCTCCGCCTCCCCACCCCTCCCTTTTCCGGCATATTTGAATATTATGTGTTGACTTCAAAAAACAAATTACACAGAAAAGAAAATACCAAATAGCATATACTTTCACTCCTCTTTGAAACACTGCAAAACATTTTAAAAAAATATGAAAATCAACCCTTCAAAAAAACTCTTCAGTTTTTGTTTTTTCCTTGCATTTTGCTGTAGTATGATTAAGTTATGACATTTTGATGTAAAAATACACCTAATTTTATACAGTAGTTGTTAAATTTTAATACTACAGTAGACTTCCTCAAATCCGCAAAGCTTGGGACCAGAGGTTGTGCGGATTTTAGAATTTTGTGGTTTTCTGGTCATTGCTTTGTTTACATATTTTAAACAATAATTTGAATGCAATAATGGGACCGAAATTATAACGAATGCCTCCAATATAGTAAATAAAATAAGTAAAGTGATAAACTAAAATAATAAAAAGTAAGATAATTTTAAAATTGATTAAATTATTAAAAGTAAAGGTCAAGTAAATAATTAATGTATAATTAAATATGCATAATAAAGATGAGGTACATTTTTCTTGAATTAGTCAATGAAACTTTCTTCTTAAAAATACCTTATTAGAATACATCAAAATCATAAAGTAAGGAAGTTTTATTTCTAGTTTAGTCAGTCTTAATAACCAAAAAAAGCTTGATTAATACATAAAAAATTTGGTAAAAAGATTGCGATTACCAGTGATATTAGTAATATCATGATGTTTTTCAAAAAATAAATTTATACTTCCTTCATGAAAAAACATGAGTTTAGTCATATTATCGAAAATTACATATTAAAATACGTACAGAATGACATAAAACTAAAAAATTCTGTAATTTTGTCATTACATCTAAACTGAAAGTTTCATTGTTTACATCTGTAATGATGTGCGGATTTTAGAGAGTCTACTGCAGGGGTGCAGAATATGTCCGATCTGGCGATCTAGGATCGGGGGAAATTTTAACCACTTGGGGAAATTTTGCGGAAACATGCGCAATTGGTTTCGAATTTAACAACGAATGCTATAATTTCCTGATAGAAAAATTTCACTACAAATCCATATGGCCACCTTCACAAAATCGATCTCAGAATAATATGTACCGTATATCAGAGGTGACTAGGGTTCCTAATTTTCCGATAGTTTAAGGCATTCGGTTCCGAAAATTAAAAAAGGAAAAAATTGGCCTTCAATCCAAAATTTCGGACATAAAACTACCACGATTTCTGTCCAAGAATTACAGAAGAAACGTGAATTTCGTCAAAAGATCGCGAAAGAACCGCAAGTTTCGTCAAAAGATCGCGAAAGAACCGCAAATTTCGTCAAAAGATCGCGAAAGAACCGCAAATTTCGTCAAAAGATCGCGAAAGAACCGCAAATTTCGTCAAAAGATCGCGAAAGAACCGCAAGTTTCGTCAAAAGATAGCGAAATGAACGCAAATTTTGTCAAAAGATCATGAAATAAACGCACATTTCGTCAAAAGACCGCGAGTTTCGTCAAAAGACGCGAAAGAACCGCAAGTTTCGTCATAAGGTCGCGAAAGAACCGCGAGTTTCGTCAAAAAGTCGCGAAAAAACCGCAAATTTCGTCAAAAGATCGCGAAACAACCACAAATTTCATTAAAAGATCGCGAAACAACTACAAATTTCGGAAAAAGTTCGCGAAAGAACCGCAAGTTTCGTCAAAAGATCTCGAAATGAATGCAAATTTCGTCAAAAGATCGCAAAATGAGCGCATATTTCGTCAAAAGATCGCGAGATGAGCGCATATTTCGTCAAAAGATCGCGAAATAAACCACATTTTGTCAAAAGATCCGCAAATATCGTCAAAAGATCGCGAAATGAACGCAAATTTCGTCAAAAGGTCGCGAAATGAAAGCAAACTTCGTCAAATGATCGCGAAATGAAAGCAAACTTCGTCAAAAGATTGCGAAATGAACGCAAACTTCGTCAAAAGATCGCGAAATGAACGCAAATTTCGTCAAAAGATCGCGAAACAATCGCGCATTCCGTTCAAAAGGGCAAAAAAAACCCTCAAATTTCGTCAAAAGATCACGAAAGAACTGCGTATATCGTCAAACGATCACAAAACAACCACGAATTTCATCAAAAGATAGCAAAACAACCGCAAATTTCGTCAAAAGGTCGCTAAAAAACGCAAATTTCGTCAAAGAGTCGCGAAAAAAACATAGTGCTGGGAGTGGATTTCCCCCACTCTGCTATAACCTTTCGAAAAATTTGCAGTGAATTTCAGATTTTTTTTTACCCAGAATCGCCCTGTCATATATACTTGCGCATAAGTTGAGAAATATTGGAAAAATAAATTTTCTATACCTACCGTAATACAGCATTTACTTATAACATATCGTAAAATTTTGGGGAAATTTTCATGTGGATTGGGGGAAATGTTGGGAATAGATACATTTTCTGCACCCCTGGTCTACTGTATATACTAACTTTTTAGCTAATAATTGAATATCAATTTGGTTCACGTATAATTGGATATAAGAGTGAAAAAATTAGTTTGAAAATAGAAAAAAAATCACTCAGGATTTCGATGGGGAAAAAAATGTTCAAAAGAGTGATTTTTACCACCAAATATCAATATTTTAGCACAAAATTACACACAGTCTTCAAAAACATATTTATAATTCAGAAATTTGTTTCAGAAAATATAACATATTGGAGGGCAATAATGAGTTTCAATTTCAAAATTTTTGCTATACAGTAGACTCCCTTAAATCCGTGACCCTAAAATCTGCGTATTTTTTTCAGATGTAAACAATGAAATTTACATTTAAGTTACAGGAACAAAATTCAAGATGTCGCCGAAATCAGCGACTACTGCAATGTTTTTTTTTTTTTTTGCTAAATTTTTTGTTAATCATTCTCTTTTGGTTATTACAGCCGATTTATTAGTAAATAAATTTACATTACTTTTGATTTTGATATAAATTAGCATATCTATATGATGACGTATCGATCTTATGAATGCTTTACCGCTAGATGGCAGCATAGGACTTTTGGAATCGATTTCATTTGCAATAATTTAATATTTTTCTAAATATTTATTTTACATAATTATTTTAATAATTGCTGACGTTTAAACTAATAAATTATTTTAATATTTTACTTATTTTAATGTTTCACTGTATTGTAAGCATTCATTGTAATTTCCCTTGCTTAACCACTTCACCGGCCGCCACGAGATGCCTCGGGGGTAGGGTGCCTTATCTTTTTCGGCCGCCACGAGAGAACTCGTGGCTAGAATAGTGGTTTAAAAGCGGCAGTCCCGAGTCAAGGTGTCGTTATTTGAGCTTCCTTGCAGATCAACTGCTCTTTTTCCCCCTCTGTCGGAACAGATTCAAAGGAAAGTGATTTATTACTTTCAGGAGTCTTTTACAATGAAAGAAGATCCCCTACAGTTTTACGTACGAGGGAATATCTCACACTTCGATTTACAAAAGCGGTAGAAGAGTTTTCGGATTGTAAATGTTTCAATGTAAAAATGCTCTATTTTTCCTTATTTACTCAAACAAAAAGAAATATTATAATTTAATGTAGAAAAATTTTGTTACAGCTTAAAATCATTTTTATGAAAAAAATTCGTCTTTAAAATTTATCTATTTATTTGTAAAGTCGCATACCAATACAATTTCAAAATTCTTTTACACACGTATTAAGATTTTGTGTTTAATTTAAATTAACAAAGAATCTTATTGCATTCTGGAATTTGACTAATTCATAAACGGAATATTTAACTGAAAGCAGAAATGTTTTAAATGTCTTCAATTTAGCTTTTATTTATACAAACCAGGGCTTAGTTTGCACCGGAGCCCAGCTCCGGTACTTCTCTGTTTTTAGTAATTTTTTAAATAATGTTCTATTTTTCCTTATTTACTCAAATAGAAAGAAATATTGTGATTTAATGTAGAAAAATTTTGTTATAGCTTTAAATCATTTTTATGAAAATAAAAATAGTCTTTAAAATTTATTTATTTATTTATTTTTTTGTAAATTTGCATACCAATACAATTTCAAAATTCCTTTTCTCTCTTACACACGTATTAAGATTTTGTGTTTCATTTAAATTATCAAAGAATCTTATTGCATTCTGGAATTTGACTAATTCATAAACAGAATGTTTAACTGAAAGCAGAAATGTTTTAAATGTCTTCAATTTAGCTTTTATTTATACAAACCAGGGCTTAGTTTGCGCCGGAACCCAGCTCCGGTACTTCTCTGTTTTTAGTAATTTTTTAAATATTGGTCTGAATTCACCGGAGCTCATGAATACAGGGCTCCGGAGTCTGGTGCAATAGCGCTTCCGAAAAAAACGAAGTCTGAATTGTCTTTTCCTTTCCTTCCCATCTCCAAGCTTTTGAATTCTTTTTTATCAAAACGAATGTTGTAGTCGTAAAAAACCAAGAGGGTATACGCTATCGGCAGAGGGTATACGCTAGAATCATGAAGTTCATGGCTAGAGTATACGCTATAGATTTATTTGAGAAACAGGGCATATGCGAAGCTTCTTTAAAAAATCAAGAAGGTGTATATGGAGTATACATCCGTATACCCTCCACTACACCCCTGATCAACATATATATGTGACGTAACGTGTCGCACACGTAGAGGAGGTGGAGATAAAAAGGACTTAATTTTTATATCAGTTTTTGGGCTTAGACTGACTCAAGCTCAATCTGTCTTGCATCCAAAATTTGATTTATTCATGTATAGAAGAAAAAAAAATTTCCTCCTTCAAAATTACGTTTTTTATTCTATTTAAAATCATCTATTTAATGCTATTTTGATCAGAATGAAGGGAAAACAGAAATTGAGTTTTTTTTCTATTCTACTGATATTTTCATATCTATCTCGGCGACGTGTTGATACGGCGCCACTCAAAAGACTGAACAATGAATTTGCTTTCACTTCAATTTTCTTTTGTGACAGTAGAATAATTTTTAATTGAATGGGTTTTTTTTCTTTAGATAGCTAACTTAAAAAGAATATTTTCTGTTTTTAGCCAACGAGCATTGGCTTGAGGTTTTTTGTTTTCTATTGCGTATGCTTTAAAAATCATGATAGGGATTTTTCTATTTATTTTGTATCATGAACGCTGCCCATGCTAAGGCTCTGCTCTTCGCACTTACGAAGTCACTTTCAATTCTGAGTAGATATTCTGATAGTCTGATTCTCCAACACTATTCTGATAGAAAGCGATCGATCTGTGTTTCCCCTTTTTCTATATAAGCGTTGAATCTTTCCGATGACTGTGTGAAATTTTAAATTTAATCCGATTTTCAGTGACTCACCACAAAAGATTGTTAATGTGGAAAGAATCGATTATAGCTTAAGTTATGCACTTTTTATAGGAAATTGAAAAACTTTGTTCCGATCTTAAGCATATAAATATTAATTTCTGTAAATTTCATTCATTTTTCCATGAAAATGCATAGCTGCGAAGTATCACTTTTTTGTGCTAACACTATTTCCGAATCATAATCCTTACCACATTAAATCCCAGAATTCTGCAATTAGCATTAAAATTAGGAAAATATTACTATTCGGAAGGAGTGATAACTAAAAGTGGAATAGTTGACAGCTAAGTACATGCCGATAGATATATTTAAAATTTTTATTTGCTAAAGAAAAAAAAAAATGCTTTAAATTTTGCAAATAATGTATGAAATATAAATATGCAGATTGGAGTAACAGGGGGAGGAAAGGGGGAGTGTGGAACGATACAGTTGTTAGTACCGGTACCGCAGAATATTGAGGTTCTGGTATTTTTTTTTCTTTTCTTTTTTAAGAAATTAAGCCCTGATACAAACTACTTTTTTAACGTTGCATATAAAGCTTCTTCCTGCTAATTATTTTTTAAACAAAAAATGATCCGTGTTTTTGATGATCCGTAAAATTATTTAAAATCATTATAACATACCCATCTGACGTTGTCCACGACTGTGATATTAACCTTAACTACGCATAAAATATTTTTGGAGGATTTTGTATGAATAAACAAAACTCGTCCTAATTCTTCCTAAAGCTGGGACCCCCTGTCCTTTCAGTAGCATTCACCCTCTATTTTGTATGATTTTTTTTTTTTTTTTTTTTTAGATGGAAAATTTATTCAACTTTAGAGTTGGGATGCTGCCTTCAGCTGCTCACAACGGGCGTTCTATACGCACTTCTGTCTGATTTGAATTTATATATTTAAGCGAAAGTACAGCGAGCCCTACGCTTTAAATTTTAAATGTATCGAAAATCAGTATTGAATGAACTTATATATTTAACATAGTTCTTAGATCACCTGTTCAAGAACGCAAAAACTTTCTTACACAATTTCTCACACATTTTTAAACATAATATCAAAAAATTAGCAGGCCGGACTATTGAACCGAATAGGAATCGAAATGAGTTTTCATGTTTTGATAAATAAATTACTTATCGAGTTATAAGCAATTGTTGTCACATAACGACAGTTTTTTCTCTTGTCTCGTGGTGTTGTGTGTGGAAATTCTGTTTAAAACCCCCACTTTCATACCATTTTCTGAAAGATCTTTTGCATGTACCAAAAAATAATAAACATCTTTCGATGACATAGTTTCTGATTTGCAACACCTATCAATTTCACGCTTTTTCGAACAAAAGTCATTTAAAAAATGTATCAGAAAATAGCTCCTTTGGAGTTTAAAACAGAAACGAAATGAGAACGAAAATATTTCCAAACAAATCTAATAATACTGTCTTCGGCAGCTAAAAGGTGTTTCTTTCTTTCTTTTTTTAACATCGGGCAATTAAAAAAATATAATAATAAAAATAGTTCTTATTGTCCAAAAGTTTTGAAAGTTTTAGCAGTTATAAATATAATATAACCGAAGCCTTGTGTAATACAAAGTTGTGATTTAGTTGTAAAAGTTAGTGTTTGTCTTCGATTTAGTTGTAATAGTTAGTGCTTGTCTTCGATTTAGTTGTAATAGCTGGTGTTTGTCTTCTATTTTCTCTTTTTTTTACACCTAAAAATCCTGCAGGAAAAAAAAAATTATTTTCAAACTGATTATTTTACCCTAAATTTTATTATATCTACCTAGAAATTTTATTGGTAAAACAGCCGAAAATCTAGTTTAAAGTATTAATATTTTAAAGCAGTAGTGTAAAAAAATTGTTTGTGTTATTGGTGTAAATAAGATACGCAATGCTATAAATATCTATATTTTTTCCAGACTTATTATCTCTGTGCTAAATGAAAAATGACTGATCCAAATTTATATTCCATATACTAGATTATTACTGTGTAAGAACGGTAATTCGGATCACTTTCCCGTCAAAAGTATTCTCTAAAGGTGTCCATCATATTACAATTGCCACATCTGACTGGTACTTCCGAACATCCCTCCCTCCATAATTTGAGTACAATGAGATTTTTGTATTTAACAGCTTTAACAATATTTTTCGTGGATAAATTATGTGATTTTATAATCATAGTAAGGTGACCATAATCACAGTATAAGTATCATTATTTTCACTGCAAAAAATGGTCAATTAATTTCAATTGACTTACTTAAAACTTTCACGGAGGAAGCGTGTGAAAAAGTTTTGGCGAAAATAATTTTGATTGACAATATTTCCTAAAAGTTAACTGATTTCAGTTTTAAGAATTTAACCTAAGAAAAATATTATGTGTTATAAAAGTCAACGGCTGTATCTGAAACTTTTATGCAGTGTTGAATGAAAATTATTTCGCAGAGTCATTTACATAATTATTTTTCGCATTTTTGCTTATACCTTATCATACAATGAATATAATATTTTAGTGTTTTCTAAAAGAAATTCATTTATTTTATAAAAAACAAACAAACAAAAAAAAAACAGAGAGAGAGATTTGGTGTATATGTGTGCATTATTAAATATATTGGGTATATATTTTTTAAATAATTATATATATTATAATTTCACAGTTTTTGTAGGTGGTCGGTAATGTTTATTTAATATTTATATACATATATATATTCAGGGCTGCCACATGCGACTATTTTTTAATTCTGTCTCTCACCGTTTTTTAAAAACAAAATTTTTTTCACATACACTTTGACAACATTTGCAACAGTAATATGCTATTTTTTTTTTTTTTTTTTTTTTGAAATAGTATTGCGAATAGAATATAAAAATAGTCTCATGAGACAGTCCTATATATACATTTAATCATGCCTTTTCTCGCAACCAAAAAAAAAAAAAAAAAAAAGGAAGCAGATATCGATAAATATGTTTGGTCCGGAGAAATTTCGCATCCCTCTAGATAGGACTTCCTCTAAAGCAGGAAGTCGGAGTATAATAGTACAGAGCAATTAAGCAAGTAGTCTATCACCAGATAATGATTGATTCCTGTGGTGAAAAGTACTTTTCTTGAGTTTAGACATACAATGGCCTTTCTATTAGACTGCAGTCTTATTAGAAGATTTTAAATAGTAATGCAACAGCTAAGACTGATAAGTGTCTGTGGGGTGTCCGTTTACATAAAGCTTGTTTATTTGTACTGTACACTAAGGAAACTATTATAAGCACATAAATAAAGGGAAATTTGAAAAGAGTTCTTTTTTTCCTTTCCATTTCTTTTCTCTTCTTCTCTTCTATAATTCTTTATAATTAATGTTTTTTATCGTGAAAAAACCATCTGAAATTTTCTTTGAATTTGCTATGACGTCGAAAGGTAACTATTAAGAGACTATGCTATTTAGCTTTTATATGTAATTTTTTAATTATTATCACCCGTTTAAACATTTTACATGAAAATAATTATCTAAATGTTAATCCATTCACTTTTTAAATTGTCTGGGAATAATAATAATAATAATAATAAAAAAAAAAAAAAAAAAAAAAAAAACTAAGAAATTTTGCAGATTTGTTGTGTGTGCATGGAGAAGGATGGATATATTTTTAATGTTTTAAGACGACAAACTCTACAATTTGCAGCTATATGATTGATTAGCAAAAAAGAAATTTTTTTTCTCCCTTTTACACTTAAAATACACATCTCACATTTTTGTAAATATTTAGAAAAGCTGATATGTTTTACCAATAATAAATGTGTTCAGAACCATAACAAGATCTATATTACTTATTCTATAGTTCTATTCAATACAATATTATTCAAATGGAAAAAATCCCAGCCGGCTTGGCCCACAGGCGCAGGTAGATTTCGAAGTTAAGTACTAATTTCAAAAGCAAAATCTAAATGAAAATTAGAGATAAGACTAGAAAACAGGAATTCTGTTTTCCCAGAATTTAGTGTTGCCCGATGAAAAAAAAAAAAAAAAATGTGCATATAAATATAGATAGTACAAAACACAATTCAATTTTAACCCTTATAACACACGCTTTTATTTTATATAAAATGACATCATTCGCATCCGCTGAAAGATTCCACATTTACGATCCAGTCTTATATAACATATATAGTAAAGTATGCATATAACGTCACTATCGCTGAATAATACACAAATACAACAAAAAACGATGTCGTTATTCAAGAAGCTCGACAAAAAATTGGCTATCTAATGATTCATATGCCTTCATTTGTTTGTAACATTAATATAGATATTTAAAATTAAATATCGTTTAAAATAGCTCCATATTTTATCAGAAATCGTCCAATTATATTTTTTTCAAAATAGCAAGTATTTTAATTACATTTTTTTTCAGTTGTTATGGGAAAATGGCAAGAAAAAGTTTATTGCTATTTTCCAACTATTTTTCTTTTACTTTCCACAGAAATGGAGTACTTGAGTTGCCAACTTTAAACAAATGGTGTTAAAAACTATAAAAAAATTAATATCTCAAAAATAAATTGATGTAGTTTTCAAACAAATTGCGATTAAAAGCACCCCCCCCCCCCCGCCCAATACGGCGGTATAAAAATTGAAAATGTGTGATGCTTAGAAGTTAAAAAAAAATGCAGTGCAGTATTTAACCGTACAATGATACATCTGCTTTGTTTTACGGCTGGCTTATACAACGGAACGTTATTATTTAGAGACGACATTTTAATTGCTGGCCAAAAGAAAGGGTATATTGGGGCTAACTAGTTTAACATTTTTATCTGGCCACTTTTGATGAGTTTTTAAATTCCTTTTTCTGCAAGAGCTGCTTTTTTTTTTCAAAAAAAAAAAAAAAAAAAAATCCCCCCATTCAACAACTTGAAATTTTCGGACACATTTTCAAACTCATTTTTAAAGGTGAAAACATGATTTTTGCTGACGTGATTTTTGAAGAGGTGTATGAGCAGTCTCGTTTTTTCATTTTTCGAAACGGAAATTCTAACAGCATTTTTTGCAATATATATTCTGCCTTTATCAAAAAATCGACAAGCACCGCACATTATGCAGTTTCTGAATAAGAGAATCTGCCAGTTGATGCGTTTCAGAACAAAAATTAATTTAAAAATGAGTTCATAAAAAAGTAATTTGGATCCGAGTACATCTTTAATACAATATTTTTTTTCAACTGCTATGGTTTTTTTTTTTTTTTTTTTTTTTGGCTGTAAGATCCTATCAAAACCTATTGTCGCTCTATCAAAAACTTGCCAATATGATAGTATTAAGAAGACCTATAACAAATTCAAGCTGATTTGATATCTTGTGAATTGACGAAGTTATGAAATTTTTTCTTCTTCAATCCCCCCCCCCCTCCTCCTTTTTTTGTTTTTGTTTTTATTTTTTTTTTTTTTTTTCAGTAAGAGTTGGTCAGTAAGACTTGTCAGTATAAATGTGGTAAAAAATATTAAGAAGATTTATAATAAATTTAATTAGATTTGATATCTTGAGAATTGACGAAGTTATGATTTTTACCCTATTTTCTTCTCCCCTTGAGCCCATTTTTAATTTTATCAAAAATCTGTCATACATAAATTTTTATCATTTTTTCTAGAAGTAACTGTAACTATAACTTGATTCGATATGTATTATAATTAAAAGGTTATGGGGTTTTTTTGTCCCCCCCCCCCCCAATATCCACCCCGTTGGTCTAACTTTGCCCATTAACGAACTTGACCGAGAGTTTCTACCCCTTGATTTTATGTATCAGTTTGGAAGAGATTTTTGCAGAATTATGGAAATTATCGTGTCCATAAAAAGTTATACACAGGCATCCCCCGACTTACGTAAGTAATGCGTTCCGTAAAATTTTACCTAACTTGAATTTTACGTAAGTCGAATTTCTAAATTGATTAGGTAAAATTTTCTAAGAAACTGCAATATTTATTACATATATATAAATATTAATGATAAAGACGATGATCATAACGATAATTTTTAACGACTTAGAATTTAGTACAGTAACTTATTTATGAATATAATATGTATATATATATTATTTACACCGTATTTTTTTTATGAATAAAGCATCATGCAGCAGTATTTACTCGGGTATAAACTATAAAAATATGAAAACTTATAAAATTCGAACTAAAAGGACACTTTTCAAATAAAAAACCTCTTATGGAATGAGAGATTTATAAATTTAGCATTAATGAATTAATTTAAACAATTTTCAATCTACATTAAACGAACAGGTAAAGCTAGAAGGAAAAAAAACACAAAAAAAAACACTCCTTCCTCTTCATGAAATTTTAAATTAGCTTTCATTCTAAAATTATATTATGTTTGTGGTTTTAAATCTGCATATTTTATTTGTAAAATAAATATGAAACGTATTCAACTGTGTATCAAACGCGCTAGGGTGTTCACAAATGTAATTTTCGAGATTTATTACGTAACTGCGAATTTACGTAAGTCGGGAGATAGATAGATAGATAGGTAACGTTTTTAACTGGGGGTGGTTTTGGATTCTAGTGGTTATGATCGGCGTAGATTTGCAAAAACTTTTCAGGAATTCCAACATATAAGAGAAGGTAGTAGGCAGTATTTCTTACGAAATCTACCTAAAAACAGCCTTCTGGAGAGATGTACATCCCCCCTTGCTAGGAGGGACTTTCTAGCTGAGAATTTTTCTCGAGATAAATCAGCACAAAAGCTGTTGACAGATGAATACAGGGGGAAAGAAAAGCCAAGCCGGGAAGCAAATATTCTTGTTTTTGACCAGAGACGATTTTCGACTGCACAAATTCAGGGAAACAGACAGGATACGGGGTAGATTTTCTATCAGAGGCTCGCCGTTGAAGTGGTTAACTACCAATCAAGTTAATGTTTCAAAAATGTAAACAAATCAACGACCAGAAATCCGCAAAATTCTAAAATCCGCACAACCTCTGGTCCCAAGCTGTGTGGATTTGAGGGAGGTTACTGTATCCTCCATCAAACAGAAGAAAAAAAAAATCATTGTTTTTTACAACTCAGTATGAGTATCTTAGCATGGAAGCTATAGACGGCTTGCACATGACGTCACATGTCCAGAAGAATCTGGCATTGCTTCATATGGCACCCAAATATAAGCCAAATGTGGTGCTCTTCATTTGACTTATTAGCACTATAATAATAAAAATAACAAAAATCTAAATTAAACAGAAAGACAAACGACAAACAAGGAGTTCTGACGTTCCGTATGAACTCCAGATGCAATACCAGATTAGAGCATCTGTCGTTGCTAATAGCAATGTGACGACAGTGCAAGCCATCTATACACAGGCTTTAGACAACTAGAAATGTATTTTTATAACTTTGAATTTCCCCCCCTCTTTCCCATCGTAGTTATTTCGACCCATTTTACGCTAAATATAAGTTGTTTCTTTAACTGATTTTTCACACAGTCAGCAGACACGAATTTTAAATAACATGTCTAATTCAAATAATATCATAAGATGAAACGCAATTTTTCACCTTGATCTGTGAAGGATATTTCCTTCCCATATTCTATTAATACATTTTTCCTTTACTCCCCCCCCCTTTTTTAAAATAAGGTTATTTTACTAAATTCCTATATTTTAAATCTGTCTTAAAATCATAAATTAAATTTATTTTCATTGCTCTTTTCCTTTAGCAATACATTCTCGTTTCACACTCTTAATTCTCAAAAACCACAAAGAGCAGTCGTAGATTAAATGAGGCATGCTACTTTTATCTCGCATAGAAACAACTTACCCAGTACACTTGCATGCTTAATTTGGTTGCTATGCGGGATCTTTCTCATGCCTCCTGTCTTTATTTTTTTTTGACTGGGTCACTACATCTGCATCTTTTCTTTCCAACGTATAAATTCTTATCATAAATTTTGTCTGCAATATCTTATTTTTAATTGCATATACCTTCAAACGGTTCGCCACGCCTATTCCCATGATTTGGCAAACCCCCTGTAAAATGCGGCTTTGTGATTTTCGGTTCCCCACATTTTCTCGGTTATCTGTTGGCGTTAAATTTTTATAGGCTGTCCTTTCCCCTCCTCATTGACAATACATTAACGGTTTTGAACAGGTGTCTCATTTCAATGTAATTCTCGCCAGATTTCTACTGGCTTGGTTGTTTTTGTAAATTAATGCTCGCCAATAACTCAATGCTCTAAAATGTGGTTATGATATCTTTCTGTTCCTGATCGTGCATCTGTAAAAACATAAAATGTAGCTTTCCCTTCTCCTGCACCGGCGGTTATCTGCCGAAATTCTCTCGATATGTATGGACCCTGCAAATAAAAACTCCTTTTTACCGGACCATCTGGATGTCATCTATAAACTGGCTATATGTCCTTTCTCATACTAAAAAAGGTGAATGTAATCCTGCTTCATAAATCACCGATGCTACTTGAATAATCATCTTAGAACTGTTTTTCAGATATGGAGTTTAAGACGAAAAAGTCTTCATAAGACTCAACATAAAATATATAATGTGAACATTAAAAATTCCACAATTTTACTTAAAAGGTGACTAATGTAATGAAAAAGCTGTTATAAGTTTAAAATATACATTTTATTTAAAAACTTTTGCGCTGCACAATGGAAAGTTGTTGAATTATGCAGTTTATCGAAAACCTATGAAAGAAAATACTGTTATCCCTTTCAATGCTAATTTACCCTTCAATTATCGTATTGCAGCATTTAAATCATTTATACAAAGGGCCTTTTTAATATGTTCTGGCAAGAAATTAAAGCAGGAGCTTAATTTTATTAAGCAAATTGCCATAGATCATGGTTTTCCCATTAAATACATTTACAATATTATTCACAAGCAACATTGTCTCCCCCTCACAGCTTACCTAATAACCAGCTGAAACCTTCTTATTGTCGATTCAGGTATGTGCCAGTCATTTTTGAAAAGTTAAGGAAAATGGTTTGTGGATTTAACGTTCAACTTGTTGCTATTCCCCCTCCTTACCTTACTAATTTATTAAATTGCAATTTAGATCCAACACCTGGCCATGAGCGTGCTGGTGTTTATGAAATTCCTATCATTTTGGATAGCGGTGCTAAAAAATTTTACATTGGTACTACGAAAAGAAAATTTCTGGAGAGGTTGAAAGAACATAAGAGACATTTTACAATATCGTCAGACCACAGCACTGGCTAAATTTTATTTTAACAACCCCCATAGTTATATAGATTTTGATAATGCTAAAATTATAATTCCATGTAATACTGCAATAGATGGCCTTCAAAAAGAATCAATAGAAATTATGTTTAGAAATGAAAAAGTTTGTAATGATAACATATCAGTTAATATCCCTAAACTTTGGTTGCACATATTGAAATAATTTTTTGAAATTTAATCTATTCATCTTACATTTCCCAAAGTCAAGTATGCACTTCTATTTTTGATTTTAACAAAGTTTGCCTCTTGCATTTTAAGTTCTACATGCATTTACATTGCCTTAGAATAGATGGGGCCACTGCAGGCCAAAATTGTTCATTTGATAGTCTTTTATTCCTTTTTCATCTCAGACGGCGCCATATTAAAAATCATTCGAAATTGTAGTCTACTTTTTGTCTAATAGATGGTGCCATTGCATGCTTTCTGGATTGTAATTGAATAAAGTGACTTTTGACTGAATATATAACGAACATTTTAAACTCAAGACGGTTTTGCTCTAATTTTAGAAGATATACGACAACGTTCTTGAGGAAGGTCATAGAAGGATGACCGAAACGTAGATATTTTAACTTTATTTTAATGTTTGTATAAGTTTATTTGACTTTACAACAGTTTTGTACACCATGTAGTAAACTAATGATATTTTATCAAATGTATATATAACTTTTTACGGTGTAATTGTCCAGTTCTTTTATTATAAAAATTTCTTTTTACTGATATCTTTTATCTTCTTTTGCAGACAAGTACTAGGTAAGAAGTTAATCTCTATATAGGAAAATTTTCCATATGAATATTCCGTTTTGAATAATTTACGATATACCTGATTAATTGCATTTTTTCTAAACTAAAATGTCAATGTCAGTAATAATAAATATTTTTGTATTTCATCATTTGACATATTTTAATATTATTAAAACAAACCAAATATTAAAGGAATATTTTATTTTACCTTTCTTTTCAAATATTATGCATTATTCCAGAATTGTATTTAAAATGTAAAAGGTAAATAATGATAAGTTTATGAAAATAAATTTTCCGTGCAAATTAGACACAAATTAGTTTGGAATTCTGGCAACAGAAATGTTAATTTAAAAATTTCAGAAAAATAGAAGTTTTCATGAAAAATCACAAATGTAAATCTACTTTTTTAGGAAAATATCAAAATTTTAAAGCTGTAGCAATTCATAACTTTCTTAAAATTTGTAAATTGTCAGAAACATAAAATTAATTTTAAAAAAAAATAAAAAAGTCATGAGGCTGCATTGAACTTGGGTCCTACATCTGGTGGGTGAGTCCCCTATATTCACGCTACAAAATCCACATTGAGAATAGCAAACAAATGGGTATTTGAAACGCATGCTGAACTTTGCCACCTAATGTCTCAAACACTAAAGTCCATTTGAACAAATCCTTACAAAAGAATAATTAGGGATAACTTTACAATATACTTTAAATGCATCAAAATCGGTGTGCACCATGTATGATGGTCCCCTTGTAAACGACAAAATATTGGCATACATGCTTTTTTTAATGCATCTTTTATAAAAAAAACTAATTTTTAAGTTGAAAAAACTGCTTTGTTCATATATTTATCAAAACAAAGCATTGACATGTGGTAGTACTTTTAAATAAAAATATTCTCTGATATTTTTTTCTATTTAATACGTTGAATACCACAGCACATAAATATGTGTGCCAGGAATATTTCCTGAGGCACTGTATAACACAAATATGTTTTGAACTTATGCTCAACTGAATATTTTGTTGAATATTGTTGTCTTTCGTATGATGTCTATTCATAAATTAATGCATTATTGAAATGTATTTCATTTAGGTTACTGGTGATCTAGAGCAAGTAAAAGAAGAAAACTCTCAGCTGAAATCTAAAATTGATAAAAATCGAGAACAATGGACTGAACTTCTGTATGAAAATGAAAGACTTCAGAAACGTTTGCAAGATCTTGAGGCAGCAAATATAAAATCTAGAAGAAAAGAGTCAGATAACTCTTTGTAATTCTGATTTAACCAGTCAAATAATGAAGGTAAGAATAACAGTACTGTTTCTGCTTAGTATGTTTTTTTTTTTTTGTAATATATTTTTATTTACTCAAAAAAAAAAAAATTCTCAGAAAAAGTTTCAAATTGAGCATTCTTTCTTTGTACAGCATGACCATTTATAAAATATTTCCAGTGTATGCATAAATTCTTTGTTTTTAAAAAGTGAAACTTTTTTTTATTTCTAATTATAAATTAAGTCCTAAAGCAAACAATGTAACTTGCAATGACTGAAAACATTAATTTTATTATGAAGATGCTAAACTATGCATGAAATATTTATAATTGTGATGGACCATTTCCATATCTTTTAAGATTCAAAATGTTAGCTATCGAGAACTTTTTACTATGAAATGATTCATTTCAATACTTTGCACTCAAGTGTTTTTAGCACTGAAAACGCCTCCAGACTTAGTTCAAATTATTGTTATTAAGGGAAGGTGGGCACCTTGGGACGTTTTTCAATATTTTTTATAAATTTTATTAATATTTAATTTTTTTCTAGAACCAATTGGGCTTATAGTATAAACACTTCTCATCAAATAAAACTCATACTAATCTAATTGCTCACCATGAAAAGTAATAAAAACAAAACAAAAAAACCTTTGAAATTCCCAACCTGCCCCCTGTGGTAGGGCGGGTTGGGATATTATTTATGAACAAAAATACATATAAAATTTTATGTTTAATTGATGAACAAAAGTTTATGTATAAATAGTTAGTTGAACATAAAATTCTTTAAACATTCAAACATTTTCATAATTTGAACTGTGATACATTTTTTCATTAACAGATCTTGTATTTGATGCAAACAAATTGATATTCTTCAAATTCTAATAAAACACATCTTTGAACTTTTGTCTCTTTAAGAGTGCTAAGTTTTTAAAGAATATCTGTTTGATATGCAAACAAGCTGTCATGCTTATCAGAATAAAAAAATTATGACTCTTGACCTCGTCTTCTCAAAAGAGACACCTCATACTTGCCGCTGTCTTCAACATTTTGAATATGTTCAACAAATGCAACAATATGTTTTTTTTTACATGTCCCAATGTGCCCCACAACTGCATGTCCCAACCTGCCTCATTTCACATATTAAATAACGGAAGCTTTTACACTGTTAAGCTTAGCATTACAATTTATTTTTTACCATTAAAATAACAATAAATCCATGTTTTTTCATGACAATATGCGCCCATTTGTATTGAATCATTTTTTTAATGAAAAATATATTCCTCAAAACAGATATTAATGTTACTCAGCCTCATTCAAAACAAAAATAATGGTTTTATTTGTTACTGGCAAACGCCAGCTATTCCAAAACACATGTGAGAGTAGATTGTAGTATCATCTATTGGCACTACTTATTTGTGCTATTTTTTGATTGAAAAATAAAGCATAAAACTGATATGTCCCAATGTGCCCCACCTTCCCTATTGTAACTATTCAATAGATGAGGAGTGACTTCTGTCTATTTCACTCTTCAAGTGTTTATTCTATGTAAAATTGTAATTTCTATGGTTCCGTATTTAAAAAATAAAAATGGAACCATTGTAAGATCACTCCTGTGTCTGTCTGTCTGTCACAGCCATTTTACTCGTAAACTATGGAACATGAAAAGTTCAAATTGAGGGAAGTAATAAAGACTATTGGCCTACATATTTACAGATTATTAAACATTCACAAATATATTTAGGAAAAATGTAGAGGAGCTGATTAAGTTACTTGAAAAAATAATCTTTTCTTTGTATATCGTGTGAAAGTTTTCATAGCGCTGAGCTCAAAAATATATTTCTTTTAATTTTAGGTATTATTTTCAGAGATATCTTCGAAAATGCAGTGCAAACATGTGTACACACCCCCCCCCCCCCACCTTCTATTTCCGAATCTACAGCTTTTCAGTTACACACAAATTTCGATTTGCAATCATTCAGCAGAGGTGGTGAGGAGCGCTATAGGTACTTATCATCGCAGAACTATAAAAGGAGTGCTGTTAATTTTTTCAAAAAAAAATTGTTGGTAATTAGCCGAGATATTAGCCCTTTAATACACAGTTTGGACATACAGTGGCGGCATACCCTATGTACCATCGGCTTTTAAAGCCCAGATAATAATTTTAATGATATATTTGTGTAATTCAATGCCCAGTAGCAGTTTAAAAGCAATAAACGTCAAATAGTTAAAAACAGACATATTTAATTAGATTTAATTCAATAAATACTATGGAATTTGCGACTAGTTTGCATTGAGGTGATCTCTCAATATGCCTTCCGTGTCTTTAAAAGTTAATTAAAAACCTATCTGGAAAAACGTAGTCGGACCAAGGCAGCGTTGCCACTTTGCGACCTCCTTTCGAAGTGTGCTTTGCTGAATGCCAAGTTTAAACTTTGAACAAGGGTTTTGTTTTAGCTACACTGTGAAAAGAAAAGATTATTGCTACGCTGAATTTAGTTTTACAAATTGCCAAATGAAGTTTAAATATGCACTGCTTTTATTGTCAGTACAGAATTAAGTTCATCATATAAACAGATTAGGATAAGATTAAAAAAAGAGTTATACAGAATAGCAATATTTTATATTATTTAGGCTTCATATCTCTTTGAACTTTTATGGTATAGCCATTCATGCTTTTCTAATATATACAGCTATACCCAACCCTGTGTTGTACAGTTTTTTACAAAGTCTTATTATTCTTTTCGCAACTTTTTTTATTTTAACAATGCTGTTAATAATTCATATATTTATTGTATGGAACCCTCTGAGCGCGAGTAATACTCACATTTGACCGTTTATTTTAATGATCACATACCATATTAATGAACTGTTCTAACCAAATTAATAGGGATATTTCATGTTTATCAGTCAATCATATGTTTATTTTTCATACAATCACAGATTTTAAAATACATCATTTAAATTTTAAATATGAAGCAATTTTTTTTCTCTGATTCTCGATATAACAAACGTTTCTTTCAATGTTTGTAATATAATTTATCTATGTCACTGGATAATAATGTAATAAATATCCTCATAACCAAGCTCAAGACCACTAAAAGTACAACACATGTTTATAATGTAATATATCCATGGCATTGCATAATAATGTATATAGCCAAACTTAAGATCATGGAGTATAATAAATGTTATTCAGTGTTTATTATAAAATAATTAGTGACAAAACTGGACTAAATTTCAACTGGTGTAAGGTAGTATATTGCTGCTCCCCTCTTGCTGTGTTTATTTTTATAAGAAAATTCCATTAAATAATTGCTTAATGTAGCTGTAAGTAAAAGATGCTATTTACACGAATGCATTTTAAATGTCCAATTTTTTTTGTATAATCACACTTCTAGGTAAATTATTTAATATATACTTTTTAATGTCATTCTTAAATAAGTATTTAACATACAAATTACAGAAAATTCATCATGGTTATCTACATTGTTATGGTTATCTGCATTGCTACATTGTTAAATCCCTCAAATATATTTTAATTAGTTTTAATTTGGTAAAACTACTTTAGTTGGAGACATGGATACATGCTGTGTATGAAAGAACTTTTTGTGTTATGAGACATGCAAAACGATTTGGCAAAACATCTTTACATCAATATATATCGTTGTAAGTCTTAGTAGATCCATTACCAAACTTGATTTTATTTTTGGATTTAACTTCAATGCATGATCTTTCAAGTTGAATAGATATGGTATATAAGGAAAGAGGTAAAGCCAATATAATTTTTTTGAATTTGGTCCTTGCAAAATACTAGTAATGCAATATTTAGTATATTATAATGGAAATTAATCTTAACTTAACTGGAGTATACATTTGCGTAACAGAATTATATAATTACTTTGACATGTTTAAAAAAGCAATTCTGAATAAAGCAAAATTCTAAACCAAAATACATATTGCTACACAGATTAAAAAAAATATATCAGTACCAAAATATTATTCATTTTTAATTGTGAAATTCCCAGTGATCCTAATAAGTGATTGAATGTTACATGGAATTTATTCCATTGTACTAGGGTTGTGCTATTTTTCTCGTCTTGCCAATAATATCTGTGGAAATTTTCATTTTGATGTCTTAAAAAGTTGTTTTATTCCTTGAATATTAATAAAAGATTGGAATGACTCCACTTGACTTACCGAATACTGTGCCTTCAACTAAATAGCAATAAAACAATAGTAAAAATTTTGATTCTAAATTTACAAAGGTGAAATATTTCTCCAGGGGAAAATAATATCATGTTTTAAAAAAAAAACTTCTACTTTCAAATAATATCATAAGACGAAACACGATTTTTCACCTTAATTCAACATAAATTGTATTATTTGATCAAATAATAAATCAAATAATACCCATATAATGAAGTATAATCCCATATAATACTTCATCACCATTTTTATATAAAATTGCAGCTTGCAAATTTTATATTAGACAAGCTTTTAAAGTATGCTCAGAAAAATATTTAGAAAAAGAGCTTAATACCATTAGAGATATCGCTGAGACGGCTTTTCAACATTCCTGATATATAAACTTATCTATGAATTCAATTTTCATGACAATATCAAAAAAGAAAACCATAAGGAAATGATATACAAAAAGTTTAACTATCTCCCTGGTCTGTACGAAAAATTAAGATATGCTCTACTGAAACACAATATAAATTTAATAGCCTGTCCACCAAGAAAATTAAAAGAGTTAATTTGTACTCAAAATAGATCCAACACCGAAAGATGAATTAGCTGGCGTATATACCATTCCTTTTAGAATGGACAGCAATTGACTAATGGAGTACATCGGAATGACCAAAAGAAAGAATAAAAGAACATAAAGCAGACACAGAAATTTTTTCGTCAATCCACAGCTCTCTCTCATTTAAGTTTCAATCAGAATATCGCAATAGATTTTGATCAGGCAAAAATCATATTCCCAATATCCAATTATTACGCATCCACTATAAGAGAATCAATAGAAATTCTGTGTAAAAGCAATCAAGTATGTAACGATGCCCTATCATACAATATCCCCAGTTTGTGGTTCTATATCCTGAAAACCTGAGCAAAGTGACATAGTAAAAATTTAAAGTAATGAAGTTAAATATTTTCTTCTACCGATGGAAAATGACGTATGAGAAACAAAGTGATGTCATAAAATAAATGGAAGTGCAATTAATTATAATATATATTTCCTCTAATTAAATTCAATCCAAGAAATGGCTACTGCTACTTCTACTTTCAACTCTAGTAATGATTGGCTCTCTCATTTTCAAAACAGAGTGACATATTTGTATCAATAAACAACATTTAGTTATTAAGATATTCTCTGATGATGAGCCTGGAAGGATTGAAAGCACTAAGAAGTTTTAACTAAAATGTATATTTTAAACTTGTAACATCTTTTTCATTACATGAGTCACCTTTTAAGTAAGATTGTGGACCTTTTTAATGTTCACATTATTTACCTCAACTTTCATTCATAAAACTTTAACTTTTATCTGATAATGTAATTTTCAATAAATTTTCATTCTCTCATGCTGAAAATAAATTCTGTTAAGTAAAAATAGAAAAGAATACTGGTGACAGTGGTTTCTAACATATTCACCCAATGTGAGTTCAATTGAAAACATAATTTGGATGCTATTGTTTACGTTTAACTCACACACTCAAATTATAGCTCTGAGGATCTATACACATGAGAAGTCCAAATGTACGTGTGGCATTCTCACGAAATTTTAACTTTCAGGAATACAAATCTGGTGAAATTAAACTTATAGACAAATGCCTTAATGATTCAAAATAAAGAAAAAATGGTCAGCAGCGACGATTTTTTTATTTCGCTGAGGCTTATGTTAAACTTGCGAGTTTAATTTTCCTTACCATTTTACCTCTGTAATTTTTTTTTATTTTCTTCTGAATTTTTACTTATAATGAATTGGCATAGTACCCACGGAACATTCAAATAAGAAATAATAACAATGTAGTATTTTTAGTACAAAATTTAGTTATAAAATTGTCTTAAAGGGATATTAGGAAGGGACGGTAAGAAAAAAAAATGATGACGATAAGGAAGATTACCACCTATTTTTAATCAAATCATGTTAAGACTGAGTGATAGCCACAATGTTAATTGATTTTTATCAACAGTTACTTACATTGGATTAAATTAAAAAATAATTTAATTTACCTCAAAAAATGCTGGAATAAACGTTGGGGATGGTAAGACTACCTATGAATCCGAAATGCTTGAAATTGGTATTTAAATTCTGCAGTAAATTTCGAGTCAAAGAATTTTAGCCATTCTTTCTCTTAGCATACCTCTGTATGAGAAAAAAGTTGAAAAAATGTCTGTGTCTGCAGCTGATGTGATTTTCTGTATAATTTTAGCAAGAGGAACGTTGAATATAAAATCCAGGGACAGAGTTCTAAAAATAATAACAACCGTAAAAATGTGTGCAGGTTAATTTTTTGCTACCTATTAGTATAAAACAATTGTCTCAGTTGCAGAAAAAAATTACATTGAATTGCTTTTATTGAAACAACTTTATACAGACAGCTTCAAACTTAAAAATCAGCATCAAGGACGCAGGACGGTATAGACTTTCGTGGTATATTTGGACCCCCAACATCGTCCAAAACTTATTTATCTCGTTAATATTGTTATACATTCATGCAATGGGATGTTTTCCAACATAAGAAATAAAAGAAACCCAAGAATATGTACTAAAATGAAAATTATTATTCAGGGACTTAAAAGTCAAAATTATGTTAGAATGCCTCATATGTGTACATCCACAAACGAAATTGAACCATTGTAAAAATAGCAAAAATAGATTCGGGAAACCTCAAAATGTAAATATCAGTAACAATAAGGAAAGAAGTTTGTGTGTCTGTCCACTGCGTTCTGAAGAAACTGCTGCATGCAGTGCTACGAAATTTGGCATGAAGATATCTATGTATGAAGTTAATGTTCCTCAAAGCTAGACTTTAGTTTTTTTATTAGGTCTTTATTATATAATTTTTTATATGATTTTTAGTATTTTTTCACATTTTGTTTTGATTTTTTAAATATTTTTAAAATGAATCTGACTTTAATTTTTTTTAGCCAAATATATTACATTTTGTTCTTTTTTCCAATAAAGTTTATCCGGACTTCGTATAGCAATTTTTGAATTTTCTCCAATTTTTTTGAGTTCACAGTGATTTTTTTGACAATGGGAAAAGTAATTCAGTTTCAGACTTTTAGCCTAATATATTAAATTCTGTCTTCCCTTATTTTTTAATTTTAAACATCTTCTAATTTAATTTTTAATGCAGTTTTTTGCACTCCAAAGGGATTTTCTTACATTTATGGAAAGAATTTCAGTTAAAATATTTTAGCCCATTATAGTAAATTTTTTCTCTACCAGTTGTGAATTATTTTATTTATTTATTTATTTTGCTTTATGGCACATTTTTGATATTCGTAAAAAGAATTTTGTTTTCAATTTTAGCCTAATATAGTAAATTTAGTCTCTGCAACTTTAGAATTTTTAGCAATTTTTAATATGTTTTTTTAAATATTTTTACTTACTAGCTTTCTTTAAAAATAAAATCCATTTGAAAAGGTATGTTTGTTTAAAATCATGAATGTTTGCACTTTGATTTATTACAGCTAATATTCATGTTTTTGGATCCCTCCCTTGTAAACATTTTGAAATTACAAATCTTGTCAAAAAAAAAAAAAAAAAAAAAAAAAAAATTGCTACATTGGCTATAATTTGTGTTTTTTTTTTTTGTGAGGTTTTTTTTTTTTTTTTTTTTTTTTTTACAAGAAAAGGCATCTGCATCCTAGCAAGACCATATGAAAACAAAGGACAAGGCGTAAATGAAAAAATGAGGGGAGACCTATAGCTTCATAGAGGGTGCCCTACTAACACTGCAAGAGAAATATTGTTATGCACATTTCCAGTTATATCAACAATGCCAGTGTTCAATTTTTACTACCAGTTGATGTGCACCTCCACTTTTTGAAAGTTGCACAAGCTTGATCTAAATTATATATTGAAACTTCCACTCCCTTCATTGCTGCTTCCCTAAATAAAAGGAGGTATCTGTAGATATTTGGTGGTATAGAAGGCAGAGCAAAAATTTTCTCTCTTGCAGTTTGTCTGTTCTTCCTCCTTTAACTTGAAATAATGCTTTCCTATCAGTACATATACTTACTCTATAGTAGCCTCTTTGCATTTCTGAAACTTCTTATTTGTCACTGTACTTTATTGAAATATTAATTTTCTTTAAATTTTCTTAAATTTTAGTTTGAAATTGAAATACATTTTCACAATCTCAATTTGTTTTTTAAATTTCAGATTGACATCTTCAATTTGTTTTTTTTTTTCATTATGTCATTAACTCATTTCTTTAAAAGAATTTTTTAAATATCATTTTTATTTTCATCTCTTGAATGATTGTGCATAGCTTTATCTAAGGGCAGCCCCATCAAAAATTTTAGAATTAATTTTATCAAAATCTACTTTGATTGAAGCAATGTACATATTCTACAGCAAAAATATTTTCGTAGATGTGGAAAACAATTTTTGCTTCCATTTTAGATGAAAAACTCATCTTTATGTATAATAAATAATCAATCTGGAAAATGCCCAAGCTAATCACGTGGGGCATAATTTTAAAATGTCCTTCAAACCGTACTACTACAACAGGGCTAATTGTTCTCACAGAGGTGAACAGATTCAGTGATTAAATGCTTTATGATAATTGCCATCTTCATTTCCCTTCCACCAGAGGTCAATAAATCTATCTGCCCATGAAAATTGAAACCTAACATTTTTAAAACACTTGTTACTATTAGAATTTGTATTTTTGTTAATGGCTATAACAGTTGAAAATTTCATAAAAAGAAAATATGTTGAATTCCATGATGTTCTTCTAATTTCACTATTTTAAAAAGTTTTAATAATATTTTTATTTCTAAAATCTTAATCTTGCATTTACAGAGAATGTATTTATGTGTCTGCGTTTCACTCATGAGCTTATATTTTCATATATAGATTGAGGGGTCAAATGATGAAGCTTTAGGCATCAATGCCCTGCCTAATGAAATTATTTTGAAAATTTTTGGTTATGTAGAACAGAACCAACTGGGACAAATTGCACGGTATGTATTTTTAAAATATATATTAGACTTTTGAATGTATGTTATTTATACTTCTCCTATACTGCACATTCAAATCTAGAAGATTGAGATCAACTTCACACATGTAGGTTTTGAAAACTGATGCCAAATCAAGAATTTTTATTCCATTAGCATTATAATATTTTAAGAGTTTAAGCCTTAGATAATTCATCTTAATTTTTTTTTACTTTTGAATACAGAAAGTTGAAGGATAAAATAATTCCTGAAATTATTCAGTGTATCCTTTTATTAAAACAAATAAAAAAGTAAACCTAAAAACATATTAGTTTGATCTTTTTTATAAAGATTACCTGATTATTAAAGATTAAAAGATATTATCACCTCCAGTGAAGATCTTCTATAGATAGGTTGCCATTCATTTCCTTTAGATTGGGATATTTGATAGCACCCAATTATTTTCTTTATCTTAATGTCATGGATATTTTCATGTTATTTATAAAATTAGAATTTTTTTTTTTTCATTAATAGACAAATAACAATTTTGTAATGCATATTTACAAATAATTCTTTCAAAATGAATATAAAATATTTTATAATGGATTTCTCCCTATTTATGCTTCATCAAGTGATAAAATATGTAAAGAAACATGCTAGTCGCTCCTTTTATGCCATGTAATTTTCACTTTGACATCAAATCTACATTGTCCATTAGAAAATCTTTGTAAAAGTATAGTTTTAAAATATGACACAATTTTAACCATTTTGATGCATAACAATTTAATTATTTTAAAGTTTTCTTTCTTTTTTCAATTTGTGTAAACATATATTTCAATTAAAAATTTAGCATTTAGAAAAAATATAGAAAATGGATTAAATGTTATATTTTGAGTATAGCATTGTGAAAATTATGTAATTTTCATTATTTAATTATTTTTGCATATAATATTAATCATTTAATTATATTTTGTCGTAATATTAATCATTTTAAAGATTTCTTACTCTTTGTAATTCTCATCTAAATATATTTTTCGGTTGAACTGTTTGTAAATATTATTATTTGGACTTATTTTAAAATCTGGAACAATAGGTAAATATTGGCTATTTGAAACTGTGTATATTTATATATAAATATACTTATATAATATGATATATATTTTTTATGTCAAAATTTTAAACTAAAATAACTAACAAACAATAAAATTCAAAAGTCAGAATTTGCTAGAATGTCTTTACATGTCGCAATCAGGGTCCATTCTTCTGTGTATGTATCATTTTACAGTTCATTTGATATCTAGAAAATTTTGAAATGGCACTCCTTTTTAAAATTTGTTCTAATTTCAGACACACAAAAACAGGAATCAGGCTGAAAATTGTGTAAAGCCATGGGTTAAGGTTTTGAATTTTCTTTGTTTCATACTTAAAAAAATTTTATTCAAAGTTAATTGATGAATTCAATTAAAATTTAATTATGTTTCAATATATGAAATTTTTATTTAAAATCTTTAGATGGAAAACTGTAAGTGAAAGGACCGTAATTGAAGATTTATTTTGTTTTATGTATTCTTTTATTAGAATAGATAAAATAAATCCTTAAAATTGTAAAAAAAAAAAAAATACAAAATTACTTTTAATTAAATCAATTGGACAATGAAATTTAAAAAAATATAGTAATTTTTTTTTATAATTCAATTGTTTTAACATTAAGAATAATTACTCTATTTGTATATTTTTTATTGCAATAAAGTCATTAAACATAGAATGCGAAACTTTCTTTTATTAGTAGAATTAAAAGATATTTAAATATATATTTAATATTATTAAAGGATAATAATATTATTAAAAGAAGCCCTTAAAATTATTAAAAAAAAAAAAATTATTTTACTTAAACACACTGGGCAATGAGTTTATAAAATGTAGTATTTTTTTTTTTTATTCGATTCATTTTTGAGTAGTTTCTTTAATAATTCGATTGTTTTAAAGCTAAGAATAATTACTATATTTATTTATTTATTGTCATATTAACTGCTTCCCTAATTATTCAGAGTTATCTCGGGTTCATATGTGTATTACAATTAATTATTATCCTGAGAAAATTCCTCACAGTATAACTTGTCACTACTATTTGTTTTATCCCATTTTTACTTGGCATGAAGCTTAAAAATGAAGAAAATATTTTTACTAATAAATTATATATAACATTTGATTGGTAGTTTTTCAGGTTTTGTGATATTAAATGCAATGATGTGATTATTTTTTGCTTTTAAAAAATATGGTAAGGGAAACAGTCAATGCATTGACATACATGTTAAATGCAAAACTTACTTTTATTAGTTTAGGTAAAAAGAAAACTTAAAATTGCGAAAAAACATATGAATCTTCTTTCAATCCATTGGAGAATATAATTTAGAAAATTTCAACTTTCGTCTTATCAAACTCCGAACAGCAGACCTTTTATGTAATAGACCTGCGCTTTATGTTACTTGGTGATGTTACCTTATATTTACATTACTTGGTTTAGTTATTGAAAAATATTATGATTAAGCAAACCTGCTTAGACAGAATCATAAGACACAGGAGAAAAATTCCATTTTAATCAGTCTTTTGTCTCAGCTGGTATAATTGTATAGAAGGGAGAATGATATTTTGGCATTTAAAACAGAATTCCATTATTGACAGGTTCCGCTATCAAAAAGTTTAATGTATTGTTATGTCCTTATTTAGAAGCTGCTGTCCTGCTTTGTCTCCTTGTCTTGCAGTTTGTGACACTCACCTGGCAATACTAGTTGTCACATAGTTTGACTTCATCACACTGTGTTCATCTTTGTGAAATTTGTATCTTCCTAAAGGGTTTCAGTGAAATGCTATGGTCTTTTGGAGCTGCATAAACACTTAATTTATCATTAATGAACTCTTAAGACTGCTGCTTTAACTCTTTCTGGTCCTTTCTAGTCTTTTTTATTTTTTCTTTTCACCTATTATAGATAATATTTAAATGAAATAAAAGTTACTATCAACTTTCCCATTTATATTACATTATTTTTCTTGCAGTGGATACTACAGCAATTTTCACATCTTCCTTTAATCAATTTTAAACATTTTTCTTTCTATCACTCCATTTTACTGTTGGCTTATAGAATAAATTTAAATTCTTTTACATAAATAAACACTGACTCTTCATTATATACTGTGTATATTAAAAAGATTTCCAAAAGCACTTAAGAGAGTTTTGACCAACTGGTCAATCGTCCCTCATACTTATTGAGTCAAGACTCCATAGCCATTTTGTAATGAATAGCACATGGTTAAGTTTAATTTACTGTACAAACATAATGTCTTCAATGAAAGCTCGATATTTCTGCATTACTTAAAACCTACTAATTTAAAGTTTTATGATATATTTTACCTGCAAAAATCTTACAAAATATTTGTAGTTGAAAACACTTCACCATTGATTATTTCCACACTCATTTCGATTATCTGTGTGAAAGAAAGACTGTTGTTTGAGCATTCCAGTAGTTTTGGTTGCTACCTATTTTTTAAACTGAAATTCTTTTAAATATGAAAACTGAAGTTTGGATCAAGCTTCCCCTATGTGGTCAACCCTACTCAATCTTCCCTATAAGGAGACAGAAAGAGATTTAAAATAGTTTGATTCAAAAAATAGGTAGAAGAATGAATGAAAACGTTTTTAACGGGATGGAGGAATGAACCACCAGTTTTGAACTAACACATTCTGAATCAATTTTAATAACTTCTAATAAATATGATATAAAGTAACCTGAAACATTTAAATAACTTTCGCCTAGAAAACTACTCCGAATCATGTTTGCTGGAATTTTAAACTGTTGCTAAAGAGCTTTTCCATATAAGGATTAGTTATAAAATTTTGTTTTACCCTCACAGAACCTCTTACAAGTATAAAAATACACAAGTAATATAGAAAGTTATTCAATTCTGTTTCATTTTGAAGCCTATTCTCAAACTCAACTTGTCTACTCCAGACACTTTTGTAATCTATTTTTTTTTTTTTTCAAACATCAAATTAGCAGATGTTCTTATTAAGAAATTGTAATTGAACTGGATTTTTTTTTTTTTTTTTTTTTGTAAAGTTGCAGAAGATTTTTCAAAAATGCTATCAAAGTTGGCATTTTGAACAAAATTTGCATAGGCCACAGCTTTTATTTTTTGAAATGTGCAGAAAGTTTTGTATTGTTGAGGGGGAAAATAATATTTGAGAACTGCCAAAAGTAAAATATTCCCTAACGAAAATAATGACAGAAAAGATTTATTTTTATTGATTCAATAAGCATAACAAATAAAGGTTTACATATATTTTTAGAAATGTATATGTGGCATATAAATTTTCTGTATCTATAAAATGCTATGTACTTCTATATTAATTTTTGAAATTTACTTAAACAGTTCCTTTTGTGATATGTGTTCAATCATAAATGAATCCAACTAATAAATAAATAAAAAGCTACGTTAAAAAATAAATTCCTATCATCTGTACATGCCTTACAATCATTTCTACAAAATATAATTGAGAAAGGAAAATTAATTATACATTTTATCCTAATACATTTTGAAAATCTATATGTTTCTGCAGAGAATGGTGCAATGCAAATCCTTCATTTCATTTGCTATGTAAATAGCTGTCAAGTTTGAAGTTTTTCTTGGTATTTGTGATGCAACCAATCAAAGTAGCTGATTGAGTATTTTGGATGGTTGCATAAAATTTGTTTTCTGAAAGCTTAGGTACTCCAAATTGATCCCAAGCTATTTATACTCCTTGTGGGTGGCGCCTCTGCATCGACAGCAGAATAAAAATTTGGGCATGGTGTTAGGCAGGGAGAAAGAAAAAAGACCGGCAATCTGAAAACAGAAAAATGTTTACCAATAAAGGTCCTTTACGGAAGATTGTACTTCTTTGGGCCAATTTTGTTTCAGCCCTCAAGGGTATAATTCATTGCTATAAAGTGGTTTTGTGAAATGCCAGTTTCTTTTGATATTTCTTACTCATTGAACGCAATGCTGTAGCAGACAGACAACGACTTTCTATGTGCTCCCAATGCTTGAACTTTATTTCATCTCAAAAACGTGTTTTTCTAACTGGAACAACCATTTTTCTTGAACTGTTCAACATATTTCCTTCATTTTTTTTAAAATAAAGGTAATCATTTTTTCTGAATCTTATATCAATTAAAAATTCTATTTTTACCAGTTATCTTTTTGAGCTCACAGAAGTTAAAAACAAAACCTGAAAATATGATATTTGTTTGTTCAAATGACTCCCATTTTTGTCAAAACTCAACTTTTAAAAGTAAATTTTGGTGTAAGCTCCAAAGAATGGAATGCCCTTTCATAATTTCTCAACTAAATTTGTTTCATATGCTTGGGGCCAAATAAAATGATTGAAAGTTGATGGCACATAGCTGCAGGTACTCCCCATCATATAAGGCATATTCACATTTTTTCATACACAAAAATCGTAATACTTAAGTGAAATGCCAGTAAATATAATGTGAACAGATAATCTCTTCTTTGTTACCAAACACAAATTTAAAAAATATCTTAATTGTAGGCCAAAATAGAAGGGCCTCCCCTTAGATTAGCAGTCCCCTACATTTTGTACTTTAACACTTTTTATAAAAGTATTTTTTAAACTGTACATTATTAAAAAGAAAAAAATACTTAAGAAAAAGCATGCATTTTATTCTTTTTATACAAAAAATAGAAACCACAAAGCCCTCCCCTATTTCCCTAAAAGGTGAGTTATTTACTTTAAGTGATGGTGGAGGGAAATGTGGAGACACATTTTTTAATAACTGAAGGGCAATAAAGTGGCAATGTGTTTGTTTATTTTCAATTGAATGGTATCAATTTTATTTTCTTCTATTTGTTACTCAATTCCCATGGAACTTCCCTTTCCTTTTCCGTCACAACTGTATAGTTATTAAAATTTTCTATAATTTTAATTATGTTGATGAAGAAATCCTCTAATAAAACTAAAAAAAAAAAAAAAATTGAAAATCAGCCGGGCATTATTGTTATGAAAATAATGGTAGTTACAATGAATTCAACTGAAATTTGCATTACATATTCTTTTTCATGTGTTCGTGATTTAAACCTGTTCTCAAATCAAAATACATCAGCAAAAACATTTTTAATCTGTGCATGCATAAAATATTCAAAAAATATATATGCAAATTTTTAGCATCTCAAGCAGTGTTCTTTAATTGAAGTGTGTGATACAATTTTGTCAAAATGAATTTTAAATCATCATGTAATAGTTGCTAGAAGTTACTCTGTAACTATTATTAAAGAGGTACCACATTCACACAAAAAGAATTACAGATCACTTTGTTATGTTTGAATAAGAATACCTGAAAGGTTCATGTATGTTGGTATGATTTTAACATGAGATAAACAAAAGATAACAATATAAATCTTTCAATTATCACATACATCTAGTTATTCAATTCTCTCTCATAAGTAATGCATGCTTCAGAAAATGTCACAAATTGTGTTTGCAAACCATGACAGATTCACATTGAGAAACAAAATTCCATAAATAAATGGCTCTCACATAAATTATAACACTCTTTTCTGTATTCATTATCAGTTATCATAATCAAATCTTTATATAAATAATAAATGTAGTATATTTTTCTGGTTTCCAAGATAGAACAACTTAAATTACAATATTAAGTTGGCATTTTCATAATAAATAAGGACTTTATGCTGTGTACTTACATATTGAAACAAAGAAATAAGTTGCTATCCAACATGCACTTTATTCAGAGATTTTAAACAGAAATGCTAAAGTTAAAATTATAAAAATTGAAAAAATTCACGACGTTTAAGTTTATCTTTAAAACCATTCTCAGGAATTAACTTGTTATAATACAAATCGGCAGAAAATTGTTTTGCTTGTTACATTATCAAAACCACATTCAAATCGAAAGAAGTATCAAAAATTTTATAAAATCATTTAAAATAACCTTAGTGGCGCAGCCTGTTATCCAAAAATAAATTAAAATATACATTAGTGGCATATTACGCATATGGAATATACTTCCTAGAAAAATCTCAAGATTACTCAATAATTGCTTTAAATGTATGGTCTTGTTTTGAAAGAATCTTAGCCTTGACAAAGTCAATTAAAAAAATACTTCCTTTAAGGAAAGTTCTGGACAATGCAGTTATTTTTTTAAAAATCAGTCTGGCATTATTGTTATGAAAATAATGGTAGTTAGAATGAATTCATCTGAAATTTGCATTACATATTCTTTCTCATGTGTTCGTGATTTAAACCTGTTCTCAAATCAAAATAGATCTCAAATCAAAATTGAGAGTTTATTATTTTTTAAATGATAAACGTGTTTTTCCACATTATATTTTCTTTCTTTATTACAGTGTGTGCAGCCGATGGAATATGTTGACAAGGAGTGCAGTTCTGTGGAAGAAAGTTGATGTAAAATTTCACTGCAGTCACAAATCCCCCAATACTATGACCAGGTGTTTTATCAACATGCTACCATCTTGTGTCACTAGTATCAGATTACATTATAGCAATCTTGGTTGGACTGAAGAGCTGAATTTTGAAGAATTTTGTGTAAGGCTGCAAAGAAGATGCCCTCATCTTGAAATGCTAATTTTGGAGCATGTTAATTTATCAGATAATTTTCCCTTGGTTATAGGATTATGCAATCAGTTTTTACCAGGTGTAAAGATTTTGGTGTTTCATCATTCTACATTTTCTGACTGTTCTACAAGAGGAAAATTTGGTGGTCTTTCGAAAATTGAAGTTTTAGAAGTTAGTGACTGCAACGTTGGACCATTTCAAGAACTTCAGTTTTCAAACATGCCCCAGTTACGTGTGTTGAATTTGGGAAACTCATGGTTTGGTCCCCTAGCATTTCAATTATTACAGAATCATGGACTTAATTTGGAGGAATTATACCTCTGTGGCACATTTTTATCTGAAGATAATTTAATATTTAGTAATTCTATGTTTCCTCATCTGAAGATAATCTGCCTTTGTTCTTATTTTTATATATTTAATGGTGTTGTCTCTGCCATTCAGTCATGCCAGTCATTGCAGAAAATCTACATTGGGGAACGCTATCGGAGAATAAATGTATTATCACATCCGTTTTTTGAAAACAATAGATGTAAGATTAAAATTATAGAAACAATTGCTGAGCATCATAGCCATAATGTAGATTATTCCTACAAAACAAATAAAATTTAAAAAATATTTCTTCTTCATGTGCATCTTTGTTTTCTTATGTGTCAGATAATTGAGTCATATCATACATTATCTACGAGCAAATCTTGTGTATGTGTTATGCAAATTTTATCAAAAACGGCTTTAAAGAATTTGACTAAATCTTGTATAATGACGTTTTGCGTTAGAGAAGACCAATGGGCTAGGTCACATGACCGAGAAAATCAGATTAGTGGGTCATTTTGAGGTCAATGTGAATCAATGCATTTCAATGGGAATGAAGTTTGAAATTGTAATTTCATGAAAAGTTTAAATTAAATATATATAAAAACTCTATATCTCAAGTTTAAATGTCAGAATCACCTTAATAATTCAAATAAACAGCATAAATACATGATTCACAATACATTTATTATTAAATAGGTGCAAATATATAAAAGTTTTAAAATTATTCAAGATGTTAAAAAGATTGGTGTCAGCTGTCTAAAATTCCCTAGTGTTTACAGCTAAACATTAGCCATCATCAGGGGGGTTAAAATTGAGAAATGCTGTACCTTTAAAGATATACACTGGTTAAATAGCAAAGTGCGAAACTAAAAAAAAGGAGGGGAGGAGGACAGGAAGGAAAGAGGGGATGCTATAAAAAAAGAGAAAGAGAGGAGGCTTAAAGGATCTATCAAACCCAGATGCACCAGATATGTCAAGTAATTTAAACCAAATATGTGGTATATGATAGGATAAAACATCATTACAATTTTACCAGCCTCTTCTCAATATTTCTAGAATTCTCTGAGTATGCAAATATTATATTGTGATGCATGTGCAATGATTTCAGCTTTACTGAATAGGATATGAGTATCTGTAATTTGATTTAAACTGGATAGCACTGTGGATAGTTTTACCTCTTTTGACATATGTTCTTTCATCCTTTTTTGAAATTTTTGAGTGGTCATGCCCACATATGAACTGTACAGAACCATTTATCCAGAATGGTTGAGGTCCGATGTATTCCAGATAACTGGTTGGGCATTAAAATAACATCAGTTCGATCAGATTTGTAGCATATATGTGGTTTTGATATTGTTTCTAATCAATTATTAGACTACAGGATTAAAAATCTGATCCAAACAAATTAAAAGTTAATAGGAGTTTAAAATAAGGCAATTTATGGGACTGCCCTGCAAGCAAAAGTTCCACTGTTCCATTGCATAAAAATCAAAATGTCTAATATATAACTAAATATGCTTCCATTTCAAATCTTAGTTGTTGGCATGAAGTTATACTAGGGATACACAACCTGTGGCCCGCGAATTTCGTCAATTTATACGTGGAAAAAATCGTAATTTTTGTCCATAGGTCGCAAGAAAAAAATCATGAATTTCGTCAATTTGCCGCGGGGAAAATTGAAAATTTTGCCAACCATTTAAGAATCACTAATTTTGTCGATTAAGCCCAGAAAAATCGCAAAGTTTGTTGATCGGGAACGTAAAAATCGCGAATTATTTCGATGAGGCATGGAAAAATCTCAAATTTCGCCAATTGTCCACGGAAAAATCGCGAGTTTTGTTGATCGGGCTCGAAAAAATCGCGAATTTCGTTGGTCAAACACGGAAAAATCATAATTTTTTTTGTATGATGCGCGGAAAGATTGAAAATTTTATTGTTCGGCTGCTGAAAAATCATGAGTTTCGCTAATCGGGCAAAAAAAATGACAGATTTTGTTGGTCGGACGCGAAAAAAATCGCGAATTTTGTTGATTAGGCACAGACAAATAGCGAATTTTGTCGATCAGACGTGGAAAATCGCAAAATTTGTCGATCAACTTCAGAAGAATAGCAAATTTTGCCGATTAGACACGTAAAAATCGCAAATTTTGCCGATGGACCACGAAAAATGGCGAATTTCATCGATTGGGCTTGGAAAAAGTGCGAATTTCGTTGACTGGGCATGGAAAAATTGCGAATCTCGTTATTCGGGCGTGGAAAAATTGCGAATTCCGTTTATCAGACAAGGAAAAATCGCGAATTTTGCCAATCAGGTTCGGAGAAATCGAAAATGTTGGTGGTCGGCCATGGAAAAATCGTCAATTTTGTTGATTATCCGCGCAAAAATTGCAAATTTTGTTCATTGGCTGCAGAAAAATCGTGAATTTCTTCAACTTGTCGCGGGAGAAAATTGCAAAGGTTTTTGATCAGGAGCGGAAAAATCGCGAATTTCATTGTTCAGGCATGGAAAAATCTCAAATTTTGTTGATTGGCTCCTTCTCACCTCTTTGTTCATAAAGTTCACATTTTTTTCGCCACTGGCTACTTTCATGCCTATGTTTGTTTTTTAGCACTTATAATAAAACAAAATTTACTCCCCCGAACAACGTCAAGGAACATTATCACTCCTTGAAAACAATCCTTGCTATATCTGTGCTATATATACAAACGTAAACTGTTGATATATCCTTGCCAACTGAAACTGAATTTGATACGCTGACTGGGTAGCGGAAACTAGAGGGGTAAAACTACCCCCCTCTGAAACTATATATTTTTTATATGATTATAGGCCACAGATCACCTCCCTGAAATAGAATTCTCTCTGTATTACTTACATGGTCCTCGACAACTCAGACATTTTTGTAAGTGGCCCTTCTCTAAAAAAGGTTGTGCACCCCTAAGTTATACCATGCATGTCGTAATGTTAAAATCAATACACAGTGGTACTATATGGCACAGTTTTTGGAAATAAGTCAACAGGAAATATCATTCTAGATAAATGGTTCCATACTGTGTACGTTGTCAATCTGTCACTATCTTTAAGAGGGATGATATAAACACCAGATTTTTCATAATTACCTATAGGATCAGTCATTCTGTGTACCATATATTTTAATTTGTCAGTGGTTTAGCAATGAAGATCACGTTATATTTCTTTAATACAAACATAATTTGTTTATAAAGTCGTTGAATATATTACATGCTGCAAAATCTAAAAGTGAGCTTTTCTTTACCAATTATTGTAGATTGTAGATATTGTATTTCTATGTTAACATTGATAAATTTGTTTGAAAAACCATTTTCACATGCAACCTCTTAATGTTCATTAAAACAAATTCATTAAAATAAACATCTGAACAAACCTCGAATGCTCTTTTGACATGAAAACGATATGGACCTGTTTTATAGTTCAATGGAACATTACTATTGTAGGATATTGTATTATTAGGTCTTAAAGCTTTTTATATATTTTCATATCAATGCTTTGTTGAAATATTCTTGATAATTTTGTATATCTGAAAAGGATAACGATCCATTTTCTTCTATTTCAGAAGTGAATTGTTTATTGTGTATACTCTTAGCATGAGTCAAAAACTCAGTTCATGCAGAGGTACTGTGAATCCATATAATCAGGATGCCATCAACGTATCTAACCCATAATGTGGGTTTAGGTAGAGGTAGAAATTGTAAGGTTTTAGTAATTAAATTTATATTTGAAATAAGGGTATTTTTAATGCTGTTATATATTGGGTTATTTAAGATGAAAGTTTCAATGATGATTTTAATTTCCTGAACATTCATGGAAGGATATAATGATTTTATAACAAAACGTGCTAGAATACAGTTATCTTTTAATTTAGAATCTTTGATTATCTTAACTAGTTCGTCAGTAGAGTTCATTACATTCTTTGTGGTGGGCAACATAATTTTAAGTAGTGGCACAAACTCTTTTTCAATAGTATAAGTCAGTCTTTTAAATAGTTTGAAACAATAGGGCACAGGTGGAAGTCTATTTTAACGTCTTTCAACCAACCATGTAAATGGAGATTCTATTCTTTTCTATGTGTATGATTAACATATTTTTAAATCATATGCACTTAATCATAATTAATCATACAGATAGAATAAAACAGCTTAAAGAGTAGTTGAACATTGTCATTATACAAACAGACAAATCGAATATGTTACCAGTTACGCTTACTGCAGATTATATGATTAAGATGGAACACTGCATTAATGATATGAATTGTATTAAATTAAATAAGGATCCGAACACTGCTATCAACTGAAAAATTCAAGAACTAATAAAATATAGTATTTGTCCAAGTGACATTAAAGTTAAGCTTAATATCAATAAAATTGCAGTGAGCTTTGCTTTACATGGTCAGTTGAAAGGCCACAAAATATATTTCTCTCTCTGCCCCATTGTTTCAAAGTGTTCAGAACCTTCTTATACTGTTGAAAAAGCATTTGAGCTGCTAATTAAAACTATGTTACCCCCACAAAGCACGTAATCAACTCTACCACTGACCTAGAAAAATAATCAAAGATTATAAATTAGAAGATAACTTATAAAGAATATTTCAGCACAAAGCATTCATACAAAAATTTATAGAAAGTCTTTCTGATCTAATAGTACAATATCCTACAGTAGTAATATTCCATTCAACTGTAAAACAGCTGTCTATCGTTTTCATGTGAAAAGAGCATTTGAGGTTTGTTCAGAAGTTTATTTAAATGATGAATTGACTAACATTGAGGAGACTACGTGTGAAAATGGTTTTTCAAACAAATTCATCAATAATTTATTAATATAAACATGGAAATAAAATATCTGTAATAGTTAGTAAAGAAAAACCCAGCTCTAGATTTTGCAGTATGGAATATATTCCACAACTTTATGAGTGAATTACGTATTTATTAAAGAAATATAACACAATCTTCATTGCTAAACTACTGACAAAGTTAAAATACCTGGTACACAGAATTATTAATTCCATAGATAATTTTGAAAAATCTGGTGTTTGTATCATCCCTTTTAAGGATAATGACAGACTGAAAACGTATACATTTCTAAGCATGATCACTCAAAAATTACAAGAAAGGATTAAAGAACATATGGTAGACATCAAAAGAGACAAAACTATCTCTCACTGTGAAGCGGCTTGTGTTCTTCCAGCGAGATAGCCTATGAGGAGCCTATAAATGTGCAGGAGTCATACGGCACCAGTTACCCCTGTGATGCCTTCATGATCCTGCAATCGTCCAAGTCTGAGCACTGGCCAGCACACATCACTCAGCCTGATTCCGAACATCTGGAGTCTGGTCATAGTGACAGAAGCCCAACTAGCTCAAGTAGCCAATTGGTCCTTTCGCTTGGTTCCCCACCAAGTTCACCTTATCAACTCACAGGTGTCCAGCCCCATGAACCTTACTAAGGATCTCAGGCAGGAGTTGCTGTACGGAATCTTTCCAAGTATGCAATCCATATGCTATAATCAGCAGAGGCATCTTTGTTCAGAAACAGGTTAAAGAATAGGTGCCACTAGCAGTTCCGGGGAGTTGTGGAAAGTCATTGCATGATGGCATATGCACCACCGCTAAGTTATTTTCAACTCTGTCCCATTTTAATCAACATAGACATTGATATCCTGTTTAATAAGGCTGAAATCCTTGCACGCGCATCACAATTTAATATTTGCATAATCAGATAATCTCTAGAAATAATAACAAGAAGCAGAAAAACTTGTAATGATGTTTTATCCTATCATATACCACATATATGGTTTAATTTACTTGGTATAATCAGTGAATTTGGTTTTGATTTATCCCTTCCTGTTTTCTGTAGCATCCCTCTCTTTCTTTGCTTCCCTACTTTCTATTTGTTGTCTTTTAGTTTCACCGTCTGCTACTTAACCAGTGTGCATCTTTGAAGCTACAGTATTTTTCAATTTTAACTCCCCTAATGATTGCTAATGTTTAACTGAAAGTGCTAGGGAATTTTAGACATTTGATATCAATGTTTTGAACCTCTTGAATAGTTTTAATTGTTGCAATATTTCCTGAAACGTGTTGTATTTTTAGATAAACTTTTTTTTTCAATGTGACGCATCTTTCATTAGATTCGAGTGGTGTCTGGTGATTAATTTCAAATACGTTAACATATGTAAATTTTGCTTAGTTTTATTCAGATATCAAAAAATCAAACCATTTGTTGTTTAATGTGATGATACCTTTGAATTTCAGTTTAAAACAAAGGTGCACAAACTGTGCTCCTCGGGGCCATAGGAGCTCTACGTGAGCTTTCCAAGGGCTCCCCCGTGCTTTAGGAAAATGATGAAATTGTGAACGAAACCCATTTAAAGGAATGATTTTTTTTTTCAAAAATGTGCTGAATTCTTTTTATAAATTAAATTTTGTTTTCTTTAAAAATATTCTAGTGAAATATTAATTTACACTAGCACTCTATTTTTACATTTTCTGATAAAAAAATGCGATAAATAGAGAAACAAGTGTAGATTTAATGTAAGAAAGTGAGAAAGGGAAAATTTGAATTTCTCAACTCCTCTCAGCGTGACTTGAAGTGAAGTGTTATCCAGTAAATCCCCCCTTTCATACTCAACTGCGTCAGAAACAATTCTGATTTGAAAGATAAACAGCATGATTTTTTTTCAATATGAAGGGCAAAGTAATGTATGCATGCTTCAAAAGAAACTATCACAATACTTGCTAAAACAAATATGATATATGTCCTGGACATAGGAGTAGACTTCACAGGGGCGAAATAGGCAATAAAATAAACTTCTACCACTAATTTAATTTTTTTTGTCGAATTTTGCCTGGTTTGAGCCCGTTGTCCCCGTTAATGTCAATGCGTATGACCTCCTGATGCCTACCTGATACTTAAACGAGTTGCTTGAGTTCATGAAGATTATATAATTGCAGAGACCTTTAATAAACCTTGTAAAATTGACATTGTCAAGAATTTGCTTTATGTAAAAGTTTTTAATTTAGTATCCAATATTTCCTTGTGAAATAATATCCTTTTTTAAATATTTTTTATTTACTAGTGACGTAAAAGAACACTTAACAGCCTCATCAGATTTACTAAATTTGCACTAAAAATGCATGAATCTACTGACGTCACTGGATTAGCAGTTTTGTTAATATTTTGCTGTTACATATACTAATATTCTGTTCAAACTAGTGCAGTTAAGAGTCTTAACGGGGAGCCAGAACTAGAGTTGATTTTTCTATTACTACGTTGTTTGAGAAATTAAGTGCTTAAGAGCCATTATTTTGAAAATCAGACAAGTGTGATAGTTGTATTTTTTGTTTTGCTTGATTTTTTTTTTATGTTGAAGTAGATCACATTTAATGAATAATGTGCAATTTTGAAGCCCTGAAAAAAATTTCCCTTCCCTGTAGAAAATGTCAAAATTCAAGGTTGTGACCGTCATTTTTCATGAAAAGTGAAATGGGAGTATGTTTGCAGTGCTAAAGCTTGGGAAAGCAACGACATCCCAAAATTCTTTTGTGATGAAATATTAGTATAACACTACCTGCTTAGTAGACTGTATTCGTTTCCATGGGGCATTGTTATTTTATATTGTTATGTTGCCTCAAAATGCAATGAAAATGACGTTTTTGCCCGTTTTCCGCACGTATATTCTTATTTAAGCAATAGTACCCCCAAACTTTTTCTCATAGAATATCAAAGTGTACTACTAGGACAAGCTAAATAATATAAAACTGTACCGGAATATTGCTGCTGTTAGCAGGAATAGTCTGTTAAATATTCAAAAATTTCAAAATAGGCAGCATTTCAATTAGTCTTTTCTCAAAACAGCATCATGGTTCCATAAAACAAAATATATCACGTAGTAGTTGGAAGTATGTACAAACACATGGTAAAGGAAAAAAAGTGGGGTCTCGTCATATTTTTATAAAAAAAAATGTCAAAAGTCACAAAAAAGACTCATTTATCATACTTTTTCCCTATCAGAAAACAAAACATCCCGTTTCTCTTTCCACTAGCTATGTTTTTTCCCTATGAGAAAATGGAATATCCCTTTTTCTTTCCCCTTCCTTGTTCTAAATGGAAAAAAGGGAAATTTAAACGGGATATTTTGACTGTGAATTTTTGTAAATTTTGTTATTTTTTTTTAAATATATGACGAGGCCCCACTTTTTTTTTCTTTTCCATGTGTTTGTACATACTTTCAACTACTACGTGATATATTTTGTTTTATTGAACCGTGATGCTGTTTTGAGAAAAGACTAATTGAAATGCTGCCTATTTTGAAATTTTTGAATATTTAACAGACTATTCCTGCTAACAGCAGCAATATTCCGGTACAGTTTTATATTATTTAGCTTGTCCTAGTAGTACACTTTGATATTCTATGAGAAAAAGTTTGGGGGTACTATTGCTTAAATAAGAATATACGTGCGGAAAACGGGCAAAAACGTCATTTTCATTGCATTTTGAGGCAACATAACAATATAAAATAACAATGCCCCATGGAAACGAATACAGTCTACTAAGCAGGTAGTGTTATACTAATATTTCATCACAAAAGAATTTTGGGATGTCGTTGCTTTCCCAAGCTTTAGCACTGCAAACATACTCGCATTTCACTTTTCATGAAAAATGATGGTCACAACCTTGAATTTTGACATTTTCTACAGGGAAGGGAAATTTTTTTCAGGGCTTCAAAATTGCACATTATTCATTAAATGTGATCTACTTCAACATAAAAAAAAAATCAAGCAAAACAAAAAATACAACTATCACACTTGTCTGATTTTCAAAATAATGGCTCTTAAGAAAATTAAGATTTATTAAAATTAATTGCCTTACTAACGGTATTCTGAAATAGGTTTCACTAAGCTATCAGGATCCTATTGTTTGTAGATCACAACAAACTAACACACTAAGGGACGAAATATTTTTATATGATTACATAGGAAAACATGTATGAACATGAAAGCGCTGATGATGCGAAAGTAATGATGGGTCACAATGCTGGATCCATTGCAAAAATTAAACAGATGAAAGCTCTGCTGCATCACTTATTTCGCTCTTTACAGATATACGCTATCTCCGAGAAAATGTTTTCTGAACTTATGAAAAGCTGGTAGACGGGAGGTGCTGGGTTCGATCCCAATCGCGCCTGTTGGCCGAATCGTTCGGAGTTTTCGCGGTTTTCTTCGAGCCTTGGTTTTCCAACCGTAAATACGGGTTAGGTTCCCTTATAAAGAGCCCCACGGAGGGCACTCTCCCCTTAGGGCCTATATCCCTCATGCTGATAATTGGCCGTCATAAACACAACCAACCTGAACTCATGAAAAGGTTGAATGGTGCCATTAAAATAAAAAAAATTAATATATAAAATCACAAACTCTTAAAAACAAAATTTTAAAACTTATATGTCAAATTATTGGAAGCCAGCATCCAATTGCATACCAAAGTAAGATGGTCATGTCGAGGAAGAGTGTTTACACAATTGTTGCAACTGCGGAGATGATACAAGAATATCTATAACTCTAAGCTATCAAAACTTTTAATTAATGAAGATTTTGAATGCTAATTGCATATTTGACCGATATGTTTAGCAAAATGAAATAAATGTATCTATCATTGCAATGAAAATCTGTCAGTTTCCGATTGCATTTACCAAATGTGTCTTTTAGGTAGCCGTTTGGAGGAAAACGATTCAGAAAAATTTTGGTATATTTTCACCGATCGTACCCCCAGACCTCGAAACCACTCTCCGTTCAAATGTTGGTATATATATATATATGTGATCTTTGTCGCACTATAATTCTTGTATTTATGAATCGATTTGGATGTAACTTGGTGTGTACATAGTACATACAGATGTCTCGTTAGCCAGCTTCATCCGCCATCTTGTTTCAAATTGACAGCCGTTTAAAATTTTTAAAAAAAATTTAATTTAAAATATGGTTAAAAAAAATTAGAAATTGATAAAGATTTTTTCTTATGTGTTTGAACTTGATACAAAGATTCCGGAACATTTTTTGTTTCGTCTATATCTTAAAAAAATGGCTGAGTTATAGCACTTTGAATTTCTAGTGTTATTGACATTTTGAAACGATCTGAATTTAGTCACGCGATAACAGGTGCATTTATGAACCAATTTAGATGTAACTTGGTGTGTACATAATACACAATAATGTCTCGACCAAGTTCGTTGGCCAGCTTCATCCGCCATCTTGTTTCAAAATGGCGGCCATTTAAAAATTAAAAAAAAAAAATAAGTAAAATTTTAAATGAGGTGCAAAAAAGTCCTTCTGGCCAGTGCCGGGAGGAAGAGGTAGCTTTCATATTCCTTATTTTTAAAGAGCCAGCTTATACTATTCAAACACAACAAGCTCAAATTAGTGGAACCCGATTATAGAAGATTCAATACAAATTTTTGTCAATACTGAATGTGAATGAGAATTTCGCAAAATTAGTCAGCTGTATACAAACTGGCTTTATTTAAAGTGACTTATATTTGATCATCAAATTCGGCGATATCTTGAAGTGCCCGCCATTTTAAAACGACGTGATGTGTGAAGCTAACGAATGAACTTATTTGTGACCTTAGTAAGGGGACCTGGGGTTAAAGGTGGTTGAATCTTTCAGAACATTTAGCCATACCTCAGCAGCCGTTTTAAGTAGAAACGTGAAAGTAAAGAAAATAACTAAATAAAAAAATAATTAGACACGTATTACAGCTATTTTAGAAATCCCCCCTAGTGGGGTAAACAGAGGGTAGAAAATTTTAGAACATTTGGCCATATCATAGCAGCTGTTTTTTTAGGAGCGTGAAATTCCAGAAAATAGATCTACTAAAAAATAATTAAACTAGGATTCCTTCCTAAGCGGGTTAAAAGGGGTGGGGGGTCAAAATTTTTAGAACATCTGGTCATATCTCAGCAGCACTTTTAGGTAGGAGCGTGAAATTCTAGAAAATAAATATAGTAAAAAAAAATCATATATTTCAGCGATTTTAGAAACTCTTTCCTAAGGGGGATAAAGGGGCTGAAAATTTTATGACATGTGGTGTGTGTGTGGCTCAGCGAGTGTTTACGTAATTTCTTTTTTTGCCAATTTAATATACCTTTAAAAAATGGAATCATTTCAATCAAATTATTTTTTGGAAACATATAAATTAAAATTTGTTTGACATGTGGATTCGACATTAGCTTTCCCGAATTTTCTTCACTTCTCACACTAACCTATTTCCGTTATTAGCGTTCGTCTCATAATTTTAATCTTTCGTTTAAAAATTCTGAAGCAAAACAGAAAATTCTGAAAGAAAAATTTTTACTTTACGTAATTACAAAAAAAAAAAATCGTCATTGCAAAATTTATAATACAGAATTTTAGTTTGAAAAGGAATTTCTGAATTAACGGATACACGCGCTAATGATACAAATGGATAAAGAAAGAATGCATAAAAAATATTTTTTCTGGCCTAATTTGATTGCAATAACTCTAATATTTTCCATATTTAGTCAACTCATTTTTATAAAATTAATTTATATTTTGAAACAGACTTAATTACTAATCGAACAGTATTTCTCACCTATATGCAACAGTAGTTTGACAAAATAATTTAGGATGTTATTTTATTTATTTATTTTTGACCAATAGTACATTTTTAGGCATTAAAAAGCAAAAACGGAATCATTACAAGATCACTCGTATGCCTGTCTCTCACAGCCATTTTACTCGTAAACTATGGAACGTGGAAAGTTCAAATTGGGGACAGTAATTAAGATTATTGACCCATATATTTACAAATTATTAAACATTCACAAATATATTTAGAAAAAATGTAGAGGGGCTAATCAAACTACTTGAAAAAAAAATCTTTACTTTGTGTATCCTGTAAAAGCTTTCGTAACGCTGAACTCAAAAATACATTTATTTAAATTTTAGGTATTAAGTTGCAGAGATATTGTCGAAAATGTAGAGCAAAAATATGTCCCCCAGTCTCAATTTCCGAATCTACTCAAATTAAAATTATGAAAAAATTAGAGGTAGTAGATGTTAATTTAAACCTTGCAAGAAAATTATAGCGATTATCCTAGGTCACATAGTTTTTGAGAAAAGCGCATTTTTCTGTTGCACACAAATTTCGATTTGAGGGGATTCAACAAAGGTGTTGTGAAGCGCTGATATTATCTTTCGTAGCACAAGTATAAAAGCATTATTGATAATGATTTTCGAATAAAATCGTCAGTAATTAGCCGAGATATTAACAGTCAAATACACAGACGGTTTCGACGTGCATAATGACAGGAGCGGTGTACTCTATGTACCATCAGCATTTAAAGCGTAGATAACAACTTTTAATGATAGATTTTTGTTATGCAATGCCCAGTAGCTGTATAAAAGCAATAAACGTGAAATTGTTAAAAACAGACTAATTAAATTAGAATTAATCACATGAATAGTATGGGATTCGCAACTAATTTGAATTGGGTGGATATCTCTATACGCCTCCCATCTCTTTAACAGTTAATTAAAAACCTATCTGGAAAAACGCGGCACGAACCAAAGTGGCGTTGCAACTTTGCGACCTCCTTTCGAAGCGCGCTTAGCCCAACGCCAAGTTTAAACTTTGAACAAGGGTTTTGTTTCAGCTACACTGTAAAAAGAAAAGATTATTAGTACGCTGAATTTAGTTTTATGAAATACCAAATGAAGTTAAAATATGCACTAATTTTATTGTTATTATCGAATTAAATTCATCATAATAAGATTAAAAAAGAGTTATACAAAATAGCAATATTTGATATTATTTAGGCTTTATATCTTTTTGAACTTTTATGGTATACCCATTCATACTTTTCTAGTATATACAGCTATACACAACCCTGCGTCGTATAATTTTTACAAAGTCTTATTATTCTTTTAGCAACGACTTTTTTTAATAATACAGCTATTAATTTACATATTTATTGTAAGGAACCCTCAGAGCGTGAGTAATATTCTCACTTGACTGTTTATTTGTATATTGATAACTGTTGTGACATAAGTTGAATCGCGATAGATTTTGTACTGCAAGCGAAATGAGATTAAACCAATCAGAAAATTTGCTTACTTAAACCAGTGACATGATCGCAAAAACTCAGGCTTCTGATTGGTCAAACTGGTTTTGCTAACAGCGCAAAATCTATCTGGATCCTGGCCATAAATTCTAATGAGACTAGTAATTAAATATAAATCTTGTCTTATTGTTGGCTAAATAATGTAGTTTTGCTTTCTCAGAGAGCCTACAGTTTAGAAAAACACAAATGTGTCTGTCAGTACTTCTTTTTAGTTGCAGAAATAAATTGCAATAGTTGATAGAAAGGGACTATACCGCTTACAAAGGTAATGACACAAACATTTCGGGAAGAACTGATTTATATGGATAGGAAAACAAAAATTTTACAAAGTTCTATATTTAACAATTACATAGAATTTCTTTTGTGGTTTTCATGAATTTTTAAAATTTCTCTAGCTTACCACTATCAGAAAAATGTTAAAAGCGCGCATTATAGATGAATATTTTTCCATTTATATGAGTGCAGAGACTTATACTGAGACACGAGTAATGTCTACTTTAGACACATTTAACAAATAAATAGCTATTTCTCAATATGTACGCGGAGATGGACTGTAAGATTATCCTTTCGAGAAAAACATTTTGAACATACTTCACAAATAAATGGTTTTGCTCCAGTATGTATCAAAAGATGTCGCCTTAGATGTGAGCTTTTACAAAATTCTTTGCAGCATATATTACAACTGAATGGCTTTTCTCCTGTGTGGGTGCGTATATGTATGGTCAGTTCCGCCCTTCGAGCAAATTCTTTAGAACATACTTCACAAACGAAAGGTTTTTCTCCTGTATGAATTCGTTTGTGTTCATTTAGTTTTCCCTTAGTACAAAATCCTTTAGAGCACAATTCACAAATAAAAGGTTTTTCCTCTTGGTGAATTCGAAGATGTTCTCTTAGGTAACTCTTTCTGGAAAATCTTTTAGTACATACTCTGCAAATGAATGGCTTTTCACCTGAATGAATGCGAAGGTGTTGTTTTAGCTCCCAATTCTGGATAAATCCTTTAGAGCATGTATCACAATTAAATGGCTTTTCCCTAGTATGACTAAGAAAGTGATTATTTAGCTTACCTTTTTGAAAAAATGTTTTAGAACATATTCCACAGACAAATTGTTTTTCCTTTTTATGAGATTTAAGGTGCTGTATTAGTATGCTTTTTTTAGAAAACTCTTTGGAGCATACCTCACAATTAAAATTATTTCTTTCTATATGTGAAGACATTTATTTACTATGATTGAAAAGAGGTTTTTTTAAGGGTGTTTTTTTGAATTAGGATAAAATAATGGTTATTAAGTTTTTCCCCATTTGTGTCTTTCGTTCGAGAAAATTTCTGTACTGCTTTAAAATGAATAAAATTTCGTTGCTTGCAACAACGAGAAAATGCGTCAGCAAAATTAAACTCAGCAGAAAAGATTTTTTTCAGAGAAACATTTTTCATGGACATGTATGTACAATGAAGTATTTTGGAGCTTTCTTTCAGTGAAAATCCGTTGTTTACTTCGCCGGTAAAGGTAGGAGTCTGCTTCGTTCTTATATCTGAAATTAAAAAAAATATATTTTAATACTAATTTTTTAATTTTGATTATTTTATATTTCCCCTCACTTTTATTGTCATAAAATTTTATATATATTATTTTTAGGAATTATGATATTATACATCAGTTAGAATATATGTGTGCATTTGTTAATGTAAAGATTAATTTCTAGAAGAAAAGAAGTACAAACCTATTCTTTGAAAAAATGTGATATTTCATTAGTTAATTGTACTACAATTTTATGCAATACAAAAATTATAATTTTTATTTTAAGCATAATTTTACATGTCTATTTTTCACAGATAATAACAGTGGAAATTCACACATGCTTTCCATGTACATTGTTTCTTTAATATAGTCTATGATAGGGGAATGATGGTGAATAAAAATAGTCTTTAAAAATACAAATCTGACAAACTACATATTGACAGACAAAAGAGCTTCAACATCTAACTTTTAAACAGGTTCTATCTTATTGGTCAGAAGTGAGACATTACTTGAGATTGAGATCAAAGCCATCTATCAGAATTATTTACAGATAAAAAGGGAAAAATCAGAGGAATGGTGGTAAAGGGAGGCCTGCTTAGGCCTGGAACTGGCCCAAAATTCAAGGCCGGCCACTGTACGGGTACAGAATTTTTCTTCTATCCAATGCTATTCTGTCTTATAAGATTTTACTTTAAAACATTTTTCAGATTTTTAACTCTCCAAACTATAGAATAGGGATTACGGCTGAAAAGAAACTAATGTACTGGAGTCTAATAAGAGTCTTAAATCATTATGAACCGACTGTTCAATTAGTATAAGAAATATTTTTGAATTGTCTAATGGCAAAACTATAAATTTTAAAATGTTCTTGCAAATGTCAGGTATAATAGTTCTCAAACTACTCATTTATCAGAAAGAAATTGATACATAAAAAGTCCAAATTGTAGATAATTCCTCACGAACAAGGAGAACTCTTTTAAATCCCTAACAATAATATTATCTGCATAATTTTACATCTTTGAATAGCAGACAACTGGAAATACAGGCAAATTCAAATCATGACCAAATTTTCTGATGCTTCAGAAATAGTTCATAAAGTAGTAATGGTTGCTTACTTGAATGCTATGTTACATTTAATATTGATTCATGTTTTGAATTTATTCATAATGTTTTGGAATATAAATAACATTTTTTTATTCCACATATTTTAATGGTTGTCATTATATCATATTTCTAATTACTTTTTTTACAATATAGTAATATACTTTTGTATTTTTTATATTTAAAAAACCTTCATAAATTGTATGTTTATTGAAATTTAATAATGATATTTACAGTAAATCTGCAAGTACAATAGAGAGGATTAATACATCTAACATATTAAGTAAAATTGATTTCATTTGAATAAAAAAATGTATTTTTGTGATTTTTTAAAGCATATTAAGCATACTTTTAAGAATTACTTGAGCTTTGATGCTCCAAGTAGCAGGGCCTCAGGAAGCAATTCTTTCTCAGAACTCGGCACAAAAGGGTTAAAGCAGAATTGTTTAACTGACAATATATAACAACGTATGAAATGCGAAGGTAATAAACAGAAAAGCATTTTTATTTCGAGTATTTTTAATCACACAAAGTCATTAAAATTCCTCGTATTCAAGCTTATTCGATTTATACAGCGTACTTAAATTAAAAAGAAAACTTATAAATTAAATCTTTTGTTATATAAATCTTATGTTTTAAAAAATGATATTTAGGACATGTGCATTAAAAAAACTGTGGAATTCAGGGATGCTGATTTTTTAAAAGTAACTGTAAAAATATAATGGTAATAATGAACATGGATATCAAAACACAAATTTAAAAGAATTAATTTAAGACAGAGGAAGATTGAGATAATACTTGTAGGAGAGCCAGACGAAGGTAAAACATAGAAAGATCGAATTTACATTCATTTATAATTTATAAGTTTTCCATGTTTTCTAACATGTGTAAAAGATAAATTTTAATTCCATACATATAAGCAAATAATTTTTATACAAAGAAATTGCATTTGCATCTTTTAGTATATAAATTTTATACTATGATATGCAAAAATAAAACAGACTAAAATAAATAAATCTCTAATTAGCCCAGGGGAAATGTAAATTTTACCTTGAAAAAGGTCAGGTAGAAGATTTTTTTTCTGACTTATTTATAATGATGCCAACATGGGAAAACTAAGTTTTCTAACAAAATTTCTTAAGGCTAAATTTTCTGTGTCCAAAAAACAACAAAAGTTTGAGACTTTTTTATATATTTTTTAAAATATCTCGAGACCTGTTGCCGTAGCATATTATTTGTCAATAACAATATTAAAGAGGCCAAAATTCTCTACAACTTTCATACCTACCACTTTTTTATACACTCAATAGCAAGCTCAGTACACCATTTCAAAAGTAAGACAACTTTTCAATTTTCTTATCAAATGTTCCCTGTTTATTTAATTGCGTATGTCCACTTCTAAAAATAGGTAGCAGTAAATTATCTATTATTTGCACACTCACGTCTTTATTTTCATATCAACAGACATTTTATATTCAACCAATTTTAATAATTTTAAAAGTAGGGCAGAGTGTACATGAATGAGACAATTTTCATATTTAGACTATAACTTTAAGTGTATACAATGTTAGCTTCAAAGCGTTGTTTAAAAGAATACTTCCAATATTTAGTAACTTATTGGCAGGATAGTTTCAATTAAGAAAGAATTTTTTTTTCATTTTAATAATTTTATAATTTTTATAATGCATACATATTTTTCCAGGAATCAATGGGATATCTATGAAAATTTGCGCACATTTTATTCCACACTAAAATGGTATACACTGCTCAAAACAATTAAAGGATATTGCAGTTTTAGGTGGATTTTGTATCTGGTAAACTGTTTAGCTGATTGATATATGGTCGACAGACATAGTAGGTTATATGAGAATAAATTACACATGTTTGGCAGAAAAAAATGCATTTTATTGCGCATTTGTGTACTAAAGGAAAAAAAACACAATTTGTGCATATGAGAAAAAAAAAGAATAAGAAAAGGTGTTTTCTTCAAAGAAAATCATTTTCAGTAGGGGGTATGGTTTCCACGGGCGGCCAGCAACGTTGAACACCTTAAAGGCATGGACTCAATGAGGCTATTAATGACGAGTTGGGGTATTCTGCCCCACTCTTCCAGAAGAGCTCTTTTCAGTTCTTGGAGAGTTCGTGGGGGTTGTTGGCGGCCAGAAACTCGTCTTCCTAGAGCGTCCCAAACGTGCTCGATTGGATTCATGTCTGGAGAACACGCTGGCCATTCCATTCGAACGATTCCTTCCTCGAAAAGGAAATCCTCCACCAGGTTTGCACGATGTGGCCTGCAGTTATCGTCCATTAAAATGAAGTTATCCCCGATTGCTGCAGCGTAAGGGACTACAATAGGTCTGAGGATCTCATCCCTATATCGGCGACCAGTCAGAGCTCCATCTCGAATGATGTAGAGGTCAGTGCGCCCGTCAATGGAGATGCCACCATACACCAACACTCCTCCACCGCCAAATCTGACACTTTCGTGCACGAACGCAGGATTATTCCTACTGCCACGGTCCCTCCAGATGAAAATACGCCTAATTTCCGGATGCACAGAAAAACGGGACTCGTCAGAAAACAGAATATTGCTCCATTCATTTCTCCTCCAGTTGACATGCTCGGTTGCCCACTCACTGCGGTCGCGACGATGCCTTGATGTTATCCTAACACATACCATCGGTCGGCGAGCATACAGACCTACAGCATGGAGCCGGTTTCGGACAGTCTGAGTTGAAATCGTGGTACCTGTAGCCGAGCGAAGGTGTTGTTGGAGAAGAGTAGCGTTCATGGTTCGGTGTCTCCGAGCTGTTAACGCTAAATACCGATCTTCATTGGGCGTTGTTGCCCGTCTACGATCTTGCCCTGGTCTTCGGCCTGCACATCCACTCTCCAAAAAACGGTTCCAGATCCTGGAAATGACACTTTGTGACACTCCAATGGCTTGTGCTACTTCGGCTTGAGTTTGGCCCCCTTCTAACCTACCAACAATTCTCAAAGCTTCTGAATCTGTCAAATGACTTCGCTGAGACATCGTACTCATCGAAACAAAGACATCACTGAATGCCGATCATCCTTGTCTTCATTCTCTTTTATCCAGTTGAAAGTCAAATTTCATTCGCTGCCGCTGAAGCGACGTTTTTGACGTCAAACTCAAAATTTGCATACTCCACAGTTTGAAAACCAGAAAAATTTGCATTTGTGATTCTCTTCTTCTATTTTCGGCAAAAAAAAATTCGTTTATATCTTTATTTTATATAAAACTTCAAATATCCTTTAATTGTTTTGAGCAGTGTATTTTATTTACCAATTATTGATAACATATATTTTAAAGTCTTACTGGTTCAAAGATAGCAAACAATGGATTGTAGATCTATATAAATGGGGTGACTCAAAAAATAAATATTTTTCATGTAAGAAAAACTTTTACCTTATAAAATAGCTACAATAAAAATGACAGCAGATTGTTTCACTAACTAATGTTATGCATTTATCTCTTGTAAAATTTAAGAAGTCTGTCAACAAAATATTTGAGATCACTAGTTTCATAAAAAAATTAAAGGATTAGTTAAAAAATATATTGTCATTTTTCCCCCCACTTATATCAATAAATATTACAAGAGATTATATCATTTTAGCAAGCAAAAATATGTAAAACCTTAATATTACCTATTAATTAATTGCTTTAAAGTTCAAACAGAAAAACTTACTTTGGTTGTTGAAAAATATACTTTGTGGGATATTCTAATCTTTGGTAATATGTACTCTTTTGAAACCATATCGGTTTAATGATCTCAGTGATACCATTTATCAAATGAAATACCCATTTATTTACGATTGTAGACCATATATGCATTTTTGTTTCCGTATTGATAACTTGAAGAAGAGAGTGTTCAAATAACACAAAGGGCCGAAACTAGGGGGGGGCGGGGGGGGGGCATGTGCCCCGGGCGCCAGAACGAAAGGCGAAGGGGGCGCCAAATGAATATTTTATTTATTGATTAATATATATATATATATATATATATGATATATGTATAAAAATTTCTCGCAGCTGGAAAACTAACAAAAAGTTAAACTAAGATAAATAAATAAAAAACTGTAACCAAAATAGGAAAAGTAAACACTAATCCGGTTAGAATTCAACCTCAGCAATTCTAAACAAACAAACAAAAAAACATTTTAAATTATTAAATTGCTAGCGAGAAATTGTAAAATGAACGCTTCTATAGGTTTAACATTAGCGTTCCAGTTTCTTCATGTGACTAACGTAGTCTCACGCGGAAATGTTAATCATATGGGAGCATTCTTTTCAGAATTCTTGCTTGAATTTTAATATTTAATTTTTTTTTTCAGATGATACCCGAGATCGATCTCTAACATTGTGCATTTTTAATATTTTGAAATTGGTTGCATTTTTTTTAATGAGGATGCTTTAAATTTCAGAACAGGTTCCAAACATGAAAGTGTCCAAAAAATAATAATAATAATAAATAAATAAAAGCAACCAAACCCGAAAAAGTACAAAAGTAAAACATTAGATATTGATCTCAGGTATCCCACGAAAAAAAATATATTTAAGTGTAATAAAATGCAAGCGAGATATTTGTCAAGAACGCTCACATAGGTTTAATATTACCTTTCGAATGTCTTCGTATGACTAATGTAGTCTCATAATTCATATAACTATGACTTTAAACGCCTCAATACTACAACTACTGTAAAATCTTAATAAATGAAATCTGTATATACGGAATCCGGTCTTTAGAGAGAAAATCATATATTTTCAAGAAAAAGAATATGAACAATTATACCTGCTAAGATGGAAACCTGTTTAAAGTGGAATATATTTCTGTTCCTTTCGGTTAGGTCTTCAAGATTTTAATGAATCAATATTTGACAAAGCTGATCACGTAGTTCAGCATTACGTATTTAATAATTACACACTTAAAATTTTCAAAATACAGCTATTAGACATTTATTAAAATTCTCGAGGTAAATTTTTTAAAGGGGTGGAGGGAGGGCGCCAAAATACATGTTTGCCACGGGGGCAAAACGGCTAGTTTTGGTCCTGAAACACATAATTTACTGTTACCAATAGATAGAAGTAGCCATACATAATTAAATAACCGTGGGAGACATTTGAATAATCGGGGAGAATTACGTTTTTCATGGTTTTCAAGAAAATTGAAAATATTGTCCTATTTTTGAAATTGCGTACTGCGCTTGCTATTGAGTGTATAAAAAAGTTGTAAATATGAAAGTTGTAGAGAATTTTATCCCCTTTAATATTGTAACTGACAAATAATATGCTCGGTAACGGGTCTCGATATATTTAAAAAAAATTAAAAAAAAAGGTCCCCAGAGCTTTAAATTTATATACACTGGGAAGGGGGCAAAAAAGGAAAAAGCGAAACATCAAGAGGGGATGAAATTTTAATAAAATTTGTATGACTGATTATTTATTGTTATAATATAGTAACAAATACAGCAGAAAACATTTGCAAAAAATTAAAGAATTTAAAGTTTGATTATTCTGAGGAGCATAAAACAGGAGAAAAAAAATTTTGAAAGACGGAAAATTTAAATAATTTTTTTAAAAGTAACAGAAATTCACCGAAATTGCAAAAGGGTTTCATTCCTGATTAAGAAATATTAGGAGAGAAAATTAAGGAATTTTTGCAGATTTTGCATAAAAATAAGGGCTTTCAAGGACCGTATGGATCTTGTATTATAAGTCTAATTTATGTAAAGATACAACAAATTGTTTGTACATTTAACAAAATGATAGTTATTTCATTAACATTTAAAAATCTGGTGACATATATAAATAATAGTTGCCAAAGAGTACTTTTGAAAATTTTTATTTTTTCACCCAATTCAACTTTGCATTTTTTTTTATTCTGGCAAAGTCTAAAGAAGTAACTAAAAAAATAACAATGATCCAAATAAAATAAAAAAGAATTTAATTGTACTAAGATTGAAATTTTTATATCAAAATAAATTTTTTGATATAACTAGGTTATAATATACTAGTTTAAATCATCAAAAATTGCTACTATCTTAACTGCTACTGAACTTCATAAGAAAATACAAAAATGTAAAATTATCAATTGTTACATACAACATTTGTTAAATATTTTGCCTATTTAAAAAATCATTTATAAAGAAAAGTACAGTTTTAGAGATTACTAATGCATAAAGAACTATATGATATAAATGAAACAATATTGGGTATAAAATCTCTAATTTTATATATTATGTTATACAATAGATTTAGATTATAGATATAATAGATTTGCATTATTACAATACATTAGCAGGAAAGTTAATTTGATTATTTAAAAAATACTCTGTTAAGAATTAGTATATTTTATCATCATTGTAAATGATTTTTAATTTAAATTAATATAAAAAATATAAATATGTATATCTAATTACATTCTGAATGGCCAATTTGTTTCACAGAAAACAAATAAAAAATAAAATAAAATGAGCAGTATATTAATTATTTTTTTATATAAAGGCAAAGGTTATTTCAGAACATTATGCCAATGTTGGGGTTTTGAACTGAATTTTCACGTTTTAGATATCAAGACCCATCTCCATCAATTGTTATTTAATTAGCAGCTTCGAGCAATGTATGAATGTCACAACAGATTCTAACACAATAAAGTTATTTATCCTATTATGTTGAATTATGCCTATCCCTAGTTGAAGCAAACCTATTTTTAGCAATTCGCAGACATATATTTGCGGCTCACAACAATAAAAAATTGAGTATAGCTGGATTAGATGATTGTCAATAAAAGTTATTATTCTATATATATGTTTGGGTATTAACTAGAAAACTTTTCTTTATAGAGTATTCTTTAGGTTTACTAAAATGCTTTGTTCAGGATAGCAAAACATTTGCTCATCATCATCAACTAAAATAATTTTCTAGGGTGACTAAAAAGTTAGGCAAAGTACGCAGGACTGGCACAACAAGCAGGCAAAAAGGGCAGCTGACCAGGGCCCTGCACCAATTGGGCAGTGTCGAATTCAAGGGGTGGCCTGGGGGGGGGGGGAGACTGCCCCAGACCCGAGATATCCCCCCGGAAGGTTTGAGATTTCACGTTTTCAATTGTCAAAAGTGCCTCCCCCCTGTCGGAACTGTATAATGTCCCTCCCAGAGCCACAGAAGTCCCTCACAGAGAAAAACATCTGAATTCAACACTGCAATTGGGGGTCTAGTTATGGGTCCCAAGTCTCTCTTTAGAAATCAAAATAATGGTTCTTTGTATAAAATACTAATATTTTTGCTCTGGATTTGTTTTAAAATGTTTCTTCATGATATAAAAATAACTACAATAGGCTCCCTCAAATCTGCAACCCTAAAATCTACAAATGCGTAAAATCCGCACATAATCGCAGATGTAAACAATGAAACTTAGTTCCAATGTAAGGCAAATATTGAAGATTTTTTTTATTTTTATATCATAATGTATGCATTTTAATATGTAATTCTTGTTAATATAACTGAACTCATACATTTTCATGAAGGAAGTATAAAATTATTTCTGAATGAATTCAAGATATTGCTAACATCACTGGTGAATGCAATTTTTTTACACAAGATATGTATTAATCAAGCTATTGTTATTAAGTCTCGCTAAATTGGAAACAAATCTTCTTTATTTTATAGTTTTGGTGCGATTTATTAATAGGGTACCTTTAAGAGGAAAGTTTCATTGAATAATTCAAGAAAAATCTATCTCATCTTTATTATGTATATTTAATTATACTTTATTAATTATTTACGTGACCTTTATTTTTAATAATTTAATCCTTTTTAAAATTGTCTTAATTTTTATTATTTTACTTTATTACATTAATATTTTACAATATTGTATGCATTTATTATAATTTTTATTGCATTATTACATTCAAATTACTGTTTCAAAAATGTAAACAAAGCAATGATCAGAAATAAGCAAAATTCTAAAATCTACACAACCTCCTGTCCAAAGCTGTGCGGAATGGACCACAAGCATTACTGACATCATACAACGTCACGATGGATTATAAACAATCATCTTCTTGATTTTTCCTACAAGCGCTCACGAAAAGCCAATCAAATATCCCAATGCTTGTGGGAAACATTGCAAGCCCCACCCAATGCGCGTGGTCAATTGAGGGACTCTACAGTACAGTAGACTCCCTCAAATCCGCACAGCTTGGGACCAGAGGTTGTGCAGATTTTAGAATTTTGCGGATTTCTGGTCATTGATTTGTTTACATTTTTGAAACATTAATTTGATTGGTAGTTAAGCAAGGGAAATTATAATGTATGCTTATAATAAAGTGAAATATTAAAATAATTTATTAGTTTAAAAGTAAGTAATTATTAAAATAATTTTGTAAAATAAAAATTTAGAAAAATATTAAATTATTACTGACGAAATCGATTCCAAAAGTCCTATGCTGCCATCTAGTGATAAAACGATCATAAGATCGATATGTCAAACGTCTACGTGAACCAAAATCAAAAGTAATGTAAATTTATTTAGTAATAATAAATCAAGTATAATAGCCAAAAGAGAATGATTAACAAAATATTTAGTTAAAAAAAACATTGCGGTAGTCACTGATTTCGGTGCCATCTTGAATTTTGTTCCTGCAACTTAACTGTAAATTTCATTGTTTACATCCCCCCCCCCCAAAAAAAAAATACGCGGATTTCAGGCGTTCCACTCTGGGGCAAGAAGCCTTCAAATCTGGCAAAAAATCGAAAAAATGAAATTCTAGTTTGAACTTCCGACATACGTCAATTTAATAGAGCAGATATCAGTAAACATCTGCTTAGTATTAAAAAGTGTGCAAAGTTATCTTGGTCGTCACTAAAGTAAGAAGTTAAACTGCAGATCGTACGATGATAATAAATGAAAAAATAAATCAATAATTTTGTTCCGAATTCGTTATTTAATTTCGCTGTAATAATTTAAAAATAATATTTTTTGACTATGAAACCTTCAACTTCAGGTATCTAACAAAAATACAATAGCTTTTACTTTTTTCTATATGATTTTTATAGACAAAGAGACACTTAGAATATATAGTAGTCAAATTTAAAAAAAAAATTAACAGTGTCTACAAACATTGAAGGTTTTAGTTATGAGTTAAAGCGGGTTAAGTGTCAACTATAATTTTTTCTACTAGGTTTGAGTTTTAGGATGGTAAATATGTCGGAAAATTTTGTTCCTTTTTGTCCCTTTTTTAATTGTATGGTCCTTTTTATAGTTAATCATCCTCAATTTTTAGTTAGTGTACATACATAAACATGATTACAAATTGTTTTTTTTTTAGAGACGAATTTAAATACATTATATATTACCAGAAGAGAACTTCTGAATACTATGAAACGAATGACCTCCGTAAAAGACCACCAGAATAGGACAAACTGCGAACGTAGTAGTTCTATAGACTTAAAAAAGAAGCTAAAATATTTTAAATTTCAATATAAATTCCAATGGGTAAAAGCCTGTCGAGACAAGGATAATGCAGTCGGTAAAGGAAAAGATTTTTAGAATTAATAAGGAGTGGCTTGACAAATCGCTTTCATTTCCTCGATTTGAAAAACAAACAGAAGCGGCATTGAAAAACAAACGTGGCCAGCCTCATATTCCGTTTGAAATGTGTTCTGAACAATCAGAAAGATTAAGAGCAAAATGATTATGCGATTCTAGTTCGACATCTTCTTTAGTGTACGCGACATATATGAGTTTAAGATCTGAAGGACAGATTCAGGCCTCAAACGTTTTAAAATATATAACTGCAAGTCCAAAGCGAGCTATCAAATATCAAAATGCTTATACAAAATCTGTAAAATCACAACAGCATTTGTCAGGAGAAGATGCTCTGATTGTATTAACAGATGCGAAATTATCTCGCGAACAGTTTAATGTCATTAGAAGTCCCCAGAAAAAATTTCCCGCTTACAAAATTGTGCAAGAGGCAAAAAAAGAATGTTATCCTAAAAACATCGCAGTAACAGAAATTAGTGCATCAGTTGCATTACAGGCTCTTCTAGATCATACTTCAGAGCGCTTGTTACAAATACCAGAGTCTGTTATCGCTTGAAAATTAATAATTAAAGCAGTTGTGCCTTATATCAAAGTGGGGTTTTGACGGGTCTTCGTGACATAGCTCATACAAACAATCTTTCTGTGACTCGGAAGTCAGTGATTCAGTCGTATTTATTACGTCTCTAGTTCCACTTCGAATGATATCTGAAAAAAGAGTTATACCAGTTTTTTTACATTTTTAAGGCGATATTATGGATGATTTATAAATATTTAACTTGTAAGAAACTATCTTAATTTCTTGTTTTTAACTTATTTTTGTACAGAAAATATTTGAAAAAGCTTTGTAAATTAATTAACCCTTTAGTGGCTTTGCATATATGCAAACAACAGTGTTTTGAATTTAATAGATATTTTTATTCGTATACACCTAATTCACACCAGAAAATTAAAATAGCTATATCTGCTTTAATTGATAACAGACATTCCCTATTTAAATAAAGGGAAATTAACCATTGAAACTTTTCTGGTGTAAAGTCAGATTTTCTTAACTACGTAATTTCTAGAACGTGTTCTATCATGGGAATTAAAGGGTTAAAGGTTAGGTTTTATAAAATAAATAATTATATAAAATAAGGTATTTGGAGACATACGTAATAAAATATTTACTAATTTGCAATATTGCTGATGTGCAACAGAAGAAAAGATTGACGTATTATATGAAACACGTATCTCTAATTTTTTCATTATTTTCCCTGCGTAATAAACCTTTCAGATATATAAATTTTTCGAAACAAAATAAAAAATCGCGCATTTAAGGGTTAATAAATTACTCTATAGCTTATGTAAAAGTTTTAAGTTTCACTACGTAAAATACATAAAAGAATGCATGATGTGCTTTTTTTGTTCAAAGTAAATTTTATTTATTGCCAACTTTGGTGGTTCCCTGCCCCACTGTGCGTTCGCGGATTTAAGGGAGTCTACTATTAACTTTATTTCTTACAGTCAAAATTGATGCGATTCCCGTCGTATGTTTAGAATAGATGAAAGTAACGGTAAATGCAAAAAAAAAAAATGTTTAAAATATTGCAAAGGAAAGATTTTGCAAAATTAAAATTAATTATACATATTAAATGTGAAAGTAATGGTATTTTTTACAGATTTTGTTATGTATATTATATATTACTCTATCATATACAAGTAAAAAATATTTTTTATTAGTTCAATATTGCAGCACCTGTTGGGCCTCACTAATTGTTTTGCCAGCGTCCTGCGTGATGCTTTGCCAACTCGGGAATAGTGCAATTTGAAAAAAAAAAAAAAAAAACACTAGTTTGTGGCTAGAAATGACCTCATTTAACAATGTTCCCAGAAAAAAAAAAAAAGTCATTTTATGGGCATAATGTTGTGTTCAACACAATTTGCTTATGTCAGTTTTAAAGTTTAACAAAATATTGCATGATCATCATGTGTCAAAAATATTCTTATTTAATAAATTGTAATTTTGAAAAGGAACATTCGAACAAACATGTTTTTAAGTAAACTATTTATTTTTTTTCAAAAACTGAGAAAATAGTAAGTAGTCTGATGATTACACTGGAAATATCATTAAAAGACACCTAATAAGCAAAATTTTAGGAATGTTAGCCAAAATTAACATCATTAGCAGATAAAATAATTTTTAACAGTTAAATTATTTCTTTATACCTATGCAACAAACTTAAGAACAAAATAGTACAATATCAGCATGATAGTCAACACGCAGAAGTAGAGTGGCTTTTGAAATATATTTTCATGCATAAAAAATAAAACATATAAGCATCAATTTTTATTTTTGTTTTGTTTTTTCACATTCACATTTCACACATTGGTAACTTGGTGCAACTTCTAGGCAGAGTTGCAAAAAAGCCGGCTAAAATTAAAAAAAGCCATGCCGGTGGCTTTTATTGGTTTTAACCAGCATTTTTTGGCCAAAATTGGCATTTTTGGCCATAACTGGCTTTTATACAATGAAGCACTGTAATACACATTTTAAAGTGTTTTTAATTAGTTTTAAAGACATTTAATTGATTTAGAGTTTAATAAGTAACCCAATTTCTCAATAATGAAGACATTAATACTGAAATAAAACTTAGATGGTTTTGCTAGTGATTTGTAGTCTGAATTGCACAAATGTCAGCTAAATTTTAAAAGGGCCATACTAACTGCTTTATCTGGTTTACACTTACCTTTAACTCCCCCCCCCCCAAATTTTTTCATTTTTACTGCTTTATAAAATTAAAGAGGACAATGGTTACTTAGTTACATGCTTTATTACTTCATTTTAAGAGCTATTAATATACAAGTCTTTTTTTTTATTTGTAGTAAACATTTAAAACCATTTCTTATTACTAAAAACATTATGAATAGCATATGCATGAATACACTTAGCAACAAGCTTTTCAAAATATTATTTAGAGATTTTTCATTTTTTTGTTGTTTAAATGTTCCATTTTTTATACACTTATGTACCAAACTGTCCTCAAATATTATATCCGTTCTTATTTCCCTTTTCGCATTTATAACTTTATCTCTCGATATGGACACATAAGAATGTTTCCAGAATTTCTATGGTGTGCTACATTTTTTCATTGTTTAGTTAAATATATAATCTTTAAAATGTCTAGTATATGTGGAGCTATGTAATATGTAATTTCAAAACACCAATTTGCAGTTTAACTTATATTCTTTTCAATATTTATAATTTTTTTTTTTCAGACATAATTGCCTTCTAGAAGTTATAAAGACTTATTTATTTGACAAAATTTAATAGAAATTTATAATTTTTTTAGTAGAAAATAATTATAGGTGTATTAAAAATTAATTGATCCAAATTTAAAACGAATTACCTGTAAACCAACTTTTAAAAATAAAAGCCGGGTTTTTTTAAGAGGTTAAAACCAAAAAAAGCCGGCTGGCTTTTTTTGGCCTGGCTAAAAGCTGGCAACCCTGCTTCTAGGTATTAACAAACACACCATAGCATTTATATAAGTTATAGTTGATGGTGGAATTATGTTTTCGTATTTAGAGTCAATGGCGCTAACTTTTGAAAAATATTGGATGGGCTCAAACATTTTTAGAGTAAATGGTTTCGACTGATAAATTTTTAACATTTGTGATTTCATTAGATTACATTTCAATGAGTAAAGTTGAGATTTTTATGGTACCACATTAAATACGCACTTTTAGGCATGGATCAACCGGGGGGGGGGATAGGAGCGATGGCCCCTCAAGGTATAAATCCAATGCTTTTAACGGGAGTTTTCGCGAAGCAGACATACAAGCAAACGAAACCCAAACACTTTTCGTGCGTCAATGGTTAAACCTCATTGACGTTTCGGCAATTAATGAACAAAGTAGAATAATGTCCTGTCAAAAGGTAATATGGCACCATAATTTTTGACACTATGGGTTGAGTTGGGGACGATGCCACTTTGTGTACCTTTCGTTGGATCGCCACAACAGAAAATTGACACTGTTATGCGGATCCCTTTAAAGTGTGGAAACTTTTTCATTCTTTCAAAGAAGCTGCAATTCTAATTTCTGTATAATGATATTTTTGAGCTCTATTGTTTGAGAAAAGAATTGGATTCGTAGCAATTTCCAAAGAAAGAAAGAAACAAGAAAAAGAAAAGTCCTTTGAAAAATTCTAGCATCTTAATGTTTTCTGAAGAAAGCCACTAATGTGCAAAAAATGTACTGTTATTGACAGGCGCATTGGTAAATTTCAAAGGGTATTTGATGAATAAACAAAAAAGGATTATATCCTAATCCTAGTCAGTTAAAAGTTAAAATGCATATGTTATGAAGATTTCTTAAAAGCCAACTTGATAAATTTGTTCTTCCCTTATGTATTTACTTAGTGAAAGGCCTTCTAGGTGTTTTGAACTGAAAATATTGCCCTACTGTCCCTCACAGTTCTTTGTTTGGTTTATCATTTTTTGGGTTTCGTTCATCTGACGAAACCCTATTCGTCTCGCTCCTCTGTCTGTCTGTTCGTCACAATGCCCGTTCTCAGAAACTACATATGTTGGAGACTTGAAATTTTGCATACTTATAACTGAACACCTCCCATCAAGCGACAAACTATAAAATTTTAAAATAGTCTTATATATAACCCTCTGGGCTCTAACTGGTGTATTTTAAGCTTTTTTTTCTAACTGAGCCCCTAATTAAGTTGAAGACTTGAAATTTTGCGAAATTATAGCTAAACACTTGTGATCAAACGACAAATCATAAAATTTTGAAATAGTCTTATATTTAACCCTCTGGGCTCTAACTGGTGTATTTTAAGCTTTTTTTCTAACTGAGTCCCTAATTAAGTTGAAGACTTGAAATTTTGAAAAATTATAGCTAAACACTTGCGATCAAACAACAAATCATAAAATTTTGAAATAGTCTTATATTTAACCCTCTGGGCTCATGTATTTTAAGCTTTTTTTTCTAACTGAACCCCTAATTAAGATGAAGACTTGAAATTTTGCAAAATTATAGCTAAACAATTTGCGATCAAATGACAAATCATAAAATTTCGAAAAAGTCTTATATTTAACCATCTGGGATCTAACTTGTGTATTTTAAGCTTTTTTATCTAACTCATCCCCTAATTATGTTGAAGACTTGAAATTTTGCATAATTATAGCTAAACACTTGCAATTACATGACAAATCGTAAACATTTCATAAAGTCTTATTTTCATACCTCCGGTCGCTAACTTGTGTATTTTAAGCAATTTTTCTAACTCAGGCCCTAATTAAGTTGGAGACATGAAATTTTGCATTAAAGCAGAACACTTTCCATCACATGAAAAATCATAAAAATTTCAAAAAGTCTTATATTATTTACCACTCCACGCTGTAACTTGTGTATTTTAAGCAATTTTTCTAACTCAGCCCCTAATTAGGTTGGAGATTTGAAATTTTGCATACTTATAGCTGAACACTTGCGATTACATGACAAATCATAAAATTTTCAAAAAGTCTTATATTAAATACATAGAAAACTATATGCAAGAGAACGACAAATTCCCCTGAATACTTTAAATTAAAACATGAATACTTTAAATGATTCTCAGTTTTTATTACTAAAATAGGTGCTAAAAAACAATTAAAAGTTTTTAAACATTAAAACCAATATTCAGATGTTAAAATTTCCCGAGCACTTTCGACCAAGCCCTGGTCATCATCAATGGGGTGAAAAATGAGAAGCATTTGATCACTTTATTTTGAATGAATTGTATTTGTATTATTTTTTGTCGAGTCAAGAGGAGACAGGGAGGGGGGAGCGGTAAAACTTAGCACACACATTATTACGCAGATAAGTCCACTCTTCAGAAAAAGAAAAGTGTCAATAAGTACTATAGAATATTTTGAACAGCCCACATGTACCCAAAAATAAAAACTACCCATCAAGCAAAAATTATCGGACATCTAAGTGCTTTATACAATATATATAGATTATCATTGGCATGTATTCACTATTAAAGTAATAGTATTCAGGAAATTTCACTTTTGAGACAAATTTAATTGTATGTACGCTAAAGAGACTTTTATTGATCTAAGGCATATCACACACTGAACAAACAAGTAACGAAAAAGCGTAAGTCAAGAGACATTTCATCCTGATAACAAAGAAGAAACTGGTTTGACTGCTGCAATTTGTCTCATTCCGCACGGTTTTGTCTGCTTGTCTGTTCAGTGTGTGATCTGCCTTATGTGTCTCTTACTGCTATACTTATTGTTTTTCCATTGAATGTCAACAGAAAGAAATTTTGTTTGTAAAAAAGAAGAAAATAATAATAAAATAAAATAAAATAAATAATGAAATAATAATAGAAATTAGGTCGGCTGTGAGAGAATATTTTTGGGTGGGCTTGAGCCCCGTGGGCCCATATAAGTTGGCACCGCTGCACATAGGGGTATTTGAACATTCTACGCGGCCAAAAGTCAAATTATTAAAGTACTAAGGCGGTTAAAAAGAACGACAGCCTGGGTTAGAGGACAGTTTCAAGGACAATACCCAACCACTTTAATCTTTCTCCCGCGCATGCGTCTCGTTTATCTTTAGTCGGAATTCGATCGTTCAACTTGTTGTTTGTGTCCTCAGAGTAAAGATAAGAAGTAGAGGCCGAATCCCATTGTTATTTCGGTCAGAACTTGAGGCACACATGTTTCCCGCTTTCATCGCCAAAAGGTTGTCTTTTATGGCGGTGATCACCAGGCTCGGATTGGCCCGCCGGCCCATCGGCCCGAGGGCCGGTGCGCCCTCGTCCAGAAAAACTTCGCGCCCCCATAAGCCATAAGTATCTAAGCCGCACCAATATTTTAACCCTCGTTGTATATACTATACTTTCTGACTAATGCATTAAATTTTGAGAATTCGTTTAGGGAATAATCATCAATTAATAGACAGACAGCACTAGAGAGGTATTTTTCATTATCACAAAGAAATTAAAGATACATCGAAACAATTTTAGGATCGAAAATTAAAGTGCGAATGTGATTGAGAGAGAAAGCATGCTTGGTTAGGTTTGGTTTGTGTTTATGACGATCAATTATCAACACATGGGATATAGGCCCTGGGGGGAGGAGTGCCCTTCGTGGGGGTCTTTCTAAGGGAACCTAACCCGTATTTACGTATGGGAATCCACGGTTTCGAAGAAAACCACGAAAACTCCGAAACGGTTAGGCCGACGGGCGCGATTGGGTTCGAAACCTGCACCTCCCGTCTACCAGTTTCGAGAGCAGAACCTCTCAGCCACTGGTGGGGCGAGAGAAAGCATGCATCCAGGGAAAGTTTTGGTAGCAATGGCGCCCTGGGTTAGTTTTTTTTCCATCACTTCTTTGAATGATATATAATAGATTTTAGTTTTCACTAAATATTTTGCATATTTTCATTCCTACAGCTTTTAGTACCTTGCCTTTCCCTCCCCTTTAAAGCCGGCCCTGAATGCACCTATAATTGAAACCGTGCTTTTTGAAAACAAATTTAGAAAAGAAAGAAAGTTATATCAGAAGGCAAAAACCTGTTGTGAGAATTTTATTGCTGATTGGAAAACATGATCCTTCTTTCTGAAGAATGCAAACTTGATGACACTTCTAGATTGCAATCCTGCAAGCTGGGAAATCCTGCAGCCAGAGCTTTTTCATTCATAAAATTTACACCTCAACTTTCGGTTAATGCTAATCTTCTCTTTGTTTAATTACAGACTTTTCATGGTTAAATAACTATTAGAAAAATTTTTATTTATTTTAAATAAAAAATTGTTTAATCTAATCGCGAAAAATCTATTATCAAATAAAGAAAATATTAAACAAATATGACAGGTTTTTTGAATAAAAAACTCTGGCCCCGGAATCCTGTAACTTGCATTAAATATTTCCCTTGATCTCTAATTGTGATAACAATTTTGCGAATCACGGGATGACTGTGCTGAGAAGAGTAATTTTACCCTCAATTATAGTGATTTTAGTTTAACAAAGAGACTTTTTTGTGTACTTTAGAAACTTTTTAATAGTGCAATATGAATTCAGCATTTTATGTGTGCATAAAATCGTTTTTTAAGGATACTAAATGCCTCTTTCTACAAAATACCTGTAAAAAGTAATTGCTTAAAATAAAATATATCATAGGTTTTTGAAGAAGAAAAAAAATCGCCGGCCCCAGGATCCTGTAACATATGGAAACTTAAATATTTCCCTTGATCTCTAATTGTGATAAGAATTTTGCAAATCATGGAAAAAGTGTGTTGGGAAGAGTAAATTTACTCAATTATTCTGGAGATTTTATACTAACAAAACGATTTTTTTGTGTACTTTTTCTGTAGAATCCTTATAATAGTGCAATATAAATTCAGAATTTTATGGATGCATAAAGTCAATTTTTAAGGATAGAAAATACCCCTTCCTGCAAAATACCTGTAAAAAGTAATTGCTGCCAGATTGTAACAGAAATTGAATTTATCAAATTTTTAACTGACTTATAACTAATTCATATACACTCATGTCCAAAATTAAGGTCACAAACATAAAATCTGTGAAAACTGATGAACTATTCACTGTGTTGCCACGAAATTTGGCACAAAAGTATATTAGAATAGGAGAAAAAATATGGCAACGTTACAATATGGAAAAGATTTAAATTGTGAATTAAAATACAGGGTATATCAAAAAATGTAAAATCATGAATCAGAGATAAAGCATTTATCTCTGGAAAAGTCTATCTAATATGGAGTGTGACCACTGTGCCCTGCTATGTTTGCCTCACAATGAGCTCTCATACATTTTATGAGGGTGTCAAGAAAATTTTGTGGCAACACAGCCCATTCTTCCAAAAGCGCAGCTTTTAACTCATGGCGGGTCCTGGAAGGGGGGTTACGGCTCTTCCTAGACCATCCCAAACATCTACAATAGGATTGAGGTCCGGAGACCGCGAGGGCCAATTCATATGGCGAATATCCCCTTCTCCAAGAAAATCACCAACAATGTTAGCTCTGTGTAGCTTTGCATTATCGTCCATAAATATGAAGCCCGGGCCTACAGCACCCCACGAACGTCACATAGGCTTCAAGCACCTCTTCCTTAAAAGGATGTGCGTTGACAGTACCCGCATCAAAGACGTGCAATGGTGTACGACTTCCCACATTATGCCGCCCTAGACAAGGATTCCTTTGCCACCAAATCTGTCAATTTCTTTTGCGTAGGAAGAATGATAGCGAGCTCCACGTTCTCTCCAGATGAAGATTTGACGAGAATCACTTTTCGTGGGGAATCTCGACTCATCACTGAAAAGAACACGCTCCATTCTTGATATGTCTAAGACTGGTGTCTTCGGCTCCACAAGAACGGGGCTCTCATGTTGGATGTAGTGAAAGGGACACACAAGACTGGACGCCGCGCATTACGGATCATGTCCTAGAAGTCTGTGCGAGATTATTCCGTGTGCTGTAGTCCCGGGCTGCATGTTTATGGACAATAATGTGAAGCCACACAGAGCTCACATTGTTGATCATTTTCTTGAAGAAGAGATTATTCGCAGTATGAATTGGCCCTCGAGGTCCCCGGACATCAATCCTATTGAACATGTTTGGGATGGCATACGAAGAGCCATTGCACGGCATAATCCCCCTCCCAGGTCCCGTCAGGAGTTAAAAGCTGCGCTTTTGGAAGAATGAGCTTTGTTGCCACAAACATTTATTGACACCCTCATAAACAATATGAGAGCTCGTAATGAGGCATGTATAGCAGTGCACGGGGGTCACAATACATATTAGACGGACTTTTCCCGAGATAAATGCTTTATCTCTGGTTCATAAATTAACCCTTTTTGATATACCCTGTATCTTAATTCGCTATTAAAATCTTTTCCATACTGTTGTGTTGCTATTTTCTTTCCCCTGTTGTAATAAACCTATGTGCCAAATTCCGTGGCAACACAGTGAATAGTTCATCAGTTTTCACAGATTTTATGTTTGTGACCTTAATTTTGGACATGAGTGTAATATTAAAGAAACATGCTTTAAGAAAAGGATGAACCCTTTAGCAGCCCTGCAACAATTCTATTTGGCGTCTGGTGCAAAAAGCCATGTTAGTTTATCTGCCTATTGTCTGTGCAACAGTGATGATAAGAGAAATAAAAGTGGTTGCCCATTACTAATTCTGCCAAAAATAACCAAACAAAATATATAGGTACCAATCGACTAGAAATAATGTCTACTACTTATTGTTTTGTATAAATTATGTTTCGGAAGTAGTGTACATATTAAAAATTGTAACCAACTTTGAATTTTCAAACAATAACACTCTTATTTGATATCTTATTTAAGTTTCTTAGATCGGACAGCCCAGTAAAAGACATTGGTTATTTACATTATCTTAAACCTTGATAGAGGTTGAAGAGTTTAAATTTGAGGATGTTAAAGGAAACCAATTTGATGAAAATTAATTTATATCTTCATAAAAGTCATCTGATTGATTTTTTATCAATTTGTTTAAGAGATACACTAAATGAAACCATACATACTACAGACCTTTTTCGCGACTTAAAACATTTTTAATCATGAAAACTATTAAAAAATTCATGTTAAAAAATTACGAATTATGGCCTATATTAATTTTTGCGTACACAACCACAAACCACAATCATTAAAAACATCAATGTGTAAGTTTACAGCTCATTTGAATAATTAGTTTTCGACATAAAGAGAAATTTTGCCCTTCGACAATTTAAGAGGACTGTCTTCTTTTATCAAAAGAGCCACAGAAAAATTTCGTAGATAAGTACCAGAAACACTTTAAAGGATTTGTAAAGTAACTTTATCGTAAATTTAAAATTCCTGTGTAATTTTACTGGTGACTAATTGAGTGTTTTCGGTACTTTTTTATTGTAAGATCATTTTATTTTTCGAAATTTATGGATAAACCCCTTGCACTCTTTGTATTAAGATTTAAGAAAAACATATAAACTGTATCTCTTTATCGGCTGCAAAGGAATTGAAATAAAATTTCGCCTTCTTTTAAGGAGAGATTTTCTACAAAAAAATACTGGTGCCGAAAAATTTTTTGGTTTACAAAATTCCAGGAGGCGTACGAACCCTGTTATACGGTCATTTGCAGAATTGGTAGGGTACTTTTTATTCCATGACTCTTATAAACTAACTAGTGACAAAAGAATAATATATATCAGTTATCTAATACAAGCTAATCTGTGTTTAACTTGCTGGAACTTTTAGATATCACATTATTCGTTTTAGAAAATTACGTAGCATTGTGCAGATTTAATGGAACTTTAAACACGAACGGAGAATACAGCTAATTCTTCTATCTAGACTCGGAGATATAATATCAAGCCATTTTCATACTTGGTGCTGCGCGAATGTATTAAACCTTGTTAAGCCAGATACAACACAAGCAAGTAAAATTAACATGAGTTTGTTAAAATTTTTGCGCCCTCTGAAAATCCAAGGTCTGCGCCCTTTTCCCTGACCCAGTCCGACCCTGGTGATCACCTTATTGGCAACTGTCGGATTTGATTTATGCGAGAGAAACGCCGATGCTAGAAAGTTTCAGTGGGAACCAGAGGAGAAAAACCGGTTTGGCGCGTTTTCTCTGCCCACCATCACGTGACGGTGGGTAGCGATACCGGCGTCAAGAAAGGGTTGCTATTTCTGAGTCCAGTTATATGAGAAGTCTATGTTTGTGTCTGTTCTCGGCGTTCGTGTAAAAACATCAACTTTGAAGTGAAATATTTATTATTTCACATTTATTTTGAAAGTTTTTGTGATGGATAGTGATACAACAATTCAAAACTTTAATATATTTTTTTGTTGTTTTATCATTATGAAATTTAGTTGTTATACTTTGAAGGTACCCTCATATTAGAGTGAAATTATTTCTAAAATATTTTATTTAATCGACTGTTTGTTGTACTATCAAGACACATCCTGTTATAATTTCGAACTGAATCGAAAAATTGAATTCTTGAGCAGTGAAAAATCAAAGAAACTGCCGCGGAAAAGCGCGGATGTGTATTGTCTTGATCTTTGAACTTCTTTTACCAAATATTTTTTAAAAAATTGACTATCGTAAATAGTATTCTAAAAGAAAATATTTTTATTGTAGGTTCACAGGGTGCCTCGGGAGTAAGGATTGTGACCCGTAAATATTTGTTTGATGATCGAATGCAGAGCTTTGACTTGTCCAATTTAGAAGATAAATTAAATTTCTTAAAAAATCAACTAATATCAGGGAAAGGTTACACAGAAGACCAAATTGGGAGCTTAAAACGCAATTTCGCACACTTTAAATCGCAAATTAAGCAGAGATGGTTAAAAGCCCATAAGAAGGAAGACGTATTTCTCAAAAATAATAATTCTTGGCTAGAAGGAACATTTGAGATACCTGTCATACCACAACCTCGGCCTGGACGACCATCTAAATTATTTACAGAATCGAGTGAGAGAACTAAGAGGAAGAAAACAGAAGAAGTGTGATCTTCTCTAGAAAAAGATGTTATCATTCATGCAGCTCAGGTCGAATTGCGGAAATCTGGAAAACAAGATGCTTCTGAAATACTCAAAGAAATCATCAGTAGTCCGAAACGTGCAACAAAATATAAAAGGGCTTTTTCTAAATCAGAAAGCGAAAAACTGACCCACTGATGCCAACACAAGCATTGTCCATGTTCGTGGAAGCTGATTTAACTCGTCGACAATACGAAATAGTGAGGAACACCAAGAAGAAATTCTTTCCTTGTTATACCTTGTTACAAAAAGCGAAACAAGAATGATATACGCCCCCAGAGTCATGCAGAGTAACAAGTACTTACGCTGAAACTTACGCCCTTGGTTGACCATACAGTTAAGCGTTTATCTATGTTTCTAAAAGAGGTTCTAACAACAGTGAAAGAGCAAGAACGAGAGTGTTTAAAGTTAATTTCAAAATGGGGTTGTGATGGCTCACAACAATCACAATTTAAGCAGAAATTTGTAAATGATGCCGACACAGATGCGAACATATTCCAAAGTAGTTTCGTCCCTTTACGATTAGTTTCTGGTAGTGAAAATGAAAAGCTATTGTGGGAAAACCCAACACCTTCTTCACCTCGATTTTGCCGTCCTATAAGATTTCGTTTTGTGAAAGAAAATACTGATGTTACCGAGGAAGAAATTAACTTTATAAAAAATTCTGTGATGTCACTAAACGCCACAGAGGTTAATTTAAATGGAAACAGGTTCTTAGTCAGTCACGTCTTCATCATGACAATGGTAGATGGCTAGGTCTGCAACGCTGCGACTGGCACAAAATCCACAAGTCGATGCTACATATGTGGTGCAACCTCTAACGACTGCAACAAAATTGATATTCAAAAAGAAATTAATTCTGAAGCTATAGAGTTTCTCCTTTCAATTTTACACGCTAGAATTAGACTTTTTGAAAGCATTCTTCATTTGGCTTATAATTTGCCAGTAAAGAAATATAGAGAGCGGAAGACTGAAGCAGAGAAAAAAATTGAACTGGAAAAAAAACCTCGAAATACAGAAAAGATTTCGCGAAGAAACCGGTTTACTTGTAGATATACCAAAGACAAATTTTGGCAATACCAATGACGGTAATACAAGTACAGTAGACTCCCTCAAATCCGCAACCCTAAAATCCGCAAACGCCTGAAATCCGCACACCATCACAGATATAAACAATGAAACTTTCAGTTTAGATGTACTGACAAAATTACGGAATCTTTTAGTTTTATATCATTCTGTATGTATTTCAATATGTTATTCTCAATAATATGACTAAACTCGTGGTTTTTATTGAAGGAAGTATAAATTTATTTTCTGAAAAAAAATCAAGATATTGCTGATATCGCTGGTAATCACAATCTTTTTACCAGATATATTTATTTATTAATCCAGCTTTTTTTTTTGTTAAGATTGGCTAAACCTGAAATAAAACGTCCTTACTTCATGATTTTTGTATGATTTAAAGGGTACTTTTAAGAGGAAAGTTTCATTGAATAATTAAAAAAAAAATTTACCCCATCTTTGTTATGCATATTTAATTATACATTAATTATGTACTTGACCTTTACTTTAATAATTTAATCATTTCTAAAATGATCTTTTATTATTTTAGTTTATCACTTTACTTAATTAATTTATTATATTGGAAGCATTCATTATAATTTTGATAGCATTATTACATTCAAATTACTTTTTAAAAAATGTAAACAAAGCAATGACCAGAAATCTGCAAAATTCTAAAATCCGCACAACCTCTGGTCCCAAGCTGTGCGGATTTGAGGGAGTCTACTGTAGAAGGTTTTTTGAAGACCCGAAATTGGCTTCTGACATAACAGGCATTAGTTATGATCTTATATACCACTTAAAAGTCATATTGGAGACAATTTCAAGCGGACATATAATTGATCCCGAAAAATACAATAAATATGCATCGGATACTGCTCGCTTATATGTAGATTTGTACGGGTGGCATCCAATGACTCCAACAATCCACAAAATATTAATCCATGGTGCAGTTATCATTAAAAACGCATTATTGCCCATTGGGCAGCTTTCAGAAGAGGCCGCAGAAGCGCGTAATAAGCATTTTAGGCTATACCGCCAAGACTTCGCACGAAAATTGCAACAAAGACATTCTTAATCGGCTACTTTTAACATCAGACCCTCTTATAAGTAGCATGAGAAAAGTAAAAGGAAGAAGGATGCGCTCCTTTTTGCCAGAGGCAATTGCTCTTCTTTTGCCTGCGAAGCCCAATGTTCGAGATGATTCATCAGAGAGTGGCGAAGATGAATATTAGTTCTTAAAAATAAAGTTTGTGTTTTATTTTAATAAATTGTCTTTATAAATTTAATAACTATGTTTTTTCTTTCAATTGTATCCTTTATAATAGATATATAACATAAAATAATTTTGGCCACGTAGATAACTCAAATACCCGTATGTGCGCTGTTTAGAATAGTCTTACAGCAATTATAGATTGCACAGTTAGTAAAACATTATAAAAGTGGAGATTCAAACTTAGGTATGGGAAATAAAAGCCAAATAAATCAGGGTTGTAAAAAACCCGGGTTTTTTGTTAAAAACCCAGCCCGGGCGGGTTTTATTAAAAAACCCGGGTTAAATGGGCAATTTTCCCCGGGTAGATTGTATACTAAATTTTGGTACTTTGCAAAATTTATCCGTTGAAATTTTGAAAATTCTCAGAGGAATTACTCAGGGAAAATTTATTTTTTTTGCTTAGGAAAGCGCAAGAAATTTGATTGCCAAAACAAGTGGCAATCCTGATCTCAAATACAATCTTTGTAAACAAACACTTCATAGTCTAATAGATGGGAATGAATTTCTCTGTTCTTAAAATACACATATATTATATGATCCCTTAAATTTAAATAACAAACAAATTTTAAATTGCAAAGCTATCAATTGTGTGTTGTTTAATAATAAAATATAAATATAACTTAAAAAAACTTGCTCCTTTGAAATGATCATAAGATTAGCAATTGTTGATAAAAATTATCTTACAACAAAAATGTTTCTTATGTATATACAGGGTGTCCACTCTCAACGGTGTCCAATGGCTAATTCCTAAACCGTTAGTCATACACATATAGTTTAAATATTACAAAAATGTTTTCATTTGATGCAAAGAAATATTTTAAAAGCGATTTGGATCAATAAAAACATTTCTTAAAAAATTACAAAATTTAAGTGTTTATACAGCCCCCGGTGCTATAAGTTATATTTAGTAAAATTTTCCTATTACACTGACAAGACAGACAAAAAATGTCCCGTTCATATAACACTAAAATTGACTGAGTTATGAAACTTTAAAAATGCATGACTTATACCACTTTTCTGCATCTGAACCCAAATGAGTTTGGCCATGCTTTGAGGGGTCATTATACTAAGTGCTTAAAGTATTCAAAGAACTTTTCATGTGTATCAGCGCTTTGAAAAAAATAATAAAGTGTTATGATTGAGTTAGCCAATCTGAAACTTAATAAAAAGTTACAATTATTGTATTTTAACATATGTTTTATTTTGTAAGGATTTGAGACTATTTCTTTTCATAATTTCTTTTAACAAATATTATGTTATTTTATTTAACTTCAATGATCGTATGTATGTTTTCCCAGTTCGAAATTTGTAGTCGAAATTTAACTCACTTTCAAGTTTCAAATATCCGATCGAGACTAAATTTTACATGTATACTGATGTAAATCCGATGACAATCTAATATTATTATGATTTTCGGTGGTTACCATTCATACTTATTTTACAGGATAACACAAAAATTTTGGATAGATTACTGCCAAGAAGTTTAAGAAAAAGTTTTAGATTAGATAACACAAGATTGCGATGGTTATGTTTTTTAATTTTTATGTATTTTTTAGCACTGAATCTGAGAATTACCTTAATTTTTAACCATCATCTCAGGATGTTTTGCAAATCATAAATTGTCAAAGTTAAAAAATAACAAAAATCAAATACTATAAAATAGAAAGGATGGCCAAGTTTTTTAAATTTTGATAATTGATTTTTATGTACTTTTTAGCACTGAATCTGAAAATGACGTTCATTTTTAACCATGTTATAATTTTTTTGCAAATCGTAAATGTCAAAGTTAAAATATAGCAAACATCTAATACTATAAAACAGATGTAAAACTTTTTTTATTTAATTTTCCTGATGTGATGGTTAAAAATGAAGGTCATTTTCGGATTCAGCAGTAAAAAATACTATAAAACACATGTAAAAGTTTTTTATTTTATTTTCCTTATGTGATGGTTAAAAATGAAGGTCATTTTCGGATTCAGCAGTATAAAGTACATAAAATAATTTAATAAATAATAAGTTTAGTAAATATAATACTCTTGAAGCTAACTCAAAAGCTTAAATTTATGTTTTAAATTAAAAGCTAAAACGTTTTAAAATTACAGGGTTCCCAATCTAAAAGTGCAAGTAAATTAGTACAAATATATTTTCTAAGATTCAAAGAAGTGAATAAATAAAACAAAATAACCATGAACAACAAATACATCATTTGTTCCTTTCCAGAAATACTCTTAAAAAACCCGGGCTTTTTAAGTGGGTTTTTTATAAAAAACCCAGCCCGGGCGGGCAGCTGGGCGGGTACCTGGGCAGCTACCCACTACAACCCTGAAATAAATACTCAAGTAAGCAGTGATTGGTACTTACGTATTAATGCCACCACAGCTTATTTATATATATACTTTTATATATATATATATGTTACAATATTAGATCTATCTACGCGATTTTCGATGTACTATTCTAAATTACTTATCTATATTCATTAAATCCTTATTCTTAAATAATCTCTGTCATTAATTCTGTTAAATTCCCTTTAATTTAATGTCTCACTTGTCTAATTCCCTTAATTATTACGCTTTTGGTATTCTTAAATTAAATGTTCCATTTCTGATCTTTCACATTTTAGAATGTTCTTGGGTAGCCATTTTTATTTTTATTCCAGCCGAGTTTCCTTCCCGCGCTTTATTCTGGGGTTCCTTTTTACTTTATTATCCCTCCACCTGCTCTGTCAGTACTCTTTTCATGGCATGATTTCTTAATTGGTTTAGAGTGCGTACTATGTCAAAATTGTATTCCTACGCTTGGAGAGTAAAAAGCAGTTGCACACGATTCTCCACCAGATTTGCTGAGTTTTTTAAATTGTAAACTGCCCCCTGGCTGTGTGTCTGAGAAAATGAAGTTCGTTCTAAAGATTTTACCCTTTTGATTTTACCTTTTTGATGTAATTAAATGATTACTATAGATACGATCGATGTTTCTACATTGAAGTTATTAATGGAACTGCATCGTGAGTTGTGAGAACTGCTGCTCAATCTCATAAAATAAAATCCTGTGAACATTATTGCTTCCATTACTTGTCTCCTGGAGAAATCCCAATTTTCATTTCCATTGTCTTTTATCATAAGCCGCTGGACTGCCAATCATCTTTAATGAGGAATGATAATCGTATCTAAAGAGTAAGCTGTTCAATTAAATAGGCGAAGCTGTTGCTCTAGTTTCCTTTACTTCATGTTCGTACATCTATGCGCCAACTCCATGCTACATTTATCTTCTTCACATACTTCGCTATGAGTTCGATGATATTATTTTCCAGATGACCGCAATTATCGTATTAGATTACATCTATTTTATACATACAAACATATATATATATACATATATAAATATGAAATGATAAAAATAAATAAATAAAAATAAACATCTTTTTAAAAGATAAACCCTTTTTAAAATTCAAAATTGAAATTAAATTTTTAAATCAGAAAACCCAATTATTTTTCATAGACTCTTAAAGCAAATCAGTAAAAAGATTTTCTTCATCATAAAAATCTGTGACACTAACTGATATTTATGAAACAGGTTTGAAAAAGAAATTACCCTTTGTTGACATAAGACAGTCATCATAAAACATATTAAATTATCGTGTAAGCATCATCATAGTGTACTATAGCATAAACAAACTTATTGTTTCATGCTCAGTTGAATCATAAAGTTTCTCCAGTGTGACACTTATTAATTTCAAAGCAATAAATCAAAGTAAATATGCTGATAATATAAATTAGTGTCAAAGTAGGAAATTGATAAGAGATAAATCATAATTAGCTTTTGTCTGATTGACAGCTCATACTATGATTATCTCATAAATAATATTTAACATTTAAATTAGAATTAGCTCTTGGTTGTGCAATCATAAGTTCAGACTCTTGTCTCCACATAAAAAACAGTTATAAAAAAGATAATGCACCAATCATGAAAGAATAAACCTCCCATGTTGATACTTCTGCCCTCTGCTGGATAAAGGAAAAACTAGCTGATGAAAAGCAGAGTGCACACTGTAAAGAAAATTCCGCAACGTTCCTGGGAAAAAATGGGCAGCTGAGTTGCCCATTATTTCCAAGAAACATTTCTTGAAAATGACTGGAACTTTACTGTATATGTTAAAAACTTTCTACAGAAATGCCAGTAAGTTTCCTGCGAAATACCAGGAATATTTCTGTTGACAGCAAAACATTACTGACATTTCACAGCATGCGGGATCCGCAGACGATTTTTACATTTCCAGTTGACAATTTTCGCTTTATTATCATTATTTGTTAGAATGAAAAAATATTTTGAAATTGACATCAAAATTATTATTTATAATTTACACAAAAAAAATAAATTTTCAGTTAAAATTCAATAAAGTAAATATATATATGATATATTGTTTCTGAACTTTGCTTAAAATATAAAAATATATAAATGTAAATAATAATTAGAAAAAAAATCTAGACATAAAATATTTTGGATTTTCGTCAGTAATTATGTTAGTTTACAAGTTAGATAAAATGCATATAAATTTTCATGAAAAAAAAAAAAAACCTAAATGTAATTGTATATTTTTTCCGAAAATAAAAAAAAATTCAAATTTGCAACAATTCAAAGTGTCAAATATATATAAAATTTAAATAAAATTGTAATAAAGTGTTAAAATATAAAATTAATTAAAAAAGGAAAAAAAAGTCAAGAGGTAGCATCGAACTCGAGCCGTACGGGTGGCGTGCGAGCTTTCTGCGTCCACACCACGAAAGACACGTTGAGAGCTGCAAACTAATGGGTATTTGAAACATATGCTAAACATCGGCATCTAATTTCTGAAAATCTAAGGCCCATTTGAAGAAATCCTTTCACAAGAATAATTAGAGATAAGAACTCTAAAACATACTTTAAATTAATCAAAATCGGTGAGAATCATGTTTGATGGTCCCCTGGTTAATGGAGATCCAAATAATAGGTGTATTTTTTTTACATGGTCTGCTCGTTAAACATTCCACAGACAAGTACGAGAGATATCTCTTAGCGATGTCACAGAGGTATTGTATTTTCATCTGAATTGTCTTGACAATAGAGACGTAAAGGATTATGTCGTCTATTGATTTTTTTACATTCATTTAAGGAATTCGTTTTCGACACTCGCGCGCGAGCAACGGATTATAGCAAAAAATTAATAAATGGTGGCCGCAGCGTTTTGTTGTTTCCAACTTTTGTTCAGGAACGTTTCAGATAAGAAAACCAGAATTTCACAGGAAAGAGCTAAATTATTCTGAAAACCTGAGAAAAGGCGAAACGTTCCTGGATTTTACATGGAACGTTACCATTTTTTTTTACAGTGCAGGGGGAAAAGTGAAGTCAGATTATGATGTGATCCTCTCCCAATTAACACCCAGAAATTAGATAAAGGAAAAACTAGCTGATGAAAAGCAGAGTGCAGGGGTAAAAGTGAAGTCAGATTATGATGTGATCCTCTCCCAATTAACACCCAGAAATTAGAGAGATTTTACTCCTTCCAGCTCCCCAGTCACTGGGCCTGACTTAATGTGAGACCATGTAACATGAAAGAAAATAAAGTCAGGTTCAGGACAAAACTGCCTCATTGTGTAAGGCCACGACTACACTCACCTACCCTGAAGTAAAGCTGATTCATTTCATATATATACATATTATATATATGTGTGTATATATATGTATAAATATGTGTATATATAAGCTGCGGTGGCGTTAATAAGTTAAGTACCCAGTAATTTTATACCTTTTCACAATAATTACCACAAGCACAATACATTAAAATTTTACGAAGTCCGGTTATACATTAATAAGTACACATACATTTTTTTACTCAAATTTGAATGTAGATTTAATTGTTTGACAAAATTAGAGAAATAGCAATTATTTTTGAAAAAGTACTTTGTAATCATTGCTTTTCAAAACTGTAGTTAAGTACATTTATTTTTATATAAATTATATACAGTTGCAATTATCTAAAAATGATAATAATAAAATGTAGCAGTAATTTTTTTTTCTTTTTTTAACTATTGAATAAATAATCTAACACGTAATGTAAATAAGGAACCGATTTTCATTTTCAGACTAAATAATGTATTTCCCTCAATAATGATAAATAATCCATATTTGTCTACATAAGAAAAAAATACAAAAGCATTAATATAGTATTTTGATTAATTAACAGAAAACATAACTTACCACGACTTATCTTTCATACATCAAAATGGCGGAATGACGTCCAGAAATACTTCGATTAAAAATAGCTATTCGATTAATTTTGACACATGCTGCCGTCTTCTGTCTGAAAAGAGCTTTCTCAAAGTGCTTTTTGATTGCGATTGCCATGTTCCAAAGAAAACAAGGTTAAATGAAATACATATTATTTCAAATTTTGCTTTACTTGAGAAAATGTACATAATTATTTTCAAAAGGATTAATTTCAAACTTTTGAAGAAGTTCTCTTATGTACCTTTAATTACTATTACTTTTATTATTATGGCCCTCCTAAAATAAAATTCAAACAACATCCGTGGCATAGTAAATACAAGTGAGTATTTTATACTCACTATATTTACTATGTACTAAATACAAAACCGTTAATAGGATATGTTAAAGAAGTTCAATATAGTTAATATAAATATACGTAACTTAATGAGATGAAAAATATTTATGCAGTGGACAGCATTTAGATTTTAGATATGATGAAAGAAGTGGTTTAGGATTAGGACAGCAAATACATTTTTACTCGCTTTAGATTTGAAACCTTTGGAACATTAAATGAAATTGATACAGGTTTCTGTTTTAACTGCTGCCATCTGTCTTTTTGATTCTGCTCATACTGAGGTTTTTCAAAGTGATCGAACAGAAGTAGGAAAAAAAAAAAAGCTTTACATATCGCAGAAAGTTATAAATCATTAAATATAAAAATACAAGGCTGAAAAAGACACGTTTAATTTGCTTGTATTCCTATTCTGATTTTATAGATATTTAATTACAAAAAATTTTATCATAAAAACAAAAATAAGTTAAGTATTGCTTATTTATAGATGTAAAATGTGTATGAATTTTGACATGATTGAAAAAAAAATCAGTTTTTTAACCAAAAATTGATTTTGCATATTACATTTTCTTAATATATTTTCTTACAAAACAGAAAAATAATAAGTACCTTTAAAGTTTATACAGACTAAATTTTTATTACTTTAAACTAATATATTGTAAATACAATATAGTGAAACTTTAATATGTATATAGATAATGATGATTTTTACAATTAAAATTTTAACCTTTTTTGCATCATAATTTCTACACTAGCTTTTCTAAATGAATTTATCATTACAGTTTATAACATTTCATTTAATTCTTGAAATTTATTTTAATTGTTCTTTTTATTTTCAATTGTCATTAACAATAATTTTGAAAAAAGTATCAAATCTTTCATGTCTGCTGTTACTCTACAGTTCAAATGATAATTTTAATTGCACTTTTAAACAATATAAATGTTAAAACATTGTAAAAAGTAAAAATTGCTGTTGAGATATTACCATTATAAATATGATAAAATCTATTATGGCGATTAGTTTTCTACTTTATTTATCAGCTGCTAGTTCTTCGTGCATTTTTCCCCTTCTCCCATCTACATTTTACGGCATTCACATCCCTAATAGACAGGGTCTGACTTACACTGTATAGGCACTGGGGCAAATATTATTCTGGGGCCACCTTTCTACATATTTACAGAAATTATTCATGAATTATGCTTAAGTAACTAGCATACTAAACTTTATGTATTTTATATACAGGTATATAAATTTTATACCAGGTGCTATTCATATCTGTATACAGGTTTATCACAAGTTTAAGAAAAATACTAGTAAGGAAACAACTGGGAAACTAGTAGAAATAAATTAGGAATTGGTCGATGGAAGTATTTGTTTGCCACCTTATCTTTGTATGTCATAAGATGTTTGAAAGCAAAACGTCCCCAATTGGCCATCATAAATGGTTTCAACTTGCCTCGTGAAGAGGAAAACATCAATAATGAATTTCATTTGAAAACAATGATCAGCTAAGTTGTTATAGTAAAATTTTAATCATTCAGTTTCTGATGATGTAGGTAATTTTTTTAGGGTGTGAGGTGCATGGGGTACAAGAACCAGAGAGGGAGAGTTGAGGACTTCAAAAATATTTTTCGTAAAAAAGGTTTCTGGCCACATTTGGCTAATTTTAACCATTTTGCATATTCTTAATAGAAATCCTAATTACTTCCAAGGTGGGCCTCCTGAAATGGGAAGCCCGAGGCAGCTGTTCTGCATTCTCCTCCATTAGTCTGGACATGCTAATAGTGACTTACTGTAGAATCCATGTAAAATCAAATAAAATGTCAATTTGCAAAACTTCAAGCTCTTCAATGCAACATATCTTTATGATGAACTAATATTAGCACTAGCATTTTAATCACAATCAGTTTTTGAAAGGAATATTTAGCTGAAATTAAGGAATCTTGTAACAAGTAATTTTTCGAAAAGGGTAGCACAGCTCATTTTTTCACAGACATCATTCAAAAATGAGAAGTTCTGTGAATAACTTATTATCTCTTCCTTCCTAGTATCAATAAACAAACATATAAGAAATATATTAAATAAAAACTACACCAGAAATTAAAAGAAAAAAAAAGGCATGTATATATTAAATCTGTAAACACTATTGTAATGTTATGAATATTTTATAAATTTTAACTATATCTTTTCTCTAATCTATCAGTCAAAAATTGTGCATATTATTAATCTTTTGCAGTTTATCAAGAAAATCACAAACAGTAAACATTGAAAATAAATACATAAAACAATTTTTAACTACAATTATAATACGTATAATCCTGTTTACAAATATATTTATAATATATATGTATATGTACATACCTATGAGATTTCAATAATCCTTCTCTTTGATGCAAAAACTGTAAGTTATAATTATTATTACTAATTTGAATAGAGATATGCACACAACTTTATTGTACCAGTTAATTTTATACTATACATATTGTTATATACACATTATATATATATTGTATAAATTGTAGTCAAACTTAGTTATTTTGGAAACACAATTTATGCAATTTGTTATTGGAATGCCTTTCTTGTTTGTCTAATTTTCTTAAAAATCATTTCATATTTTTAAATTGCATTTTACAATTTTAAAATACACAATACAAAATATAATGTATATACATTATGTTTGATAAAATAGGATTTTAGAGTAGATATATTTAGAATATAATTCTATAAAATTGAAACATATATTTTTCTTCAAAAAAAGGATTGTGACTAAAATGCTATTGCTAATACTATTAGTTCATGAAACAGATATGTTGTATTAAAAAACTTTAAGCTGTGCAACGAGAATAAGGGATTATTAAGACCACATTATTAAACTAAGGATTTGATTTTCATTAAAAGAAATTATTCATGTTTAAAAAATAAAAATTTTAAGTAGTAATTTTTACATCTTTCAAAACATTTGATTTATTTTTTCTTAAAATAGCTTTTTGAAAACTTGATCCTTACAATTTTAGAGCGCACTTCTAAAAAAAGTACAGAACAAAAACTATTTCAAAATACTCAAAATGGTAGGAAAAATGTGGTTTTTCACTTTTCTTAATTTTTTAATTAAATTTTCAAAAATAGCAGTTTTTCTTGATAAAATCATATAACCATAGACTTGTACGGTTTTATTATTAAAAATAATTCGCCAGTAAGATATTGTAAAAGTGAAAAAAAAAAAAGTTAAAAGTTTATTGAGTCCTTACAAATTAAACAAATCAACTGGCTAAAGAAATTGCTTTTTTTTTAAATAAGTAAGCATTAAATTACAAATAAATTAATAAATATGTCTTGGTTATGTTAACATTCAAAAAATAAGTAAAAAACTGAACAATATCAAATTGATTCAAACAAGATCAAATTGATTAAAATTCTTTTCATTTTTGTGATAATGTTCTGCATTTTAATTTCGGTAGCAGTGCAATGATTATACTTATATCAAGAATTATTATTATTATAAAAGAGCTATTAAGGAAAAAATTATGTCTTTATAAGTAACTCTTTCATATATTCCACGATAAAAAAATAAAAAAAAAAAAATGATAATTTCAAAAGTAAATCAGAATTAATGCGGTATAGATTGTTTATTTTACTTGGACTATCGTCTTTATTGTGTTTTATTATTTTAAATATTATAACAAAACTTAAAAGAAGAAAAACTACATACAAAGGATACTTTATGTTATGTTAACAATTCCTAAAGATATTTTGTTTCTTTCTATGGAATAATGGTGTTTTTTAAGCTTCAGTATGATTTCTCTTTCTTCACATGTCTTTAAAAATGTAACTTGAAAGATTATCTGATTATATTAGTTTTTCAAATAATCAAATTTTAATAGAGTTCTTGACGAGGATGCTCAGACGTCTGTGGGAGGGAAAAGCTCTGCTCTTTGCGAACTAACCTCAAATTAATGAAATTATCCTACCTAAAATGTGCAAAAAACAAGTTGTTGAAATTATGTTTAGCCGATAGATGGCAGCATAGCTAACTGCTAATCGAAATATTTTCTAATATTATCATCCTGTACCAGCAATTTAATCGTAAAATGGCGCTGTATGGCTTATGACATTGTTCTGTCTAGATTTTAGCAACATTCATGTGATATTTGTATGATTTTCAACAATAATAATTAAAAAAAAAACTTATGTTTACTTTATTAATCTCTTTTAATTGTGTATTTCTCTTTTAATTCCCGACAAAGTTAAGAATTTTCAACAATTAAAAGAAAGTTACCACTTTTAATGTAGTTCTTCAGTTAGGCCTATATAGGCAACATTTCCTCTGAAGGTAACTTATTGAAAGGTTTTATTTATTATTACTGTTTTAATGCAATATTTGTTTATTTTAATATTACTTTTTTAGTAATTTCGAACTGTCTATCTGTGTGCTTTTTTAAAATTATTTTGTGATCATTATATATTTTAGAAATAATTTTAATGCATAATTTACATTTTTTAAAAGACTAAATAAAGACTCCTTAATAAAAATAATAATTTAGCAAAAAGAAATAATTTTCTATAACTGAAGGGGGGGGGGGGCAGTTATAAACAGAGTAATAACTAAAAAAAAAAAATCTTTAAAACATAACTAAACGACATTAAAACCATCATTTATTAATGTTTTTTTTTTCCTCAGTTTCCTCTTAAGATGTTATTATTTGTGTTCATTGGGCAGTTTTTTTGGCGCTCCTTTAATTGAATTTAAAGGGTAATTTATGGTATCTGCCTCGGGCCTGATTTGAATGTCTTCTGACAATGGGTGATAAATATGAAAGGCCTGAAAAACTCTTTATTCAGTTCAAATAGAATTTCTATTTTTAAAGAGGACAGTTTTTCTTTTTTTCAGACATTCAATGTTAGTTTCTTTGCGTTTTTAGCATTTTTGATTGGTTAACAATGAAATAAGATGCTAGAAAATAAATATAGCCTCATCATTTTTAATATGACTATCACATGACTGTTCTGAAAATTGTCATTGTTTTTTCTATTTTAGACTTTGCATTCAATGATTAAAGTATAAATGTTCTGTGTGTTTTTTAATTCAAATTAGTTTGTTTTCTCATAAAATTGGGTATGTTTGCTTTACATTTGACCATAACGATGGTTTTAATGTTATTTGGGTATGTTTAAAAAAGAATTATTTTGAGTTGTTACTCTATTTTGCATTGCACTTAACTGTTTTTTTTTTTCTTGTTTATTTTTGCTAAATTATTATTTTTATATTAAGGATAACAGATTATTTACTATTAAAGCTTAATATTATGTTTAAAATTATACTTTTTTTACCATTTTTAATTGTAATAATGTTTTTTGGTACATGTAAGCGCCTTGGGGAGATAGAGAAAAAGGCGTTCGTGGAGAATAAAATTTTTTTACTACTTAGTGATCCCGTGAACCAATTTTGCCAAATTATATAAATCGCCAAACCACTCACCAAATTATACAAATTGACATAATTTTTATTTTAAATAATGAACTGAAAGAAACAAATTAGTATAACATTAATGAAAATGAAAATAAAACGTCAAAATAATAATCAGTTGATGACAATAACACATGTAACTTTCTTAAAGTCAGGTGAATGTGACATTTATGATCAACCATTATTGGCATTTAATCTTATAGTTTAGCGATAGATTTTTGGTCGACGGGATAACTAAGAAGTACCAAAATTTTTTAACATATTTTCAGGCAATGTGTTTCACAATCACTGTCAAATAATTTCCCTGTGTTATAAAAACAAGCAACTTTTTCAATATTTTTTAGTATAAATAAGCCATTTGTCTATTTTTATAAAGAAATTAAAGAAAATTGTATGCAAAACACAACAATAATATAGATATAATAAAGTGTTTATAGATTATATCTACCCTATATATATCAAATCCAAATGAAATGAATTTATGAAATGACTGATTTATGTTTCATGGCAATTTCTCATAAAATAGGGAATATTATGTGATGAAATTATCACCAAAAATCCGTATTGATCCGCAGATCTCAAAACTGGTACAGTAGACTCCCTTAAATCTGCGTATTTTTTCAGATGTAAACAATGAAATTTATAGTTATGTTGCTGGAACAAAATTCAAGATGGTGCCAAAATCAGCGATTACTGCAATGTTTTTTTACTAAAGTTTTTGTTACTCATTCTCTTTTCTTTTGGCTATTACAGCTGATTTATTACTAAATAAATTTACATTACTTTTGATTTGATATAAATTAGCATTATCAAAAATTCCAGGGTTCGAAATGGAAAAATCTACGAACCGGAACAATATTTTAAAATTATTGTTCACGGAATTTTTTTTTTTTAATTATGGACAAATTTATTTCTAAACATACAAAGCAGTATAAGAAAAGCATTCAAGACTCTAAATTACAATGAAAAAAGTTACAGAGAGTGCAATAAGCTATATATACTGATAATAGCATTAACATTGTTTTCCTTGCTTCTTTCCCTATTTCTTATGTCATCACTAGTTTGAAATACCGGTCTTTTGTTTACTTTATATATATTATATTTAAATACGGTTACATTAATAGTTTACTTTTATTCATCTTTGTTATGTAAAACCGTCCATGTAATGCTAAGAACGTAATGATGTATCGTACTTACGATCACTTTACCACTAGATGGCAGCATAGGACTTTTGGAATCGAATCGATTTCATCCGTAATAATTTAATATTTTTCTAAATTTTTATTTTAAACAATTATTTTAATAATTACTTACTTTTAAACTAATAAATTATTTTACTTAGTTTAATGTTTCACTTTATTGTAAGCATTCATTATAATTTTCCTTGCTTAACTACCAATCAAATTAATGTTTCAAAAATGTAAACAGATCAATGACCAGAAATCCACAAAATTCTAAAATCTGCACAACGTCTGGTCCCGAGTTGTGCGGATTTCAGTAACATATTTGAGCGGACATATGTAACTTGTATTTGAAAATGAGGTATGTGCCAAATTGTCGTAAAAAAAAAAAAAATAATAATAATAATCACGCTAAACCACACAAATCATGACATTTAATCCCTACTTCAAAGCAATGTTTTAATTGTACAACTTAGTAATCCTATTGACCAATTTTGCCAAATTATACAAACTGACATAATTTTTATTTTAAATAACAAAAGATCAAATAAACTAGTATAACATTAATAAAAATACAAACAAAACGTTGAAATAAAAAGCACTTGATGGTGTAAACATGTTTAACTTCCTTAAAGTAAAAGAATATGACATTTACGATCAACCATTATTGGCATTTAATCTTATAATTTGATGATAGATTTTTGGTTGATGGGATAACCAAGTAGTACAGTTTTAATTTACCACTAGAAAAATAAAAAAATGCTAACTTGCGAGTTTAAAAAAAGCTATTGGTGAGATTTGCACCCGGCTAACATAAAAGTACCAAGAATTCTTTGCGATCATGGCAACTTTTATGTAGTTTTATTCGAAAAAATAATTTTGATTCTATAACCCTTTAAGACTGGACTGCTTTTTTGAGTTTTTTTTTTTTTTTTTGAACAATGATATAACTGAAATTTGTAACAGATAATTCAAAAAAAATGTTGACAAAATTCATATAATATAGTTTCTGTGAAGCAGCACAATCACTCGATTCTGGAATTTATGGAATAGATAACCCAGGAACGTAGAATTTTAGTTAATGCCTAGCCCGCACGATTGTGCGGGTCCTGTCTTAAAGGGTTAATCAAAACGTAAAACCTTTCTTATGAAAAGCGAATGGATCAACACATAATTGTTTATGCAGTTACATGGGTTGGACTTTTATAATATAGGTGAAATGATGGCATATTTGGCAACATATTTGGTATAATATTTGGCAACTTATCACCTGTGGCTGGCTGGCTAACATTAAAGTACCAAAATATCCACCTGGAATATGGAAAGCGAAGGGACTGTTGATGATAGTCACATGACTTAATCTATTATTATAGAGATTGTTTTCAATTCTAAAAACAGTGCAAAGAATAATATTTCCTTACGATTAAAAATTTATTTATGTGTGACTATAAAAAAAAAAAAAAAAAAAAAACTTTCAAATTACTGTTAAATGAATACATGTTAAAAGCAGGAAAATATTGAAAACTATGTCTTGAAAATTGTATTTACACATAAATTATATAAGAGAAAGGAAACTTTAAAATACATTAATATGCTTTTAACCCTTTCAGGGGCAAGGTACTTCTATTCGTAAAATGTTGAAATCACTGAATGGCACCAGAATTCACAAACAAATTTGGAGATACGAAAATGCTTTTGTTCCCTTACTTAATAAAAGGAAAATGTTCATTCCAATATTCTGGTGCCAACGTGGCATTTAAGAATTAAAATTAAGTGGTCCAAAAATGAACCACTGTCCTTGAAGGAGTTAAAGCAGTAAATTGTATTCTGTCAATCATTTTATAATGCTGTTTAAAAATACCAGGAAGCAAAGACTCTGTTTTCTTAATTCCTTTTATTTTAGCTTCTTTTCAAATATTTAACTGGTCTTCTTTAATCAAATACGAAAACAGCCATTGGATGTCTTAACATTCAGCCTTAAATTTTCGCAATCAAATGAAATTGAATGAAAACCCATTTACAGCGATATTGCTACAGGTTTTTCCATTATAATTCAATCTTCTCTAATCTTTTTAAAACCGATCAGATTAGAGTACTTTTAGATTCTGCAGTGTCTGAACGGTGGTTGGTGGGTGTAGCTTGCAGGAGGCAGAGCCCCCTAATTGTTACTATAAAGTAGAATCAGAAATTAAGTAAATAAAGAAATAAAGTACATCAGAATTATTTTTTGTAATTAAAGAGTTATAAATATTAACATATGCATGTTTGGTACCAGGGTTCGCTGATATATATTAATCGATATATATCTTGATATATATCATGATATATATCCGATATTTATTTTGAAAATATCAAGATTTTTGATATTTTCATATTATTTTGATATTTATTTTCAAAATATCACTGTGCAAGATATTTTTGATATTTTCAGTCAAAACAAGTGCAAATGAAATTTCTAACTGTTGTTGACTGTGTTGTTCTGTAAATAAATAATTTTTGTTTCTGATGGTGACTTTTTTAGCTGAAGAAGAAAAATATCTTTTCCAAGCTTTATGTTTGAATTTTTTACTTTTAACTGTAGATTATGAGGGACATTATTAATTCAGAACAGACACTGAATAATAAACTGTCTAATTTAAATACTCATACATATATACAGCTTCATTAGAAAAGAATATGTTCTGGTATTGATTTAGTTCAGTTTAAATTGTATTGCATGTTAGGGAATAAAAAAATTTAAAAATTTTCAGTTAAAACAATATTATGTATTTAAAATTTTGTTTTATAAATTTCTGATTTCCTGATAGTTGATACTGAATCCCATAGCTTTTTTTTTTTTAATGCAAGTGCATAAGGCAAATTGTTTTGGTTTTCAATTAGTTGATCTTCAATTTTGTTCTAAATTTCTGATTTCTTGATTGTTAATACTAAATCCTATAGCGTTTTTTTTTCTTTCTTTCTTTTAATGTAAGTGCATAAAGTAAATTGTTTTGGTTTTCAATTAGTTGATCTTCAATTTTGTTAAGTAAAAAAAAATGTGCTTTTAGTACATTAAGTTTTCATGTTAAGTGCAATATGTTTTAGTTTCTATTGTATATTATGCTAGAAAATATTTATTATCAGCAAAGTTGACTATTTTGAAAATATCGGATATATATCGAAAATATCCGATATATATCAAAATATCGGATAGTTTTGATATTTTCGAAAATATCATGATATTTACGAACCCTGTTTGGTACTAAATGGAGACAGAGGAAAAGCAGTAATTTCGTGATGGGGGTGTAGATGATCGGTTATTTGTTGTTGCAATAAAATAAGAAATGAAACAAACATTTGAAACAATAAAGATTTTTAAAGATATATTTTGAATGCTAGGAGAGACGTTTTTTTTTTTTTTTTCTTGTGGGTGGAATTTCAATGATTCTTTTTCTTTTTAAGCAGAAATTCGCCATAATGTGGATTATTGTCGCCCCTGGATTTAAATTTTTACTTCTAATTTAATTATAAAAACCTTTTTTTCAATGATTTTTTTCTTTAATCTTTATTATAGGCTCCTCACCCAATTTTAGTTGATTTTAGTTTTGAAAAGAGGGGAGCTTACAATCAGGATTTTATGGTAATTCTATTCAACTTGTAACAAGATTAAACCATTGTAAAATATTACCCATATTTCTTTTTTTAAGGAGGGACTATCACTCAATATGTGGTCTACATATATTTAGATCTTTAAAGAAGTGAAAATTTGCTGTTTTTCTAATTACCAGAAGAGTCAGCATTTTAAGTTTCTTATAAATAAATTTAAATGTTTCAGTTGGAGTAAAATACTAAGAGCATGATAAAAATAAATAGATAAAACTAGCCCTCAATAAACTGGAATTTTCAAAAAGCATTTACACATGTTTACATTCAAAATGTCCTTTTAAAATATTAAATTGATGGGGAGCAAATGTCAGAGTAGAACATTTTTTGGTGAATTGCGTCATTCATGAGATATTTCTGTAAACAGAAAAAAAAAAAAAAAAATTGATTTCAAACTTTATGTGATGCGAGTTACAAAGTGTAATTTTGCAAAGAGTATTAGAGTAATTTAGATGATACATTATATATTTATTGTTACTATAATGTAGTTAATAGGTCAGAACTATTTTTTTTTTAGTTAAAGAGTTATAAAGATTAACATATGCTATGCATGTCTGGTACTATATTGATAATAAACCAACCTTCTAGAAAAAATCTACTTTTACAATTATTTGATAATTTTAAAAAGAAAAGCAAAAACTGGTTTTTTAAATCAGTCTTTAAGATTATAAGAATGTTTCATCAATTAATTAGGAAAAGTAGATGTTTTTGGTATAAAATATACATTTTCAGGTTTCACTTCTTTTACCTTTTAAGGTGATTAAACACAGTGTCTATGGTGGTATAAACTATGGTGTCAACAGCAGCTTGTGTATATTTTTAAATTTTAGGCTAATTATGGGTGGTTGTACTGCAATAAACTGTAGAAATCATTCAAGAAAAGGTCATAGAATGTTTCAATTCCCTAAAGATGCTGAAAGAAAAAAGAAATGGCTGATTAATATGAGACGAGTATCTTGGATACCAGGAAAAACCTCACAACTTTGTAGCGTAAGTTTTCTCTTATTTTTAACTGTCTTATGAGTTATATGATAAATAGAAGATGTAAGATTTTTTTTGAGTATTTATTGCAAAAATCTTTATTGATTTAATGTATAAATTCCTTTTCTTTTACCTTTAAGGGTTGTAATTGAGTAAAGTTGCTGATATTCCAGAGTTTGCCAAGATTTTTGTTTTGGTTTTGAATACGCAATTTATTGTTATGATTCATTCTAATTCTGTTTTTGACTTAACGGTCGAAGAAATCAAGATCATTTTCTGGCATCAAAATGTGTTTTTCGCATGAGAGGGATGTAATACAGATTTATTTAGATATGTCAAAACCCCCAATTACACTCAGATTTAGTTTCACAAGAAAATGCATAAACTTAAATATAATTATCATCAGTTACAATTTTTGAATGCTTACATTTACTGATCAAGCTGTGGATAAATTAACAGCTATTATTCACAGTAATTTATAAAAGTACTTGTGGAATACTAATCTATAAAAATAAAGATAATATTTCATATAAACACTTGTAATGTGCGTTATGTATATATTTATTTATAATTAATTGTACATACTCTATATGCTTTAGCTAACAAGTTAATATAATTTTAAACTATATTTAAAACAATAATCTATTCTTTTTCCATCTTATATATAAATAGCTTGTTTACACCCTGAATGGTGGCTTTCTTTTAGGTGAGAAAATTTCCCCCCAAATGCAAGAAAGAGAAAAGTGATTATAGGAAATTTTAGATATTTAACAAAACTGAATATCATTTGATTAACTTTACCTGGCTAATGCCATCAGATATTGTGAATAGTCTGAACAACCAAATATTCAGATATTTTGCCAGTTATCCAGAATACCTAATGTGATTTGATACAGTGCAACTCTAGAACACATTAAAATTTTCATTTATAATGTCTCATATAAAATATGAATTTTAAAAAGTAATCCAATATTACTTTAAATTTATCCTCGGAAGATTATAAATGAAGCATGGATGCAACCTGTATTTAAAGATTTTACTTTTTTTTGCATTTCCATCTAATGTAACAAATGTATATGTACACTGTAGATATACGTTTACAGTGTACACGTACGTATTATGTAATACTCTCTCAAATCCGCACAAATTGGGACCAGAGGTTGTCTTGGGGGATTGGGAGAGGATTTTAGAATTTTGCAGATTTCTGATCATTGCTTTATTTATATTTTTTAAACAGTAATTTGAATGTAATACTGCAATCAAAATTATAATAAATGCTTGCAATTTAGCAAAGTATTAAAATAATTAAGTAAAGTAATAAACTAAAATCATAAAAATTAAGGTAATTTAGAAATGATTAAATTATTAAAAGAAAAGGTCAAGTAAATAATAATAATGTATAATTTAATATGCATAATAAAGATAAGATACATTTTCCTTGAATTATTCAATGAAACTTTCCCCATAAAGGTACTCTATTAATTCACATCAAAATCATAAAGTAAGGAAGTTTTATTTCAGGTTTAGCCAGTCTTAATAACCAAAAATGCTTGAATAATGCATAAATATATTTGATAAAACGCTTGCATTCACCAGTGATGTCATCAATATCTTGATTTTTTTCAGAAATAAATTTATACTTCCTTCATGAAAAATTATAAGTTCAGTCATATTATTGAGAATTATATATTAAAATACATATGGAATGATGTAAAACTAAAAATTTCAGTAATTTTGCCCCTACATCTTAACTGAAAGTTTCATTGTTTACATCTGCGATTATGTGTGTATTTTAGGGTTGCGGATTTGAGGGAGTCTACTGTATTATAATTCACTTATACAGTATAACTTCTTTAATGCGGAATCATCGCGCTTACGACGATTCCAGATTATAGAAAATTCTAGATTACAGAAGTTTTGAAACTAGAATGCAATTTAGATAAATAATTATACTAATATTTGTCATAAATATGGTAATACAAAAATGCAAGGAACTTGATAATTTTAAAGAATTGAAAAACATTGAGAAAAATTAATTCAAAATACTCAAAAATAAATATATTTAAAATATAATTACGTATATTTTGTGCAGTGTCGCCACCTGTTGTAAATTATCAAAAACAATAACCATACAATATTTTTAATATTGCGATTTCTGATTTATAAATACTCAATAAATAATAGAAATCACACGAATAACAGACATATCATGAAAAATATTGAAACTAATTTTGTAAACCAAAAACATTTATTGTGAGGAATTTAAATAAGACTTATAATTAATTGAAAAAATAACTTAGAAATACATTTACATATTTAAAATAGTAATATATAAGGCTAATGTTAAAATAGAATTCAATATGTAGCACCTACAAATATCAAAGTAAGTCATTACTTCAAAGAAATAATAATAATAAAATCCGATTTCGCAATGTTTATTGCCATCTTCTTATCTTTGGAGAAATAAAAATAGTAAAATTAACATTAATTCTGAATTTTTACAACTTAATACTAAAAAAGACATGTATATTAATTACAAATGTAATTCAGAAATTTCTTACAATTTTAAAATTGAAAAAAAGTTGTAAATTAGGTAGTCTTTTCATTTTTCTTAAACGTTTTCTGAAATTAATTCATAATTGTGTTATGGCGCCATCTATGATCTTTAATTGAAAATAAAACTGTATAAACATAAAGAAATGTCCAGATTAAAGATGTTATACTGTAATTAAATGTTGGAATAATACTGTAATATTCTTCTGAATTTAAACACACACAAAATTATATTTACATTAGTTATGTTACAAGATACAAGTTTTTGAATGCTTTAAGATTTTGTTTATTAATCGTAATTACACTGTTTTGTCATATACTAGAATCTGCTTATTATTATGATACAGCAGACTCCCTCAAATCTGCACAGCTTGAGAATCGAGGTTGTACGGATTTTAGAATTTTGCAGATTTCTGGTCATTGCTTTGTTTACATTTTTTAAACAGTCATTTGAATCTAATAATGCAATCAAAATTATAATGAATGCTTGCATTATAGTAAATTATTAAAATACGTAAAGTATGAGTGTAGACTGATAAGTAATGCACACATGCTTCTAGAGCGCGAATGAAATGACCTTCAGAAGCGCGCCCAGTGCCATGTGGGAGTAACATCCCCCCTCTATACGCATGTGCAGATTTGAAGTCATTGAATTCATCCAGTGTGTTCTGAGAAGCAGAAGTATGAAGATGTGTTCTAGTGCTATGTCAACGCAAGTTAAACAGCATGCTGTTATCGAATTTTTAACTGCTGAAAAACTGACTCATGTTGAGATTCATCGTCGTTGAAAGGTTGTTTGTGGTGACGATGTTGTTGATATGTCTACTGTAACTCGATCGGCAGGAAAATTTTGTGATCGAGAGGCTAGAACAGCCATAATTGTTGATGAAAAAGGCAGTGGGCGTCCAATCACTGCCCCGGAGATAAACATTGCAAATTCGGCGACAATTTGATTCAAAATGACTGGTGAATCATACAAAAGCATATTGCAAACCATATTAGAATATCCAAGGAACGTGTCGTCTTCATTATTGAACAATTGGAATACCGTAAAATCCACAACTGCAGAGGCTCTGCGCAATTTACTTGTTTTTTATTTTATTTTTTTGAAGTTTGAACCGATTCCACACCCTTATTACTTCCCCAATCTTGTGCCTTGAGATTTTATTTTTTTCCTCTACTCAAGAGAGACCTCAAGGGTAATCATCACACCTCAAACGATGAGGTGAAGGCAGCTGTAAAGTCCTGGATTCAAGAAGAAGCGGGAGAAATTTTCAGTGACAGAATAAAAAAACTTGTTACGTGTTGGGAGAAATTTGTTAGCCTTAACGGTGACTATGTTGAAAAATAAATATATGATTTTGAAGTTTAAGAATAGTACTTTAATGTACTTTTTGTCCAATCTTGCTATTTGTTTTTATTCATGTTCTACAAGCATAACATTACTTTTCTGCCTACCCTCGTAATAAATTAAAATGGTAAAAAGGAAGATAATTTTAAAAAAGGTTAAATTATTAAAAGTAAAAGTCAAGTAAATAATTAATAATGTATAATTAAATATGCATAATAAAGATGAGATACAGTTTCCTTGAATTATTCAATGACACTTTCCTCATAAAGGTATTCACATCAAAATCTTAAAGTAAGGAAGTTTTATTTCAGGTTTAGCCAGCCTTTATAACCAAAAAAGCTTGATTAATGCATATATATATATATAAAGATTATGATTACCAGCAATTTCTTCATTTTTTCCAGAAATAAATTTATACTTATTTCTTGAAAAACAACGAGCTTAGTCATATTATTGAGAATTAGGGGAAGGTGGCCTAAAATGATACCCTTAAGGAGAAAACTTGTGTAAAATAACAAAACTGTTTAAATAAAACTTTGGCCCTATGCTAGTATGTTTTTCACTATATTTTGCATTATAAACATATTTTAATAATATTTTAAACCCAAATTGTGTAATGAACAAAATAGATTTTCGAAAAAGTGTCCAAAGGTTCATATAATTTCACCAAAATGATCCTTCATTTAAAAATAATTGTAAATTGTTTTTTATCGGCAAAATAAAGGATATAAATGTAATTTTGACAATACATAATGAAATAAAATAAGTTTTACAATCAAATAGCATACATAATTTTCCAAGCTCAGTTGATTCTTATAAGGACTGCTCATTAAATGCACTTCCCATCGATTTTCTTTTTCTCGAAGTGCTTGATTCTGTTTTCTTTGGAAATGGTGGATGTGGACTCAAAGAGAAAGATTTGGGACAGTCACATATTTGGATCCCATGATGGCTAAGACCCGGTACCGGATTTTTTTCAGCCAATGAAATGGTAGTAAAACGATCCACATAATGGATCATTTTACCTGGCAACATGGCCACCCATTTTAGGTCATATAACTGGTTGACACTTTGAAACATAACTAACTTAGCAAGTGTAATTGGCATCTAAAAACATACTCTATTAACTAAACCAAGTCATATTTCTATATGTGAAACATTGTATATCTAAATAAATATGGAAGTTAGTGCTTATCTTACAACAGAACAGATGTTATAAAACCCACTTTTTCAAACTGATGTGTAATACTGCGATCGTTTGAATACCGCTATTGCTTCTTCTTCACTTGGCACAACTAGTTTATGTGTTACCCTGTAGACAGCGCGACCTGTCTGGTAGAAAACATATGTGGATCAGTTTAGGCCGCCTTCCCCTATATATTAAAATACGTAATGATATAAACTAAAAAGTTCTGTAATTTTGTCCCAGCATCTGAACTGAAATTTCATTGTTTATATCTGCGATGATGTGCAGATTTTGGGATAGCAGATTTGAGAAGGTCTACTGTATACATTTTCCTGCGACCATTCGATGAATTTCACAACATTTTTTTCTGATCAACTGGTGAAATTCACATTTTTTTTCTCACTACCAATTGACAAATTTTGTAATATTAAAAAAATAATGCCTCAATCAATTGGCAAATTTTGAAAAAAATTTTCCGTGACTGATCAACGAGTCTTAGAATTTGTTACAGTGTCCATTTATTAAATTCCACAGTATTTTAAAGCAGCCAATTGAAGAATATAGTGTCTCTTTTTTTCAACAATCAACTGGCGATTTTTGCAACTTTAATCCTGTAGACAATTGACGAATTTTGCAATATTTTCCTTTTACTGATTGGTAAAGTTTTGTGGGTTTTCCTTGCAAGCTATTGACAAACAAAAGGTTTTTTTTTTTACTCAACCAGTGAACAAACTTGAGGACTCCCCCCCCCCCCCCACACACAACTGGCTGTTTAATCATGCATTTGTACTGTGGCCGTTTTTTGAATTTTGTAATTTTTCAGCCGATTGATGGATGAATTTTCAAAAAGGTCAGCAAGTGGCACCGGATATGTAAAATATTTAAAAAGGGCCGCCAGCCACATAAAATAGTTCAAAGTATCTGCCGTGGTGCTGTGCCCTGCCAAATTGGCCTAGAGTGAACACTAGTCATGACTAAAGTTAACTCATAAAATTTAAATTTTAAAAAGTAAATTTCATTCCCTTACAGGAACATTTTGAAGATTCTGAATTTGAGCAAAATCGTGCTGATGGTTGGAAAAAACTGAAGCAAACAGCCGTTCCAACAAAATTTGACATACCAAATGCACCGGTAAAAATGACTTCAAAACAAGTCAAAGGATTTGGTAATACAACAAAGCCTGGATCAATTTTAGATGTCCATTTACAGGATGTGCACCAGGTAAATAAATAATTTTTCAAATTACATTAAAGATTTTTAATGCATATCTTTAGTTTTTAATGCATTTATTACATTTCATGAAGGTGATAACTTTATGGACGAAAACAAAATAAAGTTTAAAAAGTCATAAATTTTAAAGTTATGAAAGCTTTAAAATTTTTGAATAAACATAATCATTTTAAAATTTGGTCATTGTACCTGTATGAAAAAAAAATTTTTTGGATTGAGATAAGTAGTAATTAAATAGTCACACTGACTAAAATTACATATGTATTTTTGTGTTATCTGTTAGGTATGAGAAAAAAAAAAACTTGTATATATACCTATTTATAAACAAACTACATGAATATAAATATGCTAACTGTGCTTTATTTACTTGGCTGAGGTGTTACTATAAACTCTTAAGACAGTGAATGAGTCATATTTCGCTTTTATCTCATTACAAAATATTTAAAGAATTGATTTTTTTAGAATGATGTCCAAAAAGAATGCCAAGGAGCAGAAATAGCAGCATTGAAGAAAAAACTTGTGGACATGGAAGCCAAGCTAAAGATGGTATGAATTTTTGAGGAAACAATTTTATTATTGTTTACCAACTTACTTATATTTAACCGACTTTCAACAAATGTAGTCCATAACTGCTGACCATTCAATTTTTTCAAGTCAAATAAATAAAGTTTGGACTAGAAATTTTATTTAATTACCACAATCAAATTACTAGCACATATAAACAAAACAGATTTTATTAAATACATTTTCTAATTCAAAACCTCTATGATACTTTAATTTGACTTTAAATATTTGGAAAGTTGACCTCTATAACACTATACATAGGTGAGATTTTTATGCTCCCCCCACTTCTTCTTTTTTGGCAAAGTTCCATTTATCTTTTCTGAAGAATTCTTTAAAAAAATAAAAATACAATCTTGCACCTTTCAAAAAAAAAAAAAAATTCTGTGAAAATAAGGCTCATAATGCATTGTAGCATATTGTTGAACTCATTTTTAATATGCGGGGCAACAATTTCTCTCTTGGTCCTGTATGTTTGGTTTTTCTGTGCTAACATGGCAATGCCACTTCTGCGAAATTAAGTTTGTTTCCTCAATAGGATTAATAAGAATATTTGAGCCAGCTGAAATTTTCTAATTTGAGATGATTGTTAAAAAAATTTTAACACTGTGGTAATAGATTATACATATTACCACAGAACATTTACCTGTCTTTAAAGTAAATGCTAATGTTCATCAAAATACTTATTTATACTTCAGGGATGGTCACAGATTTCTCATATAAGTAGAATCAGATTTGATAACCTTTTCACGAAGCCTACATCTCTGCCCCACTGTCACGTGATGGTGGGCAGATGTAGAGTGCCAAACCGGTTTTCTTCATAAAATCTCCTCGGAATCTCTCTCCAGAATCCCGTTGCAACTTTATTACAACAGAATGAAATCCAAAAGTTGCTAATAAATGGATCACTGCCAAATAACGACACCCTTTTGGCAATGAAAGCGGAAACATGGTGGATTCAAGTTCTAGCCGAAAGAACAATGGGATTCGCTCTCTACTCCTATCTTTCCTCTGAGGGGATGGTGAGTGTGCTGTGGTGATATACTTTGAGGAACATTTTTCAGATGTAAAACTATTAGGCTTCATTTTGTATCAATTGTTTAATATAGAGTTCCATTTCCCAAAGTTTAATCTGTTGAGCTGCTACTTTTATTTCAGACCAAATACTAATACCAAAAGGTTGTCCGACCGACAGAGTTCCTATAGGTCAGGAAAACATGAAAAACCCCAGGAATTTGAAAATTAAGGAAAAAAGCCGAGGAAATTTTAAAATATTTGAAGAGGTCAGTCGCAAAATACACAATATGAACTTTAAAAAGCTCACCGTTTTACTTAAAAGGCGACAAAAATAATAAAATAGATGTTACAAGTTAAAAATATACATTTTATTTAAAACTTCTTAGTACTTTCAGCCTGCATCATCAGGGATTTTTGTTGTTGTTTGTATCAAAGTGAAATGTTGCATTTTGTCTTATGATTTTATTTACAGTGAGGTCAGGGAATTTTTGTTGTACTACTTACTCTCCAACAAGATCTTGATTATCATCAGAAATGAAGAAATGTTGAATTAATTATTCCTCTGATGTAAAATTTTTATATAAAATTTATAAACTATGAAAAAAAGATAAACTTGACCCGAATCCTAAAAATTCCTTTGAAGTCAACCCGAAAAAAATAATTTCATAGAACCCGAAACATCAATGACAATTTTCAATGACCTGCAACCCGATCAGGGGCGTCGCCATGGGGGGGTATGGGGGGGAGCCTCCCCCCCCCCAATATATGTGAAGTTGGGAAATTTGAGCTTAGAGTTGGGAAATTCTAGATTTTTGAGACATTTTCTTTTTTTAAAGTAATAGTAAAAAAAATACGAAATTTTTATTGTTTTGGTGATTATTTTGAGTACTGCAACAGTAAACAAGTTAAATTATCAAAAGAAATATAAAAAGAAGTCCGCCACACTCAAGCTATCATTGTATGTTTCAGTTCTACAAAAATATCCAGACCTAAATTTCTCTACTCCTGTCCATCAATAACTGACTAACCAGTTCCTTTATTTCCTCCAAAACTTTGTTCCTTTCTCAAAAATTTCACCCTAACTCCCCTTCTCCTCCCAAAAGAGAATCCAGATATTTTAATCCAAAGGGATTGCAGCTTCTTTTGAAAATTGGAGATCGCTTGTAGCACAACAGAAAGGAATGTAGTAACCATAGACTTCTCATATAACTGGACTCAGAAATAGCAACCCTTTCTTGATGCCGGGATCGCTACCCACCGTCACGTGATGGTGGGTAGAGAAAACGCGCTAAACCGGTTTTTCTCCTCCGGTTCCCGCTGAAACTTTCTTGCGTCGGCGTTTCTCTCGCATGAATCAAATCCGAAAGTTGCCAGTAAGGTGATCACCGCCAAAAAAGACAACTTTTTGGCGATGAAAGCTGAAACATGTTGGCTTCAAGTTCTGACCGAAAGAACAATGGGATTCGGCCTCTACTTCTTATCTTTACTCTGAGGTAGTAACCTACTTGAAACACAGCTATGGGCAAGAAGATTTGATGAGTATTCACAACTTTTTTGACTAATTTTGCGATTTTTGGACAATATTTTACTCATTCTCGTGATTTTTTTGTCGCAAAAATTAGTTAACCCTTCGCTGTCAAGTAAAAAGCGTTATATGAGCAAATGCGGATATAAGAAGTCGTTAGTTTAGATAAATTTGTCACATTTTACTTTTATTTGTGTGCGGAAATATATATCAGTCCTGTTCGTTTATATTTATATGTGTCTATAAAATTTTAAACCAAAAGTCCAGTGTTCTGTGTTTAAAGCTGTTCTAAAAAGTTACTTTAAATCTCAGGACGAAGAAACCCTTCATAATAGAAAAAGAGTTTTCGTGCAAGATTTTGGAGCATCTAAAAATCCATCCAAGGATGAAAAAGGTAAAAAATGGACGATTTTAATTTGGAACAGAAATATGACCATGAAAGCAGTCCATCAACTGAAGAAAAAATCGACATGCACTGTAACACTGACATGTTGCATTTGAATAAAATTTTGAAGAAATAAATTTAAGATATCCTTAAAGATTTCCTTACAGACAGGCTCACAAACAATTATGAATATTAGGATGTGACTGGAGAAGCTGAGTTCGGAAAGCACCGTAGGAAAACGGTTTCACCAAACGCAATAGGTAAAAATAATAGCACAGCAATGGACATTGATACACATAGTTTTACAGTAAAGAATTATAAGAAATACAAGAAAATTTCGGGAATTTAGTAATGGGCTTAAATGACAATGTTCCGTACATCAAGAGAATATTACAGCAATGCATTCCATATTTAAATTACAACTCTGCAAGGGAAAAGTTAATAATGTTTCCACCTGGATATGAGACACCGGATGTACATGACTTGCAGAGTCAAATAGAAATAAACCAAATCCCGACTCACTTAACAAACCTTTTACTCATGCCATGAAATTCAAAGGCTATTTGGGTCACGCCGTCAAACTATATACTTGTACCTTTACATTCACAGCAGCTTATCTTTATGGCGTTGCATCTAATGAAAGAACCTTTAGTCAAATAAAAATTAAAATATATATATATTGCAAACTACAATGAGGGATGACAGACTTGACAGCCTAATGCTTTTAAAATATGAAAGTGAAATAGGTAATTTTATTAAACTAAGCGATGTTATTAACAGGTCTTTCTTTGAAGACCACAAGAATTAATATTAAGTGAAAACTAGTCGGATGTGCCAATCCCAAAATTTTCTTCTACTCCATACATGTTAATGTCTCAAAATTTGCAATCACAGTGCCAAAATTAAATGACAATTCTTTGCCTATAATAACAAATTCTAAAGGTATAGATTTGTTGAATTGTGTGCATTTAAAAAGTAGATATAAGCATAGCATTTTTCAAACAAATCATTGAATTTTGGCACCCAGCCTCTTAGATGTCTGCAACCAAAATTCCTTACTCAAAGTGCACAAAAGCGATAGCTTTGGACAGTATAGACCCAAGCCTAATAAGGATCTATTTATGTGGAAGTGCTACTTATGTGGAATATGAAGTTTGACTAAATCCCATGCATTAGTTTTTGAGATACTGCTATCGCAAAATCGGGAAAAGTGCTGCATAGCAGTGCCACCTGCTATATGATATACATAAAAAGCTAATCTGCATCAAATTATGTCAAGGTTTAACAGAATATGACGTTTGATCAGAATCCGTGCAATAGTTTTTGAGATATAATTATCGCTAAAATCATGTAAATCGTGAAAAATGCCGCATAGCAGTGCCACCTGTTGGACGATTTACACCAAAAACAAATCAGCACCAATTTTTATCAAGGTACAGTCAAACCTCGTTAACAAGAACTGTTTCCGATTGCCTTGTCCAGTTGTATGTAAAGTAGTTAAGTTCCGATAACACGAACAAAATAAGTTTCCCCTTCAGTGTTCGCGTTAACGAGGTTCGACTGTATAAGTGAATCTCTAAAGTTTTATTAAATTTCGTGCATTAATTCTAGTGTTAGAGCGCCCACAAAATTTGTATCACATATAGACAGACAGATATTTTTCTAAAAACAGTTGAATCTGTTCAGGACTTACTAAAACGTATAAAACAGTCTAAAACCGGAAGTCCAATTTTTTCACGAATCCAATACTTTCTTCTTGTAAAGATAGAAGAAAGTAAAAAGCGTATTTATTTTTTTAGTAAACAAACCATAATTGGAATTTTTATGTTTTCAGTTTCAGAATTTTTCTTTGGAAAGGAATGTTTTATGCAAAAGTATCATTATAATTATTACACACGTTGTGCATATCATTTTAGTCGAAAATTGGAGCAATTTTTTTCAAGTTGGGAAATTTTCGAATTCTCCCCCCCGAAAAAATATCTGTGGCTACGCCCCTGAACCCGATCTTAAGAACTGTAACCCAGAATAGACCTGAAATAACGGAAAATTAATACCATATTTAAAACCTGAAAAAGTCAGAGAATTTTTTTTACCAGAATTGTGTAGACACCCTGTCAGAGTGAATTATGTCTGCTGGATTTCTCCAGGATAGCTTAGTCCATAGACAATTGGCAGCTAAATTTGTTCCTAATTTTGAATTCTGATTTTGGCACATTTTTGCACAGTTAGGGAAAATTTTAATTTGCATCTCTCTTTTTTTCTGTTAGTTTGATTCAGTTAAGATTCAACATTAAAAAATAATTTTGAATATTTTTTTTTCAAACAACATTTAAGTAAAATTGAAAAGAAAAATCTTATTGTGTTCTTAATTGTTCTTTTCTTCAAAATATAGAAGAAAAATTATTTCCTTTCACTGAATTACAATTATTTTTTCCTCTTGTCCCAATTTGTTTTCATTATATTTTTTTACTGAGAATATTATTCAATTTGTCTAGTATATTTTTTGAAGTTAGTTTTACTATAATGTGTGGGAAAACTTGAAATGAAAATTGTGCGTGTACTCTTTTCTTTGAAGGATTACCTTAATCAAGTGGAATTGATTTTCCTTAGTTTTATTTATCATGAGACAGATCTAATATTGTTAGTTTTAGCATTGATTAATATAATTAAACAATATGAGCATCATTTCATTTATAAAATATAGCTTAAACTATAATTATTGAATGTCATGTTCACCTTGATTAACAAGTAAAATATGTGAAATTAAAATTCTGATATAATTTACTTAAAAGGTGTTAAAATATACATATAAAGATCTTTATAGCATAAATAACCACCAAAAGATGTTAAAAGCTCCAAGTGTTTTCAACTGCACTATAACAGCCGTCAGCAGGGATAAAGATCAGAGTAGGTACTTTCCCCCCTGATGATAGCTGTTACAGCACAGTTGAAAGCGCTTGGAGATTTTGAACATCTTTTGACAATTTTTTATACTATAAAGACCTTTTTATGTATATTTTAGCCCCTTTTAAGTAATTTATATCAGAATTTTAATCTCATGTATGATTTCATTCCTCTAGTAAGATTGTAATTCTTTATTAAGCCTTTATGTACTGAACTATGAATTCATGAAAATTTGACCTTCTAAAGTATTTTTCGTGAATTTTTGAATCCACATTAAAAGATTTGCGTAATCATTTAATAAATTTTAGAAGGGTTGGAGGATTTAGAAGGATTAATTAAATTTGAATTTATAGGGATTTTGTGCAATATTTATATCCCACTCAAATCTTTTATTTTAATATTTTTCTTAGTATTTTGTAGAATTAGGAAATGTACAAATATAATGTTCTTACAATAAAAATATAGAAATATATCCAAATTGAAAAATCCCTACCCCCCCCCCCTCCCCAATTAATAAAGCTGAAAAGATGCAAAGGCAAAAGAAATCATCCTTTTAAAAATATTTTTAAATATTTAATTAATGAAAATGGGTTATTTTGTGTTAATGCATCTGTAATTCATTCTAAACTGCATTACTACTAAACAATGTATTAAATAAATTTTATAACAAGTTATTTTAATGGTACTTATAAGTATCGTCAATAGGTAAAGGGTTGAAAGAAACAATTTTTTTCTTCCTTTGAAATAATACCTTTTATAAGCAATAAAAATATTTATTGATTAACGCTTAACATGTTTATTTTTTCTCTGAAAAAGAAAATTTCAAAAGCATTTTAAGCTTCAGTTACTGTCATTATTACAAAATGCTAAAATTACAATTATTTTTTTTTTTAGATGTCATCCCAAGTTTTCCATACTTGTTAATGTAACTCTTAAAAATGTAGGATTAGAACAGGTGTCTAATTGTTGCCTCATATATGAGTTATGTTTCAGTAACACTTTGATAAAATGTGTATATTACTCTATTCCAGTCTTTCACCCTTGTGCATATATTTATTATGCAAACTTCACAAAAGAAAAATTTCCATGGATCCGTGATTTTCTCCTTTTTTGTGTTGTTGTAAAATAAACCTTTTTTCTGCTTTTTCAATCTTTATCTTGTATATTTCCTAGATTTTTTGTGTTTAATTAATGAAAATGGGTTATTTTGTGTCAACAGGTCGCCTGTCTAAAATTACTTTTCCTCTAGCATGGTGTACAACTTCACATATTTCATGCATTTTAGATATTGTTGCACTGTAAATTTTCTGTATCCAGTGAAGTTCCATGGGTGTGCAGTGCTCTTTCACGTTTTAATGACTGCTTCTTTTGTTACCGCTTTCGTTTTGTGCATTTTAGAGATTGTTGAACAGTATGTTTGCTGCATCCAGGGTCTTTTTTTTATTTAATGGGTGCTCAGCACTCATACATGCTTTGATGACGGTGGCTTTAATGAGTTTTGTGCAGTTTATGAATTACATCTAATTTCCTGTATCCAGTTATATATATATTTCTGTCTGGCACCATGTGGATGGTAAAAGTATTTTTTACAGGTGCTGTGCTAATGGAAAAATATATGAAAAAGTAAATTCTTTCTTTTTTCTAGTACCTAACAATAATAAACAGGAAGTCCATCAAATAGTTTTTTAAAAGATTCTACGGGTTCTTACTTAGTCCCATTCTTAAAATTTTCAATGTACTTTTAGAAAAAAAAAATTATTATAAAATATCTTGACTTAAATTTTAATATAAATTTTTTAAAGATTAAATTTAATTAATGATTTAAAAAAATCAGTATAAATCAGGAATGTAATCGTGATTGAAAAAAGCTGATTTAAATCATTGCAGTTCAGTACTTAATAGTATGACAATTTCCAAAATAGAAATTTTTTTCAGTGCCTTTTTCTATCTTAGCAAGTTTTACTGCTGCACGGTGGGACATTTAGCAGTTTTAGCTGGCCAAAATTATTTTTGACATTGCCATGAAATTGAAAATGAAGCGTGTAGCAGTCAATTGCATTACAGGTACATTCAAAAGAATTCCATTGCATTATGGCCTATGGGGAAAAAATCATTTCTGGTGGTTTTTATTGATGTTTCATAATTTCAAACACATTGAAATTTATATAAAAATTACACTACAAGATGCTTGCTATAGAATATGTTATAGACAGCATTTATCGATCATTTACATTGACAATAAAAAGAATTACGTTACATTATGTTCTATGGAGAAAAATTGTTTGTGGTGTATTTTGTTCATGTTACACTATTTTAAACGTATTTAAATGGATATGTATCTCCAAGGCGCTCTATAAGATGTTTACTATTGAATATGATGTGCAAAGCATTCATCTTTCATATACAGGGGCACACAAAACAAATCAGTTATATTTCTTTCTATAAACAATAATTGCTGGAAATGCATTTTCAGTTGTGCAACGCTTTTTTAAATTAAAAAAAATCTCATTCTATTTAGTGTGCATAAATTCTATAAATCATATACAGGACTGCACAAAACCTCTGAAGTACATTTCCATTTATTCACGGAAATAGGTGAAGGGGAATTATCAACTGTGTTATGCATTCCTTAACTGTTCTAAAGTGTAGCATATTATGCATTATATGATAAATCTATTAATCATATACAGAGATGTATAAAATTTTCTGTTTTTTTTTTTTTTTTTTTTTTTTACTTTGGTTGAAATTGTTCTTTCAAACGTGATATGCGTTTTACAAATTATTACCTAAACATCGTTTTTCACGTTACCTATTAAACACCATGAAGTTTTATTACAGTAGTCTGAATGCATTGAAAAAATTTTCATAATTTGCTTGATGCATGATTTTACGTTCTTGTTGATAATTGTAATGATACTTTCTTAATGGTAAGGAAGGTAAAGTGATAAAGCTATTTTTGTATCATTATAATAACAAATCATAAAAAAATATTTTTTTCTAAAATTCTATTAATATTTAATATACGAGATAAACATTTGACAGCTCTTATAAAAGTTGCTGTGTTGTATATCCTATTGTATTTTTATCTCTGCGCAGAACCTTATGTAAACAATGAGAATTTTAAGACATCATTCTGAAAAGGTCTACATTATGTTTTGCATTCTATTCAATATGAATTTGGAACATTTCTGTGGATCAATTTTGCAACCACTCGAAATTTGAAGCCAAGTAATATATTTTACACCAATTTGTCCTGAGATATCTGCATAAAACTGGCAACTTTTGTCTAAATTTGGTAATAAATTTAAGCATTTCACGCTTTCAAAACTTTATGTGCTCTTCATTGCAATTTTCCTCTATAAACAAAACGTTTTCAACCAAATTCACATTTTCTTTAAGTTTTAAATCTTGTTGGCATTGCATAATGGTGTAAAAGTTTATTTATACGACTCACTTAAATTCTGCTGACTTTGATAAAAGGAAAATGGTACTTGAACTAAAATTTAAAAAAATATTTACTTAGACTTGCATAACAATTCAAAAAACTCGGGAGGCAGATAAATTAGACTGGAATGAAAAGGTAATAATCTAAAATATTTAACAATACCAAAAATTAGAGCTTAATCTTGCTTTATCATATAATCTTTTTTATATTAAAAATGAAAAAATTGTAAAAAAATGCAGAGTTTTTGCAACATTAAATATGAAATAACAGCTGAAATTTATGCACATAAATCTAATAAAATAAAGTCCATATTTTGTTTGGAAGCGTTCATAATCAAGCTGTATATTTTTTTTCTGCTTCAGGTAATAGATTAAACAACTATACTCAATTTGATTGATTCATTCCCAACTTTGCACTAGTCTATGGACCATGCAAGTATATTTATATCAAAACTAATAGCAGGGTACAATGTCCTAACTATTAAGCTATAAGAGGCAAAAAATAAATTATGTTAGGAGAAACTTTTAAAAATCGATTTCTGACCTAGCTTAACAAAATGTTTCATTTGGCGAGTAAAGGAACAATCAGATTCGCCAAATTGCGAGTGCTCAATTTCTGCTCATTTTAAGCGTGTGCCAGTATAGTCGAGATTGTTATCGGCGTCACTGAACGATTCATGTCACTTTTCATGTTCAATCGCACAGTGTCATTTACATTACTCTATTTATAGAGATACTGAGTCAACACCAACCAGTCTAATAATAGCCAAATATAGAGAAGGGATTATGCGATAGGTATTTCCCTAGTCAGTTGATCACTATTTATGCACCGGCATCGCGCCGGTAAAAACACAAACAAAATTACTTGCACCAAGCGCCAAATAGAGAAAAGTTTTGATTGAATGCGGCGTGACAGGTCCTTCTTTTCTATCTGTTAGAGTAGAAATCTCGTAGCAATTTTTAGTGTATATTGTCATAAAGGTAAATCAAAGATCATCACTGTTTTTAATTTTTATTTAGACTGCTAAAAGAATGTCTGAAACATTTACACATTTAGGAGACATTTAGAATCTACTTATTTTTAATAGTTTCTGTAGCGGATAGTCGAATTTCCATTTTATACCCAATTACAAAAAAATAGGTTGTTTTAGAACATATTGTAAAAAAGAGATACAATAAGGGTTTAAAAATAGATTTTTAAGTGTTTCATGCTGACTCTATTTTGCTAACTTTTTTTTTTTCATTTGGCTACTGTTTTTTATTTCTTATTCTCCAAGTCGCAAATGTTAGTCAAAACCCAGCGAGAACACTGGTTTGCATATGCTTTTTTGTGTAGTACATTTTATTTCATCTAATTATTTGTTTAATGTTCAAAACTTATATTTTCAGCTTTAAAAAAATTAGTAACCTTCTTCTTGATCCTTACACTTTGTTCTTGAAGTAACTTCGGATTGATATTTCACTGTTTTGTTTGATATTTTTCAGTTATTTATAAATTTATACTTGTCTCTAATGCATTTAAAATGTATGGTTTATTTGTAGAATAATGCAGAAAAAGAAGACCTATTTCGACGAGTACTTTCATTAGAACAAGATCTTGCTAAAAAAGAAGCCCGCCTAAATCTTGTATGTTTTTTCAAAGTTTTCGTATTTTATAGTTCAAATATTAGCATTCTTTTATTAACTCTTATTTTCTGTTGTTGTATTTTATTTCGTGTGAAGTTGTGTGTATTCACTATTGGCCAATAATAATAATAATAAAAAATAAGCTGGTGTTTCCAGTGGGTCATTTTTTAAGTGGGAAAAGCTCTGTCTTTTTTTAAACTGATTGAATAAAAAAAAAAAGTAAAATGCACTCTAATATAGCTCATACAAATCTTTTCCTTGCCACAATCAGGGGTCGCTGTAGAAGAAAATTAAGTTCATTTATAGTTCTTTCATAAAATTAAATCTCAGAAAAACGGTCTCTTCACAAAATTCAATTTAGAAAAATGGACCTTTCTCAAAATGCAAAATAAATAGACTCTTTATTAAATAGTTGTTCTATACCTAAAGAAAGATACATTTTTAAATATTTCCCCGTTAATATTAAATTAAATGCAGTCGAAAGTGATTGGATGCATGGAATTGGTTCTTGTTTTAAAAATATTTTACGGATGATTTTGTATCAAAGTACTTATTAATTGCTATAATTCATAAACATAAATTTTAAAATGGCAAAATACCTTTATTTATACCTTATACCTTTATGTGACCTTTATTTACGGTGTGACTCAACAAAAAATATTTCTTTGTTAAAATAATATTAAGCATCATTTGCAGCAACATAAAAAATGCTATTTTTATTTCTTGAAATCACATCTTAGCAAAACTGAGCAAAAATTGAATAATAATAACAATTGATTAATTTTAAAGCTATGTGTATTTTTTACATGGAAATTCAATGTCATAGAAAGAATGGGACTGTTTATTTATAAAAATATATATATATATTCCTAATTTATTAAGAGGCAGGGGGGAGACTCGTGTAAAATGCTGTTTTTTCTTTTCAAGATTTTTTAAAATGAAAACAAGAACATTTATTCAATCACGGTAAAGTACAAAATAATATTGACGTTTAAATCTACAAGAGAAAAAAATTATTGTTGAAAAAAATGGCGACACTGTAGCTGCTCAAACTTGGAACCAATGATTTGTGACGGGGAACTCCCAGGTCCTTGTAGTTGACTAAAATCAATAAACTAATTTTTTTTTATTAAAGTAAGTCCTTACGCTCAGCACAAACCTAAAAATTTATTAAAATAACAATTATATATATGTTTTTGTTTATTAAAAATAGTGATTTTGTTTTCAGAACGTCCTCATTTTTTCAATTTTTTATATTCTTCTGCTATATTTAGGTTCATACTGAACGTAAGGATTTACTTTAATAAAAAAAAAATTTGGTTTATTGATTTTAGCCTACTACAAGAACCTAGGTGTTCCATGTCACAGATTGTAGGATCCAAGCTTGAACAGCCTCCAGTGACACCAGCAATTAAAAAAAAAAATTCTTGTACATTTAAACGTCAATATTATTTTGTACTTTACTGTGATTGAATAAATGTTCTCGTTTTCATTTTAAAAAATCTTGAAAAACAGCGTTTTATACGAATCTCCTTTCTTAATTAGGTAGATTTGGTATGAAATACTACCTATTGTGATCGCTCCTATGTTGGAATTTCTGAAATATTTTTGCAGATCTGAACCAATCATGACCCCTAGAGCCCAAAACCACCCTCAGTAAAAAACATATATATAATCACTTTTTTATGGACGTGATAACTTCCATAATTCTGCACAAATCTCTTCCAAACTGACACTTAAAATCAAGGGGCATAAAATCTCTGTTCAGTTCGTTAATGGGCAAAATCGGACCAAGAGGATGGAAATAGGGAGGGTTTTTATGAAAACCGAATAAAAACCCATAACTTCTTTTGTACATATCAAATCAGTTTAAAATTTTTATTACTTCTAAAAATAAGGCCAAAAATTTATGTATCACATATTTTTGATAAAATTAAAAATGGGCTCAAGGGGCACAGAAAACAGGGTTTTAGGGAGAAAAAAATTCATAACTTCATCAATTCTCAAGATATCAAATCCAATTATATTTATTATAAATGATCTTAATATTATGTACAACTTTTATACTTACAAGTTTTCGATGACCAATTTGTAACGCAAAAAAATTCAAACCGATAACAAAAAAAGGGGGGGGGTGTTGAAGAAGAGAAAAATTCAAAACTTTGTCAATCCACACGATATAAAATCTGCATGAATTTATTATGTATCTTCTTAATATTATCTACAACATTTATATTGACAAGTTTTTGATAGGACCAACTCTTACAGCAAAAGCAAATTTAAAATGCATAGTGGTTGAAGAAAAAAATCATCGCATTGCAGTCGTATTCAAATCCGAACTGCTTATTTTCTGACTCATTTTTAAATTCATTTTTGCTCTCAAACGCATCCAATTGGTAGATTTTCTTATTCAGAAACTATGTAATGTACCGTAATGGTCGATTTTTTGATAGAAGCAGAATATATTTAAAATAATGATGTCAAATTTGGCATTTTGAACCGAATTTCCCGAAGCGATTGTATTGGAAACGAAAAATATGGTCTTACTGAGAAAATAATTGCTTATAAATCAAGTTTTAATTAATTGAACAAAAATAAAAACACGGGTCGCTTATAAATCTCTTCAAAAATCACATCAGCAAGTTTCATATTTTTCTTTTAAAAATTAATCTGAAAACATGCCAGAAAATTTCGAGTTGTTGAGCAGGGAAAACTATTTTTTTGAATACTGCCTTAACATGATTCTGATAAAACCAGCTCTTACATAAAAATGAAATTAAAAACTCGTCAAAAACGGCCAGATAAAATTGTTAATGTGGGTTTACTTCTAATCATGATTTAGTTTTTGTTGTCGAAATTAGTACTTAAATTCGAAATCTACCTGTGCCTGAAGGCCGAGCCGAGAAGGATTTTTTTAATTTAAAATTTAGCATATGTTTTCTTTCAAGCGCTTTAATAAAAGAGTTTTTTAAAACAACTATTTTTAAATTTATATATGTTTCTAAAACACTTTAAAAGTATTTCACTCAGAGATTTTTTTTCTTTCTAGAATAACACAGAAAAAGCTGATCTACTTAGACGAGTAAAAACGTTGGAACAAGATCTTGGAAAAAAAGAAGCCAAACTAAAATTTGTATGGTTTTATTCAGAGGTCTACTTTTTATTGATGAATTAGTATCATTATTTTTTCTGATTTTAATTTTTTGTGTTTTCTTTTATTCTGTTGTTCAGTTTGTCCGTTTTAATTTTTTTTAAACGTTGAGTCATATTTTTTCCCCGGTCTACAGCATTTGAGCCCAGTGAGATTGACAACTTTTTTATATATAACTTAAAACTTCCACTTAATCCATTTAAGAAAATTTATTTCTCATTAACCCATTTGTGCTTGACATCCTAATTTTGGAACGTTTTCTTTAAAAAAAAAATCCCATTACAAGTAAAATTATTATATCCTTTCTAAACTTTATAAAATATATCCTTAGTATTTGTTTTTAATATTTATTCATAAATGGCAGTGCATTTTTAAGAATAAAAAGGGGAAATACATGTTTGTTGTAGCACAAAGTTGGATTTTCTTGAAATAAAATGCCGCACTAGAAAACATAAGATATTTCTTTTATTCTTTTAATTTCTTTTATTCTTTTATAAGTGGTATTATTCATAAAATTAAACATTATTTTAGAATACGAATTATTTAGAATTCTTTGCAACCTCTATTTTTTTTTCAAAATATTTTGACTTTCTTTTTTCTTGTGGAAAACCACATGACATTTTCTTTAATTAAAAAAATCTATGCACAGTTTCTTTCTGCATAACAAAACATATTATCCATCCAAAGCTGATGATCTGATTCTGATAACATTCAAATTCTGACATTTCTTGGAGTTAAATAAACAAAACAAACAGCAGATAGTCCTATAATTTTTCTTTGGATTTGTTTTTATAGTGCATTGTGGGGTGTTCGATATTTCTGATAACATATTATATTTTAATGAAAATTTGTTTCACCGACTAATTTACTATTATTGAAACTTCGTGAAAATTTGAACGAAATCGGTCAATTGAACATGGAACAATATATTATTTTTAATAGTAAAGGAAAATAAATGTTTTACTTTTGATTGTTTTTCTTTTATATTTTTTTTCTTTGTTTGCAGCTCAATAATCTCTTTTGCATGCCCTCAAACAACTCGAACTTGCTCACACATTCACACTCTTTTTATATTAAAAAAATAATTTATATAGTTTCAACCTCTCTTAAGAGGAAATATTATTTAGATGATTATTTATTTTTTTTATTTAATTTTTTTTAATTTCCTTAGAACGATTTAATTTAAATATTTGTGGAATATACCTTATCGTGTATGAATTAATTTCAGTTAACAGGAAATTTTGAAGAGAATTCCACTAACATGCTCCCTCCCCACTTTTACCAACATTTTCTGTTGTCAAAGGGGGACTTGTTCCTCCAATTTTATGGTCATTTTCGGGTGTATGTGTTTTTTTTTTTTTTTTTTTTTTTTTTATCTATTACGATGTGACGCAATAATAAATATTTCTTTATTGCAGTAATGTAAAGTATCATTTGCAGTAACATAAGAATGCTTTTTTTTCTTTCTTGTTACCATATCTTAACAAAACTGAGCAAAATTAAAAATTTTTAATAATAATTGATTAATTTTAAAGCTATATGGGTTTTTTTACATGGGAAGACAATGTCATAGAAAGAATGTGACTTTTTATTTATAAAAAAAATGAATTTAAAATTTAGTATATTTTTTCTTTTAAGTACTGTGATAAAAGAGTTTTTTAAAGAATTATTTCTATATTTATCTTTGTTTTTAAATATTCAAATATATTTTACATAGATATTTTTATTTCTTTCTAGAATTACACAGAAAAAGAGGACCTAGTCAAACAAGTAACAACATTGAAACAAGAGCTTGTGAAAAAAGAAGCCAAACTAAAACTTGTATGGTTGTTATATGTTCGGAAAATTTCTTTTTTATAGTTGAAATATTATCATTAATTATTTTAGATTTAAATTTTTTGTGTGTTTTTTTTCACTTCTTTCTCTTTAATGACTTCTCTTTCAATCTCTTTTTACAGAATGATAGTGAGCCTGAATTTAAGGTTGGCAGAAATTACTTATATTAATTACAAATTTTCAACTACACATGTATATTAAACCTTATTTCAAAACTAAAATAATTGGAAATTTTGATATTACTATGGTAAATGAAATTAAGCAAAAAGTATTTTTCACCCTTTTTTGTTCTCATGATTTTCTTTTTCGGATAATTTTCAAAACGAACACTTTGTCAGTTTTGTTGTGGGTTTTTTGTTGATGATGTATTTTTTCAATAATTTTGAGTTGGGCAGTTTTGTGGTTGAAATTTTGAAGTTGAATATGAACTATTCGCATAATTCAGCAGTTAAATTTGAGTTAGAATAGAATTAGTTCTTTTTTGTGAGTTTAAACAGCACTGGTTATGAAACAGAAGTGTGCCAAAACTATTGTGTCAGGTGTGTTGAGACAGTTTATGTAAAATATTAAATTACAAAAAGTAATGTCCTCTGTCTTCAAATTTTATTTACCTTTCACCTCTTGTATATTTCTTCTTTATTTTACAGTTGACACAACTTCTGAATTCTGATTGATCGTCTCTTTGTTCTGATGCGTCAATTTCTGATGTCCGATGATGACATGGTATGTATTTGGAAAATTGTTGATTGAGAATGTTTCAGGTGTGTTGGAAAAATATGTAAAATATTTACTTTTTTTTAATTTTAATCTATTTCGTTTTAAAATGTTCACCTCTTTCATAATTAAGAATCTCCTCAAATGGTTTTGCTTATTTAAAACATAAATAAGCATTTTTAGAGAACCTTTCACATGAATTTATATATGCATTCAAATTTTCATCTTGTGGAATTTATGTGATAAGTTTTTGAATAGTTCCAATATTAGTATTTACCAACACTTATAAGCAATATCCTTCAGAAGGTATTTTATGTATCCACTGGTACATTATAAATGAAAATTAATGTTTGTTTCTGTAATTTTATGCTATTTTACTTGTGTATCATTTATATTTTGTAACCAATTGTAATTGTTTTGTAAATTATGCCCTTTTTCACCATCAATAATAATGTATCCATGTAGTGCAAAACCAGATTAAAAATAGGAAAAACTGCTGTGTTTGTTATAAAACTAACGTAAAGAGAGAAAAAACCAAGCATATAAATAAAAATTACTTGGTTATGAAAAATCATTTGCTGTAACAATATTACATTATTTTGTTAAAAAAAAAAAGAAACTTGGAAAATATATAATGATTTGTTCTTGACCTTTTTTTTATATCTGGGAAATGTACTCTTTAGTGCATTTCTCTTAGACTGATTTATTGTGTGGTGTACATTTTCCCTTTTTCTAACTATTTTGCCCTTTCTAACGTAAGATATAATTTAAATATTTAAAAACATACAGACTATTAAATAGGTAGCATATCATATAATTTCTTTCAGCTTAATAGAGTTTATTCTAGAAAAAGAAGGATAGAATGAGAGAAGGAAAAGGCTATCAAAGGAAAAATGTTTATTCTAGCAAAAACAGCATAAATAATGCTAAAAAATAAGTTTGGTAAAAAAAAAAAAAAAAATCATTTTAACGTTATTGCAAATGTATTTTTAATATTGTAGAAAAACATGTGTTGTCATCTTCCCCCCCCCCCCAAAAAAAAAAAAAAAGATATCAAGAAGGTCATCATAAATAAATTATAATGTTTAGTACATTTGCACCCATTTCAAGTAAACAAAATTTTTCAAAAGTCTATCAATAGGCTGCAAATAGATTTAAGTACTACTATTGAATTTATAATATCTTGTGGATTGTGTTTTGACTGTAAATGTCAGTTGTTCCAGACGATGTCAATCATTATCTTGCAAAATCCAGTCTTTGGCTAAATGGTTTCTTAATTTAAAATATGTTCAAGCAGGAATATCTTTAACTTTCATAAGTCACTTTTACAAACAAAATTTTGTCCCTTGCACTGGGAGAAACTTTAAGGAAAAATTTGTCTTGGTTTGCATGTAAAATATTAATTAATGATTGTAGTTAAGTAAAAATTAATTGCAATTTTTGGATTCAATAAAATGCTTTACAAATTATTGGCCACACGTGATAGAGCAGAACATTAGGACTCATCGCAAAATATTATGTAATTGTGTTGATTCAGTTTGCAAACATTGGCTTACAAATTATTGTTGTGCTTCTTGGAATAGCAAATAAAAGTCCTCAATGTGTCAATGTCCAATTTATCGAATTTTCAATAAGTCACTTTAATAGGTGATAGTTTGAAATCTCAACCCTAAAGCAGCTGCAAATATATTCATTCTGAATAGTCAAACTGCTACAAACTAGTCTTTATTGAATACTTTTAAACATAAACCTTCCCTAATCAACATACACTTGCTTCAGAAAAATAATAGCTTTATATCCCCAGCATTTAAAAAAAAAATCTTTCGTATAATTTGTCATTTAAAAATTATACTTCTGGCAGGCATACACAATTCACATTTGAATACACAGAAGAGAAGGTGACTAATCTGTGTTATTCTATTCTTTTCTACTTAATCTAAACATTCATTTCAAAAATAAATCTAGCATCTAGGTAGTTCAGTGGCATCTTATTCTACAAATAATCAACATATTTTATGGCACAAACATACATTTAATAACGAAAACGGAACATAAAAATCCATAAAGTGACATTCGACACGTTACATCCAAAACATTCTAAGATCAACAAAAAATTAGTTCATTTCAGTTCAGAAGTAGACAGTTCTAACAGAGCATGTGCTGGCTAACTAGCTGTTTAGAGAATTAGCCGGAACATCCCGCCCGGCGTTGGGCGATTGTCCAACATCATCATGAAATGGCAAAGGAACTACTTTGGTGATATTTCGACGTAACATACATGTAGAGGTCTTAAAATCAATTACACGGACATGTCCATCATCAGCTTTATAAGTTTTCACAGTTCGAGCTAGTTTCCAGTCTATAAACTTGTCATTTCCTTCCTTCAATAACACAAACTGACCAATTTGAAGGTTGTGTGAGGACTTTTTCCATTTATTGCGGACTTGCAGCTCATTTAAGTATTATTGGCTCCAGCGTTGCCAGAATTGCATTTTTAATCTTTGAACTAGTGTCCACTTAGGAGAAAAAGGTAAAGAGTCTAAAATAGCATTATTTTCAGGAACATTCAAAAGAGGACCTTCAATGAGGAAGTGACCAGGTGTCAGTGGTTGCAGATCATTAACATCTGCAGACAAGGGGGTCAACGGGCGTGGGGGCGAATCTTCTTAAACAGGCTAAAAATGCTTCTGTGGTCAAGTCCAAAACAACTTCTAGATGAACGGCTTTAGTAGAAAAACAATTAAATATAGTAATGTATGATTTTAGTGTTATCTTTGAACGTTTTAAATTAGGTTTTGTTATAATAGGACCTGCTAGATCAACGCCTGTTTTCTCAAACGGTCTAGATGGTTCAATTCTATCACGGGGCAAGTCACCCATCAATTAGTGAAGAGTTTGATGCTTTGTTCGAAGACAAGTCACATCAAAATTAAAGGTCATCAAAATTAAAGGATAATGAGACAAAATATGCTCACTAAGTTAATGTTACAACCAATGCTAAATGCTGCAATTATTTATGTTAATTAAATATCATTGAACTCAAAATTGTACTTCCGTGCATAATTTAGCGTCAGAAATATGCAAATTAGATGATTAACAATGTGGTGCGCAATGGACGTATGTTGAAATTCTGGTCTGTAGTGTTGTTTAAAGTGAAAGTGGTGTCTGAAGGTAATCAGTATTTATTAGTTATGGATCAAAGGCATAATTTAAGTTAAGGTCAAAAGTGGCGAATAATTGATAGAATCGAGGAAGGTCAAACACAAATGGAAGTCGTCCAAGATTTGAATATCCCTCAAAGTGGCGTATCAAGAGACTCGAGCCACTTTTTAAGCACTGGATCCGTTGATAGACAGCCTGGTCAAGGGAGACCAAGAGCAACAACTGTATCCGAAGACTGTTTTTTGTCATTGTCGGCTCAAAGAAACCACGAAGCGACTGCAAGAGATTTGGTTTCGGACCTTCAGGCTGCCACAGAAGCTTGAATTAGTCGTTTACTGCTGCACAAAGGCTTAACAAGAGTGGACTGTATGCGAGAAGACCAATACCCAGGTCGAAATTCATGCTGGTATTTTTTTGCTAGACAAGCATTACATGCTGTATCCCAGCAAAGTAAACTAGCATAAACTACCATAACACATCTGCTGGTTCCATCATAATTACCACCAAGTCATGGTGTGTATTGGAACACTTTACTGCTTTGCCAGCATACATATTCCAGCTTGTGTTGCTTGAATATGTTGCTGGCCTAGCAGCAATCAAGATAACCACTTGCTTGTAATTTCTGCTATTCTAACAGTAATTCACAAGCAGCAGATACTTTTTTGTTGCTATTCTATCATTACATTTCTACCATCAGTTGCTTTTAATTTTTTGCTTTTTTAGCATCATTTGCTATTAATTTTTGCTAGGCTGGCATTACATTTCTACCATCAGTTGCTTTTAATTTTTTGCTTTTCTAGCATCATTTGCTATTAATTTTTGCTAGGCTGGCATTACATTTCTAGCATCACTTGCTTGTAATTTTTGCTATGCTAGCATTAATTTTCTAGCATCACTTGCTTTTATTTTTTTCTATTCTCCCAGTTAGAAAAAAAATGCTGGTGATGCCATCTTTGGAGAATATCTGAAGCACCTACTTTTTTTAGAAGGGGATATTATATCGGGTTTTCTTTTCCTCTGACAAGGACAGAACTCACTATCTCCGGTTTGGAAACTAGATGCTCTACTAACTTTGCCACTGGGGTCGTGTTTGTAAACGATTTTAAATGCGGGTAATGGGTGTAGAGCTGATTCTGCTGTGTGTTGATATTTTTATAAGATAAGGGTGAATTTATCAATGCTGTTATTCTCCAAGTTTCAATTAATAAGGTTAATTTATTACTAGGATTTTTTCTATGTTTAATGGATAATTAGAATATGGCTTGATTATTATAATTCATTAGTGGAATTTTCTTTGCTTAATGAAGGGTTTGAATATGGTCATAATTATTTGTTGTGTGGGGATTAAGATTTTAAAATTTTAGTCCTTATTGGAGGGGGGGAGGGGTCAATTGTACATATTTTCAATTCGATTGTTATGAACTTATTTTTTAAATGAAACAGTGCTCCTTGAATTTTGAAATTTAACTGACTAAATTCTCTTTTTGAAAAGAACGGATTTTCTTTTTTTTTTTTTTTGTATAATTAAAATATTAAACATTAAGAGAATGAACAGCTAAGAATTTTACGATGGAGAAGTGGAGGAGAGGCGCTTTTTCCCAAAAATCCTTCATGAAAATTAATTTTCAGGGGTTTTTTTATATTTATGTGTTAAAATTTTATCTAAACCGGAAGGGGGGCGCTTTTTCCCAATAAATCCTTTATAGAAATTAATTTTCAGTTTTTTTTTTAGATTTATGTGTTTAGATTTTATCTAAAACAGGTGGACGAAGGCAGTATTGAATTTACATTGTAATCGTTCGAAAAGGAAATCTACCGCCCCTGGATTTTGAAATTTAACAAACTAATATTTTTTTCTCTGATTTTAATAAACATGGCAAATTTAATTTTTTCGAGAAATTTAAAAGAATTAAATACTAAGAGAAAGTGCAGCTATGAATTTTCTTCCAATTCGGGGGGGGGGGGGAGGGGGGGCTCTTTCCCTTTAAGTCTACCATGGAAATTATTTGTTAATTTTTTTAAGTTTATGTGTTAAAAAATGATCTCAAACGTGTTCAAGGGGCAGTGTTTAAATCAGGTGGCGATGACACAGCCATCCCCCCTCCCAGCTTTTGAAATTTAATAGACAAAATTTTATTTTTCTCCCATTTTTAAAGACATAGAAAATTTACAATTTACAGTAACCTAAAAAACCCTAAACCTTCGACCGATCACTCGAGCAAAAAATCGTGACTTTCGTCAAATGGTAGCAAGAAAAAACGTGAATATCGTGATGAGATCAATTTTAAAAAGGCACGAATTTCATCAGTCGGTCACAGTAAAAAAACTTAAATTTCGTCTGTTAGTCGCGAACAAAATAGAGAATTTTATCAAACAATTTTAGAAAAAATCATGAATTTCGTCAAGCGCTTTCGGAATAAAGTTACGCATTTTGCCTATTAGTCGTGGAAAAATCACGAATTTCATCAATCGGTCAAGGTAAAAATCATGAATTTGTCAAATTACAGAAATTAATCACGAATTTCCTTCAAACGATCGCTGAATAAAATCACAATTTTTGACGGAACAATCAACGAATAAAATCATTAATTTCGGCAGAAAATCGCGGAAAACAATTTCAAAGAGGTCGCAAATTTCATCAAACAATTGCAGAAATTACTAGCGAATTTCATTAAAAGATCGCGAAATAAAATCGAGAACTCTGTCGAATGATCGCTAAATAAAATCACGAATTTCATCAAGCGGTCGCTTACAAAATTGCGAATTTTGTCAAACAGGTGCAGAAATTCCTTACAAATTTCGTCAAACGATCACGCTATAAAATCGCGAATTTCAATCAATCGGGGAAAAAACTAAATTTCGTCAATCGGTCGCAGAAAAAAATCACAAATTTCTTGAAATAATTACAGTATTAATCGCGAATTTCATCAAACGATTTCAGAATAAAATCGCTAAATCCGTCGAAAGATTGCGAAAAGAAACGCACATTTCATCAAGAAATCGGTTAAAAAATTCTCAAATTTCGACAAACAAGTGCAGAAATTAATCACAAATTTTGTCATACGATCATAGAATAAAATCGCGAATTTCATTGAACGATCTCGGAATAAAGTCGCGAATTTCGTCAATCAATCGTGGAAAAAATATCAAATTTCGGCGCGTAAAATTTCAGAAAATTTGTTACATGATTACAGAAATTAATGGTAAATTTCATCAAACGAACGCAGAAAAAAATCTCGAAATTCGTCAAACGATCTCGGAAAAACATCACTAATTTCATCAAGAGGTCGTGTAAAAAATTGAAATTCTCGTAAAACAAGTGCAGAAATAAATCACGCATTCCAGTTGTCAATCGTGGTAAAAGTCATAAATTTCTCCAATCGGTCGCAGAAAAAAACTGCAAGATTCGTCAAATAATTACAGAAATGAATTGCGAATTTCGTCAAATAATTGCAGAAATTAATCGCGAACTTCGTGTAAAGACCGATAAATAAAATCACGAATTCACTCGAACGATCGCGAATTTCATCAAGAGGTCACCTAAAAACATCGTAAATTTCATCAATCGTGCAGAATTTAATCGCGAATTTCGTCGAACAATCGCAGAATAAAGTTGCGAATTTCGTCGAAATATCGTGAATTTCATCAAGAAATCGCGAAATAAAATCGCACATTTCGTCAAATAAGTGCAGAAATGATTCGCGATTTTTGTCGGACGATCGCCGAATAAAATCGCGAATTTTGTCGGACAATCGCAGAAAAAATTGTGAATTCCGTCGAAAGTAGGAAGGCAAAATTGCGAATTTCCTTAAGAGGTCGTTTTAAAAAAGCGCAAATTTCTTCCAACAAATACAGAAATTAATTGCGAATTTCGTCAAACAATCGCGGATTATAATCGCGAATCTTGTCAGACGATCGCGAAAAAAAAATTTCACATTTTGTCGAGAGATCGCGTAAAAGAATTTGCATTTTCATAGTCAGTCGTGGATAAAATCGTATATTTGAATCAAGTTATGGTTTTTTGTACAATGATTCAGTAAAATAATTCAATATTTACGATATTTGCTTCTGATTAGAATTATATTAAACAAAACTCTACGTTTGGGCGAAAGAGTGTTAATGTAGTATAAAATTGTACATGTTGACAGGCATTTGTTTTCATCAATTCAACTATAAAAATGCAATATAGTATTTATTATAGAACATACTACAGAACATTTTAATATAAAAAGATCGTTTTTTCATATTTAATACATTTAGTTCGCAAAATTTAGGCATAAATGTTGTGAAAAATGTAGTAAATTTTACTTATTTTTTTCCACTTTTTGTTATTTTCTGAATATCATCACAGGCTTCCTCATGTATTAATGTCTTTTTCCGGGCAGGGGGTTAGAGTTACTAACAATTCTAAAAGTAAATGCCTAATACAAAATTTGTATGTTAAAATCAACATAATTTGTAATTTAAAATAATGTGCTTGTATAATTACATGTTACTACTAACAAACCCTTTCTTTGTGGGAGCCTGATGGTGCTCTTAAACGTTCTATGGTGCTTTACTACTTGAACATACTGGACAAATCTCTCCCCCTAACGCTACGTCCCTGAATGGTCATATGCTTCTTTTCTTATAGCATTTAACCTTTAGCACTCATATGTACTAAATTATATGTAATGTTATAATTCTGAAAATTAATATATTTAAATATTTTTTTTTAAATAACTGTGGGTTAAAATATAAAAAAAATTAAATTAAAAACTAAATATAATATTTTTCTTGATATATATTATTCTTTTATTTCAGATAGAAGATCAAAGCATATGTCTTATCAGGTAACAGATGCAAAGGATTTTTTCAGAAGCAAAGCTCCAAAAAACTTCCTTGTACATACTCCTAAAAATTGCTTTTTAAGGAAAATCGTCTAACTTTGCTGAATCATTTTCATATTTTGCAACAAGGAAATTTTATTCCTTTTGAAGTATATACTATGATTGCTTCTAACTGGAAACATAAATCGGAAAGTATGAAGAATAAGTACGTTATCCCAATTCCAATAAAAAAAAAAATCTCTGAAATCTTGTATTTTTTGAAACATATCTTGAAAGAGCTTTACATAACTAAAAAATTACTCTTCAACCATAGCAAATAAATGTCTACTATTACTGATGTTAGCTCTTTTACATACCCTCTACTTCATGATCTGCCTGTACATATAGAAAGAAAGAATTTCAAATGTGAAGTATGCTCTAAAGGTTTTACTAAAAAAGGCATACTAATACAGCATCTTAGAACTCATACTGAAGAAAAACTGTTTAGCTGTGGAGTATGTTCTAAAACATTTTTTCGAAGAGGAAGTCTAAATAGGCACCTTCTTACTCATACTGGGGAAAAGCCATTTAACTGTGATATATGTTCTAAAACATTTTCTGATAAAGGAAGTCTAAATAAACACCTCTCTACTCATACTGGAAAAAACCCATTTGTATGTGGCATATGCTCTAAAGAATTCATTCATAATGGGCAATTAAAAAGTCACCTTCGCATGCATTCAGGTGAAAAGCCATTCATTTGCGGGGTATGCACTAAAAGTTTTTCACAAAAAGGTTACCTTAAAGAACATCTTCGATTTCATCAAGGGGAAAAACCTTTTATTTGTGATGTGTGTTCTAAGGGATTTTTTACTAAGGGAAGTCTAAATGAACACCATCGAATTCATACAGGAGAAAAGCCATTTATTTGCAAAGTGTGCTTTAAGAGATTTTCTGTAAAAAGAATATTAACTGTACATAATCGCATTCATACAGGAGAAAAGCCATTCATTTGTAATATATGCTGCAAAGAATTTTCCGCAAGCAATCAGCTAAGGCGACATCTTTTGATACATACAAGAGAAAAGCCTTTTATTTGTGAAATATGTTCAAAAGGTTTTTCTCGAAAGGACAATCTTATAGTACATCTCCGCACACATGTACAGAAATAGCTATTTATTTTTTAAATGTGCTCTAAAATAGATGTAATCATTTCTCAATATAAACCTCTGCACTTATAGAAATGGGAAAATATTCTGATGAAGGCTTTGAAAGTTTTTCTGTTAGCTAGAGAAATTTTAAAAACTCATGAAAAACAGAAAAGAAATGCTATGTAATTTTATAAAACAGAATTTTGTTAAATTGTTGTTTCTACATCTATGTAAATCAGTGATTCTCAAACTGTTTGGGTTACTGCCTTCCTAAGAGGTATAGTATTTTTCTATCAACTATTATAACTGTATTTGCAAATAACAAAATATTTTCAAAATTATTGACAAACTGTTTTTTGAACTATAGACTCTCTTTTAAAGCAAAGCTACATTATTTAGCCAATGATAAGTCAAGACTTATATTTGAATTAGTCATTTCATTAGAATGAATGTCAGAATAGCTAGCAATAATAAATAAAATGTACTTTTGATCAGAAATAAATAAATAAGACATCCTGACTATTTTATCAAAAAACAGTCGCAGAGATTTGTGAGAAATACTGTTCCACTGGTAATGAAATCCTTTTTGAACCTATGAATCAGTTTTATAAAAACCAGTCAACTACACATTGAAAATTGTACAAAGTTAAATTTTTTAAATACTAACAGCCATTTTTTCACACTTTGAGTTAATTGGATCAAATTTGCTCAGAGAAAATGTCGCGTCCTTGTTTCGCACAACTCAAAAATTGGGTTTTTTAAATTATGGTGTCATTCTACTTGTTTTTTATGCCTCTACCCATCACTAAAAGTACCAGGTAATACACTGAAAATCCAACCACCAGGTAGCAGTTGTGTTTGATCATTTGCCTTTGACCTTTCCACACACGGAAACAGTCTTTCACATTTCCTGAGAAACTGAGATTTTTGAGTTATGTCACTTTTGAAGCAATGGTGCGATATGTTTAAACATTCTTTCTTTGTCCTTATGTATTGGAATATGTATGCGTAAATACAGGAATTTCTTTTTCATTGAAAAATTCTGAAGAATAATTTTTGCATTACTTAGTTGCCTTTTTTGTGATTACCTAAAGTAAAAATTCTTTCGGAATTTCTGATATGACTTTAGAATTTCTAAACAGAAAAAGAATTTCCTGAAATGCACGCTAATGATACAAAGTGGTTAGAATTAGAAGTTGAAAAAATTTGAAAAAGCTAATGTCAAATTCAACTTGTAGACAAACTTTAATTTATATCTTCCCAAAACATCATCTGATTAAAATTATTCCTTTTTCTAATATATATTGAATGGGTCGAAGCATTATTTAAGAATTTTTAAAGTAAAAAACTCAATTTTAATTCTAAAAAATGTTAATCAATTCATATTAGAAAATTAGGAATTTATAATCTAAGATCTATTATTAATATCTTTAAAATTGAATGCCGATCTATTACACACAATTGTCTTTAAAACTTCTCAAATATAAACTTCAAATGTGAACTTCTGAAATATAAACAGTGAATTTTACAATTAAGAAGCGTTTGCATTCCACTTTGTAGAAATTTTTTTACAATCTATTTTCATAAAGTTATATTTTAAAACAGCATATTTTTTATATATTCTTCATAGGAATCTCGCACTAATTAATTTTTATTTTTCATAATTTCAATGCAGAAAAAATATAAGGTTGAACAAACATAAGGTTGAAATGGAACAGTTACTTTATTTAAGTTTAATTTTATTTATGTAAAATATTTGTAAATTCATTTTTGAGAAATAACTAAAAGGGAATCTACAATCTTTTGTGACAAATCTGAAGTTTTTTAAATGGCAAACTAGTGTGCCACGACACAGCTGTTGAAAACTTAAATGCTCTAAACGAGTATGTTTCAGACATTATTTCATCTGTATGATTTGAATAAAAAAATATTAGATATTTTTTATAAATTATATGAAATAATATAGTCTTGTCTTATAATCACTGCAAACAAAATAAAATTTAAGGCAAAATAAAATTCTATATCAGAATGAGTTAAACTGTTGTAACAATGTTTGAAATTTTTCAAATCACAAAACAGTGTAGCAGATCAAGGAATATTGTTTGTTCACAGAATTCAAGAAAAGTTATCAAGAGAAAAATCAAAACTACTGAAACAAATTACCATTGAAAATTTTTAAGAAATTATTTTAATTATATTGTTTATTTATATTTGTTTATTTCTGTGAAGAATAAATGCCATTAAATTGTATATTTTTGTAATTTAAATTGATTTAAGGAATAGAATGTTTTAATACCGGTATATTTGGATCATAATAAATAATATCCGGACATATTTGGACTATGTTTAAAAAAATAAACTTTACACTGTACAAATACATCTATATTATGCTAAAATCTACAATTAGCACATCTTCTGATCTGTAGGTGTGCAATATAATAATCTTCTACTAAATTACATATTAGTTATAAAATGGAATCGGTGATCTCAAAGCATATCTATGTATATTTTACAACTTATTTCTACTTTTTTTAATTATTGAGACATTTTATATATCCGAGATAAAAACATCGGGGTGCATTTCGTACTATTATTGTCATCAACAGAAAGTAATGTTTCAGAATGTAAAGGAAAAAATTATGTTAAAATTCCTGGTATATATATATATAATTAGTTTATTTTAGATTCTATTTTTTTATTCTATTATTTTTTTGTTACAAGTTGAACGATGGCATTATTTCATGATTTTTCTTTTCTGTTTTGATTACGGGTTTGGGACACCATATGTCCCTAAGACTAATTTTATATTGTATTCGTAGCACTGTTCGAAAAATAATCTCTGCCTTTCACTTTTACTGGGTTATTTTCGAGAGATATCTGCCACAAAGTAATTTTTTGTAAATATTGGTACAATTCTATACAAAAGAGTCCTCAGTACTGGTCCATAGTCAATGGGTCAATATTATCATACATATTTGTATGTTTATAAAAGAAAACATAAGCAAAAAAAATCCAAAATTATATAAAATCGCCTTTCAGAGTATTTTTTACTGTAAGCATTTTCAGTCTGGCAAAGTTAAGTAATATATTCTAATTGGGAATTGCAATATGCGAATAGAAAGAAGATAACCATTTCATTTCTAGAGTATGCTGCAAGATTTAATATCAAGAAAAGTTTAATTTACATTTTTCATCAATGCTAATAACGTATTATTCATTTATTAAGCTTGCTCCAAAGGATTAACTCTTTAAAACCGACACAGGTGAAGTATTTACTACCTGTAAATCCTGTCCTATAAAAAGAACAGTTTGGGAAAATGGACCCATCCATTTCTCGCATTTGAGTTTCCTATAGTTGTAAATGGGAGAGGCGTGGTGAAATATCATTTTGATGTATGTTTACCCTTCTCCCCACATATTTTCGCTCGTTGCCGTCGGAATTAACTAAGGAAGGATAGTAGGGATCTGTTTATTTGGTTGGAGAGTTAATTCTAGTAAAAACGTTCTTTATCCCTATCCACCTATTGTAAGAAATATTTACACTGCATTCTTACTCAATATATTTTATCGGAAACGTCTGTTTATAAATTATAAGAAGACTTGGAAGAAAGGCTTCTAATATTGTTCTCTCGCATTCGCCTGTGTGCAAAAAGATTTTCCCACGAACCTTCTCACACAGAAAATTATGTATTCATACAATAAAAGTGGTAATAATCACAGAACAATGGAAAATAGCAAGAATGATACATGTGTGTCTTTTGTGTTATTTGTACCGGCCGATTATCTACACGAGGGATATAAGCCCGAGGGTGAGTGCCCTCCGTGTGGTTCTTTCTAAAGGAACATAACCCGTATTTATGCAAGGTTAACCAAGGTTCGAAGAGAACGACGGAAAACTCCGAACGATTAGGTCGACGGGCGCGATTGGGTTCGAATCCAACATATCTCATCTACCAGCTTTGAGAGCAGTACCTGTCGACTACTGGTGGGGCCAATAATGATGCAGAAAACCGCATATCTCTATAAAATTATAATTGGGAAAACAAAATTCGGCAAACATTCTATACGGGCAATAAAAGGAAAATACCAGAATAATTCAGCAAATTTGTACCTCATTCTTTCTATTATAATGTAAATAGGTCGGTACCATCTATTAGAGTATGAGATAAAAAAAAATTTCAAAATTTGCTTATATTAGGAGAGCGCTCATACTCAATTTAAGGATTTAAAATTCAGAAATTAAAATAAAAATTAAAGGCCCTCCTCTAAACCTCTCACGGTAGAATTTAAGAGCAAATACTTTTAGGGTGATTCTAAAAAAATATTCTCCCCTTCTCAAAATTACGAAATTTTCTGTGATATTTATGAATTAATTTTTTGGATTCATGTTATGCACATCCTGATCCCCTCCTTCCAATTTGCCCTCCGGGGGGGGGGGGGGCACTTTTCTAAATCTTGCGGACACCATTCATGCTCTCCCCGGGGGCAAATTTGGAGGGAGGGGCTCGGGGGATGCAAAACATGAATAAGTGGCCACAGGCCTTTCCAATAATATGTCACATGTGGGGTCCGGAAAAGTTAGAAAAATGCCCCCCCCCCCTTTGCGCCTACTATCGCGCCTCCTGGAATACATCCTCTCCCCTCTTTTTGAAATACCGTTTGCAGAAATGTGTTACTGAGCATGGTGACTATATCGAAAAGGACTAATGTAATGTAGTAATTTCAAAAATTTGACTCTATTATTTCTATGCGAGGGCAAAAACGTATTGATAAACCCTTGTAATAATCCAGTGAATGAACTTTCTAACTGTAACTAATTTGTTAGTGGTGAATGATTGGTCTCTCCCCGTAAGTGCATCCCATCATCATGCTACAGTAAAGCTTCTTTAGACGAAATTTGTTTATAACGGAATCATGTCGTAAATGGAAAAAATTCAAGGATAGCCTGAAGGTATATCTTACACTTATACCTTCCTAAAAGTAAAATACTCTTGAGACGGAAAATATTATTTCCGTTTTCATATGCTTTTACTATATTTGAAATTTATCTTAAATTATCTAAATAATCTTATTAAATTATCTAAAAAAATGTTTTTCTCCCCTCACACATACGCGAAATCGATGTTATATATAAAAGCATGAAAACTGCAAGCATAACTATTGAAGTGATTTGGAATCGAAAAGCGTTTTTCACCCTTCAATGAAGGTTCTGGATAAAAAATAATATAATGAGTTAATATTAGAATGTTCTTCAACGTAGGTATTTCGCGGATTTTGATATCTTAAAGATTGGCTTAAAACGCCAAATTTGACACCATTTCTTAAAAGAAGTTTGCTTTCATAAAAAAAGAGAAACAATATTTGATTTGCTAGCATCTAATCTAGTATACTCTAGTACTATACTCTATACTAGTAGACATTTCGCACATTCAGAGATACAAATATGTTTCAAAAAGTACCCTGGTACAATTTTATAAAAAAAATCTGCAAGTAAAACATTATATTAGATAAGAAATATAAATGCAGCATCAGCTTCTATATTGCGTCCAATTCGATAATTTTTTTACACTAAACAGATAGCTAAATCATTTCTTAAATAAAAAAATTTAAAGATTACAAGTTATATCTAAATTTATATACAAACATTTAAAATAATAATAATGATAATAACAATAATATTTATGAGTATTCTGAACAAAAAAAAAATAATGAAACTTGTTTTTTTTTGTAGCAAAAATACTTTTTTTTTGTAGCAAAAAGCAAAATACTTTCAAAGTTGGCGTTTAAAACCAATTTCTCAATGGGACAGCGTTGACAATAATCACTCAGAAAAAATGTAATTAATTCATCGATAAATGAAAAAAATCTTTTCCACTGCAAATCAGTTCAATTGTAATTAATCGCTTGCAAATGTCATGCCTGAATTTTCTTTTTCCTTTTTTTGAGGACCACCTGAACTTTAAATGTGCCCCAGATAGTAAAAGATTGACGACCAATTGTGAATTTAGATATTTTTCTCTTGGCGGGAATTTGCAAATCGGGGTGGGGAGACTTTTATTGTACAAAAAAGTGCAATTTCCACTTTGCTTCTTTAACCATCCATTATCTTTATTTTCTAAATCTCTATCACCTGATCCAAATATGTTTAAAAAATTAGCCAGGTACAATTTTAGTACAGGTACAACAAAAAAATCTGCAAATATAACATTATATTAGATGAGAAACATAAAGCACAAATGTAGCATTAGCCTCTCTATATTGCATCCGATTCGGTAAAATTTTTACATCAAAACAGATAGATAAATCATTTGTCAAATAAAAAAATGTAATCTCTTTTTAAAGATTACAAGTTATATCTAAATTTATATACAAACATTTAAAATAATAATAATAATAATATTTATAAGTATTTTGAGCAAAAAAATAATGAAACTATTATTATTATTTTTTTTTTTTTGGTAAAAGCAAAATACTTTCAAAGTTGGTGTTTAAAACCAATTCTTCAATGTGACAACGTTGACAATAATCGCTTGGAAATAAAGATGCAATTAATTCGTCTATAAATGAAAAAACCTTTTCTACAGCAAATCAGTTCAATTGTAATGCTTAATAGTAATCATAACCGCTTGCAAATATGATGCCTTAATTTTTTTTTTTTTTTTTTTTTTTGAGGACCGCCCGAGATAGCAAAAGATTCTTGACCAGTTTTGAATTGAGATATTTTTCTCTTGGCGGGAATTATGAAATCGGGGCGGGGGGAGGCTTTTGTTGGAAAAAAAAGTGCGATTTTCATTGTGCTTCTTTAACCATTTCATTACCTTTATTTTCTAAATCTCTATCACCTGATCCAAATAATATTGCATCTTTTTTTTATTGTCTTTCCCACTTTTATCATTTTGAATTAAATGTAATTAAATAATAGCGCTGATAAATAATAATCTTCAGAAGTAACAATATCATGCTGTTAAAGTTAAAACATTTAGAAAAAGAAAAGCTCCCTTCATTAGAATCCTTTTAACTGCTAAAAGAGATAAATATAACCACAAGTGAATATTCCATCACTGTCGTCCGAACAAAACAGTCGACGACAATAGAGACACATCCCTACAGACGGGGTGAAACGCATCTTTTTGTATTCCCTCCACCCCTAAATTCTTCGCTAACCGGCCCAGAAGAGCCGAGCTAGGGGTTAAGTTACAGGGCCGTTATGAACCGTCTTAGGTTTTAAAGGGTTAAAAAGCAATTTGCACATTTTGAATATCTTATTAAAATTTGTTTTAGTTCTTTTATTGCCCACAAAAAATAAGTTGGAAGGATTATCCTTTAGAAGAAGAATTTTTCCATTTATTTTGAATGCGTATTTGAAATACTATATAAAAAATAACCTTTTTTAGGGGGGATATTTGAATATATTTTCAATTGGTATATTCTTCAGGATAATGTAAAATATAATAGTTATCTCAGATTTATATCACAGAAAAACAAAGAAAGCAGATATTGCACTAATTTGTATAATGACAAATTATTATTATTGTTTATAAAAGAAAAAATTAAATAATATTAGCATTAATTGAAATTGAGATACGATGAATAACATTATTTAAAAGTGAGCACCTTGGTATGCTGTACAAAACCTTTAATTGAGATTCATTATATATTGAGATTTAGCGCTATATGTGCGTTTTATAAAAGGTAAGTCCTTAAAAAATCGATTACTTCCAGTTTATTTTTTAATTAAAATATCACAAATTAAATTTGCAAGTTTTTGTAGCAGAAATTGTTTAGAAAAAAAAAATGCATTTAGAAGAACTGAAACATATTATTAGGAAGATGAATTACGTATGATATGATTTAATAGAATGAAAACTTTTATTAATATCTTAAAGTTTTGATTTGATTTTCAGAAAATTTTAAATGACTCAACAAAATTTTGCAACGGAATTCTGCAACAAAATTCTGCTGCTGTATATTGAATTTCAAACCATTCGGTTTAGTAGTTTTGCACTGTTCTTTACAAAATGTGAAATGCTGGAATCTGTATGTTCCTAGTCAGTTATAAATTCTAGTTCATATTAACCTTTTCTTGGAAATAAAATCTTTTAAAATGAGAACTTAAATGATAAAAATGAAGGCAAAGTTATTATTTTACACAGAGGCAAATGATTTTCAATTGTGCGGAAAGACGCGAGGCCTCAGAGAATCTTAACCTGCCCTGGGCAATGGCTCCATTTTCCTGAGGATTGCGCGGGCACTGATGATGTCTATAAAGGCTACATATTTATATAATTATGAATGCTCCTAAAAATATTGACATTTCATCATTCATAAGAAAAAGACTGAAATGTGGTCAAATTGGCTTTAAATTACAATACTGAATGTTCCTGTTCATTTTCCCTATTGAATTCAATGTGAAAGAGAGTCAACACCTCGTATTTCGCAATTAAGACTTGTAAATACAATTGCTCACCATGGATTGGGGATGTTTCCCTTCTGGTGTCTCATCCTTTCTCCTCCTTAGATCACCTTGAAGTAAGAGTGCTTTTATTAAGGGTGCAAATCTGGCTCCCCTAGGGAGGTCACTCACGAGACAACCGTTTCACACATAGAAGGTGCCATATGCAACCTCTAGTTTTAACAGTGAGCCGTCCTTTGAATCTTATATTAAAGACTGGATCTATAGTAGCTCTTCTTTTCTGCACACTACAATGCTGCAACATGTGAAATCAGCCAGCATGTGCATGCATGCCTCGAAGTGCACGGTGGACATTTTGAACATCTTTCTACATAAATAAATGCAAATATTGATGTTTTCAATAAAATGTTTTTTTCATTGCAGTGGATGTGACGTCATACTTTTCTATCGATTTTTTATTGAAAATCATAGGCTGTCGAGGTATCGTTCTTTGGGCATTTTTAGGTGCGTTCGTAATTATATAAATACGTAGCACCTATAGTCGCCGTTCAGTCCGTCCTTTCCAAAATCAGAATGATATACATTTGAAGAAAATAATCAATCTGAACTCGACGACTGCCTCTTTAAAAGTCAACATAACTTTGAGAAATTTGAAGCTTACAATTTAGTTTAATTTTATCTATCTCCATCAATTACTAATTACAAGCACTTCAATTTATAATATTTCTACACTTAAACAAATCCTCCATACTTGTAAAAAATATGCTTTTCAAGCTTTTAGCCATTATCGACTAGTAGGTTACTTTGCCACATATCTCCATACAACAACATCAGCAATATACCATAAACGTGAAATCGCTGTCCTTTTAAATCAGGACGAAAACCTATCGACCAATCACAATCGACTATGCAATTTGCATAAGTCGGAAGATAATTAACATTTACTTTTTATTTGAATAATATTTAATAAATATTACGAAAAATTTAGAAAAACTACTTTAATATAAAAATGTCTTAAAAAATGCTTTTACTTATTTATTAAATTGAAATAATTAACTTAGAAAATGTAAGTACAAAAACGTAAACAAATGCCGGACGGCAATGAAAAGAAATAAAGTGGGTCGACCGTGGCCGAGTGGTTAAGGCACACGCCGCTAATCGCTTGAGAGCGTAGGAGGTCTGCGGGTTCGACTGCCGCTGGCTCCGTTGCACACTCTTTGTGGAGCTACAGTTGTATTTCTCTGGTGTTGTAAATTTCCTTGTGACTATCTCGTCCTTGTATGTAATGGAAAAAAGGAAATAAAAATTGTGGTTTGTGTTTGTGTATAATAAGGATCATTCGAGGCGAACAACCATAGTTATTATAGGCCCCAAAGCAATCTCCACTACAGTGAACTTCAATGTCAAAGAAATAAATTATAGTAATCGAGTTTAGGTAAATTTACAAATAGATTAATGAAAAATTAAAAACGCTTGGGAATAAAACTGTTTCCCACAGAATGCCCCTCTTTTCCATTCATTTTTGATTTTCTGCTGAAGTTCATTACAACAGTTATTGAAATCTGCAGGATCAAAAAGGTGTTTTTTTTCTGTGAATGGTTCATCATCATAAAATTTTTTTCTCTAAATCTTACAAAGGAGTCTTTTATGAGCGATTGCGTCAGCATAATTTGCTTTAGATATGTCATGTTTGATACCAAAGAGACCTTGGTTATACCAATCTATAATAAACTTATATTTAAGATCAATATAGCGATTCTTTATAGTGTCAGAGCTTTGTGTTTGGTAAAAGAAATGGCAGCAGTGTTGATGCAAAAAGAATTGGATGTTGAATAATAACAGTGTCTAATTCAAGACTGTTCTCAATTTCGCTAAGAAACATGTTTAAGAACTTTAAATCTTTTACAGCTTCCATAGCTGCAATAATTTCCGCCTCCATTGGACTCAAGGCTACACAGCTTTGCTTAGTAACAGGAATGATATTCAAGAAGGCAATGGAGCCACTCCACGATTTCCTGTCTGTTGTGTCACTTGCCCAAGAGGCGTCAAAGCAGACAGCTAGCTGGATTGGAGGGTCAGATCGTGTGAGCCTTAATCCCACAGATTTTGTGGAAGAGAGGTACATCAGGATTCGAAGGAGTGCCTTCTAGTGCAACATATTATGGCTTTCAGTAAATTGCGAAAGTGCAGCTACAGGCCATGCAATGTCTGGACGGCATTGGTGTGCAATATATTGTAGACATCCCAGCAAGTTTCTGTAAGGCAGGTTCTCTGAAAATTAACCTTCTTCAGCAACTGGAACAGGAGTATATTCAACAGGAGAAGGAAGAGAAATATTAGTAAAATCATGGACATCAAACTTCTTTAAACACTTTTCAATATAACGTTCACAGTTAACATTAACTACTTCATCATCTTCTATTTTAAAATTGATACCTAGTAACATTGAAATAGGACCTAAAATTTTAACTTCATCAGATGAGGGGTTGTGTCCAAATATAGTAGTACATGCAATATTGTGTACGCTATCTTGGCACTAATCAACAGATATTTGTTACAACCCCTTATCTTTTTGCTTCTTTTTGGGAACAACGGATTTCGAGCTTATTCTATCGACAATAATTTTCAACATTTTTAAGCAATGATTTTGAGACTTTCACAAATGTTGCTCTATATAATTAGCTAATAAATTATGCACATTATATTTTGATTGCATTCGCGCATGTGTAGTGAAATATTTTTTTAGTAAACCTGCTCATTTTGCATCCAATGATTATTATTTTTTAAGTCAAGTTGCAGAGTATTATGCATAATGTTTGTCATATTTTCTGAAAAGAACTTTTTTATATTAAGAACTCTGCAAATTATAAGCTAAACATTTGGCAAAATTTGGGACTGTTTTTATAAAAACTTTAATTTCCCTACGAGTATACATGCTATCCTCATAGCAGTGAACACGGTATATTACAATAAGCCACTTATTAATAATCTATAGTTTGAACGCTTTTGCTACATTAGTTTTTACAGGGTTATCCAAAAGATATTCGTTCTTTTTCAATATGTTGATGGTCCCCTATGGGATTTTGGGAAAAAATCTTCGCGGAAATATATGACTTATACTATACTGTTTACATACCTGTAGTTTTAGGTTAATTCCTCATGTATTTTTCTAGATATTTAACAAAACGTCTAAAATCGCAAGTGACCGGTCGCCTTTGGCCATATACTGTAATCCACAAGTTTATGAGAAAATTATGTATGCATTTAAGAAATGTATTATAATCTTCATTGCTAAACCATCAACAAAGTTAAAATACCCAGTACACAGAAAGACCAAAAACATAGATAATTATGAAAAATCCGGTATTTATATTTTAGATAATGAGAGACTGAAAACGTATACATACATGGCCACTCGAAAATTACAAATAAGGATTAAAGAACATACGGCAGGCATCAAAAGAGGTAAATTGACAGGAAAAATATACTATTTTCCCTATTCTTGTTAATTCCACTTACCTTTCGCATTTGACCTTTTATCCAGCCTAGTAGACTAAATTCAATTTAATCTTTCCTATCTTAGTTTGCAGTTATTTTTACATTAACTCTGGTTACATACTTTATTTACATAAGTTTTAATGCTTTGTCTTATATTTTAACACATTCATTTATCTTTATTTTCAGTGTTTAAATATAAGTTTCTAATAAATATAATGTCTATATTTTACCTTATTTCTACTCCTGAATAAATTCCTTTAGAGACGTTCACTATGTTCATTCATTGACACGATGTTTTTCTTCATTCAGCTTCTTTCGCTTTTACCGGTGTCAACATCACGATGCAAGTTTAGCTCATAGACTGAAGAAGTTGAAACGGCTATCGACAGATGGCGTGACCTGTCTGTCGTGACGTACTCTAACTCGTGTCCGTTCGCTGGTCAGTTTTCCCCGAGTCGTCAGACATCGGAAGTAACATAGACCAGGTGATCGGAAGTCACGTGAGAGGCATTGTCGGCAGATGGGAAATACTATTTATAGCCTGTCTCGTTCGTGTCTTGGAGCAGGTGCTTGTTGGCTAGGCAAAGTGTTGTTGTTTTCTTTTAGATGCTTTTAAACGTTGCTATTGTTGTTCTTTTAAAATGAAGTGGAAAGCAGTTTGAATATATTTTGGCCTTGAAATCTTTTCTAGTCACATGCCGTATGGGGAAGTAAAGAATATGCTTACCTTATTACTATATTTTGTGTCACTATTGGATTATGGAATCGGTTTTCTCCCGGTGGTGTTTATATTTTAAAGGAACTCTCGTCACGACCTCGGTTGTTTAAGAAAAATACCTGGAGGTGTTATGAAGTGAAATGTTACGATTGTTCTTGTTGATGTCGGGAGGACGGCCAGCTACCCATCACGTGTTTCAGATAATTTATCTTTCTTTTTATTCTTATCTGTTAGTTGAAATAGATTAATTTCATTTACAGCTCATATCTTCTCTCTTCTTTTATAGTACTTTTTAGATCCAGATATTATTCTGGTTTATCTGTTAACATTAATCTCATCAGCTTTACTTTTCATAATGAAGGAATGGACTGTAGGGTTGTGGTATGGTTTCTAAGAGACCAGGGTTTATCTCGTCTCGATGCTACTACTAGGTCATGATAGGAGTGGTCCGATACTGCCGCAACAGCTGATTACTGCGCGGAGTAATTGGAACTGTTATGGCTTGTAGTGTCAGGGTAATTATGATTCCTTGGGAAACTCTACCAGCCGGTATCTGCTAGGGAGTTTCCATTAGGCCAGCTACAGTTCGGGATTTCATTTTTAACATTAACTTCGGTTAATGTCTTGCTCCTGTATTTTTCAGTACACTTTTTAGTGGCAGTTGAGGGTGTCTGAAATTGTCAGCTATCGTTGTTAATAAAGTTGTGCTTGACTCTTTTTTGGAAATCTTTTTATATAAAGAAGAGAGATTGGATTTAATTAATATAATCTTTTGCTTAAACTATTTTGTTCCTTAAACGTCAATATTTAATATATTAATTTCAATTGAACTGGACTAAGTTTACTCTTCTGAATAGATAGTTAAAATATAAATCTACATTTTTGCTTTTTGATATAAATACCTTTTTGAAACTAAACTTTACTTCTTTTAATCAGTTTAAATAAAGTTAATAGTTTTCGATTAAAGGAAACTTGAAAGTTAATTTAATTGTTTAATTACAGTTATTTAAATAAAGTCAAATATATTTTTCTTTGAAATAATTTTTACTTTCTTGGTGCTCCGGTTCCTACTGATATAGAGTCATAGAGAACTCATGTCATATGATACAAAGACTTATCTTATTTTTAATGATTTTAATTCTATCTTTGTTATGATCTAAATATGTTTTAATAAAATTGTTATTTGTTATAAAATGGCTTGGTTTTTCTTTTAAATATTCCTTTGCAGATAGTTTTACATTGCTTTATTTCACTAGCTTCAATAAACAGGTTTCTGAGTGAACAAAGTCAGCAGATGTTTCCATTCGCGTGTTAACTCTCAGTTTAATGACTTTCAGAAGTAATTAACCTTTTGGTTATTACTTTTCATAAATTACGCACAGCTCTATCCTGTTTAAATCAAGATAGAGGCACTTATATCCTATTCAGTAAAGCTGAAGTCATTGTACATGATGCACGGTATAATATTTGGATAATCAGATAATTTTTAGAAATATTGACAAGAGGCAAGAAAGCTTGTAACGATGTTTTATCGAATCATACACTATGTTTATGGTTTAATTTACTTGCCATAACAAGTGCATTTGATTTTGATTGATCCCTTCCTCTTTTCTATAGTGTACCCTTTCTTTCTTTCTTTTCCTTGCACCTATTTGTTAATTTTTGGTTTCTCAGTCTGCTACTTAAACAGCGTACATCTTTGAAGCTACAACATTTCTCGATTTTAACTCTCCTGGTATGCTAATGTTTAACTGAAAGTGCAAGTGAATTTTAGCCATCTAACGTTAATGCTTTTAACATCTTAAATAGTTTTAAAAATTTTATATATTTGAAACTAATTAGTAATAAATATATTGTGAACCATGGATTCATGTTGTTTATTTGAGTTCAGGTGAATCTGACGTTTCTACAATTTAAACTTTTCAATATCTTACTGTTTCAATCTTCGTTACCATTGAAATGCATTGACCCCAAAATGACCCACTCTTCAAATTTTCTCGAACATGTGGCCTAGCCAAATGGTCTTCTCGCACCTCAAAGCGGTAGGATATAAAATTTATTCAAAATCTTCAGAGCCTTTTTTATAAAATTTGCATAACACACACACAATATTTGCTCACAGTATAATATATATGACTCAATTATTTGACACACGAATAACAAAACACGTTAAAGATGCACACAGGGAAGAAATATTTTTTAAAAATTTTATTTGTTTTGTAGGAATAATCTACATAATGGCTATGATCCTTAGCAATTTCTTCTATAACATTAAACCTACTTCTATTGTTTTTAAAAAACGGATGTGCTATCAAATTAGTTCTCGCAAAGTGTTCATGAACGTAGATTTTCTGCAGTGACTGGCATGATTCGATGACGGAGACAATAGCTTCACGAGTCGAATAACGACAATGAAGGCAGATCATCTTCAGGTGAGGAAACATTGAACTGGTAAACATTAAATTATCTTGAGATACCAATGTGGAACATAGGTATAATTCTTCCAAATTAAGTCCATGATTCTGTAATGATTCAAATGCTCTGGAAATAAAACGTGTGTTTCTCAAATTCAACACGCGTAGTTGAGGCATTTTTGAAAATTGAACTTCATGAAGATATTCAAGAAAATTACAGTCACTAACATCTAAAACTTCAATTTTAGAAATACCACCAAATTCTCTTTTCGTAGGACAGTCTGAAAATATAGAATGACGAACTACCAAAATCTTTACACCAGGTAAAAACTCAGTGCATAAACTTATAACCATGGGAAGGTTATCTGACAGATGAACACGCTCCAAAATTAACGTTTCAAGACAAGGACATCTTCTTTGCAACTTCACACAAAGTTCTGCAAAATTCAGTTGTTCAGTGCAATCAAAACTGCTGTAATCTAATCTAATACTAGTAACACAAGATGGCAGCATGTTGACAAAACACCCAGTCACAGTATTTTGGAATTTGTGACTCCAGTGAAAGATCACATGAACTTTCTTCCAAAGAGCGGGGCTTCTTCTCAACGCATTCCATCTTCTGCACACACTGCAAAAAAGAAAAGAAAATATAAACATTAAAATGCCTGTTTGTAATGCCTATCTAATACTGTAGTTGGAGTTGTTATAGCTTGGAAACCAGAGAGATATACAACATATATACTGTTGTATAGAAAAGAGTTGTAATTTATGCGAGAGGCATTTATTTATGGAATTTCGTTTTTCCTTTGGCAACGTGAATCTGCAATGATTTGCAAGCACAATTTGTGACATTTTCTGAAGCATGCATCAGTTTTGAAGAAAAATAAAGATTTTTAAAAATTTAGAAACCTGTAAATTGTATGCATGGATGGATGAAATTATTTTGTATCCGAATTCAGAAATACTTTTGTTGATAGAGAAAATAAATTTATTTATAATTTTTCAAAACCTTCACTTCAAGATATGAGCATTTAAACTGTTTAATGTTCTATTTTTTTAATTGAAATAAGGGAGATTTGAATAACTAGACATATGTGACAATTGAAAGATTAAAATTGTTATCTTTTGCTTATCTTATTTTTAAATCATACTGGCATACATTCCAGGCATTTTTATTCAAATGTAATAATGCAGTGATCAGTAATTCTTTTTGTGTGAATGTGGCACAACGATTTTTTTGTGTGAATGAACCTCTTTAATAATAGTTACGGAGTAACGTATGACAACTATATCATGATGATTTCTCATAATGAAGATTTAAAATTCATTTTAATACAATTGTATCACGCATGTTGCAATTAGAGAAGAAATGAAAGAACACTGCTTGAGAGGCTTAGAAATCTGCATAAATATTTTTTGAATATTTTATGCATGCACAGATTAAAAATGTTTTTGCAGATGTATTTTGATTTGAAAAGAGGTTTAAATCATGAACACACGAAAAAGAATAATGCAAATTTTAAATGACTTTGTTACAACTTTCATTAATATCAAGACAATTGTTGCCTGACTGATCTTTTAATGTAATTTTTTTTTTTTTAAGTTTTATTAGAGGATTTCTTCAACTACGGGAAATTTAATAACTGTGCAATTATGTGAAGAAAAAGGAAGATCCTTGGAAATTGAGCAACAAATAGCAGAAAATGAAATTGGAATCATTCAATTGAAAATAAACAAGCATGTTGCTACTGCATGCCCTTCAGTTATTAAAATCTTTGTCCCCACATTTAACGAAAATAACTCACCTCTTGGGTGAATGCAATAGGGGTTTGCAGTTCTATGTTTTTCATAAAATAAGATAAAATGTATGCTTTTTCTCAGAGTATTTTTCTCTTGATATAGTCAGTGGATTTAGGGACAAATTTCACCAAAATATTTCACTTCTGGATACCATATGACACTTGGCCCAGAGCTTATGGTCACTCTAAGAAAATAAACAGTGCAAGTATTACTTACGCTCAGAGGGTACCGTAAAATAAATATATAAATTATTAACTGTTTTATTAAAAAAAAATCATTGCTAAAAGAATAATAAGACTTTGTAAAAAAGTATACAATGTAGGATTGGGTATAGCTGCATATACTAGAAAAGTATAAATGGGTATGTCATAAAAGTTCAAAGAGATAAGAGCCTAAGTAATGTCTATTCTGTATAACTTTTCTCAATCTTATCTTAATCTGTATATGATGAACTTAATTCAGTACTGATAATAAAAATAGTGCATATTTAAACTTCATTTGGCATTTCATAAAACTAAATTCAGCATAGTAGTATTTTCTTTTTACAGTGTAGTAGTCCCTTGTTCAAAGTTTAAACTTGGTATCGTGCTAAGCATGCTTCGAAAGGAGGTCGCAAATTTGCAACCATGGTCCATGCCGCGTTTTAACAGATATGTTTTTAATTAACTTTTAAAGTCATGGAAGTCATAGTGAGAGATCCACTCAATGCAAACTAGTCGCGAATGTCATAGTATTTATGTGATGAATTCTAATTAAATTAGTCTAATTTTAACAATTTAACGTTTATTGATTTTTACTGCTACTGGGCATTTCATTACACAAATATAACCTTAAAAGTTGTTATCTAGGCTTTAAAAGCCGATGGTATATAGAATATGCCACCCCCTGTCATTATGTATGTCCAAATCGTCCGTTTCTTTAATGGTTAATATCTCGGCTAATTACTGACGATGATTTTTATCAACAATGCCTTTACACTTCTGCTACGATAGGTACATTCAGCGCCCCTCATCACCTTTGCTGAATGCTCACAAATCAAAATTTGTGTAGGATGAAAAAATGTCCCTTTTTCAAAAATTATGTGATTTAGGTTAATTGCTATAATTTTCCTGCAAAGTTTAAGTTAACGTCTACTACCTCTAATTTTTTCATAATTTTAGTTTCAGCAGATTCGGAAATAGAGGGAATGGGAACATATTTTTGCACTACATTTTTGACGATATCTCTGAAATTATAATGCTAAAATTAAATGAAATGTATTTTTGAGTTCAGTGTTACAAAAGCTTTCACACAATATCCCATGCGATAGATGAAGAAAACATTTTTTTAAGTAACTTAATTAGCCCTCTACATTTTTGCTAAATATATTCATGAATGTTTAATAATCTGTATATATGTAGGTCAATAGTCTTTATTACTTCCTTCAATTTGAACTTTCCACGTTCCATAGTTTACAAATAAAATGGCTTGACAGATGGACAGATACAGGAGTTATCTTATAATGGTTCCATTTTTACTTTATTAAGTATGGAACAATAAAAATCACCTAATATGTGAATTAAGTGCAATATGTTCATACAGAACATATTGCCCCTTAATTTAAGGGACCCGGTTCGAGATTAATTTGGTTTGAGATTGATATTTTGGAGAGATTTTACATTATAAGATTTTTCAGTGCATATAGAGCATACCTGCTATACAGTGCCATAGGCAGCGGGGACCTAGTTCAAAGTTTGTTTGGTTCAAGATTGTTTTTTTACAGAATTTTACAGTGCATACACAACACACCTGATATACAGTGCCGTAAGCAGTGGGGACAGGTTTCGCGATTTCATATTACAAGATTAAGTATAAATTATAAGCAATGATGAAAGGAGATGCCTGACAGTGGGCAAAGCCAGGTAGTAATTTTACATTTATTTCATGTGAATTACTATTCAATAAATTCATATTACAAAATTGTTATATGCCTGTTAATGAAAATAAAGAATTTTAATTTTATAAATAACATGAAAGCATGCATAAAGTTACGTTAAAATAAAGAAAAGAATCATGCATAACCTATACTTGTTACTTAAAATATGAAACTTGATATAAAAATAAAATATAAGCGTAAATTTTCTATAGAGTTTTTCAATAGCATGGTTCTGAATATTATTCCCAAGCAGGTTCATTTTTGTATCCTTTATCACAAAATAAGAAAATTGTCTATGCTGCTGTTATAAAAGTCTGGGAAGTAGCGGCATATTTTACTTAACCGTTTTATACAGGCTGATTTTCAAATGTGTACCTGAGTTTTCTTAATAATGAAGATGGATGTCAGCTGTCTTGGCAATGGTGGATGTGGCCTTGGGTGCCAAGAAATCTCCCAATCAAAAGGAAATGAATGCAAACCCATCTACAGAAGATAATCTCTGGTCATGACACTATCATTTAATCTTCTGTAATCATGTAATTTTTATAAAACAAAGCAAATTATTGTATTTTTCGATGTACTTTTTTATTTGTTTTAATAAAAGGATACAATGACTAGGTTCATGAAGGATTTTATTCATCAGTTGTTTGTATTAAGAAAAGAAATTAATATGAATGATCTACACTTAGACTTTTAAAATATTATACTCCTAATGAAATAAAAATTCTTGCTTTGGCCTCAAAATTTAAAAACTTATTGGTATAAAGTTCATCTCAGTTTTCTAGATTTGAATGTTCTATAGGAGAAATATAAATAACATACACACATGAAGTAAAATTTATATATATATATACATACCGTGCAATTTGTCCCAGTTGGTTCTGTTCTAAGTAACCAAATATTTCCAAAAGCATTTCATTAGGCAGGGAATTAATATCTAAAGCATCATCACTTGATTCTTCAATCTACATATAAAAGTATAAACTCATGAGTAAAACATAGATACGTACTTGCAATCTCTGCAAATGCAAGATTTTAGAAATAAAAATATTATTGAATCTTTTTAAAATGTTGAAATTAGAAAAACATTATGTTCAGTTGGTCATTAATGTTCATTCATCATCAGAAAAAGAACATATTTTCTTCTTATGAAATTTTCAACATGTTCTCGAGGTTTATAAAAATAGGAATTCTAATAAGAACAAGTATTTTAAAAAGATTAGGTTTCAATTTTCGGGGCAGATAGGTGTAATTCCTCACATAACTTTGCCGAATTTAGCTAAATGAACAATATCGTTTTCAACTGAATAATTAACTATTAAATATTTGTAGACAGTTTCAATATTTCAAAGAATTTTTTTAGTAGTTTATAAAGTTGCCAGGGACCCTAGAACTATGTTAAAGAAAATTGCTAGAGAATCGGATCACTTTTAAAGAAGCTGCACTAAGGTCCCCAAGAAGGTAATTAATATTCAAAATTAATGGTAGCTGAAATATATAAAAAAAAAAATTTGTCACCCAAGAAGCTGTTAGAAAAAAAAAAAGCTAGTGAATCGGACAATTTTTAGGGGAGCAATAATAAATGGCTCAAAAGAGCCCAGCTGATAGTTCAGAAAAGAGACTTAAGATGTAAAAAGATCGCAGTACTTAGCACTTTAAATCTTTAGTTGAATTAGTCAAAATTAAGCATAGTATATGAATTAATCATTAGAATAAAATTGTAAAGAAATGCACAAAAAATGGGATGAAATGCTTGAAAAAGGGTCCTATAAACCCAATAAAAATACATAAGGGTGTTAGCCCAGGTAGAAGAGTCCTAGACTCACCTTTAAAGTTATGCATTGAGCAGGGTTCGTTGATATATATCAATGGATATATATCTTGATATATATATTCAATATTTATTTTCAAAATATCAAGATGCTTAATATTTTCTATATTTTTCTATCTTTGATATTTATTTTCAAAATCTCACTGTGCAAGACATTTTTCATATTTTTCGTCAAAACAAGTTTAAAGGAATTTTTCAGCTGTTATTGACTGTTCTGTAGATCATACAGTGCTACAAATCTGATCACAATGAACTTTTGTTTCTGGTAGTGAAGCTTTTATTTTTAAATGTAGAACTAACAATTATGTGGGATACAATTAATTCAGAACAGCCATTGAAAGATAAAACTGTCTCATTTAGATAATCAGTTATTTATAGCTTCATTTAAAAAGAATTTTTTCTGCTTTTAGTTCATCTTAAACTGTGTTTAGGGAATAAAAAAGAAGACAAGTTTACATTTATGTTAATTTTTTATTTAAAAAAAAAACTTTTTTGCATTTAAATTTTTTTTACAAAACATAAAATTTTCAATAAATAAAATCATAAGACGAAATGTAATATTCCAGCTTGATTCAATCACAAATTACACAATATGAACTTTAAAATGTTTTCTGTTTATTTAACAGGCGACAGATAATAATATTACAGATGTTACAAGTTTTAAAAATACATTTTATTTAAATTTTCTAGTACTTTCGGTCTGCAAAACCCGCAGCCACTGACAATGGCTGTGGGTTTTGCAGACCGAAAGTACTCAGAAATCACAATTTAAAAAATATTCTTTGGTTATAGTTTTTGGTAGCTTACAACAGATGGTGACACTGCATAAAATATAAGTAATTTTAAATATATACAGTAAACTCCCGACTATCCGGCCCTCCGTACTATCTGGCCTAGTAAAAAGTGGAAAATACTACTAGCAGTTGCAAGTGGCCGAGACAGTCAGGTTTCCGTCCGTGGGAAAGAGCTGACTTACGACAGGAAGGAGCAAGAAAGGATTGCAAAATGCAATAGCAGAGAATTTGAAACATAGTAATTGCAAGGTCTTGAAACATTCTTTTGGACCATAAAGGTGGACATAAACCCGTGTGGGAAACTGAAGTGGAAGGTGAGCACGATAAGCTTCTTTCGTTGCTGAAAAATATACCGGGCTGTGATGATGTAAATGCAGAGGACATTACAGAATAAATGGCAAATGGCGAAATTCATGAATTAATTGACAACGATATTGTAGAAATGGTGACAGAAGAAAACAGGGAAGTATTGCAAGAAAATTCTTATCCCACATTCGGGAAAGTTCAAGACGATTAAAGCAGCACTGCAGTACATTTGCTAGCAGGACGAAGCGATGCCAGCTCATATCATCTGCTTGCATAAATGGAGGGACATTGCTTCGCGGCTGAGGGCTAAAATAAAAAATAAAAATAAGCGCTTTTTCAAGAACTACAAACTGTAAATTTTGACTCTTTTACCTTATGCATAACTTTTCATATTTGTGCAATCATTTATTAATAAACATTAAAATAAGATTTTCTCATTTCTTACAAATTAGGCTTATGTTTTACGTTAATGTTTCGCTTCTTCTGAAACTGTATGCACTGTATAATATGAAATTTATCTTAAAATGTGTAACATGTGTTTCTAATATCATGGCAGGGGGAGGGAGGAAAGGAGTAAACATTTATAGAACTCCGACCTATCCGGCTTTTTTGTTATCCGACCTACTCTTCCACCACATTAGGCTGGATAGTTGGGAGTTTATTGTATATACTATATATATATATATATATATTAGAGCATTTTGAATTAATTTTTCGTAATGTTTTTTCCGATTTTTAAAAATATCAAGTTTTTTTCATTTTTGTATTGTCATATTTATGACAAATACTAGTAGAGGAGAAGGTCCAAATACCGGCTACCACTTTTGTTTTCAATCTAGATCCTACAATTTTCAAAATTGGTAAAGGGAAATGTGACAGCACTAGAGACATGGAGCTGGAGCTTGTTTTCTCTGGAGCTGGAGCTCTAAATTTTCCCATGCCACAGGGCTCCTTTAGTTTTGAATATTCTTTAAATCTTTTTTTCTTCAGTCTTTTAAATTTCAAGGCTTAAAATATTTTAATTACATCATTATTCAGTATTTTAATTATATCATTTTTTTAGGGTTTTTTTTTTTATATTAGAGATGGAAAACTTCTCAAAACATGGTAACACTACTTTACTTCTACTTTCTATTTGAGCTAAGTGACAACACTATTTGAATAATATGGCTGCATGTTGTTTACATGTGTAGTTGTACAATTTTGGTTGTTTGAAAAGTGTAGAAGAAATTTAAGATTTTTGTGTTTAAAATTCTACTAAACTTTCTATTTTAAAAGCAAAAGCTAAAAGATGTCATATTTTCTGAACAAGCATTTCATGTTTGATGAGAAGAAAAATGCATTTTGTCAGAACTTTAATGAAGGTAAAGGAAGAAAGAATTTGTGAGCAAAAAATTAAATGTGTAAATTGAAATCTGCAACTCAAAAGCGCAAAGTCGGAGCCGAGTTGGAGCCGGAGCTACAGCATTTTATCTAGAAGCGGAGCTGGAGTTGGAGCTTCAAAAGTTCTTAGGCTCCGGGTCACTGGACAGCAGGGTACCTTGACCAGTTTTACACTTATTTAGAGAGAAAAAATCAGTTTAAAATGCGTTTTCTGTTTATAAAATGCAAAATTCCGAAAGTCAGCAAATCTTGAGTTTTGAAAATGGGGTCTCTAAATACCGGCTACCTACAATTTTTCCAAAAGAATCACACCAATAGTGCTAATGTCAGTTATTAAGAGATAAGAACATTGTTTTAATTAATTTTATTGATTAATGACAATTCTTCTGAACAGTAAACATATGTAATTTTTAATGAACAAGCATTTTTGTCAAATTTATAAAAATCTTAACGACTATCTCTCACAGTCTTCTTTCCATTATGTTTCCAGTTAAAAAGCAGTAACTGGCTGCTTGAAATATGAATTATTTTATGTGAAAAAATCATAAAGACGGTAATCACTCTCAGCGCCAGTGCAGTGTCACTATGGGCCAACATGTCACATTCTTAACATTGAACCCAGAATTCTATTCTTTTCCTCAGAGAAAGCACTCTAACACAAGGCACAAATTGGATCATCTTTCTCTGTTGGATATCTTCCTTTTTCACTTAAAAAAAAAATCAAATTTCTGCCTCTTTTGCCTGTTTTAACACGACTGCCAAGAAGGGTTATGTGTTTCACTCGTATCTGGGTACGTGGATTTCTTTATACCCTCGAAACATCGCAACGGCTGGATGGATTTTAATTAATTAGGTCTCTATCGATTCATCTTAACCGCCCGATGATTATAGAATAGGTTTTGTTTTTATAAATTCAAAATGGCGGCCGTAAAATACAAAAGGGCGGTAGAGACGAAAAGAAAATTTACGCACCCTATTGAGTGGCCTGTAATTGGATAGGTCTTTCAAAATGAAGACGATGTTTTATTTACTATTTTACAGTCAGAAGCTCCATTTAAATATTACATAACCTGGAAGTTGTGTAGGTAGGATCTCTAGCTTTACTGCAACTCTAATCTCCATAGACATCTATAGGCCTCATCAAAACAGTGTTTATAGATAGGAACTAACAAACACAACTTAGAAGTCATCAATACCAGTAAATAAAAAAAAATAGGTAAGTAATATAAAAAATAGTTTCATATTGATGAGAAATAATTAATTAGTTCGCTTTTTACACAGTTGGGTTTTTTTATTTTTAAATTTAATTTCTTAAGTTTTCCTCTGCCATTTTTCTTCTTTCTCTTTACATTTATTGTAGGCAATTTTGTGGTGTCCAACAGCGCTTTTTTGTGAAGTGATGGGGTAACTATTGTCGTTCTTGAAGATTTGCGTCCCAGGTTGCTTTTTCTCATGTTGCGAAATGGGACAGGAACTATTTCTTGAGGATGTGACCCCATAAATTAATTTATATTCTTTCCCTTCAAGCAGAGCAAACCCAGAGATCTAAATACCGGCTAGCCAATAGGACCACTGCTATGTTTACGTTAAAACATAGTTAAGTGTCACATAAACAGTATAAACACAAGTTAAGTGTCAAATGTTTATTAATAATAACTTCTTTAAATCCTTCACCTGAAGATTTCCTTTCTGGTGAGCTTATTTTGTTTAATTATTAAACATTTTAATAAAAAAAATTAATGAAAAGTATGTTTTTATGGAATGGAATTTTGTGAAGGGGCCTGTTTTATTGAAAGGAATTTTGATAAGGCGCCGGCATTACTCATTCATATAGTAAAATACCAATAACGTGCGTGCGGAAATTGGGAGCTAAATATGTCTAGAAAATAATTTAATCATCAATTCAAGCCAATATACAACCAATATTTTTTTTTATATGAGAAACACATATCTGAAAAACTTTTGATGTCCTAGATAACGTTGTTTCGACACTTTTGCATTTGCTGTCTGTAAATTAGACAGACTTGAGCGACGTACTTCTCGTAACTTCCTTCTCTTAAATAAAGCTACAAACTCTGCCTATCGCTGATAGGCTGCGCTGCAATCAGTCCCAGAACACCTAGTAGCCGGTATTTAGACCTTCTCCTCTATTATTATTTATCTAAATGCATTATTTTTTCAAAACTTCTGTAATCTGTAATTGTCTATAATCCGGAATCGCCGTAATCCAGGTGATTCCTGATTACAGAAGTTATACTGTAAAAATGAAAAATTATCAGGGAGAAGAAAAAACATTGCAGAAAGATAAAAGAGGAAAAGCACATGAAATAAATTATTTAAAATATTGCACATATAAGACAATTAAGAAAGTTATTTTATTTGCAATAAAATTGTCAATATTTTTGTTTAAATCTTCCTTTATTTGAGGGGTGGAGGAGAGAGAAACAAATCAATAATTTATGCAAATACTATAGGTAATTCTGAAATGAAAGTTTCTATTTTAAGTTCATAATTCCAGGGATTGATAAAGGGTTTTTTTTTGGGGGGGGGGGGACCATTTTGTGAAAAATAAAAGTTATTTTTGTAAAATTTATTATTTTTTTGTGGAAAATAACATTTTGTCACGAAAGATAAAATACAGTTTCTCAAATTCGAATCAAACGTTTATTAATAATAACTTCTTTAAATCCTTCACCTAAAGATTTCCTTTCTGGTGAACTTATTTTGTTTAATATCTTAATAAAAATAATCAATGTAAAGTATGTTTTTATGGAATGGAATTTTGTGACGGGGCCTGTTTTATTGAAAGGAATTTTTTGAAAGGGCCTGTTTTAATAAAGGGATTTTTGTGAAGGGGTCCTAGGCTCCAAATTTTGCCTGGATCGACCCCTGAATTCTGATGCAATGTTTTATACAGCAATCTTAGATATTTGTCCAATTGAAATTTTAACATGCTTTCACTCAAAACATCGAATAAACATGGCAAGCTAATGTTTAATTTGCCACTCAGCTGTAAAAAAATCTTGTGAAAACAATGTTGCAGCAAATTTTTTGTGATTCTTTTAAGAAATTCGCATTTTTCACTATTCTTTGATGAAATTCACATTTTTTTAAATAATTCACATTTTTTATGATGTTTTGATGGAATTCGTATTTTTTCCCTGGATCCTATGACAGAATTCGCGTTTACTCCGCGATATTTTGATAAAATTCCTGATTTTTCTGAGATCTTAAAAAAAAAAATCGAATTTTTTCCTGCGATCCTTTGCGAAATTTGCATTTATTCCGCGATCATTTGACAAAATTTTCTAAAACTTTGATTCTTAAAAGATCTTGAATCGGCAATCACTAATATAGACATTTCATGTATAGTTTTCATTTCAGAATAACATTTTCTTTATTGACATCAACTAGTTATTTATATATATCAATTAACAAAAAAAAAAAAAAAAAAAAAAAAAAAAGATATGGGACTATCAAGCCTGTAACATTTTTATAATTCCATTCCAATTTTGCAAATAAATGATAAATTGACAATGGAAAAGGCATATGAAAAGGATATATATTAACATTACTACACATATATCTTGTACTCCAAATTTTATAGTTATTATTTAGTATACATAATTTAATATTAATATATACTTGTTGCAAAAGTCAAGCTTTTCAATAAAAATATTTTTAGATAACTTTTATTGTCATTAAAAAAAAAATAAAACACATGCTATTGCATATATTAGGTTCAGTCAATAAATAATGAAGCAGAGGCCATTAAACCAAAAGTATACGGTATTTATAAAAATTGAGATGGATAAGAAATGTAGCTACTGGTGTGACAAAAAGGATTTGAGTGCTTTGACTCGCTAGGTGGTAGTACGTGTCATGCAAACAATGATAAAAGGGTAGTAACCAAGCAGCTGACAAGTCCATTCATTTTGTTTCTAAAAGTGATGCATATTAGAGGCATCCAAAGAGAAACAGAGTGTTGAGCGCCTTTTGACAAAGGAAGGTGTAGGTGATCATGAAATCCACTGATGAATGGAAAATATTTATGGGGAGAACTTTATGTCCCTCTCAAGGGTTAAGGAGTTGAGCAAGCCATGTATGCTAATGGCATCTGGTGCATGTAAAATCTGTCATATGTGCAAAGTCCCCCAAGTTCCCTATGAATTATATCTCTGGAGGTGCTTAGTCAGGTGCAGGTCTTGTCATCTGATCAAGATTCTAAATTATGAGACCAACACGAGTAGCGGTCACCTTCCAGGTGCTCGGCATGAGGTATAGGAGTGCAATGCAGTATAAAATAAAACAAGCAAATCCACTTTAAGTAACCGATCAACATACAACCAACATAAAATAAAATCAAGCTGACACTAAGACAGAATAAGCACTTGTCCAGCAGACTGCGCTATGTGGCGATCAGGCGATTTCGCTCTGTTTTCAAGCACTCAAACCCACAAAACCGTGTAGGCAGATTCTGGTCAGCAGAAGGGTAGAGCATGAACTTTCGCAAAAGATGCATGTCTCTTGGAGATGGTGCAAGAAGTACAGCACCACAGCATGTCCCAGACCAGCAAGTTGCAAAAGTGGATGAACTTATCCAGACTGCCCCCATGTGACTTCCATATCTTCACTGAGCTCAAACAAGCACTGTGGGGACAACAGTTTCAAATATACGATGAAGAGAAGGAGTTTGTGTGCAACTGGTTCAAACAGTCACCAAAGGTTTTTTGCGAGCAGGGCATTGTATGACTGGTGTCACAATGGGATAAATGCCTAAAAAATTGTGCACAATACTTTTGAGTTTCATTAAATAAATTGTACGAAATAGCCTCTGCCTCGTTATTTATTGACTGCACCTAGTATAGATATGAATATTTTTTTTTATAGATAATGCTAAAAAAGCATGTATTGATATTAGTATTTTTAATACATATATAAATAAATAAATATATATATTATGAAAGGAAACAATCAAGATCATTATTTCTTACTTTTTCTAGGATTTTTATAACAGAATCTTGGACAACCTTTAAAGCACAAAGTCTTTAATTAAAAAAAAAATTATTACTTTACGATAATGATAAACTATGAGTTAAAACCCTCCCTTGAACATTCTGCCTCTGTGGGAAAGAGAAAATTCTAACTATTGGGAAAAGGTGTGAAAGAAAAGCAAAAATTTGCATTTTTTTTTTTGTAATTTGTCTCTTCTCACTCTCCACTCTGAATGCTATTCATGCAAAAAGACTTTTATATTAGTGAAGTCTGTCACAGAAAGTATAATTTTCTGTCGTACAGATTACAATAATGATAACAATAATATAATTTTTATCAAATGATAGATAAAAAGAAATCAAATTAATGTCTTTCTTCAAGGGTGGAGTAGCAAAGTTGATATCCATTCAACAGAGTGAAAAATGTCTAGACTTTGAGCCAAACCTGGATACCTTCCTTGGCTTACTAAGCCAATGCTCCCCTCCTTTTGAGCTATCTGGACAGTACCTGACTGACATAATCCACTCTTATTTGTCTGGACATTTTTTACTCTGAACAAAAACAGTGCTACTCCAACCTTGAAGAGGATTTATTGAGTTGAAATAAAATTCTTCCGATCTTCCTTATAAAAGGAATGTTTTTAGTCATTGCAGTTTACATTATTTGCATTAGGACTTAAATTACTATTAGAAATACAGTGAAACCCTCTTAAGAAGTTTCCCAAGGGAGTGGAGGGGAAAAACTTCTTAAACGGGAAATTAGCATTTTTTGAAAAAAATGAATAGTTTAAATATTGATATTCAGAAGAGGGTTTATTTTACCTTAGTACAATAATACAAAGAGTACTTTCTATAAAATTGAATTTTCTTAAGAAATTTAAATTAGTTTGCACACTTAAAAAATTAGCTAATAAAGTAAAAATACATAATTACCTTAGAAACTCTTTATTTAATCCAAGACAAGAAATTTCTCTTTAAGAGTGATTTGATATGTTTTTGAAAAAAAAAAAAAAAAAAAAAAAAAAAATTGGTTATAGTTTTTAGTTTCTGTTTTTTTTTCGGCAACCTTTAATCAATAACTTTTCTTCCATAACTTCATATTTTCCTCTTTTCACATTTTTAATTTTACGAGATTTTTCAGAACTGAAATGGTGAAACATGAAATGGTAGTTACTTATTAGATATAAACTGATCTTTAAGAACACGTCCTAAAAATTTTTTTAATTTAAAAGGGCTGAAAATGGGCAAAAAGCGTTCTAAATTGAGATTTCTATGCAATCTCAGTAAGGGGCTGTTTAAATATTACGTAAGCATGTTTTTGGCAATTTTTGACCATCCCTCGCCCCTTGTCAGCAAAAATAAGGAAATCGCAAACCCCCCTTAATAATTACGTAAGCAAATTGCAAACCCCCCCCCACACTTTTTTCAACAGTAATATTTTAATTAAAAAAAAATTAGGACTTAATTCAAATAAAAAAGTCCTTCCGGCCAGTGCCGGGAGGAAGAGGTAGCTTTCATATTCCTTATTTTAAAAAAGCCAACTTATATCATTCAAACACACGAAGCTCAATTTAGTGGAAACCGAATATAGGAGATTCAATACTAATTTTTATCAATATAATGAATGAGAATTTCGCGAAATTAGTCAGCTTTATCCAAGCTACTTTTCTTTAAAGTAACTTGTATTTGGCTGCCAAATTCGGCGATTTCTTAAAGTGCCTGCCATTTTAAGACAACATGGTGGATGAGGCTAACCAGTGAACTTGGTCGAAATCTTAGTAATTGCTGTGCACATGCTCACTCACATCGCAATCGGTTGATATATACGAGTGCTGTCGCATGCAAAAAATCAGATTTTTCAAAATGTCACCCACAATAGAAATTGAAACTGCTATATCTGAGCCATTTTTTAAGGTAAAGACAAACAAAAAATGCTCCTGAATCCTTATATCAAGGTCAAATACTTAAGAAACCTTTTCCAATTTCTAATTTTTTTTTGCCCCTCACTTTAAATATATATATTTTTTTTCATTTAATGGACGCCATTTTGTAACAAGATGGCTGATGAAGCTGGCCAGCGAACTTGGTCGAGGTATTGATGTATACTATCCACATGCCTTCTTACATCGAAATAGGCTAATATGTGTGTTATCGCGTGACAAATACAAGATCGTTTCAAAATGTTAGCCATGCTAGAAATTCAAAGTGCTATAATTCAAACATTTTTTAAGATATAAACAAAAGACAAATTTTCAGAAACAAAAACTGCTCCGGAATCTTTGTATCAAGGCCAAACACATAAAAAAAATCTTTTTACTTTTTCCAATTTTTTAATACCTCATTTTAAATTTTAAATTTAATTTATTTTTAAATGGCAACCCTTTTGAAACAAGATGGCGAATGAAGCTGGCCAACGAACTCGGTCGAGACATTGGTATGTACTATGGACAGACCAAGTTACATCCAAATCGGTTCATAAATATGCCTGTTATCACGTGACAAAAATCAGGTCGTTTTAAAATGTCAGCCACAATAGAAATTCAAAATGCTATTACTCAGCCATTTTTTTAGATAAAGACGAAACAAAAACTGTTCCGGAATCTTTGTATTAAGATCAAACACATATGAAAAAATCTTTTTCATTTTCCAATTTTTTGGTCTCATTTTAATTTTTTAATTTTTTCAAATGGCCGCCATTTTGAAACAAGATGGCGGATGAAGCTGGCCAACGAACTCGGTTGAGATACTTGTATGTACTATGTACACACCAAGGTAATCCAAATCGGTTCATAAATATGCCTGTTATTACTAAACAAAAATCAGGATGTTTCAAAATGTCAGCCACGCTAGAAATTCAAAATGCTATAACTCAGCCATTTCTTAAGATATAGACGAAACGAAAACTGCTCCCAAATCTTTTTATCAAAGTCAAACACATAAGAAGAAAATATTTTTTCAATTTTCAATTTTTTGGTACCACATTTCGCCATTTTTAAACAAGAGGGCGGATGAAGCTGGCCAACGTACCCAGTGAGACATTGGTATGTACTATGTATAAACGAAGTTACATCCAAATCGGTTCATAAATACGGCTTTTATCACATGACAAAATTCAGGACGTTTCAAAATGTCAGCCACGCTAGAAATTCAGCCATTTTTTAAGATATAGACGAAACAAAAACTCCTCCGAAATCTTTCTAGAAAGGTCAAATACATAAGAAAAAAATATTTTTCCATTTTCAATTTTTTGGTACCACATTTCAAAATTTAAATTTTTTTAAAAATTTTAAATGGCCGCCATTTTGAAACAAAACGGCGGATGAAGCTGGCCAACGAACTCGGTCGAGACATTGGTATGTACTATGTACACACCGAATTGCATCAAAATCGGTTCATAATTACGAGAGTTAGAGTGTGACATAGGTCAGATATATATATATATATATCAATTTTGAACGGAGGGTGGTTTTGGGGTCTGGGAGTCATGATCGATGAAAATATACCAAAATTTTTTTTAATCACTTTCCTCCGAACGGCTGCAATAGGTAGCTTTTTGTAATGAAAGCTACCTAAAAAAACTCTATTCGTCTTAAAAAAAATAATAAAAAAGTGCAACAACATTTGTGCCTTACAATTCTATTTAAGGAAATTTCTTAGATCACAATTTCAGAAGAACTTAGCCATTTGTAAAATTTAAATTTGAACATATCTATTTTGATGCTGATCCCAGCTGCTCAAACCATTTTTTCATATGTGTTATGATATTGGTTTCCAGTTTTACTTGATTGTCTTCATCGCTTTCTTGACGGATGCAATCTTGATCAACTTCATCTTTATTGATCCACTCAACATCTTCCATATCTTCCATGAATTTTACGACGCACGTAAGTTCATTTGCTCGACGAGCAGCAATTCTCAATGGTCGTATAAGGCAAGCCTTCTCGCTTTTTCACTGTGTTGAATTTTTTTGTGTCTGTTTGCTGACTTCTGATATGCATGATATTGGCCACAATTTCCACAAGCTCTTGCGGATAATTGCGACTTTATGGAATTACAAATCTTGAAAAATATTGTGATTTGCTATTTATTGAACGTAACATTAATCAAAATTTTTATGTCGTTATTTAATCGTAATCTCATACTCATAATACAACTTAATTTATCATTTTTCTAATCGAATTTATTTATTACAATGTTATGACTTAAAAATAAATATTTATAATAAAAGAGTTCATAAAAATGTGTATTTTCAAATATTATATTTTTAAATGCTCACTTCTTCTTAATCCTTAATTTTCATTCAAATATTTCACATTTACCTGAATTTAACTTCATGCCAACTAACACGCTTGGCGACAATTGAGTCCATCTAACAGAAAAGTATTTTAAAATGAGACTTGGCATTCATAGAAGTATAAGATACATTCCTTTCAATTCAATTGGATTACATTTCATTTTTAGTAAGGTACACAATTTGAAAACAGTTAGAAGATAATCTGATACAAAACTTACATATTTTTTAATTTTTTCCCCCCATGGATGCATTAATTTTCGAGTTATTTGAAAAGAAAAAATAAGTTTTAGCTTGGCTACGCCATATTTAAAAAGTAATAACTCGTTTTTTGAAATTTCCTTGGCCTTATTTATTGCCATACTGACCATGTTTTGCAAAGGCTACACGGTCATTTTATCTTATCTATCTTTTTCGAATTAACATATCCTTCAAAGGTTTATCTGATGACTTTTTGAAACTCTCAAAAAGTTTTTTATACAATAGGGGGGCTCCGACCCCCTGCTCGCTACGCTCACCAACCACCCGGTAATCGCTTCGCAACTCCATTCGGTATCACAAAGCAATCCCTATTTTCTAGCCAAGCTCAGATTATTGTTTGTACTTAAATTTGGCGAAATACTGGAAATAGTGCCAAGTTGGCGTCACTTTTGGCGACTAATTTTGGTCGCCAAATTTGGTCGCTATATATCGTCAAGCTGGCGACAAACTTGGCGATGTTTGGCGACAGAGCCGAGTCCCCTACCTTTGGTAACCTCCCCTTATAGCATCAGAAAGCTCTGACCAATCAGATGTTTTTCGCAGTATCTACGCAGATTTTCATTGGTCCCTTTCTAAAGCGTTACTTTTTTATATATATAGAAGGATTTCTCGAAATGAAAACATATTTCTGATTACATTTATTTTAAACACCACTACACCACAGTACTGAGAGGTTTTCAAAACTCACAAGACACCAGACAGTAGAGCAGTCGGTCAGTATGGTTATGAGATTAAACCACTTGTCAGAGGAGGGGTGGAAACAAAGAAGATGGAAATTTACTTACGTTTTCTAAGCTTTCCCGGAAAACTTGTATTGTCACAATACAACATATCGCATCGGTCCATTCAATTCTATTGTATTCTCACAATTGGAAATAGTAGTACATTCTCAGAGATAATAATCCCTCGTGCATCAAACATGAACAGTCACCTCTAGAAAAAAGAGATTGTTTATGTTTTCCTTCTGCGGTCAAAATAGCTGACATCATCAGAACTTCAAGTTTAATATTCTTTTGCTATTTCTTCTTTCCAATTTGAAAAATTTTAATAGTTCTTTTTTTTTTTTACAAGTTAAGAGATTTTGAAAATGTCTTACGTAAGCATCATTCAAACCCCCCTCCCCCCTTGCCAGCAAAAATAAGCAAATTGCTAACCCCCTCCCCTCCCCAACATGCTTATGTAATATTTGAACGGCCCCTAAGTACCAAACCAATTTCAAAAGTAATGGTTGGAAATTGATGGTGACAGCCCTTGCTCCAACATAGGATCTATTTCATGTCTGTGGCACTATCACCTGGGGATGGTATGAGCAAAAAACGTTCTAAATTGTGATTTTTGTGATACTGCTGGGGCTAGCAACTTGAAATTTGGCATGATAATTACTTATAACATGAAAATGTTCTCTATGAATAGTTTCTAAAAAATTTCGAACTTTAAAAGGGGTGAAAATGCACGAAAAGCATTCTAAATTTTGATTTCTATGCAATCTTAGGAAATATCAAGCCAATTTCAAAAGTAATAGTTGCAAATTAATGGTGACAATTCCAGCTCCAACATAGGCTATATTTTATGTTGTTGTCACTACTATCTGGGTGTTGAAGGAGCAAAAAATGTTTTAAATTGCATTCTTTGTGATACTGAGGGGCTAACATTTTGAATTGGCATGGTAAATACTTAAAAGATGCAAATGCTTTCTAAGAACCATCGAAAGAAAATTCCAACCAATTGGGAACCTGCTCAAACATGAGCTACATTTTATGTCGGTGCCACTACCACTAGAGAGTTGCACAAACAAAAGACATTCTAAATTGCGATGTGATACTGAAGAGTCTAGAAACTTGAAATAAGGCATGGTAGTTACTTATAAAATATAAATGCCCTCTAAGAACAACCAAAAACAAATTTTAAATTTAAAAGGGATGAAATGAAGGAAAGGAGGAAAAAGCATTCTAAAACAGTCCCAAATTAAGATTTCTATGAAATCGCCAAAATAATGAACTGATACCAAAAGTAATGGTTGCGGTTCAATCTTGACAGTTTCTGCTCCTACACAGGCTATATTTTATGCCAGTGTCACTACCACCTCTGGTTGGCAGGAAGAACAAACGTTCTGAAAAAGCCTTTACAAACTTTCTAATTTATGTTTTTTATGGAAAATTAGGAAATACCAAACCGATTTCAAAATTAATGTTGGCAAATTAATGATGATAGTCCTTGTTTCAACATAGGCATTTTATGTTGGTGCCACTACCACCAGAGAGATCGTAAACCGTTAGACAAAAAGCTTGGAATTTAACATGATGGTTAATTTTATATAAATATGTACTAAGAAGATGGTTTCCAAAAAATTCAAAACTTCAAATGAATACTAAAATGAACATAAAAGCTTCAAAATACTTTCTAAATTATCATTTATTTAGGCTTATTTTTTAGTTCTTATTAATTTAAGTCTCATTTCTGCCTAATGCAGTGTAATAATGAAGTTTAGTCAAATGGTGGCTTAATTAGTAATTTTTCAATTATTCCTAAAAGTGTAATTTCTTCTAATAAATATTAGATATACAAATATCACTCGGCATCTTTCAACTATTATGTAAGCAAAGCCGTGGAGTTTGCTAGCATTTAATAAACACTCATGCTTTACAAAAAAAGAATGATCAATTTGATGCTTTTTTCCAATATATATATTTTTTGAATAAAAATATCTTAGAAAAAAAAAGTACAAAGCAAAATAGTAGTTATTCTTACCTTCATTATTTGATTGATTGAGTCAGAGTGACAAAGATTTATCTGAGTCTTTTCTTCTTGATTTATATTTGCTGACTGAAGATCTTGCAAATATTTCCAAAGTATTTCATTTTCACGCAGAAGTTCAGTCCACCGTTCTTCCTTTTTCTCAATTTTAGATTTCAGATAAGAGTTTTCTTTTGTTACTTGTTCTAGTTCAGCAGTAACCTGAATTAAATATATTTCAGTAATGTATTAATTTATTACTATACATCATAAGAAAACAACAACAATATTCCTCAAAATATTCGGTTGAGCATAAGTTCAAACCATATTTTTGTGTACGATGGTATTCAATGTCTTAAATAGAAAATAATATCAGAGAACATTTTTATTTTAAAGTACCTTATGTCAATAATTTGTTTTCATAAATATGTGAACAAAACAGTTTTCCAACTTAAAAATTACATTTTTAAAAGATGCATGAAAATAGTATATATAGGAATATTCATAAAATGCAGGTAATATAAATCCAGAAAAACGCTAGATACATATTTACACATGAGTAACTAAAGTTGTAATTTTTACAAACTGTGTGAAAGAGTGCCCAGGAAACTCCACCGTACTTTAAATTACCTGTGATTTATTCTGCATAGCTGATACACATATCAGACCTGATGTCATACTCATCAGATTTCTGGGCACTGATGTAGTCGGGTAGGAATGCCATTCCCAGAAATATTTGGTTTGTTACTGTAAAAAAAAAAATATATATATATATATATCGTGTACGAGCACAATTTATTTTTTTCAGGTGAAATGAACCGAGCTTGGAAATGAGCCTAGAAAGATAGATCCTCTTCTCCATGTGAAAACTCAATCCACAGGGGCGGATTTATGAAGTGATGGGCCCCTCTCACTGGAACTTTTTGGGGCCCTTGCATCTTGAAAAATTGGGTATATTTATAATATATACTAATAAAAGAAAATTTTGCTCTGTGTGTGTGTGTATTCGCGATGACTAGCGAAATCTACTGCACGTACAAAGCGGAAAATTTTTGTGAGGGTAGTCCAAGGCCTCTCCTGATACATCTGAGACTCAGAATTCTAAAATATCTACTTATAACCTGAGTTATTCATTAACAATCGCAACGCACTCTCATTAAAAACTTATCTCGGCTAACGAGAGGTAAAAAGCAAACCTTATTTACGCATCATGAGATAATGAATATCGAAAAGAAGGAATTCAGGGGGTGGGGGATTTTTTTTTTTATATTAACTTACATCGGCCAAACCGCTTACTAAAGTTAAAAACGGAAGACATATTCTAAAAGATCGTACCCTTACGTCTCAAATCCCGTAATAAATAATAATAATAAAAAAATCGCAGTTAACCCTTTGAAAAAGAAAATTCAAAGAGGGTCGTTTTTCCAAAAAAAGTTTCCTCCCTTCTGGCAACGCCCCTCCAGGGTGCAAATTTTTAGACGTGCCGACAATCTAAAAATATGTTCTTAAAGATAAAATCTTCTAATCGATAGTGCAATCGGTTTTTAAAAATATGAATTTTAACCTTTCAAATAATCGGCGAACTCTGGTCTCTTCGCGCCTCTCGGAGACAATATTTTTTGTACGCTAAAAGTAACTAAACATCCGTATGCATTTTAACACAGTCTTTTCTGGCAAACTCAATAGACTAGATTTAGATCACCTATAAAAATTATGAAACGTTCGGACGGGTAGAAACATTTTTTACAAAATAAAATGGTGTGAAAATATTGGGGAAATCCGAAGAAACTTAGTGTTTTGTCGTGGTTTCGCCCCTCCTGGGTGCAATTTTAGAAGTACCGACGAAGCAAAAATATGTTCTTAAAGCTGAAACCTTCTTTTAAACGGTAATGTAATCGGTATAAATAAAATGTGTGAAAAGTTCGAGGAAACCAGTTAAAACTTGAGAGTTTTGTCACGGTTTCGCTCGCTTTTGTTAAGCATAGACTCCAAAAATCCAATAACGCAGAAAATAAATACCAAATAGCATGTACTTTTAATTCAATATTTTTTCATTTAAAAATATAATTTCAGACAAAATGGAGTTAAAGATATAAAATCATACAAATTTGAGGTTCATTTAAGAGTCATTCATCGCGGGCCCGGGCATTGCCGGGCGGCCCAGCTAGTTTAAAAATAATAGCTATTCAAAACTTAATTACAATAATTACTATCAAATAAATTAAAATGTATTTAATTCGTTAAAGATTAATTACACGAAATTAATTTCATATTCGAATTACATCCCATTATTTTACACGAACTTAAATACTGTGACGGGTAAATGTGCTAAAATTATATATCTTATTTTCTTTTCAATTTTTTAAGAACATAAAATGATAATTCAAACCAAAATTAATCAGAAACTAAGGAGATAATATTTTGAAATCTGCTGAGCTATAACCCAAAACCTCTTTTCGCTGCTGCTTGCAGTTTTAATTTCATGTTTTAATAAAACAATTTCAGAAATCAAATAAAGTCATCAATTATAATCAAATTAAATTATATTTTTCTCCTTTTCATTACACAACTGGGCTCAAAGAATGGCAAATGCTTTATGGATATAAAAAGAATTCGAAGCTCCGCGAATTGTTTTATAAGCATCTGCACTGCATTTTTATATAAATATTAGGGACTCTGCCCCCCCCCTGCAAATGTATAGTAGTGACGTGTAAATAAATTTGTAATTGAAATGAGATATTATTCTTTGCGCTGTTTTTAAAATTGGCAACAATATAAAATAGTAACCTTTTCTAAAATATGAAAAAAAAAATATCTTGAAATGAAAAAAAATTGATTAAAATAAATAAAAAAATACTCTTTATTTAATCGTATTATTATTATTATTTAATGAATTATTTTTTCAAATTTTTCTGAAAAATATAATTTAATCACAATATTGTCTTCGATTGAAATAAAAGATTATTTCAATTTCAATTTGAAAATTACGAAAAAGAAAATAAATCTAATGATCCTTATATTTCCCCCTTTCCTCCCCTTTTTCCACAAAAATGGAATCATTTAGTTGCCATCATTACAAAAATATTGTAACAATTAGGGAAAAAAAATTAATACCTCGAAAGCTAAATCAAATTTAAAAATTATCATACCAGTTTTAACATATGCGGATCAATACAGACAATTGATGATGCTAATTTCACCGCCAAAGATTCCATATTTTAGTAATAATAGCTATGAAATACAATCAGTCGTTCCATAAGTTCGTTTCGGTAGGATTTTATATATTTATGGTAAATATATTTTAAACACCAATTTAATTAACTAATCTGCATATAGGTTTGTAATTTCGTGTGTTTTAATAGCGAATGCCATAAAAAATGGTCCCAAAAATGTAAAAGTGGCACTTTCACAACTGCGATTAGCAAAACATCTGCTAAAAAAAAAAAAAAAAAAAAAAAAAAAAAAAAAAAAAAAAAAAAAATCATGTTGGAGAAAACTATGGGGGACATATGGGGGTTCTGATATATTTGATTGTCGTGTGTCATTTTTGATCTGGATGTGGAGAATTTTATGAGAGAGAAAAATTATGAACACTTACGATGCAATAATAAAACTTGTGCAATAATAAAATATTGATTACTAGCTGACCCGTCCGACGTTGTCCGGATCCGTTATAATAACCTTAAACAAAATTCGAATTCTTTGGAAAATCGGTGCTCCAATGCCTTCGGCATCATAGAGTGTTTCAAATGAACTTAGTTCTTCCGGGGCCCCAATGCCTTCGGTAGCGTCGAGTGTGTTTCCAACAAACATCTTTGCAGTGGCGTATCCAGGGGGGGGGGGGGGGGTCCAAATGCTCTCTGGATACCGGTGATTTTGTAAAGTTCAGTTCGCCTTATCTAATCGGAGAATTTTCTGCTATTAATGAAGACGAAGAAAACTTTAAAATATTACTGAAATCCTGAGCATTTGGACCCCCTCCCTGGCTACACCAATGCCTCTTTCTGAACGAACCTGTGACCTGGATACCGCTGTCTGAGGCAGCGTATACCCGACGTGCTCCGCATGTGCCGAAGACAATAGAAAACCAAGTTGAATGACCCAAACCCCGTAGTTATTGGGCCCATAGAACCCGAGATTAGAATGCTTCCCCCTAGCGGTAGAATATGGAACTAAAATCTGTATAACAATCTTAAGCTAAATTGAATGAACCAATTTTCGATGAAATCGAGCCATAGAAACTGAAAAAAGAATGTGCCGTTAACGTTCGAAAATGGTGGTAACAAAAGTTCAAGATAAACTTTCATAATGCAGAAAGTAGCTTAATTATAATCTCAGTTGAATGAACCAATTGCCATTGAAATTGGGCCGATAAAACCCGAGGAAAGCATGTGGAAGATGCCCCCTCCATCTATAAATTTATCAAAGTCCCTTTAACATTAACCTAATATTTAATTTTCGGATGAAATATCCCCACCTCTCTAAATTTAACCTCTCTAAAGCTTTAACAGTAGCGTTATTTTCAATTTACGACTGTAGTGAGTAAAAGTAAGTTGATGCCGAAAAGAAGATTAATATTCGAAAAAGTTGGCAGCAAGGGTATAAGGAAATTTTTTAGTAGTTTATAAAATGACAGGAGAACCCTAGAACTATATTAAAAAAAACTCCAAGAGAATCGGATCAAGGGCCTCAAGAAGGGATTAATATTCAAAATTAGTGGTAGCTGAATTCTGAGAAATTTTTTTGTCGTTCATGGAGTAGCTGAAAAACCTAATAAGTTGTTAGAAAAGAAAAAAACTAGTGAATCGGACTATTTTTAAGGGAGTTATAATGGGGGATCAAAAGGTGCTAAGGTGATAATTGAGAGCAGGGTCCTAAGATAAAAACATGTTAAAAGGTCCTAGTATTTAGCTCTTTAGATCTGCAATTAGTCGAAATTAAACATAACGTACAAATTAATCATTAGAATAAAATTTTAAATAAATGCGCTAAAAATAAGGAGAAATACTTAAAAAGGGCCCTAAGGCCCCAATAAAAATATGAGGAGTAGGCAGAAATCCTAAAAAGTTGTTAGAAAAAAAGCTAGTGAATCAGACCATTTTTAAGGGCGCGGTAATAGGGAGCTCAAAGGGGGTCAACAGCTGAGAGCAGGGCCCTGAGATAAAAACATGTTAAAAGATTCTAGTAGTCACTTTAGATCTTTAATTAGTCGAAATTACACATAGGGTATAAATTAATCATTTGAATAAAAATTTAAAGAAATGCACAAAAAAGGGGGGTGCTTAAAAAAGGGCCCTAGTGCTCCAATAAAAATATGAGCGTGTTGACCCGAGGACAGGAGTCCAAGACTCAATTTTAAATTTATGCACTGAGAGTGACAGAATTGGGGGTGGAAAATACGTGGCGCACAAAAAGTTCAAGGGACTCCAGACCGGGCCCCAGGGAGCCAGGGCCTTAACTGGAATGTAGAAATGGGGGAATAACTAAACGGAAAAGTTCCTTTTAACAAAGATCCGATTAAAAGGGAGCAATTATTAACAATTGAGGGCACAAAAACTTCAAGAGACCTTGTACCACGTCCCAGGGGACCACAATCTTAACTGGAATGTAGTTGGGTATGAAGAAATTTTTTAGTAGTTTATAAAGTAGCCAGAGGAGCCAAGAACTATGCAAAAGAGAATTGCAAAAGAATTGGATTATTTTTAAAGAAGGGCCCCAAGAAAGCCATTAATATTCAAAATTGGTGGTAGCTGAAGTCTGAGAAAAATTTTTCTAATTCATGTAGTAGTTGGAGGACCTTAGAAGTTAAAATAGCAATTAAAGCCTTTGTGCAGGAATATTAAAAACCTAATTGTAAATATATTAGGTAAATAAATATATTGACCTAAGAAATTGTTAGAAAAGAAAAGCTAGTGAATAGGACCATTTTTAAGGAAGCTATAATAGGAGATTCCAAAGAGGCCAACTGATAGTTCAGAGCAGGGCTCTTAAATGAAAACATGTTAAAAGGCTACTTTGCGCTTTAGGTCTTCAATTAGACGAAATTAAGCATAGGGTATGAATTATTAGAATAAAATTTTAAAGAAATACGCAAAAATGAGGGGAGATGCATTAAAAAGGGCCTTAGGGCCCCAATAAAAATATGAGAGTGTTGGCCCGGGGACAGGAATCCAAGAATCAACTTTAAAGTTATGCATTGAGAGGGCGACACAATTAGGGAGTGAAAAATGCATGGCAGACAAAAAGTTCAAGGGCCTCTGGACCGGGTCCTAGGGGGCCAGGTCTTAACTGGAATGTAGAATCTGGGAAATAACTCAATTGAAAAAGGGCACCAAAAACGAATATTGGATTAAAAAGGGAGAGTTATTAACAATTTAGGGCACAGAAACTTCCAGGACTCTGTATCGGTTCCCAGGGAGCCAGGATCTTAACTGAAACGTAGAAAGGGGGATAACTAAATGTCAAAAGGCCCCCAAAAGCGAAGAAAATCGGATAAAAAAGAGCAAGCTATTAAAAATTTAGGGCATGAAAACTTGAAGGGCTCAGGAGGCCCGGGTCTTAAAATGTTAAAAATCTGACCCTCAGGTACATCGGGAACTGCCTTAGACTATCCTCACCGAAATTTTCAGACTTCTATGTGCGGTAGATTTTGAGAGCCATCGCACACAGACACACAGAGCGAAACTTTGTTTTATTAGTATAGACTAGCAGACCCGCCCGGCGTTGCCGGGGTCCGTAAATAATAACCTCAAACAAAACTCAAGTTTGTATGATTTTATATCTTTTGAAATTCTTTTAAATGAACCTAATTTCTAAGGTCCCCATTGCCTTCCGCAGCGTTTAGAGTGTTCCCAACTTCTTTCCTAAAGAACCTATAACCTGGGTCCCCGTTATCCAAGGCAACATGTACCGGAAGTGTTCCGCATGTGCCGGAGACAATCAAAAACAAAGTTGATTGAGCCAAACCTCTTAGTAATCAAGCCCAAAGAATCCAAAAAAAAGAATGCATCATTAATGTTAGAAAATGTTGGTACCTGAAGTCTAAGGTAAAATTTCATAATACAGAAAGTAGCAGAATTATAATCTAAGTTGAATGAACTAAATCCCATTGAAATTGGGTCCTTAGAATCCGAGGAAAGAATGCGCCCCAAGCGGTGGAAAATGCCCCCTCCCTTTGTAAATTTCACGAATTACTTTTAACATTAACACGATATTTTATAAACGGATGAAATCCCTTATCTAAAGTTACCTTTAAAGTAACGCGATTTTTAATTTCCGGCTGTAGTTTGTAAGCGTAAGTTGATGCTGAAAAAGGTGATTAATGTTTGAAAAAAAGTGGTAGCTGAGGTATAAAAAAAGACCGAGCCCTGGGGGCCAGTGTCTTAACTGGAATGTAGTTGCGTATAAGAAATTATTTTAGTAGTTTTAAAGTAAGCTGGTGGACGTGTTAAAGTTTACGTGTTAAAACTATGTTAAAGAAAATTGTAATAGAATCAGATAGTTTTTAAATAAGCTGCAAAAAAGGCCCCAAGAAGCAGATTAATATTCAAAATTGGTGGTAGTTGAAGTCGGGGAAATGTTTTTGTCATTCATGTAGTAGTGGGAGGACTTAAGAAGTACTTTAAAAAAAGAAACTAGTGAATCGGACCGTTTTTAAGGGACCTATAACAAAGGGCCCAAAAAGTGCCAACTGATAGTAAAGGGCAGTATCCTAACATGAAAACGTGTTAAAAAATCTAAGTTCTTAGCACTTTAGATCTTCAATTAGTCACAATTAAGCATAGAATAATATTTTAAAGAAATGCACAAAAAATTGGGTAAATGTTTAAAAAAGGGCCCTAGGGCCCCAATAAAAATATGAGGGTGTTGATCTAGGAAGAAGAGTCCAAGACTCAACTGTAAAATTATGTACTGAGAAGGTGAGAAAATCAGAGGGTGAAAAATTCTTGGCGCACAAAAAGTTCAAGGGGCCCTGGACCGGATCCTACGGCATCCTAGGGCCCCGAGGATCTAAACTGGAATGTAGAAATGTGAGACTAACTAAATGGAAAAAGGATATCAAAAATGAAGATCGGATTAAAAGGAAGCAATTTATTAACCTTTTATTTGCACAAAAACTTGAAGGGGCCCTGTATCGAGCCACAAGGTGTTAGGGTCTTATATGGAGAGTAGAAAGGCGAGAATAAATGGAGAAAGGTCCCCCAAAACGAAGAAGATTGGATAAAAAGGGGGCAAGTTATTAACAATTTAGTGCATAAAAACTTAAAAGGGCCCAGGGGCCCCGGACCTTGAAAAATTAAAAATCTGAGCCACAGGTGCATTAGGACCTGTCTTGGATTATCTTCATCTAAATTTTCAGACTTCTATGTGCGGTAGATTTTGCTAGCCATTCGCACACAGACAGACAGAGCAAAACTTTGCTTTATTAGTATAGATAATCAGTAACAAAGTAAAAATTCACTTAAAATATCAACTTTATGAAAACTTCCAAATGAGGGGCCCCCCAAAATCAGAGGCCTCAGGTTGACGGACCATGATTTAATTAGTCCCTCAATCTGTATAATTAAATCGTCATAGAATGTCTCTAATAGCACTCCTTTCGGCTCAGACCCAAGTTTCCTTTGAATCTCACCCTCCTATCCGTCCACAAACGATCATAGTCCTGATAATTCATACATTAAACAAGTGGGTAAGTGTGATCACAGATCGCACAGAGGGTTTCGTTTAATATTCATTTCAAAACACTTTATCCTTTTGAAAAATCTGCTAGTTCCACATTTCGCAACCAGGGGCGCACTCTATTCGAAACAAATCTCTATCCGAACGAAACTCCGTTTTACATACTATCCGTATATATATTAGTCGAAGGGATTGGGCCCATAGCACCCGATATAAGTAGGCGCCCCTGGCGGTAAAAAGTGGAACTCAAATATGTAAGGCTATGGTGCATAATATGAAAGAATGGTCAAAGGGGTGTCGGCAAAAGTTGGAAAAGTGCTCCCCGGTTGAAAAGGGCGGAGGTTAGAAAAATTGCTTAAAATATACGTTAGAGCACGGAGGAGTAAATAATATAAGACTCTTTGAAAATTTTATGATTTGTCGTGTGGTCTGAGGTATTCAGCTATACGTATGCAAAAATTCATGTCTCCAACTTAATTAGGGGCTCTCTTAGAAAGAATTGCTTAAAATACATATGTGGTAGCTCAAAGGGTTAAACGTAAGACTTTTTCAAGATTTTATAATTTGTCGCCTGGTCTCAGGTGTTTTGCTATAATAAGCATGCAAAATTTCAAATCTCCAATTTAATAAGGGGCTCAGTTAGGAAGAATTGCTTAAAACACGAATCTGGGAGACCAAAGGGTTAAATGTATGACTTTTTCAAATTTTTATGATTTGTCGCATGATGGTGTTCAGCTAGTATGCAAAATTTCACGCCTCCATAAATAGAGTGTCACTTAGAAAGAATTGTTTAAAATACACATGTAGGAACCCAAAAGCTTAAATGTACGACTTTTTCAAAATTTTATGATTTGCCGTTTGATGTGTGATGCTCAGCTATAAGTACGCAGAATTTCACGCCTCCAACCTAATTAGGGGGTCACTTAGAAAGAATTGTTTAAAATACACATGTTGGAGATCAAAGGGTTAAATGTACGACTTTTTGAAAATTTTATGATTTGTCGTTTGATGCGAGGTGCTCAGCTATAAGTATGCAAAATTTCACACTCCAACCTAATTAGGAGCTCACTTAGAAAGGATTGTTTAAAATACACACGTGGAGCCCAAGGGGTTAAATGTACGACTTTTCAAAATTTTATGGTTTGTTATTTGATGTGAGGTGTTCAGCTATAAGTATGCAAAATTTCACACCTCCAACGTAAATAGGGTGTCACTTAGAAAGAATTGTTTAAAGTACACATGTGGGAGCCCAAAAGGTTAAATGTACGACTTTTTCAAAATTTTATGGTTTGTCATTTGATGTGAGGTGTTCAGCTATAATTATACAAAATTTCACACCTCCAACCTAAATAGGGGCTCACTTAAAAAGAATTGTTTAAAATACACTTGTGGGAGCCCAAAGAGTTAAATGTACGACTTTTTGAAAATTTATGATTTGTCGTTTGATGTGAGGTATTCAACTATAAGTATGCAAAATTTCACGACTCCAACCTAATTAGGGTTCACTTAGAAAGAATTGTTTCAAATACACATGTGGGAGCCCAAAGGGTTAAATGTACGACTTTTTCAAAATTTTATGATTTGTCGTTTGATGTGGGGTATTCAGCTATAATTATGCAAAATTTCACACCTCCAACCTAAATAGGCGCTCACTTAAAAAGAATTGTTTAGAATACACATGTGGGAGCCCAAAGAGTTAAATATACAACTTTTTGAAAATTTTATGATTTGTCGTTTGATGTCAGGTATTCAGCTATAAGTATGCAATATTTCACTCCTCCAACCTAACTAGGGTTCACTTAGAAAGAATTGTTTAAAATACACATGTGGGAGCCCAAAGGGTTAAATGTACGACTTTTTCAAAATTTTATAGTTTGTCGTTTGATGTGAGGTGTCCATCTATAAGTACGCAAAATTTCATGCCTGCAACCTAATTAGGGACTCACTTAGAAAGAATTGTTTAAAATACACATGTGGGAGCCCAAAGGGTTAAATGTACGACTTTTTCAAAATTTTATTATTTGTCGTATGATGTGTGGTGGTCATCTATAAGTATGCAAAATTTCAAATCTCCAACATGTGTAGTTTCTGAGAACGGGGCCTGTGACGGACAGACAGACGGACAGACAGACAGACAGACAGACAGAGGAGCGAGACGAATAGGGTTTCGTCAGATGAACGAAACCCTAAAAAAAGATAAGGAAAACTAAAACATTTCTGGTAGTAGCAAATGATAGAAAAAATTATATTTATTACATGAAAATGATATTGTAATAATAACTGAAAAATTAAAAATGAATACTAAGAAAATCCTTTTATCAAAACGTCACATTTCTCTTTGAACTCAAAAGAAGATTTGGGGGCCCCTTGGGATGCGGGGCCCCTCGCGATTGCGACCATCACGACCCCTTAAATCCGCCCCTGTCAATCCATTTCAATGTCTGAATGCGAAAGAGCATTCAGCTATATGGATAACATCATGACCGATGCGAGAAATTCTCTCCTTATAGGTAGAGCCAGTTCCCTTATATTCATAAGCCGTGTAGGACCTCCTTTAAAAGAACTTTGTTCTAAACCATATGTGAAATTTTGGTTTCTATCAGGAAGATGAGACAGCTTGCTGTATATAAGAAAGCACAGAAAACATCTGTCATTATTGTTCTTTAAGGAAACTTATAGGATAAATGTGTCAATAAGTAATGTATGGATTTATTTCTGTTATTTCAATTAAACCTTGACTCATAATCTAAACATAAATGCAGAGTCAGATAATATAGATGAACATGCGAATGCCGCTTGCAGAAAATTTTCAAAGATTGCAGACAGTTTTGATTTTTTTATTTTACAAATTTCTTTATTTTAAAAAAATAAAAAAATCAAGACCCGGGTGGAGAATCAGTGCGACGCACGTCACAGACTCTTGAGAAGGTCTGCAGACTATTTTTCAACTGTTGCCATGTACCATGGTGCAGTATTTTTTGGAAGAAGTGCCGCGGTGCATACGAGTTTAAAACTTAAAAATATTGTAAGTGCGGCGCTTATGCCGGAACGGCAGGCACAATGCTTTTTTTTTCTCCTGCCAGGGTAGGTAGCAGAAACAGTGCAGCACCGAAGCAGGTGCTGCAGATTATTTTAGGCTTTGCAGATTAATTTAACAGATTAAAAATAAATTTTGTGTTAAAAAATAAATGTTAATAAATGGACCATTGCCTACAAGATGTGATTCTGTCATTAATAATGCTTTGAATCAATTCTTTGTTAAGCACAGTGACTGGCATTTTTTTAGAAAGAGTCACAATATTAAGGAATAGTTTGTGTCAAAAACAGTAGATAAACTGATGAGTAAGAGTTCATCTCTTCCATTCATGGACAAGAATCAACTTCAACAAGAACTTTTTTTATTTTAATATCTATTCATACATTTATTCATATTTCAATTATTTTACAGATTAATAAAATAACATTTTTGTTGAGTAATCATAAATTGATATCTTTATATAAGTTAATGATTAAAATATTTCACATTTTAATAAATATATATATTTTTTTAATTTTCATTAGTTTTTCTTTCATTCATTAGTCGTCTGTATTAAGCATACCATTCAATACTACATTTCTTGACTGATAATAAATGTCTTGACGGATAAATGACTTTTAATAATGCTTGTAAATTAATATTTTTCTTTTAGTGGTGTTGCTTAGTGGCACTCCACTCACATATAACTTTTCATTTTTGCTGTTAGCGGCGATATAGGACTCGGGACGGGCGCGGCATTTTTTTTGCAGAAAATTTTTAAGAAATTATTTGAGTTCACAGACAGTTTTACATTTTATCCAAGTCTGCATAAATGCTATACAAATACAAAACCATAAAAACTAGAAGATAATAATTTTAAAACTGTTAATTAAAAAAAGTCAGTTTTTAGCTAAATGTTTTAAATTGACTTTAGGCTTAGCTAAAATCTGGTAGCATCAACATCTGCTCTACGAAAAGATGAGTTCCCACAAACATTTTTTTCAAACTACAGCACTGTTTCTGGGTGAATTATGTGTCTGCCAGGTTTGTCTGGGATAGCTCAGTTTATACAGCATTGACGGCTTCAGTCAAAGGTCCCTTGTCTGGACACTCTTTCTCCCAGTTTCAAAAAATCGTAACTTTGGTTATTCATATATGCCAATATTTTGTCACTAAGTTACCGACTGTTAAAAAGGATAGCTTGCGATCCATAAGCAGGGTCTGACATTCATTTAAACTAGCAAATTAATAAATTTCCGAGCCCTCAAAATAATTTTGTGTTTGTGCATATAGATTATTTGCTGATACAACATCAATCAGTTAGCAATTTATGTATGACAAGCTGTGTATTATAGGGACCAGGGTTCATAAATATCATATTTTCTAAAATATCCGATATTTTTGATATATATCCGATATTTTCAAAATTGTCAACTTATTGATAATTATAAATATTTTCAGTCCAATATAAATTAGAAACTAAAACATATTGCATTTAGCATTAAAACTTAACACTAAAGCTACCGCGAGGGGTCAAATGACCCTTTTGGAATTTCTCAAACTGAAACATTACGAAATTTCTTTATATTCCACGACTTTTATTAAATTATATGATCATATTATTCCTTAAAATGCCTCATCTCCGAACTACTTTTTTTCCTCAGAAAACCAGTAAATTTTTAGAAAGAGATACGTGGTGGCTTTCTGCAACAACTGCAAGAAAAACGCTGTTCCTGGTATGTTTCAATGAAATTTATAAAAGATCTTTCTTTAAATAAAAGTGGTGTCCAAAAAACGGACCAAGTGGGAGCCCTGTTGCCTAGAAAAAAATATTTTAGGCTTAACTACAGCAAAGGGATCATTTGACCCCTGAATAAATTTATGTTAAATCATAAAGGTATAAATGTTTTATTTTTTAAGAACATTAGTAACTTGAGTATTTTTGCTATTACATCATTTATTCTACTGCATTACATCATATTTGTAAACCCTTTCAGGGGCAAAGCATTTTCAAGGCTAAGTGTTGAAGTAAATAATTGGCACCGGAATTGACCAACACATTTATTTGTAAATATGAAAAAGGCTATGTTTCACATATTAAATAGAAAATATTTTACCAAATTTCTGGTGCCATTGTGGCGTTTGGGAATTAAAATTAAGTGGTTTCATAAACATACCACCGCCCCTGAAAGGGGTAATGTGTGATGGTGCAATTAGAAATTGACTTACTCTGGGTGATATTCTAGTTTGAACATTTCAGGTTATATCGAAAACAAAACAATCTTAAAAATATAATAAAACAAATTTGCACAATATTTGTTTATTAAATTTTCGAATTTTTTGAAATAATTGTTTCCTTAATTTTTTTTGCGTGATTATATATGAAATGATAAAAGCTAAGCCCCTTTTTAAAATCCCCCTTTTGCCCCGTTTTAAAATTTAAATTTAGAGATTAAAATTAAAACTTTTAAAATGCTTTTGTATTGTGTCTCAGTTGAGTGAATGCATCTGCCCCTGTTAAATTAACTTTCCCGCATCACATCTTATAACTTTTAAAGATCGTTTTGGCACATCTCATAAGAGTATTTTTGCTGAATAAGTGCAATTCGTAAGTCTTGCTGCATTCGATCGGCCAAACTCAAACCACAGCCTTTATCCCGGGCAGTCAATCATTCAGCTAACGACCAATTATAGTTTAAAGACGCCTCCTTTGACTTCAACGGCCCCTAGCAGGAATAATGCGAAATACAGCATATTTATACCGATGCACAGGTCCCCGGACAGGGCTTTTGACCATCAAAAGAATGCACTAACTCCACGTCACTCGGCTCTCTTAAGTATCGCTTTGCGGTACACATATTTCCCAAGCCAGATGTCCATAAAGAAAATTAGCAGCTCTCAAGCCAAAAGGGGCCTGATTTCTCTAAAGGATGTAACAAAAGAACAATAAATCAGGTCCCCTGAAAAACTGTGTCTTTATTGGAACAATTACTATCTTAATCTGACTTTGATTTCCCGGATACCACTCACGGCCTGTGACTACCTAAATATGCGAGAAGTTCCGAGGGTTCGCTCAGAAATCGGCACGCACGCGTCTGCGGTTCGCGCCCCTGCCCCCATCGGTCATGACAGAAGATCCATAGCTGGAGTAGCGGCGAATTCGTTACATATATATATATATATATTACTTTAATAAATAAACAATTTGTAATAGTTATTTGAAAAAAAAAATGTATTATTCATACACCAAAGTGTATCAACTGGTATATTTTTCGCAAAACATCGTAAAATAGATAATTTGGTACTTTTCGGTTAGCCGGGCGCCAGTGTTTATATATACATATTTATATACATACATATATGCATATATACATATATATTTACATATATATATGTGTGTATATATACAATATGTGTATATGTATATATATATGTATATTTACATATATGTATGTATATAAATATGTATATATAACACTGGCGCCCGGCTAACCGAAAAGTACCGATAATTTTTTATACAGGAGTCATTTGACCCCTTACGGTAGGAATAGGTATAAAAAAATATCGGTACGTTTAGTGTTAATAGAACAATATTCTAAATGCATTTTTTTCACTTACGTAACAAAATTGAAGATCAACTAACTGAAAACAGACACAATTTGCTCTTTACACTCACAAAAAAACAAACTATGGGATTAATTATCAAGTTCCCAGAAAATTTTGTGTTTTATACAACAAAAATTTATATACAATATACTTCATTTTTATTGAAAGAATTGAAATGTAAGCTTGTGTCCTTTTTCACTCTCTAACCTGTTGTGTAGTTTAAACTAAAGGAAACCAAAACCAGAAAAGATTCTATGAAGCAGTAAATAACTTCTCGAAATTAGACAGTTTATCTTTCAATAGCTGTTTAAAGTAAATATTGTCCTACATAATTATTGGTTCTACATTCTGCATTTAAAAATTCAGCTTCAAATGTAAAGCTGGGAAAAGATTTTTTGTGGAGGGAAGGGGGTGGGGGGAGCTAAAAGGGCCTGCCAAAGCAAAATTTCTTATCTACAGAATGACACAATCAATAACAGTTAAAAAAATCATTTACAGTTGTTTTGACTGAAAATATCAAAAATATCATATGAAATATTTTGAAAATTAGTGTCAAATATATGAAAATATCGAAAATATCAAACTTCATGATATTTTCAAAACAAATATCGGATATATATCCACTGATATATATCACCGTACCCTGAAGGGATCCCTAATCATGGCAATACCTAGACTTTAATTGTTCACAAGTAAGGTCTTGACTGAAATACACATATTAGTATTTAAATATCATTATTTAACAAAGTGGTTATGAACCCAAAACTGTTTCAAATTTTGAATTTTACTCCCTTAATTTGATTTAAATTTTTGTATTTTCTTTTTATTAAAATATTCTGCTAATATTATCACAAGGAAAAACTTTAGATAAAAATTCTTCCATATTTGCCTTTGTGTGCAATCCCTAGAATTCAGCTGTCTCCTAAAGTAATCTACAATAAGAGCCATTAGAGATATCTTTCTACCCTGTCTAGAATAGTGGAGTTCAATGTGCGAATTGACTCAGCAGCAAAAAGGAATTATAGAGTGGTTGAAATTCATGAACCTTGTTACTAGTGGCTTGACTGGACGTGGATGAGGGATGAAAATGATTACACTAGTTGAAAATATCACTCATGGCTATAATACTTCAAATCATGAGAATAATTCACACAAAAAATATTTTCATACGATTTTTTTGCTACTACTTAGTTATCCCGTTGACCAATAAACTGTCACCAAGCTTTAAGATTAAATGCCAATAATGGATGATCGTGAATGTCACATTCACTTGACATTAAACATGTGTTTGTTACATCATCAAGTCTTTTTAATTCGACATTTCATTTGTATTTTTATTAATGCTTTACTAATTTATTTGGGTACTACTTGACTATCCCATCGATAAAAAACTATTACCAAACTGTAAGATTAAATGCCAATAATGGTTGATCGTAAATGTCACAATCGCTTGACATTAAACACGATACACGTGTTTGTTACGTCATCAAGTGATTTTTAATTCGACATTTTATTTGTATTTTTTATTAATGTTTTATTAATTTATTTGTTCCTTCGTTAATTAAAATAAAAATTATGTCAATTTGTATAATTTGGCGAATAGTTTGGTAATATGTATAATTTGGCAAATAGTTTGGCGAAATTGGTCGACAGGATAACCAAGTAGTACCCTTTTTTACGATTGAGAGACTCTTGCAGTTTTATTCCCTATTGGAAATCCTGAAATTATATGTTTATATCTCACAATGCACACAGCGTACATACATACATACTTTCAATAAACATAGCTTACAATACATATAATACATACAGTCAAAGATCGAAAATTCATGCCGCCATTATCCACAATCACCTATAATTCCCATTGCTTAGCAAAAGTAAATATCCCAAATTTTTTCAATCTGCCGCTGAAAAATATTGCAAACTTTGACAAATGTTCTAAATTCGCCAAGCAATGGTGGAAAAAAAATTTATAATTTCGAGAAATAATTGCAAAAAAAAAAAAAATGCGAATGCCGTCCGAAGATCGCAGAAACATGCAGCGAATTTTGTAAGTTGATCACACAGAAAATATTTAATTAGAAAACAGAATTTCTGCTTTTTCAGAATATAGTGTTGCCCCCGGTGAAAAAAATATATATGTATATATAAATAGTGCAAAACATATTTCAATTTTAAGACTTAAAGCACACACTTTTATTTTATGTAAAATGATGTCATTCGAATCTGATTAAGAATTCCACATTTACAATCCACTCTTAAACATCTACAGTAAAGCATGCATAGGATGTCACTATCGCAAAATAATACACAAATGCAGCAAAAAGATACCGTCATTCAAGAAACTCGACAAAAAAAATCAGCTATCTAATGATTCATAGGCCTTCATTTGTTTGTAACATTAATATAGACGATTTCAGTCGTGATGTCAGTCATGACGTTTGGTTGGAAGGTGACTCCAAACAAATGGTTGCTGTGTTGTATTTTCAATTTTGTTTGTGTGTTGCAGCTATATCTTATATCTATATCTCACATCTAAGTATTTTAATATTTGATATGTACTGGTAACATTTTCCACGATTTATATTTAAAACAAAATGCTGTATAGCAAACATTTGTTTGGAGTCAGTTTCCAACCGAAACATCATGACTGATGTCACATTGAAAGCGTCTCTAAATACTTAAAATTAAATATAGTTTATAATAGCTCCATGTTTTAACAGAAATTATTCGTTTATATTTTTTCAAAATAGCGCGTATTTTAGTTACAATTTCTTTAGGTTGTTATGAAAAAATGGCAACAAAAAGATATAATTACTATTTTTCAACTATTTTCCCTTTACTTTCTACATAATTGGAGTATTTGAGTTCCCAAAATTAAACAAATGGTGCTAAAAACTACAAAAAAATTAATATTTCAAAAATAAATGGAGATACAGTTTTCAAACAAATTGCATTTAAAAGTACTTTTTTTTTGCAATATGACGGTATAAAAATTGAAAATGTGCAAAGCTTAGAAATTAAAAAAATTGCTATAGAGCATTTAATCATACAATGATACACCTGCTTTGTTTATTGCTGGCTTCTGTAAAGTAACGTTATTTTTGTAGACAACACAAATTAGCTGGGATAAAGAAATAGCATACCGTATCGGGGGTTAATAATAGACATATTGCAAATTTTGCCAATCTGTTGTTGAAAAATATTGCAAACTTCAACAAATAATTGCAGAAAAATAACAGCTAATAAAATTTACATGAAATTCTGTTTTAAATATGCTACTCCTTCACTATATGTCTATCTTCATACAAATATTATGAATTTGAAAGTTTTGTTAGAGTAAAAAGAAAAATACACAAACAAAATAGTGATATCCATACCCTGCCAAATTCAATAATAAACAAAACCTTCGATCGCAAGCTGTTCTGATTTCATAGAAATGCCTGTATTTAATTTGCACAGGGAAATTATTTTTACAGAAAACCTACCAGTTTCAGCTCAGTTTTCGTGTCATCAAGTTTTCCATCTAAAGCTATTACGTTCCTCATGTGGCACTTATTTCGGACATCCTTCTGAAATGAAACACTTCATGAGATACGTTTTAACGTACTAAAAATAAAGATATGTGAATAACTGCTTTAAGAAAAAAAAAATATATATTAATATCACTATTAAACTGCATCAAGATTATTGGCAAAGTTTACATATTAGAAGAAAAAGTTATATTTCACAATAAATATTTGCCTTCCTGCATATACTTTCTAAATGTCGGTAAACATATAATAACATACAAATTATTTAGAAAATAAATATACAGTATAATCTCTAAAATCTGAAAACACCTAAAATCCGCACATCATCACAGATGTACACAATGAAACTTTCAGTTAGATGTAGGGTAAAAATTACAGGCTTTTTAAATTTTTATATCATTCTGTATGCATTTTAAACATAATTCTCATTAATATGATTGAACTCATGCTTTGTTTATGAAGGAAGTATAAATTTACTTCTGAAAAAATTCAAGATGTTGTTGATATCTTTGGTAATCACAATATTTTTACCAAATATATTTCTGTATTAAAATCAAGTTTTTTGGTTATTAAGTCTGACTGAACCTGAAATAAAACTTCTTTATTTTATGATTTAGAAGTGAATTAGTAGGGTACCTTTATAAGGCAAGTTGCATTGAAAAATTCAAGAAAAATATATCTTTATGGTGCATACTTGATTATACATTATTAGTTTTTTACTTGACATTTACTTAAAATAATTTAATCATTTTAAAAATCATATTACAGGGTTCCCAGAAACATGACTGGCAATTTCTCTGACCAAATCTCAAAAAATTCCATGACCAAATGCACATATACACAAAATCTACTTTGATACAGTAATTATATATATATATATATACAACCATTAAATAAACATTACCGACCATAAAAAAAAACTGTAATATTATGAATGAAATGACAATAACAATTACAGCACCCCCCCCCCCCCAACACACATAACATGGATTCCAAAAACATAGTATATACCAGCTGTAAAGTACAAAGTAAAGTCCCTTGTACTATCTTACGAGTATTAATATGGAAGAAAAAAAATGGATACCGATAAAAATTGAAAAGCTTATATATTGAATTACGTTATCAAGAGTACAGAATTCAAATATATAAGAAAAATAGTCGTTTTCTGTGAAAAAAAAGGCTCAAAGCTGAATTTTTTTAAAAATCTATACCCAAACGACTACATGACTAAACGAATAAATGCAAAATGAAAACAGAATAATATTAAATGCCATAAAATGTAAAAAAAAACAAAAACAATACAACCTTTTAAATAATTAATTTATATCAATGAAATATAGTAAAAACACACAGCTTACCAATACAACCCCATTTTTATTTAATCCAGATACACACCTGCACATGTTATCCATTACCGCTATAACTTTAAGGTTATTTTTGCAGTTAAGTTAACACAAATATAAATACCTAATGGTTGCAGTTAATCCATTTTGAAATACCTTGATAAATGCAATTAATTAATAGAAATAGAAAATCATTACAATATTAGTATTTAAAATACCAATAAACACTTTTAAATTTACTTAACTAAAGTAAAAAATTCCCAAAACTATTAATCTACATTATCACTTTAACTAGCATTAGTGCCACCTGGTGTTGAAAGAAAAATGAAAGAATATTTCACTAACTAAAGTAATAGACATAATATAAATTAAATTTTTGGTACTGCCATCTTATATTAATTCGTAGAATCAATTTAAAAATAATATATTTCAAAAGCTTTAGATATATTTTTATAAAATTGACACAAAACTTAATAACCAGCATAAAAAAAATTCATAAACTTGTATCATAACATTAACTGTTATAAGTAGAAAACAATATTGCATTACCTTAAAAAATTGTTTTCAACGGAACACAAACATAAAAGCAAATGCATTGTAATCACAAAGTAAAACTAATCGTTAGGGTTCACTGTAGTACTTACACATCATGGATATGAATAATATAAAATAATGTGAAATTACGATTGCAAATATCAAGGCAACTGATTATCTGATCGGCTTCATTCTTTATGTAAAATTTATGTTACATTCATTCTTTAAAAGAAATAATTACGAAAACTTTTACATACAATTCAACAGAATGAATATTTCCAAAGTCCGGAAAAATAGTTCGGGATAACTAAGGTTACTGAAATTTAATAGGCTTTGTCGCACTATTACATTCTAAGTACATACCAAATTTCAAGCCTCTATCTCAATTTGTTAGGTAGTTAGAGTGTTTAAAATCGTGGCTTGAATGACTTCATAAACTTTAAATGCTCTGTTACTGAATTGCGTAAAAGAAACATCCTTATAACTTCAAATTAATAATCATATTAACTAACAGTTTACTTCATCGGATGAAGTGTCTCATTTCCAATTTAAATATATCTTTGAACTGAAATTTGAACGAAATGCAGTGTCATGAAAAATCGAAGAGTGTAGAAAATATGATTACAAATATCTCGGAAACTAATTATTTGATCGACTTCATTCTTTATGCAAAATTTATTTTTTTATTGTCTTTTATATTCACTCCTTAAAATAAACCATTTTGAAAAATTTTATATACCTTTTATCAGAACGAATATTTCGAGAGTCCGAAAAAAATAGTTCCGGATAATCCAGGTTACTGAAATTCAATACGCTTCTTCTCAGTATTACATACTAAGTAAAGTACATATTCAATCTCAAGTCCCTATCTTAATTTGTTTGAGAGATAGAGCGTTTAGAGACAGATGTGCGGCAATTTTTTTTAGAATCTCCAATGTTTGAAATGTGTAAATCTGTCATTTTTTTAAAAAACGATTACAAAACTTACCCCATACTACGTATGATGGGTAAGTAAAAAAGAAAGGGATAAGGATTAAATAGCTTAAACTTATCATAAACATGTCTCTGATTAACTGAAGGATTTCCAGCAAAGCATGTCTGGAAATTTCCCTGACCAAATCTCAAAAAATTCCATGACCATAGGGGCATACAATGAAATTTGCTATTTATTTCCACAATCCTTTGACAAAATTAAAGGGTTTTTTTCAGTCGGTTGAGGAATTTGACAATTTTTTCCTAAAAACATTTGATGAACTTTGCATCATTTAAAATTTTTTTGTCAGACTTTTCCATGACTTTTTAGAAAATAAATATAAATTTTCTGACTTTTCCTATATATTAAAAAATTTCCATGACTTTCCCTGACTACTTTGAAATTCCCTGACTTTCCATGATGCTGGGAACCCTGTCTTAATTTCTATTTAGTTAATTACTTTACTTAATTATTTTAATATTCTACTATTTTGTAAGCATTCATTATAATTTCGATTGTATTATTACATTCAAATTGTGTTTAGAAAATGTAAACAAGTCAATGACCAGAAATCCACAAAATTCTAAAATCCAGACAACCTGTGGTCCAAGCAGTGCAGATTTGAGGGAATCTAGTGCAGTAGAAAATTGTAGAGCATTAAAAATATCCTTGTTAACCATTTGGAAAAATGGTTATTGTCCTCGCCAGGACAGGAAATCAAAAATTTATCTGAAGCTTTTGATTGGTTTAATCTGCATTTTATTCATTTTCTGATTGGTATATACAGTAATCTGTATTTTCCTTTAATTTCAACAAAGATGGATACCTTCTGTTGCCACTATGACAAAAAAGTAATAAAAACTAAAAAAAAAAAAAAAAAAAAGAAACAAATTGAGATACAGCTTTCAAACAAATTGCATTTAAAAGTACATTTTTTTCTCTATACGACGATGTAATAAGTAATATTGTGGGATGTTTAGAAGTTTAAGAATGAAATTTCATTTAAAATGGGTCGTCAGATTTCCAAGAAATCTGACTATGGAAAAGCCTTTTCCTGAACAGCCAATGAAATGCTTGGATAATACATAAGTTTCAGGTGGTACGAGTCACAGGCGATTTTTGTCGCTTGGAATTTTTATATGTAATAACACTATTAATGTTTAATTCATGGCGTACGTAATGTATGATCAACTCTGTGCGATTTTTTATGTCTTAAATTTTAGTCTTTGAAAAAATCATTTTCCAAATGGTCTTTGTAATTTGTTAAATTGCTTTTTTTTTCTTTTTCATTAACCAGTAGGAACTGTAAGTACTGCTAGATAATAATAAAATAGGTACTTTTCCAGCATAAGCACCTTAGCGTTTTTTTTTGTTTTGTTTTTTTATCTTGGCTTCAGAAAGTAAGATTTGTTGCCAAGTGATGTAAACAACTATGAAACAAGCCAAATGAACGTTTATGTTTATTTATACTGTCTCTAAAAACACTTTATTTATATTTTGAATATAAAAGTAGACAAATGGCTTGTTTACATTAAATAAATTGCATAAATATTGAACAAATTGCTTGTGTTGAAACGAGATAGTGAATAGGTTGTCAGAAAATAATGACAATTTTCTTCTCTTGTTAAGCCCATTATCTCTATTTCACAAAGGCCCCTACAATGGAAAAGTAACATAATTTTTGTTTAAAGCTCATTGTAAGATATTGATTGAATTGATTACTTCATTAGGAATTTTTGATCAATTGAAAATGACAAGTTGAAAGATGAATGTTATTTTCTTCTGGCAATAAATTTTTAAGAATTGTTTAATAAAAGAAATATAGATATATTCATTTGTTACAAATGATCATCAATAATTTTTGAAATTTCTTCTCATGGTTTGAAATATACTTACGTTTGTTTAGGGAAGTTGGGGGGGGGGGGGGTACATATAGTTCGGCAAATATTTGCAGAAAAATTTTGGTCAAATACCTGTATTTACAACTTTCTACCAGTTTAAAATTTTAACTCTGTAGTTTGCCACATTTCAGTGACTTTCATTAAATTTTTGGTGATTTATTGTGCATATGAAAATAAATAAGAACCAAAAACAGCAAATAAAGTTGAAAGACAGGATTCTTTATAATTCATTCAAAAATATTTCTATATACTTTTGGAATTAAAGACTGTCATATGATTTTAATTAAATTTTATTATTTTTTTATATATATTAAAGTTTCTTTAAATGAGGCATAGGAAGTCCGAATTTAGGAAAATTTTCTTCATTTCTAAATAAATACCTCATGATATATATATGTACAGGGGTCGATGCAAGTTTTTTTTTTTTTTTCTTGGGGCACACTTTGTGAAAAGTAAAATTTATTATATTTTTGTGAAAACTGGCATTTTTTAATGAAAGATGAAATCCAGTTACTCTTATTCAAATGGAACATTTATTATTAATAACGTCTTTAAGTCTTTCCACCAAAATTTCCCTTTCCGGCAAACTTGTGTTTGTATGCAAACTGCACATTTTAAAGTCTAATAAAACAAAAATACTTAATGAAGAATGAAGAGTATGTTTTATGGGATAGAACTTTGTGAATGGGCCTGTTTTATAAGGAGGAATTTTGTGTAGGGGATCTGTTTAATTAAGAGGATTCTTCACGCACTTGAAAACACACGCTCTGTAATGTTAATCCTATGGGCAGGTTATTTTCGAATTTCTCGTTTCAATTTGATTATTTTTAAACGATTTTTCTTTTGCATAAGATAGCTGAGCTCCAACTACAATATGACTCTTTTTTACTTTTTCGATTTTGGTGGAAGATTTTTTTAAAAGGTACTTTCAGCTTTGAAACCGGTTCGGAAACTGAAATTACCTTTTTAAAAAAAATCTGCAACCAAAATCGAAAAAGTAAAAAAGAATCATTCATATTAAAGATCGAGCTCAACTATCCTATTAAAAAAAAATCGTTTAAAAATATTCAAATTGAAACGAGAAATTCGAAAATAACCTGCTCATAAGATTAACATTACGGAGTGTGTGTTTTCAAGTGCATGAAGAATCCCCTTAAGAGGCTTCTGTGAAGCGACACCGAAATAGGTCTCCCACATTTTGCCTTGATCGACCCCTGATGTATAATATATATATATTAAGTCTTTTTTATAAGATTTTAAATTTTTATAAACTTTTACTCATCTACAATTGCGTAGTTTTCAGACATTCTTATTTGTTTCACAAATAAATAAATAAACAGAATCTAGGTAGTACTTCTGAATTTACCAGAAAATTATCTTTTAAAATATGTCATATTAAATTAAGTTAAAAAATATATAATTTTGGATCACTAAAATCTAGAGATTAAATTACGCATATTTATCGTGGAACAGCATTGTGTTGTTTTTTTATGTGTGTCATGCTATTTTTCAGATGAGCCGTGCTATTTTTAAAATTCATTGAGGATTCTCTGAGGGTGTCACACAGATTTTCCATGAGCGAGGGAAAATTATGTTCCGAAATTACCGCAAATTTAAGGCATTCAGTTCTGAAAATTTTAAATAATTGATTATCAGCCCAAAAATTCCATCATAAAGAAAATCCCAATTTTTTCTTGACATAAAAGCTTCATAAAGGATATTAACCACTAGCCATATATAGCACAAAATTAGCACTCGCCGAGTAACACTTATAACGTGGCGATTAACTTTATTCTCCCCACTCGCCAAACGCGATGGTTGAAAGATGTATCGACACAAGAGTGAAATTCGTTCGGAATTTACGGCGACCAGATTGGCGATTCTCTCGACCGTAAGAAAAGAAAGTAGCAGGGGTGATTCTGTTCCGTATTTTCCAAAAACAGGAAAAAAAATCAGACATCGAAAATTCGGACACAAAAAATATCGATAATTTCGACATGGCTGCCGAAAAAAATCAATTTTGTTAACCATCCGCAGAAAAAAAAAATCACCAATTTTGACAAAGAATCGCCGGGAAAAAGACGGATTTCGTCAAGGGTCATTAAAAAAGCTAATTTTGTCAAATGATCGCAGAAAAAATGCAAATTTCGTCAAAGAATAGTAAAAATACATACAATTCTTCCAAGGATCACAAAAAAACCCACACATTTTATCAAAGGATTGCGAAAAAAATGCAAATTTCGTCAAATGATCGCGGAAAACGCAAATTTCGGCAAATGATCACTGAAAAACGGCAGCTACCATTTTTGTGTCAGTGCTCAGGCCTAGTATTCAAGGGGCGGTGCTTAAAAGCAAAGAATGCATAGTGCTGCCATCAATTAACAGACAAAACAACTAAAATCATAAATTTGATTCCTAGTAAAATCAGTTGCACTGAAAACCAACATATGAAAAAATAAAAATAAAACTAGGATAATTTTCTTTAACTTTCAAAAATGTTCTTTGAATCAATTTGCACCCTAACTCTGTCCCCCTCCCCCTCGCCACACATACACACACAGAAAAAAAAGAAAATGAAAAGAAAACACAATAGAAATATGAATTTAGTTAGAAATGTTATAATTTAATCTAAATAAAACTTTCAAATCTGTGTGGAATAAATTAAACAACATAATTTTTTTCCTTAAATTTCAATTTTAGAAAACTTTTTAGTGCATTTTTCTTTTTATTTTATAAGCATTAACAAATACTTACAGTTTATAAACCTACAATAATTTATTGATTGGGTAAATAACTTTATAAATAAACAGAAATGCTGAAAAATTTTTTAGTAAAGATTTCTAAGTAAAAAAAAAAGTTCATTCTCAAGTATTTTTTGATTAAATACTTTTCAAAAAAGAAAATATATTATGTGAGACACAGAAAACAAAATATCAAAAATAATATCTACTTCTTTTAAGCATCTAACAAGTTGAGCGTTCTCTTCTCGTAGATTGCTCATTTCTTTCTGGCCTTCTTCTTGCTCCCTAACTTTGGCATTAAGTTCGGAGATCTTGGTGTGTGACTGAATGAGCTCAGCATTCATCTTCTCAATAGTCTCTTTGAGTTCGGCAATGCAACAAGAATCAGCCATGGTCCCTGCACTTCCAACTGAAACCTTACAACGAATATAACATATACATCGTTAGTTAAAACAAATTATTCTCTTTGTTCAAATAGTTTGAAATACTAATACATATGTAACAGAGATGCAAACCTTAAGCTAATGCACACAGACTTAAAAATATATATACATTTTGCATTAGATTTCTGAAAAGTAATAATAAATAAACAATCCAATTAAAAAATATCCTAATGGCACCCTATCAACAGGTCATCAGTTACCATCAATACCAGAAATAAATCTGCAAATATCCCAAGTTTTCTTTTAAACCACTTTTTCTACCACTACTACTACAACAGAAAAAATTCTGTTTCTATTTCATTCTTATCAAAATAGCATTAAAATGACTTTAAATGGAATGAGCAATTTTTAAAGGGAAAAAATTTATTTTTTGTTTTTATGCGAGAACAAAAAATTTGTCAATTTCAGAAAGAACGAGCCCGAGACCGAAGGCTGGTATAAAAATTGAGCCCATCTCATCTCTAATATGCAATAAGAGAATTAAAGCTGTCAACTTTCAAATTTCCCTCGCTCATGTTAAACCTATGGGTGTCTGATGCATTTGTATATTTAAAATGTCTCCTCGGGAAATTTATATTTTTAATTTCTGTTTTCTGTGTACTTTAAATCAAAGGATGTCTCTTTTGTTCTTAGTTATCAAAATACTTCTAAAATTCATATTTAATTTTATGTGAAGTGCTTATTCATAGTTTGTCAGCTTTTAACACATAAAATATTAAATTAAGCACAGATATTAGAATGTTTTGAGAAAAAAAAAAAGAAACATCCTTTAGGCAAAGTACACAAAAAACAGCAATAAAAAATATAAATTTCCCAGAAAGTTAAAAATATTAATTTCTTGAGGATACATTTTAAATATTGAATGCATTTTACACCCATAGTTTTAATATTAGAAATTCTGAAGTTGGCTGAATAGCCTTAATGCTCACTTTTGATTGATTAACCCTTTGGGGACGAGCCTGTTTTACAGAATTTTTTATTTTTTATTTTATCCGGTTTTTCTAAACAGAAACTTTGGGCTAATCGAATCGAGAAAATGTTCTGATTAAATAGCGCAAAATTTACAATAAAAAATAACTGGTGGGAATAATCAAGGATTCTGAGCAACTTATGCATCATGCATATGTGTCGCTCATCTCGAAAGGGTTAACACTTTTATAAATTATACTTTTCTTTCAAAAACATATGTTTAATCACCCTTTTAATTTTATCTTTAGCTGAGTCTGTGTGCCACAGTGGTGTAAGTCATTCATTTTGAAATCCACACTAAATGCAAGAAGGGTGTCTAAACTTATCCAACTTTTAAGAGGAAGAACAGAATAAAATTTATATTTCTTATTTTAAGAATTCACTTGCCTATCCAGGGTTCATAAATATCATATTTTTTGAAAATATTGCATACGTTTTGATATATACTCTATATTTTCAAAATAGTCATTTTAGTACCGGTGATTATAAATATTTTTAGAAGTAATATATATTAGAAACTGCAACTTAACATGAAAACATAGCAAAACAACATTCTAAATATCTCTTTATTTCTTTTTTGGCACTATTAACAAAATTGAAAATAAGGTAATTGAAATCAAAAACAATGCATTTTTTACACTACATTAGTGATGGGCAATTCTGGAAAATTCGAGAATCGATTAAAATCGACATCGTAAAAAACAGAATAGATTACCAAATTCTAGAATTGATACTTCGATATTCACACAGATAAGTTCAAAAATAGTAGTTCCAAAACTTAGCGAACCAGCAGGGCCATAGCAACCGCCTCCCATACTTCCCATTTAAGAGGGGGGGGGGGGGGGGCGGAGCAGTAGTAAGCTATTACAGACCTTTGAGTAGAATAATAAAGTTCTTTTAAATTAAAATTATTATTTTTAAGATGTATTTGTAATAATATTTTAATTTATTTTTTAAGAAAAATCTCGGTCAGATTGAAAAAAAAAAAAAAAAAAAATGGAAGTTTTGACTTTTTATCATTAGGAAGTAATGATTTCATCTGGAGCAGTGGTACTTTCTATTTTTACTTCCTTCAACCAAACAGATGAGGACTTACCTTCCATAAATGCCATTCTTTTTAAAAAGGCCCAGATGGACGAAATTTTGAAGGCTCTAAATTTTATTTAAATAGTTGTTAAGTCTTTTTTAGGGCCCCCTATAAGCATGGGGATAAGGAAGGTCTCAAGGTCAAAAATTTTAGGTCCAAATTTTTTTAATTCTAAGATGTATATATACATTTAATGCCATTGGAGGTTGCTATAAGAAGGGGCCAGAGTATATTGCATTTGCCGCATATCTGCTTATGTTCAATCTGTTTTTGTTATTTTTTTTTTAAAACCAGTTTCTCTTATCTTCATTTATTACTGATGCTAATCTAATAACTTTAGTTTTGTACTACTGATTTTTTCTTATGTATTTTCACAGATCGAACTTCAAAATTAAACGAACATGGAGTGTGGGTGACTGACTGCCTTCAGCAGCGTAACCCATGAGGGCTACATCCGAAACAAATGAACTTTGAATAACTGTGATTTTCTTTCGAGCCAAATTAAAATTTTCAGGAAAATCATTTACCTTGCCGTAGGAATCGATTTAGTATTCTTACAATTTGAGTTTAATCATGTAACTAGGAAAATTCACCAGAGTTCTTTTTTTTAAAATAATAATAATAAAATCAAAATATAACTGCGAGACATAAAAATTTACTTTTCTAAGAAGAAAAAAATCAAACATATTTGCTGTCTTAAAAGGATAGTGGACGCTTATTTATTAACACAAAGTTACTGATAAAAATATGTATAATATAACTATGCAACTATTTCTTAATTGAACTTTAATTTTGTATGTCTTGGTTCCAATTATTGACTTAAGTTTCATATTATATATATAACTGTATATTTGTGTCTATGTATATGCAGTAGAAAGCCTCTAATCTGTAAAGCTTTGTTCCAAGAATTGTGCGGATTACAGGTTATGTCTATTTAATCTTTGTTTACATTTTTAAAAATTCATATTTTGAACAAATTTAGATTGTTAATTCTTTAACATAAATAAATTACATATTTTAATGTATAAATAAAGTAAAATCTATTAAAAAATAATAATAATTTATTATTTTTTAAACATCGCATCAATGGTTCTTTGTTTTAAGACATTTTACTTATAATGCTGAATTTTATCCTGAAGTCTATATATAATAATAAGTTCTTGTTGAGTTACAAAACTTTGTTGCTTTTAAAAAATCAAATAATTCTGACTTGATGAAATGAGCAATGACTTTCATAGGATTTTTTTTAATTCAATTTTCTTTCTAAAATAAGAGAACTATTGCAGTGTATTATTTTGTTATAGTAAATGAATAATTTTAAATAATCTATTTATGAATAATACATAAAAAAAAAATACAAGACAGCAAAATTTTTATTGTCAATTCTGTCTACAACAAAATTCGTGTAGAAGGTGTCTGGTGTCGCCATCTATTATTACCAATGAGTACCAAAAGTTTATTTTGGTAATTCAAGATGATAATGCTATGAAAATAATCCTAATAATATTAGTCTTTCAAAAGTTTTCAAATTTCTATTCATAATTTTGTAGGGTTGAAGGGTAAGAATTAAAATCCTTAGTAAATTTAAGATTAAAGAATCTGGCAACTTTTATTAACAAAAGAATCGGAATTTTTTAAAAATAAAGGCTAAAGAGCAAGCATCAGAATTATTTCTGATGCTAGTAAAATAAAAATCAGTAATCATAATAATATCATGTAGTAAAAAAAAAATCTTGATTTTATAATTTTAATTACCATTTCAATACTACTTTCATAATTAATTTGGAAAAATGATCGATATTATAACATTATTATTTGATACATATCTGGTTGCGCCATCTATTGGAAAAAACCAGTAATAGATGTTTAAGATTTTTTCACATTGTAATACACCATTAATAAGAGTTCAAATGTAAGAAATGCATTATTTCTTTTAATGTTTTTTACTATCTTATAATTGCGATTTAATGATAAAATAATAAATTATGAAATACATTGTCTAAGAAAGCATTTTCTATCATTAAAAGTAAATACTTTTTCATAAGAGCTCAAATTGTATTTTCCAAGTACTGCGTGAGTAAAATATAATATAATAATTAAATGTACTATTAATTTAATCTTTCAAGAAGAATGTTATATAGTAAAAAATATTAAATACAGAGACAAGGAAAATGTAAAATTTGGCGTAAAAAAATTACAAATTTGAAAATTTTGTCACTACTGAAACATTTTACAAGAATTCAATGTACTTTGCTTACATTCATAAATTGTTCGCAGATTACAGGTTCGCGGATTAGCCGCACTCTACTGTATTTTATTGCTTAAAAATTTATTATTTTTCGAAGTTCTAAATCTAAGATTTGTTTTACTCATTTTTTACTGCTTCAGAATCTGTAACATTAAATAATCAATAATAAAAATTTCTCTGTGTTTTAAGAATACATGAACAGCATTATCTCAAATTTATTTATTTTTCCAGAATATATATTTATCCAATATTCGGCGGATGTATTTTATATTATAATCTCTTCTAATCCATTTCAAATAACTAATTCTGTAAACATTTCTATTTTTATTTAGTTTTATGATGTTCCTATATATAAACTTGATACTTAATTGGAACATTCTCAACTGTTATTCTTTATCCTGTACACATATATAGAAATAAAATAACAGTGCCAAATTCTCAGAGATCGCTTTGTTTAAATTGTTAAATATATTATTTGAAGAAATAAATTTTAAAGCTTTTTAGCATGCATTTTCATTAGTATACCCTTGAAAAACATTAATAATACACGGGGGATCATATAGTATTGGAAAGCTCCGAAATTTCTTAAAATTCAAAGTATCAACTAACAAAGTTTAATTGTAAATGACTGGAATTTTTAAAATACAACTTACACAAACACGTTGACAAACTTGAGAAATACAACTTAACTAATGAAATCTCAGAGTAACGTGACTTTAAATCAAAACTGAAAAGTTTGAACTGGAAAAAAGCTGAAATTTGTTATTAATGTTCATAAATAGTGCTCACCAAGAGCAGTAGATATACAGTATAGGATCTATTATCCGGCGTCCCGATATCCGGAACGCTCTAAAAACCGGAACGGTAAGCGATCCGAAACTTAGTGAAAACTTTCATTTCATAAAAATTTGCAGTTTTTTTTTTTCATATTTTATTGAAAAGTTAACATGCTTTATAAATCGATATTTTAAATATTTTAAACTTTTTCTCATACACCTCAAGGTACCGTAATATCCCCTTAATTTCCTCCCCCCCCCCACGTCCAAACGCAGCAAAAAATCGTAAATTAATCGGAGAGGCCGCTTACACGGATTAAAAGTGGCTATCAAAATCTATCGCCTGTTGAAATCCGAAAATGTTTATAAGAATAGTCCAAAGCCTGCCCTGATATTCAGATTTTTCTTTTTTTGTTAACCGAGATAATTAAAAAACAGAACTTAAAAAGCGCAACTTAAAAGCGTGCTCTTCCTACGATCCCACTTATGATGCTCCCGTGAAAGATGAGAATTGAATGTACGCAATCATCGGACATAAGTTCTCTTTTTGATCATTTTTATGACTTCGCATCGGCGTAACCTTTAGAAATATGGGAAAACTAACTACATATTCTTAAATTTCGCATTTTTCTGCTTCAAACGCTAAAATTCATTATAAAAAATTTTAATTTTAACCTTTTGAAAAAAAATATTTTCGAAACATCACTTAGAATTTGAATGCGTTTTCCGCGATCGAAAACTGTTGGCAAGCTCCGACCTTTGAAGTCATCTAAAGGCGCACGTACAATTCGGCCAATTAGGAGAATGAGAGAAACGTTCGTTTTACCGTTTTCAGCTGCGTCCATCGAACAGAACAGTAGAAAAGCAGATTCGGAATCGGATAAGACAGAAAGGTGGTACGGCGGCGCTTCGCGCGATATTTTTTTTTTTTTTTGGATAAGGGGGGGGGGGGGGGCTTTCGTGGGATTTTTTTGTAAATATCAAATTTGTTTACAAAATAGGGGAGGGTGGCTTAATGGAATATTACAGTAATTATGCATTTCTTTATCTCCACGAATTTGCGGAAATCTGCATTTTAAGTGTTGATAATTTTGCCTCTTATATTTTTCTGTCCGCTTTCCATGTGATAAATTCGTAAACAAAACAAAAATAAATAAAAAGTCAACTTTCAATATATTCCCCTCCCTCCCCAATTACTGGATGAAGATGCAGTTCAAGTTTGTTTCAATATAGATAATAATGCTCCACTTAGTCATCAGATGACATACAGTGAAATGATGACTAAAGATGCATCTGATGATCGTAGGGATGATGATGACAAGAATGAGGAGGTAGAAAAAATATCTAATGAACAAATGATATTTTACACTCAACAATTAATTCAAGGCATGGAACAAAATAAGTTATTTCCATGAACAACAAATAATGTCCTTATATAAAATTCAAGACCAGATTGTAAAAGAGAAACGTTACAAGCAGCCAACTTTAAAAGGATTTTTCCAAAAAACTAATTCCCAAGCATCTGCATCTGAACCCCAAAACTAAATTTTATTTTTGATCTTGTTCATTTGTAAGTTTTATTATAATTTAAAATTATTACTTAATTTTTTTTTTTTTTTTTTTTTTTTTTTGTAAATAAAAATTAATTAAACTTTTCCTTAATTGTGTTTTATTGAATTAATTCAACAAATGTGTAATACAGTATTTTTAATATTATTTATGCTAACCAGTATTTCATATTTATGTACATTAGAAAATATTTGTGATAGTGTTCCGAATTACGGAAAAACCCCTTATCTGGAATGCCTTAGGTCACAAGGATTCCGGATAACGGATCCTATACTGTAATATCAATATTTAGTTGGTAAGCAAATGACTCGGGAAGAATGTCAAAAAAGGTCCCATTGAAATCGGACCATAATTAAGAAAATTGAGATTGGGAGAAGGGGGTTAGGTGGGCATGTGATTGGTGACGAACTGGAAAAGTACAACTTAATAAACTAGTAACCCAAATAACTTGGCTCCTAAACTAAAAATACATAACAATTCAACCTGGAAAGAAGAAGGCTCTTATGCAAAATTTGACAGCAGTTCTGCCTTTAAAATAGTAAAACCAAAAGCATAAATATATATATTGCTTTGAAATTACTGTCAAAAATATGGATACAAAAGTTGGAGCATGATTGACCCCTACCAAATTGAATAAATGTCAGGTTATCCTATGGGAGAAGAAACAGCTTTCCGACAATGTATTACTTGTAGGTTGTAGGGGAAAATTCCAAAGACAGAATCCCACTCTAGGGCAGGGTTGCCAGATTTGGCCTCTTTTTATACTGAAATTTTACCTTACACTAGAGTATCATATTAGTTTTTTTTTTTTTTTTTAATGACAGACATTTCGAGATTACCTAAAATAAAAAATTCTTCTTTCATAATTTCCAATGTGAATTCGAAGTTTTTAAATTGAAAGCAGAAACCTACTGGCAATCCAGTCTTATTGACAATCATGGAGCAGACGGACTAGACAAAAAAATCATGGCCACTTAATTCAAAGCCAAGACTAAAACAGAGCAATAGAATGTAAGATATCGATGTAAAAGGGGAATGAGGGGGCAAAATATGAAAGTGGGGGCAATAAGCTTTCCAACAATATATCACATGATGGGCTCTGAAAAGAAATGTGAAACTGCTTCCCCCCACCTCCCCAATGAGCAACTAAGCTCTTAATGGTCGGGAAGGGTGTAACCGAAGACATAAAACATTTTGCATTCTCAAATATACCTTCAGTCTTTATGAGGTTTCAAAATGAGGCATTATAATAATATCAGACATTTTAAGATATTTTAACACATTTTAGATCATGTGTATTTTGAATGGCACTGTTATAACAGCTAAATCGATGAAAACATAAATATCAGAATCATTTCTATTCTTAATATGACAGCAAAAATAATACCACTGGAACAATAAAAAGAGTGTGTGGGGAGGGGGAGATGATAGGGATTGAAAATAAAAGAGGACATTAAAAGCTTTCCAGCGATACCTTACACAAGACAGTTCGGACAAAACAAAATATATACCCCCCCCCCCCTAGGGGGAAGGTATGCCTAAACCGTCGGAGGGGCGACATCAAATGTATCTTTGGTCAAAGTTTCAAAATGTGGCATTATAATAAAATTGGACAAGAACTGGATATTTTAAAAATTGCATGCATATTTTGAACGACCCTGTAATTTAGATTGGAGTGGAAGTTGGGGGAGAGGGGATAAACTTGAAAAATACAACATAATAAACTAGTAATCCGAATAACTAGACTTCTAAGCAAAAGTATAACAATTTAACGTAGAAAGAAAAAAAGCTCTTATACAAAATTTTACAGCAACTGTTTCACCAAAACAGTAAAATTGCAAGAATAGAATGATTCAATCTGAATCGAAGAATTGACTGCAATGCAATTTGAATTGAAGTAAATTAAAGATGAACGATTCAACTCACATCAAAGAATCATCCGCAATGTGATTTCAATTGAAGTAAATCAAACAAGAACAATTCCACTGACATCTTAAGATCAACATCGAATCTGTACTGAATCGATTCACCATTGTTGTTGCTCCGACGTTACGGGTAGAATTGAATCATTCATTTTTTTACTTTTTTGTCTTTGCAAAAAGAAGGTATTGGATTCATGAAAAATTTCCACTTCTGGTTTTCAAAGGATTTATCATTTTAGAAGGTTCTGTCTTGAATATGATTTGACTATTTTTATAAATTGTCTGTCTGTGAGTCTGTCTGTCTATTTGTCTGTGATGAAAATTTTGTGGGTGTTCTATCTGAATAACTAATGCATAGAACCTATTGAAACTTTAGATTCAGCTAGACCTTGATATAAATTGGTACTGAGTACTTTTTGGGTGAAAATCACCGAATAGATGGTGCTGCTATGCTGCATTTTGCATGATTTCCACAAGATTGATATCTCAAGAACTAATGCACGAATTTTCATCAAACTTCAAATTCAGTTAGATTTTGGCAGAAGTTGTTGCTTATTAGGTTTCAGTGTAAATCACCCAACAAGTGGTGCTGCTAAGCTGCTTTTTTTTCAGCAGTGTTGAATTCAGACATTTTTCTCTAGGAGGGATTTCTGTGGCTCCACGGAGGGACATTGCAGAATCCAAAGGGGGGGGGGGTAGAATTTTGAACATTAAGCAAAAAATCTTAAGCCTTCTGGGAGGACATTTCAATGTTCCAGGGGGGAGCAACTCCCCCCAGGCCACCCCTGAATTCAACACTGTTTTTCAGGATTTTAGGGATTATAATTTAAGAACTAATGAACGGAATTTCATCAAACTTAACCCTTTGCACTTGAGGGCTCAGGAGCAGAACCATTTAAAATTTGCCTTCAAACTCGAGGGCTTCGCTATGGAGACAATGCAAATAATTTTGTGATACCATGTAATCTTGGCTTTTCTAGACAGGTATCACAAAATTATTTGCATTGTTCGAGTTTGAAGACAAATTTTAAATGGCTCTGCTCCAGAGCCCTCGGATGCAAAGGGTTAATATTCTGTTAGACATAGACATAAGATTGTTCCTGATTAGGTTTTCATATAAATCATATAACAGATTGCACTGCATATGCTGCTTTTTTCAGCAAGGATTTCTGCAATTAAGGGGCGGGACACTCTAGATTTCTGGTTGGGAAAATTTGACTTTTTTCCATTAAGCATAAAATCTAAAATCTTCCAGAGAATATTTCAATGTTCTGGGGGCGTGGGTAATGTCCCCCATACCACCCCCTGAATTCAACACTGTTTTTCAGGATTTACACGATGTTAGCGATAATATCTCAGGAGCTAATGAACAGAATTTCATCATAACTTAATATTTTGTTAGACATTGACATAATTTGTTCTTGATTAGGTTATCGCGTAAATCATATAAGAGGTTGTGCTGCTATACTACATTTTTCACGATAGCTATGTCTCAAAAACTAATGCATAAAATTTTATCAAACTTCATATTCTGTTACACTTTCACATAAATAGATCCTTATTAGGCTTGTGTGTATAGTGCCCAACAGGTGTCGCTTTTATGCTCTTTGAATTGGGAATTTCGGTTGCAGAGATCTAAGAGCATGTGGGCCGAATTTCAATGTGTAAAATGCAAATGCTTATGTATATATTTTTAATGCACATAATTCAACGAACCTATAGGGGAGAGTGGTAATGAATGAGCCAATTTTTGGTTTTTAATTTTTCTAATTTTTTTGGCTCAGAATTGGCTCTTCAGTTACTTTACTTATTTGGTTAAGTCATAAAAATTGGATTAAAAAATGTCTATAATGAATGACAATAGAAAATAAAAATATAGAAATTTGGCCCATTCATCCCCACCCATGGGGCTGAATGGGCCATTGAAGGTAATGAATGGGCCACTAAATGAATTCAATGAAAAAATGTGGAATTAATCTTTTATTCACCAAATATGACAAAATGAATGGTACTTGACATGATATGATCAAAGCATAGTGAAATAGTAATACACAATGCTTATCAAAATTTATGAACATCAAAAGTGATATTATTAAATCGCATAATTATAGCAGAAAAATGAGAAAATAATGAGATTATAAGAAAGAAAGAACATAAAATATACATAAAAATTATAGATAACACACATTATGATTTAACAAAATTTATATTTTTCAAAATTAATATTAAATGACATGGTTGTAACTGCCTATTAATTGTCTATTTAGTCTAAATTTCTGGTATTTATTCTACCCATCAGATTTAGGATATAAACAATTATTCTAGTTTTATATCAAATGGAAAAATACTGGTAGGTGTGGTCAACAACTGGACAGTTCACCTTAATCATTTATACAATTTAACTTATGTTTCTAATAAATAACTAATATTTCTTAGTGTGAAAATGTGCAAATTATTTTTTAGACATATATATAAACCTATTCTAACTAGACAGTAATTTAATCTAAATCCATGACAGCCAGTTACGTTTCATATTAAAGAGAAAATCAGAAAAAAAGAAAGAAAAACCCTATTATCATGATCAGGGCAAAGGTGGCCCATTCATGACCATGATATAGTGGCCCATTCAGCCCCACCTACACTTCTGGAATATATTCAGGTTTTTTTAGTTACAATAAATTCAAATAAGATTTAAATACATCCTAAAATTAGTTTACAGATATGAAAACACTTGTTAATACACATGTATATGCAATGAAATAATAGATACTTTTAAGCTTATTTATTTTACTGAAAAGGGAAAAAATTTACTTTTCAATCAGATTCTTGACCATCCTACTCTAGTGGGAAAATGGATTCTCCCAAACAATGGAAAATTTGATGAGTTTGGTAGAACAAATATCTTCATCTATTGGTGGCATCTAAAATAATTTTATGCAAATACTTTTTCATATTTTGTTAAAGGCCCATTCATCCCCATGGCCCATTCATTACCACTCTCGCCTACTTTTTTAATCCTCATGATGGGCATAGGTTATCATTTAAATTTGACACTGTGATAGTGAATTTTGAAGTTTTAACATGTCTCAGACAGAAAAAAGTTTTGGGATTGGCACATCCAACTTCTTTACCTTCGAATTTTGAAGGAAAATAAAAATATTACCTTTAGAAACATCGATTAAAAAATTTATAGTATCGATTAAATCCAGTTGGCCATAGTATGAATTTAAAAAATCGAAATTGCCCGTCACTACACCATATATATATATATATATATATAGGGGGCAGTGGGATAAATGGGACAATAGGTTATTCTCTTTATGTAGCATTCTAATCATTTGATCAATCACACATTAGATGAAGCAATGGTAACCCAAGCTTCAGCTGAAAAAAGTAGCTGATCTGCATAAGCTTTCGATTGTATAAAGAAAAAGATTATTTCAAGAATCAAAAGTAAATTTGCTTCATATACCTTTTATGTTTTATTGAATATTAATGATTTCTTTATGCGTAGATGTAATAGTTTCCCCATTTATGGAACATTATACTGCATATTATCCCTAATTTAAACTATGTTTAAAAGTAGAATTTTTGTTTATACAAGAAATTTAACATAAAAGAAGGTAGAGGGAAGAATGGGACATGTCTAATTCCTTCTTTTTAATAAGATGAATGTAAATTGCTAATATGCAAATATTTTTTGAGGATAGTATATTAATTATAACATTATAAATATATCCATTTACTTCAAAATGTAAATAAATTAAACTGATGACTTTTTAATGTCATCTCTGACTGACAATCCTGAATTTTCCTTCCAGTGAGGAAGGTAATGGAATTTGATATTGTAGAACAGACATTATCAACCTACAATCTTTGTTAGACTGTATATATAGCCAACACTAAAGTATTTGTGCCTTATCATACATTGTTTTATAGCTGTCCCATATCTCCCTGTTAGTGGGAAGGTATGGGACACATTTTGAAATTTACAATTTCTTTATTTATGAAATTGTTTCCACAAATTGTGTTTCTATATTGTTCAAGGACATTAGAAAGTTTTTTATTTTGTATTCTGTATATCGAAATTTTTGTTTTTGTGTCAAACAAAATTGATTTTCTTATTTTTGTAAAAAGTGTCCCATTCCTCTCCACTCTCCCCTAATCTTTAAAAAGTATGGTATGTGTAGAGCTATAATAAACAATTCCAAACCAATACTTTAGAGTCCAATTTAATGTATTCTTCTGAATATTTATATATTTTGTTTTCTGACATAATGCCTTCACAGTTGCATTCTAGCCGTTATAAGGACTTATTTATTTGACAAAATTTAATAGAAGTTTATATTTTTTTAGTAGAAAATATTTATAAGTGTATTAAAAATAAATTAATCTAAATTTTATATGAATTATCTATAAACCACCTTTTTTAAAAATAAAAGCCGGCTTTTTTTAAGTGGTTAAAACCAAAAAAAAATCCAGACGGCTTTTTTTGGCCTGGCTAAAAGCCGGCAACCCTGAATATTTATGATCGTTTTTCAAAAAAGAAACCATGAAATTAATTTTGGCCCTCATGTTAAAAGTTCAAAATTCTGACAATAAATTTTCTGGGAAAAAAAAATTGCAAAATTGTAAATTTGCTATTTTTATAAAATCAGTTAATATAAATTTAGACTGTTTAAATCTTTTTTCCGTACATTTTTAATGTTTTAACATTTTATATAAAAATTTCAAAAAAATTACAACATTAGTTACAGAGAGAAAATTTTTTAAAATAAACAATAAGAATTCATTCTGAGCATCTCAGAAAACACAAATGATGCAAAATCACAAAATTTCGAAAGACTACAAAATAAAAAAAATATTGAAATAGAGAAAAACAATATTAGGAGGTTGCTTATAACCACAAAGAAAAAAAAATATACCAAGTTTCATAAAAATCTGTGATAATGGGTGTTTTTTTCCTATTTTTGTGGTTAAATTGACATGGAATGACCCTAAAATATCATTTTGCCATGTGAATTAATATATATGTTTTTTTTTTTTATAGAGCATGTGCAGACCAAGAATATATGTGTTTTATGAATTGTTGGGTATTATTAGGCAAATCAAGTGAAGGAGTTTGAAGTAAATACAAAATTATTTTGTGCTTTGCTTTCTCTGGTGTTGTGCGAAACAAAAGAAGCATTCATTTGATTTTTACATACTTGATTTTTGAAAAATCTTTTGTTGTTTTTTAACAATTATGTTTATATAAAATTATTGCACCTGGCGGCTTTTTAAAAAATTATCTTTTAAAATGTGAATTTTCGCTTTCTTTTGATTTTTTTAATTTTCTTTTTTACCAGAATCTGTATGCACTTACCCTTTTTTTGTTTACAAATGTTGAATTATTGCACGAGCGCATGGAAGCATTTTTTATAAAATGTATATTTTTTAAAAACCGGATTTTTGAAAATTCTTTAACAATTTATATATTTTAAAATTTGAAATTGTATTCATTTTGACATTTTCAATATTTTAATCTCAGTATTTTTATGTACTGGAGTAAAAGTCAAGACTTATGAAATATTTTGCTCATTACAACCCTGCCCCCCCCCCCCCCCCCCAAAAAAAAAAAAAAAATCTGTCCTTTTTTAGAAATAGCATTTTGAATGCCAATTTCTGTTGAAAATTTCTTTATTTGGAATGCTCTTCTTTTTGCTTAATCTCAGTACTTTCAAAAATTTTTAAGCCTAAAGTGACCACTTAGTGGCAATTGCCAGTTGGGGAAAATGGGTTTTTTGGGTTAAGGAAAAAAAAAAAGATGGCAGAATCTGGGCTAATATGCAAGCTATTCCTTGCATTCATTTTGTTTAAAATATAAACCATTCACTCATTTAATTTCAAATACATGCATTAAGAATACACATGTCTTTCACTTATTTAATTTAAAATACTACAAAAATGAAGATGAAGAAATAAACCATACGTCAAAACATTTTATTTACGGGATGGCAGTATTCAAGCCTAAAATTTTCAAATCTGGCCCAAAAAATTCCGATTTCCAGAGAATTTTTCTTCTAGAAGCAAACATGGATAGACTTTTGTGACTACCTTTCTTACGGCAAATATCTCGATTTTTTCCTCAACAGAGCTACTATATTCATGATATTTTTCTGATCAATGAATTTCGCAATATCCTTCTCTCGCACAATTAAGGACATTCACGATTTATTTTCGTAAGACTGATGGGCAAAAAAAATTCAAAGCTCCAATAAAACATATTTAAAAACACCAAACTAGATGATCCTTACAATTCACAGAAATCAGAACTTGACAATTTAAAGTTAACAGTTAACCTACATAATTGAAGAGATGAATCGACGATTTCCATTTCAAACTTTGGATTTGGTTTAAAATTTGAATTAGAGATGCAACAATTATTCGGCCGTAGCCGAATAATCGGCCCATTCGGCCTATCTGCCGAATATCAAGTCCATTAATCGTCCTTGGCCGAATAATACTGTAAAAGTGTTTTTATATTTACAAAGTAAAACTTTTTAATTTGACAATTTATATTCATCATGTATAATGAAAATTTTATTTGAAATTAACAAACACTTTTTTTTCCTGTAACTTTCATACCCTGAATGGGTTTTTATCTACGCAGAAGGACACTTAGGAATAATGTTAAAACTTTTATGCTGTATTTATAAAGTATAAAAAGTATCTGTAATAAGCTAACGTAATGGTGTTAAATTTAAAATTAATCTATTCAAAAATTTCCTAATAGAAATTTATTAGGAATAAATTTCCTTTCAAATAAATTCTATTTTTTTAAAGCATAATGGGAAGTTTAATATTTATCCCTTGTTGCAATAAAAAATCTTTCTTTCAATGATATATTTAATTAGACCTATAAAGAACATAAATATATGCTATAGATTAAATATAGATGTATTGTATGTATAACAAAAGGATTTAAGTCATAAATGCTGCAATACTTAAGTTTTTTTTTTTTGTTTTTTTTTGAGTAAAATGCACTTAAAAGTTAAATATAATTTAAGTAATTTTTTTTAAGTGTGTTACTATTTATTATTAAATAAAGAAATGTAAGTACTAAATTCTTTTATTTAGTACAGTAGACTCCCTTAAATCTGCGACCCTAAAATCCACTAACGCCTAAAATCCGCATATTTTTTTAGATGTAAACAATGAAATTTACAGTTAAGTTGCAGGGACAAAATTCAAGATGGCACCAAAATCAGCAACTACCGCAATGTTTTTTTTACTAAATTTTTTGTTAATCATTCTCTTTTGGTTATTACAGCTGATTTATTACTAAATAAATTTACATTACTTTTGATTTTGATATAAATTAGCAAATCTATATGATGACATATCGATCTTACGATTGCTTTACCAATAGATGGCAGCATAGGACTTTTGGAATTGAATTGAATCGATTTTATCCGTAATAATTTACTATTTTTCTAAATTTCTATTTTACATAATTATTTTCGTTTAAACTAATAAATTATTTTAATATTTTACTCATTTTAATGTTTCACTTTATTGCAAGCATTCATTATAATTTCCCCTGCTTAACTACCAATCAAATTAATGTTTCAAATATGTAAACAAATCAATGACCAGAAATCCGCACAACCTCTGGTCCCAAGCTGTGCGGATTTGAGGGAGTCTACCAGTAGGCTCCCTTAAATCCACGACCCTAAAATCCGCGTATTTTTTTTCAGATGTAAACAATGAAACTTACAGTTAAGTTGCAGGAACAAAATTCATGATGGCGCCAAAATCAGTGACTACCGCAATGTTTTTTTTACTAAATTTTTTGTTAATCATTTTCTTTTGGCTGTTACAGCTGATTTATAACTAAATAAATTTACATTACTAATAAGATAATAATCTGTGGTCCACGTAGTGCTAAGAACGAATAACGACGTATCGATCTTACGGTCGCTTTACTACTAGATGGCAGCATAGACTTTTAGAATCGAATTGAACTGATTTCATCAGTAATAATTTAATATTTTTCTAAATTTTTATTTTACATAATTATTTTAATAATTACTTACTTTTAAACTAATAAATTACTATTTTAATATTTTACTTATTTTAATGTTTCACTTTATTGTAAGCATTCATTATAATTTCCTTTGCTTAACTACCAATCAAATTAATGTTTAAAAAATGTAAACAAATCAATGACCAGAAATCCGCAAAATTCTAAAATCCGCACAACTTCTGGTCCCCAGCTGTGCGGATTTTAGGGAGTCTACTGTACCCTTTTAAAGATGTTTTGACTCTTACAAACAGCTCAACTCCCCTCATTTATAAATGTTGGCAGGGAAATTCCCTTCCAAGCAAAAATTGAATGTCAAGCCCTGAAAATCAAATCATTGTTTCTAATTTACACATATGAAAAATAAAAGCTGCCACTGTTGAAGGGGGTGGGGGCGATGCTATTGGAGGGAGTTACACCTGGCTAAAACAGAAGGACTGAAATTAAATAGAATTTTTTATGTCATATAGAAAAAGATTGTAATTACAACAATTATTAAAATGAAGCTTATTTTTAGCAGAAAAACCCCACCCACACTTCAATAAAATAATGGAGGAAAGCAAGCAAAAAGAAAATAAAAACGCTCCAGAAATATCTAGCATCACATAATAATGTTCAAATTAGTCAAATTTAATCTGTTCGATGCAGAAATTTATACAAATGCACTATACAAAAGAGTAATGCTTTTAAAATAAAATGTAAACTGAAATTACAATTATACAATAAGCATAATATTTCAAGCTATTTGTACAATTTTTTTTTTAAATTATATTATTAGACACCTGTTTTTATACCCCACGATTTTAATGCTCAATTTTCTATTATTATTTCAGAAAGTAATGCTGTTAGTTTTTTTTTTTAATTAAAAAATCTATTTATATATGAAGGAATGCTGAAAATAATTGTGCCTAAAACCTTGCTGTGCTTTTGAGAAATTCCATGTGACACAGATATTATTACATGAAAACTTAAAAGAACATACATATATTTGTTTTAAATAAAATGATTAAAGAGCTGCTTACCTTTTCTGGATTCAACTTTTGTCTTTTACGGTCCATTATCAAAAACCAATCTCTGACAAACTGAAATTACAATTACAGTAAAAAGTTCACACACTGTGAAAATGGCGAAATGAGTAGCCGCAATGTTTTCGATTAAAAACCATTATTCGATTATTCGTCATTCAAAAGTTTGAGTTATGAATAAATATCGAAGTTTACAGTTCATCGTTCATCGCGTCAAACTCGGGCGTCTTTGAAAAATCTGATTTTATTTTATCCGGTTTCCTGTATTCATTTGCCTTTTAGATTTTCTGTTAAATAGACTTTAGAATTCTTAACTTTCACATGCGATTCATGCTACTTTAACCTTTCAAGGTGTTTATAGTATGTAAATATTTTTGTGACTAATTTACTATAAAGAACTAAAATATTTTGATAGACTTTTGTATGTATTTAGGCCTAACGTTTAAAAATGAAGTTTCCGCTAAAATAGTTGAACTCTCATAATTATTTACAAAAAATGTGTTTTTTTAATCAGGCCTGATTTTATTAGCAAAAAATCTAAATCGTGGAATTATATATTAAAAAGTGAATAAACATAAAATTTATTTTAACAAGAATATTAAGTATACTGATATTACACTTTGTTTAAGAAACTTGCTTGATTTTATAATTACCAAAAGGATTAGATTTTAACTTTTCTGATTCTTTTTTTTTGTGTGTGTGTGGAATTTTACAGTACCCCACTTGATTTTAAAAAATTGGCAATTCGATACATTTTTGTGTCCTGTCTCTTTTAGTTGCAACCCTCCAAGAGGCACTATGCAAAAACACACAAGATGCTGAGCAAAACTATGCAATTTTTTTAAAATGGAAATTGCTAAAAAAATACAGGAAAATATGCAACATTTTTTTTCTTTAATGAATACTTAAAAAATGACTTTTTGTAATAAATTCTAAAATTAATACAAAAACATTTTTTTTAAATGCCCAACTTTTACAATTTTGTCTTTGACCATTTGGCAAACAAACAACTAACTTAACATTATGATATGGAGCAAAAACAAAATAAAATTATAGTCTGAGTCATATTTGTTTAAAAAAATGCTTAAGAATACTAATTGAATCTTTCCAACTGAGCAAAAAAATGTCCAGGCCAGGAATCGAACCTAGATCCTTGGCTTACAAGGCCAATCCTTTACTGTTTAAGCTAACTGGGCCGATAACCATCCAGCATATTTCACTCAGATAACCTTATTGGTGGTAACATCTGGTCTGTCATGTAGACAGCTCAACAGAACAAACCGCAGGTAAAGGAACTCCATATAAATGATGGGTACATAGATTATTATTTTAACACAATCAAATTAATTGGTAAAGTTATTATACAAATTGAATATTTCCAACTGAGCGAAAAATGACTGATTCCAGGCCTGGGAAAGTTGAAGAATGCTAGTTATTTAGAATAATATACATGAAATACTACATTTACAACACTTGCACATGAAATATTCCCAGCTGAACGAACTACAAGCAACAAATGCATTTTCAAAAAATATTTTGTTGTGATTTTAGTACTTATTATAAAAAGTTATTTTGTAAGTATTCATGTTAATGTAATAAAAAAAGGACTTTTTCCTTCTTTTTACCAATTTTCTTTATAAAAACCATAACTGCATGTGATGTGAAATATTCCTCATTGAATTAACTGCAAATATTCAAATACAGTGTTGCCATACAAAAGGATCTAATAACAATGTGTTTTTTTGGCTGAATCCCAAAACAGCCGAGACACTTGGCATCGTTCAATTTGGCGAGGCGATAAATGGATCTTTGTTGTTACCAGTTCGTTTCGTAAATTCTTTCCACGCCTTCAGTTGTGTGATCTTGAATTTGGATTGGTTGAATGGGATTGGTTTATTTCTTGGGTATTGGATGGCTATGCCTACCTTTGACAACTCAACTTTGCATGTTTTGTAATTTGTGTACAACGAGGTGCGAGACGAGGTGTAGAAGAAAGACGTTTTCTAAGTGTAAAATTAAATGACGGTAAGGCTAGAGTTTGTTATTGTTAATATATTTTGCTGTTTTTAGTTGTAAAATTTGAAAGTTAAAGTACCTGTGTAATTTAGTTTGAAATTGTGAGTATTTGTTCATTTTTTTTTGCTGGAAAGTTAAATGAAGTTTATGGACGACTTTAAATTTACGAAATTATAGCAATTCAACATTTTATAGAGTTGGTTTTCAAGAAAGGAGATGTTTGTTAAGGTATGTTAATAATTTTATGTATTTTTTATTATAGTGTTTTATATTAGCCGTTTATTGTATATTTCTCATGTATGCTGACCTTACGAGTTTTGTACATTTTGATATTGCTAGGCAACGTGAACTGCTGAATTTTGATATTGCTACACATTGAGAACTGCTGAATTTTGATATTGCTATGCAGCGAGAACTGCTGAATTTTGAGATTGCTAGGTAGCGAGAACTGCTGAATTTTGAGATTGCTACACACCGAGAACTGCTGGTGACAGTGATGTTTTTTTTCGGTTAATTGTATGCTGATTGCCGCTTTAACGAGTTTCCTGCATTTTTCAGATTGCTGCAGAACTATGTTGCTGTATTCAGTGATATATATTATTTTTTTATGAACGCGAAGCGTTCATACTTTTTTAAATTAGAAATGAATTGTTTGTTCAATGTTTACTATAATATAGGCACGTACTTACAATATTAAATGACCCCATGATTTTTTCTGAAAATTGTTGAGAAATGAAAATTTTAATCATTATATCGTTACTCTGATTTGGAAAGGTACTTTAAAAATTTAACATTTTCAATAAACTTATGTTGAAATCGTCTGTTTTATTTTGAATCTCATAAAAATCAGCTTTCCTGTGTTTTCTAATACGTCGTTACTTATAAATGTTGTATTTCCCATGATTCCAGGGTGATGACGCAGTAAAAAACAGTCTGGAAGCATTCAGGAAAGTGGAGCAATCGCGTTAGTTTTCAGGTTGCCGCATTTTAGATTGGCGTATGTGGGGTACTTGGCGCTTGTCAGAAAAGTCGCCAAATGGGGTGTGTCGGCTGTTTTGGGAATCTGCCGGGTTTTTTTTTCTTTAATAACCGTAAATACAGTAGACTCCCTCAAATCCCCAACCCTAAAATCCACACATTATTGCAGATGTAAACAATGAAACTTTCAATTCAGAAATAGGGCAAAATTACAGAAGTTTTCAGTTTTAATATCATTCCATATGTATTTTAATATTATTCTCGATAATAAGACTGAACTCGTAGTTTTTCATGAAGGAAGTATAAATTTATTATTTTTTTTTTTAAAGTCAAGATATCGCTGATATCACTGTTAATCACAAAATTTTAACCAAATTTATTTATGTACCTATTAATCAAGCGTTTTTCATTATTAAGACTGGCTAAACCTGAAATAAAACTTGCTTACTTTATGATTTTGATGTGAATTAATAGAGTACATTTATGAGGAAAGTTTTATTGAATAATTCAAGGTTAATATATTTCATCTTTTTTAATATGCATATTTAATTATACATTATTAATTATTTACTTGACCTTTACTTTTAATAATTTAATCACTTTTAAACAGGGTTGCCGGCTTTTAGCCAGGCCAAAAAAAGCCGGCCGTCTTTCTTTGGTTTTAAACACTTAAAAAAAAGCCAGTTTTTATTTTTTAAAGTTGGTTTACAGTTAATTCGTTTTAAATTTGGATCAATTAATTTTTAATACACTTATAAATATTTTCTACTAAAAAAAATTATAGATTTCTATTAAATTTGTCAAATAAATAAGTCTTTATAACTTCTAAAAGGCAACAGAAGGCATTATGTCTGAAAAAAAATTAAACACTGAAATGAATATAAGTTAGGCTCCAAACTGGTGTTTTGAAATTCTATATTACATAGCTTCACATATAATACGCATTTTAAAGATTATATTTAATTAATGACAAAATGTAACATCAAAATGGAAACATTCTCATGTGTCCATATGGAGAGATTCAGTTGTAAATGTTAAAAGAAAAAGGATGTAATATTTGAGGAGAGTGGTACATAAGCAGGGATGGGGAAATACATCATTTTACTCGCCACTGGTGAGTAGATTTCCTGACAGGGTGAGTGAATTTTTATGCAATCTTTGAAAAACTGCAGACTATAGAAGATATGCCAAAAACTTTATTTTAATTGTTGGCTATATTTTTCAAATTTACCGCAATGTAAACATGGTACTAAGTTCTGCCTTATACTAAACTTTCTTTTATTTATTAAGTCTTGTTGGCTGGTAGGGTTCCTGGGTGAGTAGAATTTTTTTTAATTTCCCCACCCCTGTACATAAGTGTATAAAAAATAGAGCATTTAAACAAGAAAAAAAAATCTCTAAATAAAATTTTGAAAAGCTTGTTGCTAAGCATATTCATGCATATGCTATTCAAAATGTTTTTAATAGTAAGAAATGGTGTTTTTATTAATATGACTATGTATAATTTTAAATGTTTACTAGAAGTAAAATAAGACTTGTATATTAATAGCTCTTAAAATTAATTAAGTAATAAAACATGTAACTAAGTAACCATTGTCCTCTAATTTTATAAAGCAGTAAAAATGAAAAAATTGGCAATTGGTATGGCTCTTTTAAAATTTAGCTGACATATTTGCAATTCTGACTACAAATCACAAGCAAAACCATCTAAGTTTTATTCTAATATTAATGTCCTCATTATTGAGAAATTGGGTTACTTATTAAACTCTAAATCAATTAAATGTCATTAAAACTAATTAAAACACTTTAAAATGTGTAGTTTATAATTACAATGCTTCATTGTATAAAAGCCAATTATAGCCAAAAAGGCCAATTTTAGCCAAAAAAAGCCGGTTAAGACCAATAAAAGCCACCAGCCTGGCTTTTTTGCAACCCTGCTTTTAAAATTATCTTACTTTTTATTATTTTAGTTTATTACTTTACTTCATTATTTTAATATTTTACTATACTGCAAACATTCATTATAATTTTGATTTCATTATTACTTTCAATTAAAAAATGTAAACAAAACAATAACCAGAAATCCACAAAATTCTAAAATCCGCAAAACCTCTAGTCCCAAGCTGTGTGGATTTGAGGGAGTCTGCTGTATAATCAAAAATCTGAATTAAAAAATCTTAAAACATGTTTCTCTCGACCAATCAGAAATCCTGGAACTGAAAAACGGATTGAGCATGCATGCAAATGGAGCAAATTTTCAATCCAAGCAAAATCTGTTCCATTGCACACATCCAGTAAGGTTGCCATATTTGGCGACATTATCATATTCAAAACAGTTGCAAAAAAAATTGTGCCAACTGGTGGGGATTGTAAAACAAGCCTTTTTTTTTATTATGCTGTTTTTGTAATAATTATCTGAGATATCTCTGAATAACATTGGTAGCCAAATTTTTTATTTAAATATTATTACAGTATAACATCTTTAATCTGGAAACTTCTGTAATCCAGACATTTTGGTCCGTCTATTCATTTTTATTTTCAATTAAGGATCACAGATGGCACCACAGCACATATATGAATGAATTTTTGAAAATAATTAACAAAAATGAAAAAACTACCTAATTAACTACTTTTATTTAATTTTTCAACTTGTAGGTCCTTTCAGAGTTGCATATATAATTAATATAGGTGCCTTTTTTTGTTACTTCTTAGTTATCCCATTGACCAATTTCGTCAAATTATATAAATCGCCAAACCACTTGCCAAATTATACACATTGACATAATTTTTTATTTTAAATAACGAAAGAACAAATAAATTAGTAAAACATTAATAAAAGTACAAATAAAACGTCGAATTAATGGTTTTATTGGCCATTATTGGCATTTAATCTTACAATTAATTAATTAATGGCTACTATTATTGGCAATTAATCTTACAATTCGGCAACAGTAATTTGGTTGACGGGATAACTGAGAAGTACCCTTTTATTAATACAGTAGACTCCCTCAAATCCGCACAGCTTGGGACCAGAGGTTGTGCGGATTTTAGAATTTTGTGGATTTCTGGTCATTGATTTGTTTACATTTTAAACATTAATTCGATTGGTAGTTAAGCAAGGGAAATTATAATGAATGCTTACAATAAACTGAAACATTAAAATAAGTAAAATATAAAAATAATTTATTAGTTTAAACGTAAGTAAATATTAAAATAATTATGTAAAATAAAAATTTCGAAATATATTAAATTATTAGCGATGAAATCGATTCAATTCGATTCCAAAAGTCCTATGCTGCCATCTAGTGGTAAAGCGATCGTACGATCGTTACGTCATTATTCGTTCTTAGCTCTTTTAACTTTAGTAACTTTTTTCATTGTTATTTAGAGTCTTGAATGCTTTTTTATATTGCTTTGTATGTTTAGAAATAAATTTGTCTATAATTAAAAAAAAAAAAAAATGTGAACAATAATTAAAAAATAGCGTTCGGTTTGTGGATTTTTCCATTTCGAACCCTGGAATTTTTGACATAGATATGCTAATTTATATCAAAATCAAAAGTAATGTAAATTTATTTAGTAATAAATCAGCTGTAATAGCCAAAAGAGAATGATTAACAAAAAATTTAGTAAAAAAAAAACATTGCGGTAGTCGCTGATTTCGGCACCATCTTGAATTTTGTTCCTGCAATTTAACTGTAGATTTCATTGTTTACATCTCAGAAAAATTACGCAGATTTTAGGGTAGCAGATTTAAGGGAGTCTACTGTATAATAATTCTGATTTAAATATGTAAACTATTAGTATTCTTTTGCCTGAAATCCTATAAGTAAAAATTTTTTTATATTTGGTATGTCACTACCCCATAACTGAACATCATCATTAAAGTAACCCTATTCTTTAGTGATTTTTTAAAATTTAAATTCATTAATTTTCCTCTCTAAAAATTTTAGAATGGCAATATTCTTCCATTTGTATTATTTGGTGAATATTTTGGTGATTTGTATAATATGGCGAAATTGGTCGACGGGATAATCAAGTAGTATGAAACAGACTGTCATATGTGTTTCAAATTTTATTATTTTTTTACAATATTAAATTAAAATTTCTTTAAGTGAGACACAGAAAGTCCGAATTTAGGAAAATATTCTACATTTGTAAATAAATACCTCATGATATTGCAATTTTTGGCAAAATCTATTTAAATTTTTTTCAAACAACGGTGAAAAATATAAAAAATGAAAGAATAAATAATACAGCTTAAAAAGCACACTTTTAGCAAAGAGTTATTAAATTAATTTTAACATATATCAATAGAAATTTATTACATTAGCTGAACTTCACTGGTAAGTAATTAATTATAACTAATTTGATAAATTCTCCTAAAATAAACATTTAACAGATTTATTTGGAAAATAAATAATAACCGATTATTATTAATTTTAATTAATCAAATTGACCATAACATATGTATATAAAATAGATGAGAATTTTGTCAAAGGAGCACGGAAAAAAACACGAAATTCATCAAATGATCATGGGAAACAAATCTCAAGTTTTGTAAGACAATAGATTTTTCCTCGGGTCGGATTTTTTTTTCATAAGTACATTTGCAATCATCTTCATTTTAATTTATTATTACTCTTGAATTAAATAATATACTTAAAAGTAGAGTCTTGCAAAGGATTGAGTAACTAGATTTATCGAGGGTCTTTTTTTTTTTTTTATAGAGGGGTTGGGGTTAAGTACTTTTTTGCAATATTGTTCAGATGACTTTTTTTGCCAAACTTATTTTTTAGCATTATTTATGCTTTTTTTTTCCTTCAATGCCATTTTCAGTGTCTCATGATTCTTTATTTCTTCTCCTCCATGCCATGTTTTCCCCCGTCATGCCATTTTTCCTCCGCCATGCTTATTCTTTTCCCTGCCATGCCTCACTTTTTCTAGAATAAACTCTAAATTGAATCAATATCTAAAAGTCGGCATCACACTACGATATAAAAACACTTAAAGGCCAACTTTTTTCACAAACAAGTTAGAAATTTCTAATGTTCTTCAAGAGCAATGAAATAAGTAAAAAATAAAATCCCAGATTTTTCTACCTCATTGTTTCGTTGATTTTTAGACAATTCGTATCTGAAGCTTGCCTCATGCAGTTCTTTCTGGTGTGAACTCATATTTGTGACAGCATATAATTCTGTTATCATGTTGTACTTTTCTGAAATTTATTATTTTGATTTTATTTTTGCATTTATTGAATATGTCTCCTATTAAAATAGCAATTAAAGCCTTTGTGCAGGAATATTGAAATGCAGTAAACCAACGTTTAAAATGCACAAATAATGCATGAAAAAACTCAGCCTTGCTTTTTCTAGCACGCTGTTCCTTTTTTCCCTCTCTTGCACTGAAGAAGAATCTCGCTGTAGATTCGAAACAGCTGTTTGCTGCTTTTTTCACACATTATTTGTGCATTTTAAACGTTGGTTTACTGCATTTCAATGTCTCCTATTGTTAGTCTTCCTGTTGTTAGTGATGTTAAAACATTTCAGATATTTTGAAATCTAAATGTGGTTTGTTTAGACTTTCTTATACTAATCCTATTTTGGGAACAGATTGACGAGGGAGCATTTTTGATTTTTGCACTGAGTTTATCAGGGATAGGTTTTTCCAATTTTTTGAGGGTAGTTGGTTTAATTATATCAAGCATGATTTGTCCTCTTTGTAATGGTGAAATGAAGTGTTGTATAACAGTGTCCGATGGTTTTTCTTGTGCTTGTACGAATATGAAGATTGTAGAACATGGAGAGAGAAAGAGGTGTGGTAAGGAATTGTCTTTTAGACATGGTTCTTGTTTTAGTGTTAGTAATGTGACTTTAGAGGGCATGAAGTTGAAGGACAGTGGGTTTTTGGAGGTGCGAATAGAGGTTCTGGTTGGATGTTTTTGGTTGAACAGAACAGAGGTTACTTTAAGGGAATGTATTGAACATTGAAAAAAGGTATCTATGGATTTATAGTGATTTGACAAAGACCTATGATAATTTAGGAACATAACATTATAATTTATTATAAGTGAACCATAATATAAATTTTGTCGACCCTGTGACATGTTGCCACAATAACACCAAAGAAAGTATGTGGTGGCATATAAAAGAAACATTGCCAATGTACAATCATCAATCAATTTTTGTAATTGTATGGCTATATATCTTTTTGGTAGAGCATGTGAAGACAAAAATGTAAATGTGTTTAATAAATTGTTGGATATTATTAGAGAAATTAAGTGGGAGGAATTTTAAGTAAATATAAAATTATTTTGTTCTTGTTGCTTTCTCTGGTGTTATGTGAAAAAAAGAAGTGTTAATATGATTTTTATTTATTTGATTTTTGAAAAATCTTTTGCTATTTTTCAACAATTATTTTGTATATAATGCTAAATTATTGCACCTGGGACTTTTATATAGTATATATACCTATATTCCATCATTTTAAAACTCTATTTTTGACAATAATTTAACAAGTTATCTGTTTAAATATGAATTTTTGCTTTCTTTTGATATTTTCAACTTTCTTTTTTACTAGAGTCTGTATGGATTTACCCTTTTTTGTTTACAACAAACATTAAATTATTGCAAAAGCATGTGGAAGAATTTGTTATAAATGTATATTTTTAAAAACCCTATTTTTGAAAATACTTTAACAATTTATATTTTAAAATATGAAATTTTTATTTATTTTGAATATTTTAATCTCAGTATTTTTAAGTATTGGAGTAAAAGGGAAGCCTTATTTTTGAAATAATTTACAATTTACATTTTTAAAAACGAATTTTTTAATTCTTTTTATTCTTTAATCTCAGTATTTTCATATATTTATGGCTAAATTTTTATTTTATGAAATATTTTTCTCAATATGAAATCTATCTTTTTTTTTTAAAACAACCTTTTGGATGCTGATTTCTGTTGAAAATTTCTTTATTTGGAATGCTTTTTTTTAATGTTTAATCTCTGTATTTTCAAAAATTTTTAAGCCTAAAATGACTATAAGTGAACACTTGATGACAATTGTCAATTGGAAAAAATGAAATTTTTATGCAAGGAAAAAAAAAAAAAAAAAAAAAAAAAAAAAAAAAAAAAAGATATGCGCAAGGTGTTCCTTGCATTAATTTAAAATATAGACCATTCCCTCATTTTATTTCAAATACATACATTCAGAATACATGTCTTTCACTCATTTAATTTAGAATACCATAAATAAAAGAAGAAATAAATAATACGACAAAACATTTTGTTTAAAAATCGAAGCATTGCTTCTAATTTACAGATGCAAAAAAATGAAAGATGCTACTGCTGTGGAAAAAGAAAATGCAACTGGAGGCATTTGGGTGAAACAAAAGCAACAAAATTAGTTACAATTATTTGTTCCATTACAAAAATATTGTAATTACAATAACGATTAAAATTAAGCTCATTTTTAGCAGAAAACCCACCCACTGTTCAACAAAATAATGGAGGAAAACAAGCAAAAAGAAAATAAAGACGCTCCGGAAATATCTAGCAGAAGTACTACCTAATGTTGATCAAACTAGTCAACTTTAATCTAATTGATGCAGAAATTTATACAAATACAATGCACAAAAGAATAAAAATCTTAAAATAAAATTTAAACTGAAATTATTGTATATGATACAATAAAGCTTCAATCTATTAATACATGATTTTTTTTTTATATGTATAAATTAGACACATGTTTTTATATCCCACGATTTTAATGCTCACTTTTCTATTATTATTTCGAAAAGTACTACTACTATTAGTTTTTTGAAAAAAAAAATTATATATGAATGATTGCTGAAAATAACTGTGTCTAAAACCGTTCATGTGTTCTCCTGGAATTCCATGTGACACAGTATTATTACATAGGCAACTAAAAGTACATGCATATATTTTTTAATTAAAATCATTAATGAGCAGCTCACCTTTTCTGCACTCAACTTTTGTCTCTTTCGATCCATAATTAAACATCAAGATGTGTCAAATTGAAACTGCAAAATTACAAAAAGACTTAAAAGTTCCAACACTATGAAAAAGAAAATGGCGAAAACATTAGGAGGCAACACAATAGTTTTCGATTAAAAACCAATAATCGATTACTCATTATTCAAAAATTTGACCAATGATTAAAATTCGAAGTTTACACATCATCGTTCATCGTGTCAAACTCCATCATCTTCGCAAAATCTTAATAACTTTAGAAATCTTAACTTTCACATGCGATTCATGCTACTTTTACCTTTAAAGGTGTTTATTGTACGTAAATATTTTTGTGACTAATTTAACATAAAGATCTATTAGAATCATTAAACCAATAATAATAATTAATATTACTGATAAATAGTATAATAATAATTATTATTATATAATAATTATAATAATAATAATTATAATAATAACATATAATAATAATATATAACAATAATAATAATATATAATAATAATATATAACAATAATAATAATATATAATAATAATAATAAAATATAATAATAATTATTCAATAACACTTACATAATTTTCATTAATGATATCAATTAAAATATAATTATCTAACATTTGTTATAAAGGCAATCTAGTATTGAGTTAGTAAGTTGCTTCAGCTCCATGTCAAAAATTGAATTAGTAATCGATTTCTGTATCGAAAGTTTGTTTTACGATCTTAATCGAGCAAGTGGTTTGGCGGCAACATACAAATCGATCGTCGCATTCAACTTTAGTTATTGCCATTCTAGTTGACATTTTATTTTGTAAAGAATATAATATTTTTGCATAATTTTGTAATTTCAGTTAACTTTTTCTCAATTTTCACATTATGGATAAGAAACGGCGTAAATTATGTCTAGAAAGGGTGAGTAGAAGTTTTGTGTTTTAAAGTTATATATGAGTTTAATGTTATATTATGAGTTGTGTTTACTTGCTATCTGTAATATGCATGTAGTTTCAGCATGCGAATTAACGACTTTAAGCGTTCCTTCAAATCTAAAGAGACTTTATTATTAAATACTTTTTCACTAAACAAACACAACTGCAGGTTAATAACACATGTTGAAGACAAAGTTAAGGCGTGACTGCGCTTGAACCCCTTTCTTGGCGCGCTTCCAAAAAATAGCAAAATTGGCGGGTTTTTGTGTTTTGTCTCCCGAAGGTCGAAACTCCAGGAGACACCACGCAAAAGCGTGCAATTTAAGATGGCGACAAACAAAATACTGCAAAAATGCATATTTTAAATCATAGAAAATCCTAAAATTGTAAAGAAATCTATTGTTAAATTACATTATTTTGTTAAACAAAAATCTCACCGAAAAACATGCAGAAATTATTTTAATCTGATTATGTGAAGGGCCTGAAAAGATGTTTTTTTTGGGGGGGGGGGGGGTTGTAAATGGATTCATCTCTCTTCGCCCGCTTTGTGGGTGGCACAGCCGACGATGACGATTCATTTTTCTGCTTAGTGGCAACCCCCTCCGGGAGATCTTTTTCTAATGGAGGGTAAACTTTTTATTATATCTTTTAGATGTTGCTAGAATACTGAGTCATCCATCGATTGGCCATGGCTCTTTCTCCACATAAGGATCCTAAAAATCCACACAAACCTTGCTGTTGTGCAAAATAGCAAAGAAATGCAAATCAGGCAAAATTTGCACATGAAGTGTTACGTTATTGTTATTAGGATGAGCGAAGCGAATCCTCTACTAGTCTACTCAAATTACATTTTGTCGTACACTTTACAAAAAAAACTATTCAGTATTTTGACTTGAAATTAAACATAAAAATAAATTATGACCTTTAGATTTGCACAATATTATTTTTTTTTTTTACAGAATAAACGTAACAAAATTATTATTTTATTTTATTTATTTTACATGTTTTTCCATTACAGACGCTTTTTTGCAAATAAAAAATGAAACAAATATATTTTCAGAAGAAAAAATAAATCATGGAGTTAGTCATAGATGGAATCAGGATTAATTAGTTTCACGATTTCATTTATGAAATTTTTAAAATACCTTTTTTATGGAAATTATAGCATATTTTTAATGAATTAAAATTTGTGAAAATAAAATTACCATATATACTCACTTATAAGTCGACCCTCTAACTTTCGAATGCAAATTCTGGGAAAAAATCCAAAATCAGTGTATAAGTCGACCCCCTAACTTTTTACTTCAATTTTGCACAAAATGAAACCAAAGATTTCACTTGCCAATACGAAAAGGTAGTAATTAAACAAAAACAAATCATTGAATTTTTTAAAATGATAAATTCTTATTATTTGTATATATTATATATTGTTTTTTTTATTCATACACATAAAAAACCATAATTTTGCAGCATTCGAAGTTTTTGTTTTTGCTTTTTCAGCTGACTCGAGTATAAGTCGGCCCCCCAAATTTGCTTACCGAAAATTGTCCGAAATTCCTCGACTTATACGCGAGTATATACGGTATTTACATTAAATTGTAAAAGTATTTTTCAGTGTTAGAAATTCCAATATAAATTTATTCTTATTATTAGAAATCATTTACGCAGAAGATACTTAGGCATTTTAAAAGAATTATATCAAGACTCCCTTATCATATATCAGACTTGACAATCTCTAAGTTTCTTTTGTCCACTGTACACGTGGTCAGAAACCAAATGGTTGTCCTATCACCAGAGCCATCTACCATGAAAAATAGAAATATTTTTAAATTTGTTTTTAATATCTGTTTTCCCTTTTTCTTTACGATATACTGAATACTCGTAGTTTACAAATGATAGTTGTTAATTTAAAAATTTTCATAGGTTCTAGATATTTTTTTTTAATAACGTGGACTTATTTTACTGTTAAACAAAAAAAGTTTATTGCTGAATTCCGTTATGTAAATAACAATAATCGGGCAAGAAAAATATTTTTCTAATTTAATATCATTCCTTCAATTTTTTAAATGCACACTTTCATTTATTTACTTATTTGTTTATGATTTGTTTTATTTTTGAAGCAATGGGGGATCATTTCAGCTTAACATATTTTAGGCACAAGCTTGACTTTTTTTTCATGCAAAGTTTGTATGTATAAATCCATGAAAAGTTTCATAATCGAGTCCACAGCAAATTGGCATATCTTGGTGCGCATGGTTTGGCGCATAATTAATATCTTTTTTGTAACTCACATGTGGTGGGTTGGGTTACTGTGTATATGAGACGTTATGTACAGTCGTGGGAAAAAAATGTAAACCCCCCCTACTAACTTCTCAACAAATTATCGTAGACGAAAGTTACTGCTACCGAACGATAGGAAATAAAGTCTACTTTTAAATGATGCATATAAAATTTGCTTAAGGGGCCATCTACATATTGAAACAAATCCAAACTTCATTTGTTTCAATGGCAATACCCAATTTTAATGAGATATTTCAAATCTTTTGTTCAAACTATGCTTAGACGCCAAATTTCAAGACATTTGAATGATAAGTTTTTGAATTATAAACATTCAAAATTTAGTGCTTCTAATGTTAAATTACATTTTCATATTTTTATTTATATCTCCTGAAATTATGCTCTTAATATGCTAATTTTTTGTGTAGCAATAATACTAATGTACCCAAACATAAATACGCTGAATTTGCAGTTTTTATAATTTTATGATATGAATTATGAAATTAATATTCGAAAAAATTATGAATTGCAACCTGCAATTTTTTTTGATGGATTTAGATTTATTAAGTCCTGCTTTATGGAAATGCAAAATTTCACATTTTTCTTCCAAATAGTTTTCAAATTATGCTTAAAAAACGGCAAAATGATGGTTTAAGTCTATGATAGAAGTGACTAAATATTTTGAAATTTCTTATGCTATACCGTAATCTAACAGGCTTAATTGGCTGCTTAAGGTGCCTTGATCAAGAAGGGAGTTCTCTCGGTTAACAATAGAGTACGGAACTTCAATTTGGATACAGCCCTTAAAATACGCTCGTTTTAAAATAATTAATTTCTCGGAAACTTATGGTACGAATTGCATAAAAATTTGCTGTTAGGCTAATTGAAGGGTGTAGAGTTCATTTATATAGTTAGAATTGTGTACTGCTATTGAAAAAAACAAAGTTATGGTCCGTTTTAATATGTAGATAGCCCCCTAAGCAAATTTTATATGCATCATTTAAAAGTAGACTTTATATCAAATCGTTCGGTACCAGTAACTTTCTTCTACTGTAATTTGTTGAGGAGTTAGTAGGGGGTTTTATTTATTTTTTTTCATGACTGTACGTCTGTATAAGATATATAGAAGTTCAATACACTTTATATTGTACTAAAATTTATCTAACTTCGAATCCAGAAATTACTAGCCTTAATAATAATAATAATAACAGTAAAACTTAATAACATATATAAATTTTGCGGTAATCAAAGTATTTTAGGAAAGTTAGAACACGGATGATAGACAAACAAATGGACTGAAGCCATAAATACTTTAAAAAAATTGGAAATATAAAAAAGTTTAATAATCACTTTAATTTATATGTGTCCCTCAGCTTTTCTCCCAAAAAATAAAGCATTGTCATGCTACGATTTTGATGTTTGTAAATCTTCGTTTGAGATTCTTCATTAATCCCTACAGCCAACTGGCTTATTACAGTGAGTGTAGTTTGGCGCAAAACTAATTTTGCACCAAAGGGTATTATTTAAACCATATAAATGATACCACACTCTTCCAGCATCGTACCTTTGGCTGCAGAACACATTACATAAAATTTGCTTATACTACATTATATAATAAAAAATCGGTACTTTTCAATCTTTGGCGAGAGATGGAAATTTGACAACGTAATTTATGGAAACCTATTCACTGTTTCATATAAAAAAGCAAAATTTTTCCATATTTATACAATTTGTTTAATATAAAAGAGCAATTTATCTTTTTATGTACAAACATACGTAAATTGTATATAAAAAATTAATAATATCTACAAATTAAATTGATACATGTAAATTCTTATAAAACAAGCTGACAGTTCATAAATGTTTGTTTTCATAACTGTTTGTATCATTTGGCAACAAATCTCACTTTCTGAATTGTGTCAAGATTTAAAAAAAAACAAAAAAAAACAACAACAACTAGAAAACAGGAATTCTGCTTTTTCAGAATTTAGTGTTGCCCCCGATGAAAAAAAATATATGTATATATAAATAGTACAAAACATATTTCAATTTTAGACTTGAAGCACACACTTTTATATTATGTAAAATGACGTCATTCACATCCGCTTAAGAATTCCACATTTACGATCCACTCTTAAACATCTATGGTAAACCATGCATAGGATGTCACTATCGCAAAATAATACACAGATGCAGCAAAAACATGCCATCATTAAAGAAACTCGACAAAAAAAAGGCTATCTAATGATTCATAGGCATTCATTTGTTTGTAACATTAATATAGACGATTTCAGTCGTGACGTCAGTCATAACGTTTAGGTTGGAAACTGACACCAAACAAATGCTTGCTATGTTGTATTTTCTATTTTGTTTCTGTGTTGCAGCTATATATTATATCTATATCTCATGTCTAAGTATTTTAATACTTGATATGCACTGGTAACATTTTCCATGATTTATATTTCAAAAGAAATGACGCATAGCAACCGCTTGTTTGGAGTCAGTTTCCAACCAAAACATCATGACTGACGTCACACTGAAAGCTTCTATAGATACTTAAAATTAAATATAGTTATAATAGCTCCATGTTTTAACATTTTCCACGATTTATATTTGGGCGATTCTCAAAAGGTGAGCACAGGACACAAGTCATAACTTTAAGCCTTTCAAACATAACTTTAATTATCATTGACTTTTTTTTTTTTTTTTTTTTTTTTTTTTTTACACTTAGTTTTTACTTCTATTCAGAGACAGAAAATGACATAATTTTTTGTAAAAGCTTTGTATAAATATCTTAAAATTTTATTATTTTATGCTAAAGAGGCCAATTTCGGACATTCATAACGTTAACTGCTCCAATGTACCACCAAGAAAAAAAGTTTTAACTTTTTTCCAGGTGGTTCTAATGGTAAACAACGAATGCATAAAGGAAACGGATGATTTTTTCATAATTTCGTTAAGCGATGGCAGGCTGATTTATTGCTTTTTTGGAGATAGAAGGACTTTTCTATAAAGAATTTTTCTGTATTTTGTTATGTCCGAAAGTAACGTACGTAACAAAGTATTTGATTTTATTATTATTATTACTGGATAACAAAAAGTTAATTATGCATATATATATATGTATACAGACACATTTACTACATTCTTAATCTTAAGAATTTTTTTAATACTATGAGCAACGTCCAAAATCTGTAACTTACGTGCGAAAGAGTGTCCAAAATTTGTAACGTACGTAACTGCTAATTAAGTGCTTTAATCATTAATTTTATAGAATAGTTGCTGTTTGTGTATAATTTTGTAGACATACTATTATAAAATATTTATATATTATATTTATAGACAAAATACTATACTATTAAAAAAAATTGGCCTTAAATTTGAAAATTTTAAAAATTACATATAGTTAATGTTTAATGATCCCACCTTTTGAGAATCTCCCTTTTAAAAATAAATGACGCATAGCAACCGTTTGTTTGGAGTCAGTTTCCAACCAAAACGTCATGACTGACGTCACATTGAAATCGTCTATAGATACTTAAAATTAAATATAGTTATAATAGCTCCATGTGTTAACAGAAATTTTTTGCTTATATTTTTTCAAAATAGCACGTATTTTAATTACATTTTCTTTCAGTTGTTATCAGAAAATGGCAACAAAAAGATATAATTGCCATTTTTCAACTATTTTCCCCTTACTTTCTACATAAATGGAGTACTTGAGTTGCCAAAATAAGACAAATGGTGCTGAAAACTACAAAAAAATTAATATTTGAAAAATAAATGGAGATACAGTTTTTCAAACAAACTGCATTTAAAAGTACTTTTTTTTTCAATACGATGGTATAAAAATCGAAAATGTGCGATGCTTAGAAATTTAAAAAAATGCTATAGAGTATTTAATCGCACTGCTTTGTTTTATGGCTGGCTTCTGTAAGGTAATGTTATTTTTTGAAGACGACATAAAATAAGCTGGGATAAAGAAATGGCATACTGTACCTGGGTTTGCTATTTCTTTATCCCAAAGGCTGTGGCTTTGGGATGGGCTTATGATGATGATGGCTTAGAAAAAAAAAAAAAAAAAAAAGCAAAGGCCTTTTTACTGAAAAAGTACCAATAAATCTTACATTTAAATCTTCATTTTCAAAAGTTTTCACATTTTTGAAAGCGAGAAAATAACTGTGCAAAATAATTTTTTTTTTTATTTTTTAGTGGGATTTGAAAAAATATTTTTTTTCAATTAATGTTAATAACACAATATTTTTCATTTTTCACTATACATTTGTTTGCAGAGTATTATCAGTAGTATGTGCCAGGTGGCATAACTTTTGGGACAAAGTCAGATAATAAGTTGGCAATTATCAGGGACATTTTCACCCATAGATTTTCTCTGGATTCTCAAGTCCGATATTTGATAAGGGAATCTTAAATTATATTATGGTTTTTTTTGTAAAGTGGCAACAAAAGAATTGTAAACAAATAAAATTAATTGCTAAATTCTATATATCATAAATAAAAAATTCCTAGGAAATTCTTATTTATTTATCAGAATTTACATTTAAAAAATTTAAATGCACCAAAACATAAAATTTTTGCTTAATAAAGATACAAAAATAATATAAAAAATACTGTTACTTTCAAATATTTATCTTATTAAATAATGCTTCGCAGCAAAGCATGGCTTTTGCTAGTTGTATATAAGGGCACGTCCGTTAGCCGACATTTCATTAAATAATCTGTGTTTTCCGTGAATAGAGCCGTACATGTGTGTACAGTGGCGTAGCCAAGGAGGGGGGGGGGTGTCCAGGGGTTCCGGACACCCCCCTCCCCCCCAACGAAGAACTGGTTTACTGAATCATGGATACAACAGTAAAAACGGCTAAGATAGTACCACAAAGAATGTGTGAAAAATTCTGCTTTAGACAGGTATTCGTCTTAGAAGGTATAATTCAAAGGTATGTCTTTCGTCGGGACTATGAACTTTTTCATTTTAGACAGGTTTTCGTTATAAACACTTTCCGTTTTCACAGTATCCATTAAAACTGCTAAAACGTACTCACTTCCCAAACTTTTTTCTTTCACGTACCCCTTTCTTAGGCTTCTCATTTCCGAGTATCTCCATTTCTCATAAACACGCCCCCTCCCCCCCCACTAGCTCCATTCAACGAGATAACGAAAACATGCTTTTTTTCATTAGTAACCATCTTATCACAACCATATAATAAATCGAGGCAAATTACATTGACATTTTTGTGACCTTTTCTAACCATTTATGTCACTTCCACCATTACCGATATTATTTTCATTCACTCCCAGCAGACCCGCCACGTACCCCAAAGGGTACGCATTACCCAGGTTGGAAACCACTGTTATAGTACACCTTTGAAGAGCATAAATGCATTACAGTAAAATATGTGAAGATGACCTATCTCAAAGGAAAACACTTCCAAATTCGATGAAAACAACACTATATATTTATGCTTGCTAACGTTCGAAACCTATCAGAAATGAAACTTGTTCCTATTGTGATTCCTTCTTGGCAGGTTTTATGTAAACACGGAATCCTCTCGTAAACGAAGACATTTTAATGTCCCGAGACGGAAGGATAACTATGCAAGTATACATGCTATTTCGTGTACACAAGTTTACTGTAACTAGACTAATCGTAAAACTTCTTTACGGACTTCGATGGGACCATCTGTTGCCAACACTTATGGGAAAGGACGAGTTTATACGAACGCAATAACGGCACATGGGTCGAGTTTTGTACAATTTTTAACGGACAATATTAACAATCACTTTAAATCTGTTGCCTGCAATTAAAAAGTAACTTTATTTTTGGACTGGTTATTTGTTACCAATTTCAAAATACACTGGCGAGAAAAATTAAAGGAACAACCATAAAAATGAGCTTTATGTTAATTATATTAAGAGAACTTAGATGAAAGGTGATTGGATGGTAACTCAATCACTCAATGACAATGTTATCATGTAGTCCAATTTCCCTTGCTAGAGAAAAATAGGCAAATTTTTCAACCTCAGCCCATTCTTTTGGTTCACGTGTGAAAAGGAGTGCACGTGGGTAATTTGAAGTCTAATTCCAAGGATTGTACAAGTAATAAGGTAAAATTTTAATTGTATTTGGTGCAGTGTTGAATTCAGGCAGTGGCCCGGGGGGGGGGGCTACATTCCCCTTAGGAGCAATGAGATGGCCTCCTTGGAAATTTTGTGTTTTCAATGGTCAAAAAGTACAATTTCCCCCCGGAACTCTATAATGTTCCCCCCAGAGCCACAGAAATTCCTCCCGGAGAAAAGTGTCTGAATGCAACACTGAGTAGGGGGAATGTGTCGTACAGAAGACGTTTGACTGATTTTGAGAAATTGTATGCAATAGGGAGAATGGAAGCAGGACAGACACTCTCAGGGGTCTGTAAAGACTTATAGCCAAATGTGTCATGTCAAGAATCTGGGCACAGTTTAAAGACACTGGTATAATGTGCACAGACAACCAGGTCAAGGTAAACAACGTGCCACAATATGCTCTCAGGACCGTTATTTGCCAACGATTTCTGAAAGAAATAGGCAATTGGCGTCAGTTCAGATAGCAAGGGAGTCTGCTGCAGCAACAGGAACTCAACTATCTAGGTTTACTGTGAGTATCAGGCTGCATATGAAAGGGCTGCATGCAAGGAAACCCATGATTTATATTCCACTAACTCCGGTAGCGAAATGCACCCGGTTAAAGTGGTGCAGAGATCATCGTCATTGGAGTACCACGGACTGGAGCCGAGTTCTCTTTACCGATGAATCCCACTTTTGTTGAGAGAGTTACTACAGACGTGTTACCATATGGAGGGAGAAAATCACACGCAATAAGGCTGCAAACATCCGTGAAAGTCATCGATACAAAGGTCGTGGAATCATGGTATGGACGGGCATCATTTTGAATGGCCGCAGTGACCGACACATTTTTACCAGTGCAACTGTGAATGCTGAAATGTACAGAGATGAGGTTCTTGATCCTCATGTCAAGTTGTTTAAGGGTGCAATCGGAATATTTGGGATTTTATGCTTATTAATAGTGTAGAAGACTCCAAAGTCCCTTCCAAAGCTGCATAAATCCCACCCGAAAAAAAAAAATGTCTGTATGCAACATTATCTTTGACTCCAATTTCTATTTCTGAAAGACCAGTTTAACATTGCTTCAAGAAATTTCATGGTGGTAATAAGTGTTTTGTGTATGGAGGTGATCTTGAGTGACATCATATCTTTAACAATAAGAAATCGAAATCGAGTGACATCATGTTTTTAACAATGAGAACTCGAAATCATAAATTGAAGCTAATCTATGTACCAAAGTCCGAAACTTACTGCTGAACTTGGAGAATGCTTTAAAACTGTTTCGAAACATCTAAAATAAATTGGTTGGGAAGTACAATAGCAGGAAACCATCATTATTTTTTACACATCCTAATACTTCCAAAAAAGTGCTAATCCATGACAAATAAACTTATTACAAAAATTTAGCTTCCTTGCAGACAACCAGATATCGGAAGCAACTATTAGATCGAATATGGTATAAAAAATGACTAGACATGAAACATACAAAGCCAAAAGAATTATGGCTGAATTAGACAATTGTAACAAAACTACTTTTTCCAGCACGAACTGTATTTGATGTGTGTGCTTCTTACATTACTAGTTTCTGTAGCTGAAAATGCAAGATTTTTTTCTTAAAGTTAAACCCTTATCTCCCGTGGGGAATTAACGGCTCATGCGATCGAAACTTATGTGAACTCATTATCCAATATCTATTACAGCACAAGTTCTTAATTCAATGGCAAGACATTAAACATGGAAATTGCTATTTTATAGTTAACCACTTGATCCCAACATTATTGTAGGCAAATGTTATGTAATATGAAACTTGATTTAATTAAATTTATCCTGAAACTCTTCCGTTTGAGGCAGGATTCGGTTATAGAAAGATTCCGCTTTCACAGGTTTCATTAAAGAGCGATAAAAATCCCCTTTCAGACAGATTTTTAGCAAATTTAATTGTATCACAATTCATATTAAGACTATGTAACACTTCCGCTAAGACAGGATTCTGTTATAGATAATTACTATTTTGACAAGTTTTATCAATTCATATGACATAAATAAGTATATATTATCTATATATATGAAAGAAAATCTGGATTTTGTATTAATCAACGCGCAGCCAAAACTACTGAAGCTAAAATCTTGAAAATCGGGGTAAAAATACTTCTTATGATATAGAATGCCGCTAAGAAAGGATTTTTCAAAATTCCACCCCTAAGGGGGGTAAAAAAGAGAACAAATTTTAAAAAAATTCCTTAAAAATCTGATTTTATAGTTATTTTCAACTGATAACATATTTTGGTGTATTTTTGTATGCTGAATCGAATGATACTAACTAAATTCTTCAAAGCCCAATACTTCGAGAGATATTTCATACTTTTCTAATTTGGCACCATCTTTGGCGCCAAAACCTGGATTTTTCAAGTGATAATGTCTAAAAACTCATTCTTTTCATTCTGTTATTATAGCAAGGGAAAATATTTTAATTCAATAATTTTTTAACCAATCCTTTTGGTTAAATAAAAACAACTTCGTCAATTAGAAAAAAAAATCAAACGCCTCAAAAACTAAAACTAAATAATTTAAAAAAAAAAAAACCTGTGGTACTTTTTCGTTCTAATTTTCGTCGCGATACCATGCCAAAATGTATGGTATCGCGCCATTTATTTCAACCCTAATCGTGCAAACTGCAAACGATTTTTATTACAAACCGTGCCACACATTAACATTTGCTAATTATTGAACGTGAATATTTTTATGCAGGAATTTGTAATGATAGAATTCATTTTATTCCATCATAATCTCGCAAAACTTTTTAATTTGTTATTTTTTTAATAGAAAATATTTATTACTGATACTGATATAGATTTTATCATTTCGCAGTTATCTGATGATGAGGAAACTACACTAAAATAATTTCAGAAGTTAGGAATTTACATATAAAAATGTTTTGTTCAAAAAACCATGAATGCCTTCATTGAAAGAATGAAATGTTTACTGCAATGTGAGACATACGTATTACGTACGCCATGCTTCAGTAGTAAAAGACATTTACAATTTCAAGACTGCAGTTTAACCCTCCGTCTACCAGACGGGTCCAATGGACCCGATGGGTACATTCGAAATATTTATTCTAACCAGAAATTTCTTTAAAATAAACTAAATATGTAAACCAGACAATAATGAGTTAAGTAAATAAGTTCAATAGTTTTAAATAAGAATTCTGATGTGTAATATTTTTATAAAACTTGAGTAAAATTTTCGGTAGTTCTAGGGTTAAATTGACTATATTTTATTACTTGCAAAATATTTATTTATTCTTATATTTTAAGTATTTATTCTGGTACCCGTCGACCAATTTCGCCAAATTATATAAATCGTCAAACCACTCGCCAAATTATACAAATTGACATAATTTTTATTTTAAATAACGAAAGAACAAATAAATTAGTATAACATTAATAAAAATACATTTAAAAAGTCGAAATAAAAATCACCTGATGACGTAAATACGTATAACTTGCTTAAAGTCAAGTGAATGTGACATTTACGATCAACCATTACTGACCTTTAATCTTATAGTTTGGTAATAGATTTTTGGTCGGCGGTATAACCAAGTAGTACCATTATTTTTATTGATTTAAAAAAAAATGGTAGGCCAAAGTCTGTAATTTTCAAAAGTTATATTTTTTAAATGCTCATTTTTTTTTTATCAACAATTTTTTTTAAATGTATCATTTCATTTTTGTGCCAACTATTACGCTTGGTGACACTGGTGTTGGCATAACAGGGAAATACCAAAACAGTTACTGATTTTATTTCAAATGTAAAGAAAAAAGGTTTAATGAGCAATAAATATTGTAAATATGACTATAACTCAGATTCTACTGAACAGAATTTTCTAGAACTTACACTGTTAAATAGTAAATTTGGTTTATAAATGGTTTAATGTAAAAACCATCATTCTAAGTTGCTATGGGAGTTCTAAAATTAGGTAAACTCGATTATGAAAGATTTCAAGTCAACTAATTAAATGCACAGTAAGTTGGATAATATTTCGTGGATTTTTTCAATATATATCATATCATTCTGTGTTGTTTAGTTACGGAGCTATGCGGAAAAAGTCCTCAGTTTTACAGTAAAGAAAATTGGAAGGTATACGCTACAGAGATAGGGTATACTAGAGAGTATATATGCTATAGTTATGGAAGTTGAGCTGAGTTCCTTAAAAAATTCAGAAGTGATGCGGTATATACCTACCCCTACCTCCCAGAGAGTTCTATAATCAGGTTAACGCAATTATGAAAGTTATATTTAACTAGCTTAATATATATATAATGCAAAGAGAAATTTCATTCCAGCCGCTTATATCTTGAGTTCTGCTGAATAGATTTTGACGGGACTTACATTGTTAGTTAGATAATTTTTCAAAAAAGATGTTAGTATAAAACATAACGTTCTACATTGCTTAGTTATGGGGAATAATTATGGGGAAAGTTCTAAATCAGATGAACCCAATTTTGAAAGATTTGCTTTTATAAAGGTTCCGCTGAATGAATTTTTATGGGATTTAAACTGTTAATTAGATCATTTTTAGGGAAGGTTTCGTTATATTTTCCAGTTTAAAAAATTCTGCTAAGTGGATTTCGATGCAGCTTCATCGGTTCGTTAATTTTTCAGTGAATGTTTTAATATAAAGCACATATCATTTGCTGTTGCTTCGTTGTTAGGTTGCTTGATTGTAGAATTATAGATGAAAGTTCTAGAATCTGGCGAACCCAATTATTATGAACGATCAGCCTTTTCAATAAGTCTAATTAACAGATTCTAATGAGACTTGCATTGATAATTTTTCATGAACGCTTTTAGTATATTACATATTGTTCTATTGTTCTTTACCGAATCCTACACTAACAGATCAACTAAAGAAATTGGTCCTTAACAGTCTAAATTTTGTATGACTCAATAAAAGATGTAATAGCGTAATGACATTCATATTGCTTTCAGCAATTCGGTTGGATACACCAGGTAAATATTCATATTGCTTTAAAACGCATGATCAAATTCACAGATATATTTTGTTTCATTCAAGATTTCTTTAGAAAAACCGACCAGCGTAGCGGGCGAAGGCGGCTAGTATATATATAAATACACAAAACTTGTAAAAAAAGAACCTGCCTACAGCAGAATTCTGTCTTAAACAGAAATGTTCCATAGTGCTATCGAAAAGAATACTATACAAATACACCTGATACCACAAAAACCTGTGTAAAACGGAATTGTCACCAATATGTGCGATTTCATCTTGACAGGTTTTACTATATATATAACCTAAAGGAAAATTTCTGGACCACCCCCCCCCCCCCGAAACGAAATCCTGGCTACGCCACTGCGTGTGTACAAGCTTTATGAAGGCAATATTCATCATGGGGAACAAGTTCATCGTGAACCATTTTTTTGACAAAAATATCTCCAAATGCCATATATATGATATGTTCTACAACATTACTAGAAGGAGCTCACGGCCAAAAGACAACCTGGGCAGGCTTGTATAAAACCAAAAACGTTCTGCGCACATACATATTGGGTCAAAAACTTTCTGCAAATAAATTTAATGTTTAATAAAATAACGTGTTATATTATTTTAACGATATGAATTAAAGACAGTAGTTTTAAAATAATTAAGTTTTAAATTAAAAATTAATTTTAATTAAAGAATAATTATTTTGGTTAAAAAAAACTAAAAATCCATGATAAAAATGAGAATTCTTATCAATTATTTTGTCAATGAATTTAGAAACAGCCCAAACCTTAATATTGTGACCTCTTTGCACAAAATGCCAGTCACTCTGTTCACAGAAATAATGTGACATAGCTTCTGAAACAATTGAATCACATTTTTTACCGCGGCCCTTTGACGAAATTCACGTTTTTTCTGCGATCTTTTGAAGAATTTTGTTTTTTTCATTCTTTTTCGACGAAATTAGCACTTTTTCCGCAGCGCTTTCACCGCGTTTTTTCGAGATTATTTGACGAAATTAATTTTTTCCACGAATCTTTTGCGAAATTTTCATTTTTAGGGTTCCGTATTTAAAAAGTAAAAACGGAACCATTATAAGATCACTCCTGTGTCTGTCTGTCTGTCACAGCCATTTTACTCGTAAACTATGGAACGTGGAAAGTTCAAATTCGGGGAAGTAATAAAGACCATTGACCTACATATTTTCAGATTAATAAACATTTATAAATATATTTAGTAAAAAAGTAGACGGGCTAATTATGCTACTTGGAAAAAAAAAATATTTTCTTTGCATATCATGTGGGGTATCCTGTGAAAGCTTTTGTAACACTGAACTCAAAAATACATTCCTTTTAATTTTAGGTATTATATTTTCAAAGATATTGTTGAAAATGTAGCACAAAAATATGTCCCCCCCCCATCTAATTCCGAATCTACTGAAACTAAAATTATGAAAAAAATTAGAGGTAGTAAACGTTAATGTAAACCTTGCCGGAAAATTATAGCGATTACCCTAGGTCACATAGTTTTTGAGTAATTAGCATTTTTTTTGTTATACACAAATTTCGATTTACAGGCATTCAGAAAAATTGTTGAGCGTCACTGAATATACCTATCGTTGCAGAAGAATAAAAGCAGTGCTGATAATGATTTTCGAAAAAAATCATCGGTAATTAGCCGCGATATTAACTCTTAAAGGTACGGTCAGTTTGGACATACACAAGAACAGGGGCGGCGTACTCTATGCCTAGTTCACAACTTTTATTGATATATATGTGTAATGTAATGTCCAGTAACAGTATAAAAGCAATAAACGTCAAATTGTTAAAAACATACTAATTTAAGGGGTCTCGGGACTCTAAAAAGTGCAAAAAATGAAAAAAAGACCATTTTCAACATTTAATATCTTAAAGTGTATATGATTTTAAAACACAATTTTAATTGCGATAAAAAATTGCAAGATACAGAATTAATATTTATAGGGGGCTCGAAACTGTTAGACATTTGTCGAACAAAAAATTGGCATAACAGTTTACGAGCAGGATTACAAAATAAATATTGCAACTAGAATGAAAATTTTGGTGCTTACTTATACTTCAGATTGTAATAATTTCCCTGAACTTAAATAAATTTGTATTTAAAGCATTTTTATATTTTTAATGCAATGTTGCATTTAGCTAATACAAAATTTTGAAAATTTCAACAGTAAAATCACCTAAAAAAATATTTTTTTGAACAATAAAAAGGAAATTTTAGGTTCAGTTTATACAGACGAACATGAAATATATGCTTTGAAAATTTCATGAAAAAATATTCAGAAGTTTTTGAGGTATCCTGCGCGTTATGCCCAAAAAACGCCATTTGGAAATAATGACTTTAAAGTTTCGGAAACGCAGCTTCAGCTATTGAGCGGGTATAATTCTAAAAGCCAAAACCTCTGTTCTAATGGGAATTTCAAGGAAACAATTATATCAAAATATTCAAAAAAGATAGCAGTTTAACATCTAAAAAAATTAAAATTTCTTAAATTTTGAAGCTTTAAGAGTCCTGTGACCACTTAATCTTTTCCGACACGGAGTAATTCTATTTATAAACTTATGAAATAATGAACTGACACCAGAATTTATAAACGAATTTATTAGAAAATGCGAACTTGCTTATTTTCACGTACATGATAAAAGGAAAATTTTAATTAAATATTCTTGGTGTCGTTTGTCTGTTTTGGAATTAAAATTAGGTGTCCGTTTTTTAAGGGCATCGCCCTCGAAAGATTTATTAGAATGAATCGCATAAATACTATGGGATTCGCGATAGTTTGCATTGATTGTATCTCTCAATACGCCTCGAGGGATTTTAAAAGTTAATTAAACACCTATCGGTAAAAACGCGGCACTGACCAAGGCGGCGTTGCAACTTTGAGACCTCAATTCAAAGCACGCTTAGCACAATGCCAAATTTAAACTTTGAACAAAGGTTTTGTTTTAGCTACACTGTAGAAATAAAGGTTATTACTACGCTGAATTTAGTTTCATGAAATGCCAAATGAAGTTTAACTATGCACTGCTTTTATTGTCAGTACCAAATTAAGTTCATCATAAACAGATTAGGATAATATTAAAAAAAGAGTTATACGAATAGCTATATTTGATATTATTTAGGTTCCATACATCTTTGAACTTTCATGTCATACCCATTTACACTTTTCTAATATATACAGTTATAACCAACCCTACGTTGTATAGTTTTTTACAATGTCTTAGTATTCTTTTAGCAACTTTTTTTTTTTATAATACAATTACAAATTCATATATTTATTTTACGGAAACCTCTGTACGCGAGTAATGCTCGCACTTGACCGTTTATTTTGAGATGTTTTGACAAAATTCGGGCTTTTTCCGCGATGCTTTTAAGAGATTCGTTTTTTTCCTGCGCTCCTTTGACGGAATTTGCGTTTTTTCTCCGATTCTTTGACGAAATTAGCTTTTTTCGCGATCCTTTGACGAAATTCGCGTTTTTTTCTGCGATTTTTTTACAAAATTCGTATTTTTGCGATCCTTTGACGAAATTCACGCTTTTTCCGCGGCCCTTTTTCGAAATTCGTATTTTTTTCGCGATCGTTAGACGAAATTAGTTTTTTTCCGTGATTCTATTATGAAATTTGCATTTTTAGAGATGTTTTAACAAATTTCGGGCTTTTTTCCGCGATGCTTTTAATAAATTCATTTTTTTCCTGCGCTCCTTTGACGGATTTTGCGTTTTTTCTCCGATTCTTTGACGAAATTAGCTTTTTTTCGCGATCCTTTGACGAAATTAGCTTTTTTCGCGATCCTTTGACGAAATTCGCGTTTTTTCTACGATATTTTTACGAAATTCGCATTTTTGCAATCCTTTGACGAAATTGGCGCTTTTTCCGCGGCCTTTTGACGAAATTCGTATTTTTTTCACGATTGTTAGACAAAATTAGTTTTTTGCCGCGATTCTGTTACGAAATTTGTATTTTTTCGCGATCCTTTGACAACATCGCAATATTTTTCAATGATATTTTTTTTTATGTCTGAGTTTTCGGACTGATGGCCGATTATTTCAATTTTCGGAACCGAATGCCTTAAATTTTCGGAAAATTCGGAACAGAATCACCTCTGGCAAACAAAAAATAAATCGTACTTAGAATTGGGGAATATTTTTAATTTTTCGATATATTTAAAAAAAAATACAAGAACAAAAATTACTTTTTTTTTCCTGAAAAATTTTCCGCAAAGTTCAGAATTTTGCGAAAAAATTTCTGCGCACGGCGGCGTGCGTCTATGTCATACAACTGGGAACCTGGGTTGGCTAGAAAGGCCCAAAAACTCAGCAGTCAAAGTTATAACAGTTGAAACGACTGTTTGACAAAAACGACCTAGTATTAATCCATTCCTCGGCTGCCAAATTCTTAAGTATCTTTCAATATCTTAAGTCCAAAGTGTATGCTAAAGGCTGAAAAGCAGATAATATCCAGAAATTAATCGATCAAATCAAGTACTGTCTCAAAATTTTGGATCTAAATTTTGTACACCAAAAGTAAAATCGATAATGTCAGACAAAACGGTTTAATTGAAATCCGATAACAGTTTTACAGAGTAATATGGTTATTGAAGTTACCTTACAGTGCCCATTTGTGCTCTTTCTCTTGTTTTTTTTTCATCGCTTTCCAGACAAGAAAGTTTTGTGTGGATTTCTAGGAAACAGTCCTTATATTCATACCAGTATGAATCAAACTCACCAGCTTTGTGCGGAGTTTTCTGCAAGTCACATTTGATTGTGGACCACAACGCCTCTATGGTGTTGGTGTGTGCTCCAGTGTCGGGACACACATATGTCAGACTGTGGTTGACCTTTTCATGCAGAACACCTTCATCCTCTAAACAATCGTAGGCCTTCCAACAGTTCGAAATAATAGAAGTACCTGAAAGGATACACTATTTGATCACTATAAGCAAACACTCTTTGTTTTGAAACAGGATCACTCTAAAAAAACCTATCTGCTCCTCTTTCAACACCTCCAAACATCCATAACCTTTCACATGCCTTCCTCTCCCATATTTAATTTTTCCAAACTTACTCTCATCTATTTCTATAATCACATCTTTAGCACCTAAAGGTTGAAACTCAGTCACTCACACACCTCTCTACACATACTATACGAATCAGTCGTTGCATGATCTCTAACTTTCAAATCAGCCTTTATATACATTTCACATACAATTTTGCATTAACTTTAAGAGTTTACGTAAACTAAAATGCACATTCTCAAATCACGAACCCTTCCTTATACTCCTACACACATCATGCTTAATCAGACTCGATTTAGATTGATCTCTACATCGCCATTCAAAATCATTAGTTAAACTATCATTCTTCATCAATTTCATGTCTTTTGCACGCCTTGGACATTCATACCTGGAAGCAAACAGACCTTCTTTCATGCACCATTCTGTCACAGCTCTTTTACCCATTACAAGTAAAAGAGAAAAAAATCCACTTGAATATTCACCCTCTTCATTCAGGCATTAATCCAAATTCTTACAGTAATCAATAACAGCCATAATGGATTATTATCCTAACCTGACAAATATAAAAGAAAAAAAAATCTCCAAAATATTTACTGACTCGATGAAGACTCGAAATAAAACCAACGGTAAAATGCAATGTTTAAAATCGGCAGAAAAACATCTAGGTAATTTTTGTTATGCGCATCATTCGCATGGTAGAATAAAAAACTGTCGCCAAGAAGGGGATTCATATGCATTTCATCCAAAATTAACTAAGACAAAAAATACAAATATTAGAAAAATTACATTCAGAAGCTAATTACAGATGGAAAAGAGATATGTAGTAAATGAGACTAATTCACTTTTAAATCTTGTATAAACTCAAATCTTATTTAGAAAGCTCACAAGCTCAGTAAAATCTATTGGATTCGGATGTTCGAACTGGCATAAAGCTTTATAGTACAGGTAAGTAGATCAAAAATTGAATAAATATGACAACTTATGGTCATTCACAAAGATTGGGGAAGAAATTCGTTTTGGCTTTTTAAATGAAGATTCAATGAGTCCCAAAAAATAAAGTTGTTTTTTTAGGTGGATAGGCATTTTAATTCAGGAGGGGGGGGGGGGACTCAAATTTTTTAAGTAGGTAAAATGTGATATCGTTTCTCATGTATTTTTTTTATTTGTATTGTTTGACACTATCTGCAAGTGAATACAATCATTTTTTACAAAATAAGGCCAGGTTTTATGAATACAAAGTCGAAAATTATTACAGCATCAACTGATGGCCTTTCACAAAAATTTGGGAAGAGTCTTGAAATAAAGATCCGATGAGTACCCAAAAAATAAAGTTGTTTTACCATGTTTTAGAAGAACAGGCATTTTAACTTGTGGTTGGAGGGGGGGGGGGGAACTCATATTGTTTTAAATAGATCAAGTGAAGTGTTGTTTATTATGTATTTTCTTACTCTGAATCACATTATCTGCAAATTTATATGACCAATCGTTTCCAAGTTACGGCAGGTTTTATGAATACAAAGTCGTGAATCGTTTTATGAATACTACATGGATTTGGATGTCCTTGAAGGAGGCTTAGATGACCTTGACTTTCATTAATTGCTATCTTGAGGATATTTAATAAATTTGAGATTATTTAATATGATATAATGAACATGTTTTGAATGTTAAATAAATGTAACAAAGCTGTGCTGAATAATAAAGTGATATTTTTGATTTTGTATTTTTACAAAATCTGCCATAACTTTCTGTTGAATGCTTGTATAGACTTACAGTTTGTGTCATTCAGCTCAGAATTTAAAAACACATAAGAAATTATACTTCATTTGACCTATTTAATAAAGTTCAGTTCTACCCCTCCTCCGAATTAAAATCCACACTTTTGCCACCCCCCCCCCCAAAAAAGTCAAGAACAAAACATTGTAAAACAACTTTATTTTTTGGGCACTCATTGAATCTTCAATTCTAGTGCCACAACTAAGTTCTTTCCAAATTTTGATGAATGTCTTTCAGTTGTCTCTGAAAAACCTCATTTTACCTGTACTATTATATTGTTTGATTCATGAGTTTGTTTTATTTATTTAATGCTATTGTCATTTATTTTCATCATTTTTGGGGAGACTGAATAAGGCTAAAATTATACTATAAAAGTGTAGACTATCATAAGATTAACATGATTATTGGAACTTAAATTGGCCTATAGAGGCACTGATCTCAATTGTTGGTACAGGAAAATTGTCCTTTTAACTAATGCTAAAGTGCCATTGAAATTATTTTTTATTATAAATGCCTTTGAGAGTTTTAGATATTCAAATTCTTATAATTTTTGCTTTGTCATGTAAAAGAACTAAATGTCACATGTTCTAAAACTGTGTGAGAAAATAATCATTCTGAGCAAATTAAAAATACATGTGACAGACAGAAATAACATACAGTGACCAAATTGTAGTCCATACAGTTATTGCAGTGTTTCATATCATATTACATTTCATTTCAAAAAAGTGATTCAATTCATGGACAAAAACAAAGGGTTACTACTTGATTATACCGTCGACCAATTTTGCCAAGTTATATAAATTGCCAAACTATTCATCAAATTATACAAATGGAACAATGTTGCTATTCTAAAATTTTGAGTTAGGAAATTTAATTAATTTAAATAAAAATCATCACAAAAGAATAGGATTACTTTAATCATGAGGTTAACATATGACGTAGCAACATACTAACTATAAGATTTAATTTATATAGGTGATTTCGAACAAAAAATACTTTTACATATTTAAATGCGGAATTATTAAATTAAACAATAAACAAACAGATATTTTTAAGATACTGCATTTGTGATTAAAACATAAGAGTTTTAAATGTAATAATGAAATGTATTAGGGGACATAATAAATATCAATGATAATGGAAGATTTTAAGGAACTAATCCTCTTTATTTATTCCAAAAGTGGGCGGATATAACTATAAAATGTATGTAAACATTACATATAGGTTTTTAATATCATGAGGTAATCGTTTATTAACATAATTTTTATTTTAGATAACGAAGAAACAAATAATTAATAATACATTCATAAGAATACAAAGTAATATGTTGAATTAAAAATCACTGGATGATGTAACAAACACGGGTAACATGTTTAATCATGTCATGTGAGTGTGACATTAACGATCATCCATTATCGGCATTTGATCTTATAGTTTTTTGGTCGACAGAATAATCAAGTAGTACTAAACAAAGTTCAAAATGTTATAAATTTTAAAGATGTGTGAGCTTTGAAAAAAAAAATCAATTATTACAATCCTTTTAAAATTTAGACATTATACCAGTAGTATTAATAATAAACATATGAATAATGATAACCACTTACACTAAATGAAATTACATATGTAACAAGTACTTTTGTGTTATCTGTTTTATATGAAAATAAACGGTCAAATGCGATTATTACTCGCGCTCAGAGGGCTCCGTACAATAAATATATGAATTAGTAACTGTATTATTAAAAAAAATCGTCGCTAAAAGAATAATAAGACTTTGTAAAAAACTATGCAATCTAGGGTTGGGTATAGCTGTGTACACTATGACGCAAAAGTTTAGACAATGACGTCATTCAGCTTTAAAATGTAGAATTATGACGTCAGAATTACAAAAACCTGTAAATATATTCAAAAACTGATTTAAAATGCTATGTACAAAAGACAGTCGTTTTATTTGCTATAATACTAATTTTTTTCATAAAAATTCAAATGTGCTTGTCGCAAAAGTTTAGACACTATTCTAAATTTCTTTGAATATTCGCTGGCATATGCAAATTTAGAATCGATGATGTCACAAATTTGGAGTACTTAAGTTCTGCAAACGATTGCGCTTCATAGTCGACATGCCGAGAGCTAAAGAAATTCAAGTGAATGAGGTTTCAAGGATTTGGCAGTTGAAAGGTGAAGGGAAGAGCGTTTCTGAAATTTCTGCTATTATTAATAGGTCAAAAAAATCTATTTATCGAGTTTTATCGAGTGGTTCCGAATATAAAGCAAAATGTCGGTCTGGGAGGCCACGTGTGACAAATGTACGAGAGGATCGCCTGATACAAAGACTAGCGAGTACTCAACAAATGAGCGTACGTGGAGTTCAAAGCTCATCGGGACTCTCTGTATCAAAGGATACGATTCGTAGACGAATTTTGGAAAAAGGAACAATCGTTTATAGCAAAATGCAGAAGAAACCAGCTCTGAAACCATATCATAAGTTACAAAGACTTATGTGGGCTCGAAAGCATATGTCATATGGAGAGAAATGGCAGTCAGTCATATTTAGCGATGAAAAAAAGTGGAATCTGGATGGTCCAGATGGTTGTTTATCGTATTGGCATGACTTGCGGAAGGAACCTCGACGTTTTTTTAGTCGCAGACAAGGAGGGGGATCGGTGATGGTTTGGGCAGCCTTTTGCTATAATGGACAAGTATCTCTGACCTTCACCAGTGGTCGTCAAACTTCACAGCATTATACACAGACATTAGAAGAAAACCTACTGCCATTTGCTGAGCTTCTAGGGGTCCTCAGTGGGAATTTCAGCAAGACAATGCTTCAGTTCACACTGCAAAACATTCAAAATCTTGGTTTAATTCCCATAATATAAGAGTTCTCGACTGGCCAGCATGTAGCCCAGATCTTAACCCTATAGAAAACCTTTGGAGCATCATGTGTCGCAAAGTTTATAGCAACGCTAGACAATACTCTTCTGAAAAGGAACTTAAGACATCTATTGAGAATGCATGGTACGATATCGATCCACAAACTATGCAAGATTTAGTTTCTTCCAAGCAATCTCGTGTATATGACGTAATACATAAGCATGGATGCGCAACCAGGTTTTAAAAATTGTTTATTTCGATTTTATTTAATTTGTGTCTAAACTTTTGAGACAGCAGTTTTTTTTTGTTACCATTTAATTTATGGCAATATGCACAATTCCACTTTTCTTTGTTATAAATATTGTTTATATGTACAGCACATTAATTTCAAGCAGTGATTTGAAAATTGAATAAATATTTTTCAAAGTATGTAAGAATTTCTTCATTGTCTAAACTTTTGCGTCATAGTGTATATTAGAAAAGTATGAATGGTTATACCATAAAAGTTCAAAGAGATATGAAGCCCAAATACTATCAAATATTGCTATTCTGTATAACACTTTTTTTTTATCTTATCCTAATCTGTTTATGATGAACAGAATTCGGTACTGACAATAAAAGTAGTGCATATTTAAACTTTATTTGGCATTTCATAAAACTAAATTCAGCGTAGTAATAATGTTTTCTTTTTACAGCGTAGCTAAGACAAAACCCTTGTTCAAAGTTTAAACTTGGCATTGTACTAAGCACGCTTTGAAAGGAGGTTGCAAAGTTGCAATGCCGCCTTGGTCCTGCCACTTTTTTCCAGATAGGTTTTTAATTAACTTTTAAAGACAAGGGAGGCGTGTTAAGAGATCCACTTAATGCAAATAAGTCGCGAATCTCATAGTATTTGTGTGATTAATTCTAATTAAATTTATCTGTTTTTAACAATTTGACGTTTATTTCTTTTATACTGCTACTGAGCATTGCATTACACAAATATATCATTAAAAGTTGTTATCTAGGCTTTAAAAGCCGATGGTACATAGAGTACGCCCCTGTCATTATGCATGTCCACCAAACCGTCCGTGTCTTTAAGGGTTAATATCTCAGCTAATTACCGACGATTTTTTTCGAAAATCATTATCAATAATGCTTTTATACTTCTGCTACGATAGGTACCTCCAGCGCTCCTCAACACCTTTGCTGAATGCCCATAAATCGAAAATTGTGTGTAACTGAGAAATGAAGATTACTCAAAAACTAAGTGACCTAGGGTAATCGGTATAATTTTGCTCCAAGGTTTAAATTAACGTCTACTAACTCTAATTTTTTCATAATTTTAGCTTCAGTAGATTCTGAAACAGATGGGGGGGGGGGACATATTTTTGCGCTACATTTTTGACGATATCTCTGAAAATATAATACCTAAAATTAAAAGAAATGTATTTTTGAGTTCAACGTTAGGAAATCTTTCACACGATATACAAAGAAAATATTTTTTTCCCCAAGTAGCTTAATTAGCCTCTCTAAATTTTCCACAAATATAATTGTGAATGTTTAATAATCTGTAAATATGTGGGGTTAATAGTCTTTATTACTTTCCCGAATTTGAACTTTCTACGTCCCATATTTTGCGAGTAACATGGTTGTGACAGACAGACAGACACAGGAGTGATTTTATAATGGTTCCGTTTTTACTTTTTAAGTACGGAACCCTAAAAATAAAGTAACCTGTATTATAGCTATTTATAAACAAACTACATGAATGAAACATGCTAAATGTACTTAATTTACTTTGTTGAGGTGTTGCATATCTAAGTTCTTAATGCTCCTCATCAGTCAGGTTGCACATTTAGCTCTCTATTACTAAACCTTTGGGCTTGGAATACATCTGTATTTTTCACATTTCCCCACAGAAAAATAAATTTTTACCTTCATTTTTCAGTAGGCTCTTCTTGAAGAATGTTGTTTTTTTTTATTATTATACAAAATCATTCTACATATAAAAAAACGTTTTGATTTGGAAATGGACCAATCAAAATCTGCGTAGATATTCCCGGTAGATTGGCAACCAATTTGAATGCTTAAGCAAGGCCTTTCTTCATTAATATTAAAAAAACTGTTGCATACAAAAATATGAAAATCGGTGGTATTATAGAGAAATGTTTGATAAACACGCTGATGCAGACAGTTTTCAAATCGAATAATTATTTTAAGAGATATTTAATGCTAAACCTGGACAAAATCGTTCCATTAAAAAAGTTTTATTGGAGCAAAAACTATACATGATAATTTAATCATTTTTAGATCATTTTACACGTTATAAGTTCTCGGTGTGCAGATTGCATTTATATTTTTTATTTGACTTATTTTTTGAGGTTTTATTTCTATTTTAAATTCAAATTTTCAGCATTTTGACAGATATTTTTCAAATATTTTAGAAAATTTTATTAATTTAAACTGTTGCCAACTGTATAAACAGCGCAAGCAATAATGTTTACTTCAAATTAAAAATTTATTTACTTGTGACTATTATAAATAGAGAAAAAAAACTTTAAAATTAGAATTAAATAATTACATATTAAAAGCAGTGAAATTACGTCATAAGAATTTGAATTTTAAAAGAGAAACAAAATGTTAAAATAAAAAAAAAATCATTATTATACGTTAAAACTTGTAAATGAAGGAAATTACGTCATATTTAAAATGGCCAAAAAATATGGCAAAACAATTTAAATTAAAAAAATATATTTGCGCAAGGCATTTATTTGATATTTTGAGATAATCTTTTCAACTATTATCGTGAATTTTAAGACAGCGCAAATAATATTTCCTTCTATCAACAAAAGCATTTTCACGTGAATATTACTAATAGAAATAAAACTTTGGTGTAAATTACGTTAGATTTAAAACGATACATTTAAAAGAACTATATTATAGCACTGTTAAAAAATACTGGGAGACAATGACACTGTTTACTTAATTCATTTTACATTAGCTTATTTTCAAATTTTTAACTAATCTTTTTAATTAAATACGAAAACAGCCATTGTATCTCTTAACAGCAGCAGATTTGGTCTTAAAAATTCCCAATCCAAGGAAAACGAATGGAAACCCGTTTACAGAGAGATCGCTACTGTTTTTTTTAATTCAATATTTTTAAAGCCGATCAAATTAGAGTGCTTTTTGGATTTTGATGTGCCTGAACGGGGGTGGCGAGCGTAGCTCATAGGGGGGAGATCCCCCTAGTATTTTTAAAAATAAATTGTTAGTTTCATTTAAAGTGTTAAAATCTTATTCACAACTCGCCTGCTTTACTTAAATTTTAATACTTAAAATATAAAATTAAATGTATATTTTAAAAACATTTTATCAAATAAAAAAAGAAAAATATATCCTTTAAGAAGAGCATACAAAAAACTGAAGTTAAAAATGCTAACTTTCCAAGGAGAATTTTGAAAAATACGGACACATTCCAAGCCCATAGGTTTAGCATTAGAGAGAGAAATTTGTGTCCTGACTGATAAAAAGTCTTAAATCAATTATTGAGGTATATATTGTTTTTATCTCACTAGAAAATATTTAAAGAATTCATTTCTTTAGAATGATGACCAAGAAGCAGAAGTAGCAGCATTGAAGCAAAAACTTGTGCACATAGAAGCCGATCTAAAGTTGGTATGATTTTTTTTACTTCAAATGTGAGTTTAACTTTGTAGATGATTTGCATATGCTGTTTTGTGTGATGTATTTTTTTTTTCATCTAATTATTTGTTTATTGTTTAAAACTTTAATTTTCAGCTTTAAAAAAATTACTAACATTGTGCTTTTTCCTTACACAAAATGCCCTCTGTTTTATTCTTGAAATAACTTAAAATTGATATTTTACTCTTTTGTTTGATATTTTTCAGTTATATAATTATATTAATATGGTAACATTCTGAAGAAAAATATTCCACTTATTTAATGACGAAATAAATAAGACAAAAATTATTATACAAAAATAGTGGTAGCATTCTGAATAAAGTAAAGGCTTACGTAACTGGCTTCGCTGATATGTTTCCAATGTTCGTTGTCTGTAAGACTATAGGGTATTTTCATATGCTTTCTAACAACTGAATTAGTCATACGTAAAATGCCAAAGGCTTGGTGGGTCACAGGGAAGTAGTCGGTGCACCATGTGTTTCACATGCCTGCTATAGAATATGCTCTCTGGTTTTTTATGAGAACGGTGTAGGTAGTACAGTCATCTCCCCACCCCCTTTTGTTTCCCATTGGTCCTTGTCATGGATTGTCTTATCTTGCTAACACTCCCTCTATTAATAACTGTAACAAAACTGGATTTTGAATTCCGTGAATGTAAAGAATGCACTACAACTTGCTTTTTCCCAATGTATTGATTGTTCCCCTTTTTCCTACTGATAAGCAGTTTTCAAAAGAAAAAGTTAAATTTTTCCTTTTATCGTTTCTGTCTGACAAAACTATCTTTTATTTATGTTTATTTCTCTATTGTTATCTTATTTGTGAAACTTTTTTATGTTCCTTAATAAGAGGTAAATGCATTAAGATCCCTATTCGAAGAGACCAGGACTGACAGAATTGTCCGTGAAATAGGGGTGTTCCTTAAAAGAGGTACTACTGTATTTAAAGTGTTTTAATGATGCGTGAAAAATGTTTGTAATTTATTGTTCTGAGATGGCTTTATATAAAGAAATAAACATACACCATAACTAAAAGCATATCTAGAGCCGGATATCTGGCAGGCAAAGGAGCTTCAGTTATCCTATGTCTAGCAAAATCAATATCCGGTTCATTCTACATTCAAATTATTTTTAAAACCTCCAAAATCCTGAATCGGTGTTTTTGTAGCAATTCTTAATTTTAGACTTAACTATTTTTCTGATGTCAACATCCTCATTTCTATGTATATATAAATAAAACATGTAGCAGAAATTAATATGAAAAATTGCATTTACCTTATTTATTATTCCTTGCTTAGTGCTTACTTCAACATTATTCCTTGCACATTCATTGGTATTAATTATATTGCAGCACTTAAAAAATTTAACCCTTTATCTACAGACGGTACTTATAAGTACCATTAAAATAACTTGTTATAAAATTCATTTAATGCATCGATTAGTTGTAATACAATATAGCATGAGTTATAGATACATTACTTTAACTTGTTCCAAAAGCATTATGGGTTACACAAAACAAAAATATTTTTAAAAGGATGACTTCTTTTGCCTTTGCATCTTTTCAGCTTCCTTGGCGTTTGGGAAGGGGGGGGGGGTTCAATTCCGAAATATTTCTGTTGTAAGAACATTATATTTGTACATTTCCTAATTCTACAAAATACTAAGAAAAATGTTTAAAATAAAAGATTTGGGCAGGGTTATAAATGTTGCACAAAATTTGAATTCAAATTTAATTAATCCTTCTAAAATTTATTAAATGATTATGTAAGTCTTCTAATACAGTTTAAACAATTCACGAAAAATGCTTTAGAAGATAAAATTTTCATGAATTCATAATTCAGTTCATAAAAGCTTAATGCAATAGTTTATTCTCTTTTGTTACACTCAACCTGGTTTTTATATGAAAAGATAGAATTTTGTAATCAATTTTTAACCAACTTCCTGCTGCTGTAGAATTTCAAAAAAAATTGTTCATAGGTCCGTTTCTAATCACAATACAACATTAAAAAAATTTTAGAACTTAATCATAAACTAATGTATTAACTATAAGGCCTTTTTCTATTAGCCCACAACAGGTGATATATTGCCTAATATTCTCTATAACTTGTACAATTATGTACAAATTAAAACAACAGTAGACTTAATTAAATGTCAATAAACGCTCACCCAAATATGCCAAATGTCTGTGAAACTGCAACAATGAAACATTTTAAAGACTAAAAAATATAAAATAAATTATAAGTAAAAAATAAAGGGTGTAATATTAAAAAATATATATATTTTTTATCAATTAACAGTTAGTTTAACATTAATTTTATTATGCTAAATCAATTTTGAAATTCTAAAAAGATAGTCTAAATAATGTTTAATTTTTTTTCATTCCTGTTGCCTTATCTTAAAAAAGCAACAGAGCAAAAAAATTACATATTTAAAAATTAACTCACTTGCTTTCACTTTCTAGCAACCAAGAGCGGCGCCAGAGTGGGGTCGGGGGGGGGCATATGCCCCCCCCCGGTGGGCATGCTTGGCCCCCCCGTCGGCGTCAAAATTCAGTATCGTCGGGGAAAATATTTTGACTTGAATTTCGGCCCGGTCGGGTTGGGTCGAGTTGGAGCTCATTTTTTTTTCTTTGTAAGTCGGATTGACTAAACAAATTCTTCCAGTCATGAGTCGCTTTCTAGATTGAATTGTGATTCTTGCTGGTTGGATTCAGGTGAACCCAATTTTTCGAAAAGAAAAAAAGTCCAAATTCCTTCAGATAAAAATCTACATATTTGATACATGGATGACTCTTTACATGTTTATTTTGCAATATAAAAGGTAAAATTTATACTGAAGTTATGATCATATGCTATTTTTTTTATAAATAACATTACATTGTGGATTTACGGTCGGCATAGTTTGAAGTATTTCGGGTTCGGTTAAGAATACGGAGGGCGAAAATTATTTTGTCGGGGTCGAGTTGGATGGCAAATAGAATGATGCATTGGGTCGGGCAAATTGCACCTGACCCGACTAGTGGTCTGGACCGGATCGGGTTGGAACTGATCTTTTGCCGTGCCGGGTCGGATTCGAGTCAGGTTAATTTTAGTTGTTTCAGGTTCGTGTTGGGTGATGACACTTTCGGTTCTTTATTCGAGATGAATCGATCTGTCAAAAGAATTTACAAAATTTATTTTAAGAAGAAAAACTTATATATTTGAATATTAACGAATATATGTATATTGAATTTTTCACTTAAAAGTTAAAATTGATACTAGAAGTATAATTGTAGACTACTTTTTACATAGTTGCATTACAATATGGATATATATATACAGGTATTTTTTTCTTTTCATCATTTAGGATTGGGGTTTGATTGAGGTTCGAGTATTTCGGGTTCAGGTCGAAATGTGGAGGATGAAATTTTTTTTCTGGCTCAGATCGAGTTTCGGGTAGAGTCCTGCATAGTGTTGGGCAAACTAAACCCAACCCGACTGGTGGTTTGAGTCGGATCCGGAGAGAATACTTTTTTAGAGGGGCTCGGATTGACTTCTATTTTTCGAGTTGGATTCACTTTAATTTTTTTCTGGCGGATGGGTTCGATTCTACTCGATTTCTTAATATATTTTAAAATGAAAAACTATACTATTTGAGTATCAACGAGTACATATACAGATATATTGTTTTTTCTACATAAACAATATAATTGATGTTAGAGATATAATTGTAGGCTACTTTTCCATTATTCCATTACAATATGGATATATTTTTTTCATTTTATGATGGTATTGGGTTCGGGTTGAATCCTGTCCCAACAAACACTCGACTTACGGCCGAATAGCGTATATGTCGCGGCCAAAAGGAGTTAAGGCCATTTGTAACCAAACAATGTTGTACCGTAAATGACCCGCCGCTAGTTCCGGCAGCTATTGCCGGAACGGTAATGTTTCGGCGGTGAGAGAACTGTTGCATTTACTTTGCCCGGCAACTCTTAAGGGGCGGTTTCTGGCAAAAATGTAATGGACCGTCATCATTTAGAAAGTAGAGGGCTAATATCACCTAACACGAATATTTAATTAAAGAGAGGAAATATATTTTTCTCTTCATTTCTTTCTAAGTAAGTTTAATTATTTTAAATCTGGGTTTTAGTAAAAATATAAATATGTCGTGAGATTTATATTTAAAGCAGTAAATTAGATTACATATTTTTATTTAGTTTGAAAATATTTTACAAAAATCAAAAATTGTCCCCAAAATGTACATGGGAGGCATATATATATATATAAATTCCCTGCTTATTTTTTTAAAAATATATGGAAAAAACAACAACATAAAAGCGTTTAACGTTCTTGCCTTTAAAATATCTTTAAATAAATATATTTTGAACACACCGGAATAAAAAAGATTATATTTAATGGTTATTTTATATTGTTTTTGATTGCAAAGATAATCAGATAGCATAATATAAAATATACGCTGATTTGAATAATATATTAATAGCAAAATACTGCAATCTTCGGACATACATACTACTTAAACATATTTAAAAATGTATTGATAAATGTCAATTTATTTATGCTCTTTTTTTTTCAGCATTCATGAAAAAATATTTGTTATAATGAAAAGGACAAAATGTTTCAATAAGCAGTTATTCTTGAGCGAGGAGAGGAGGGGGGGAGAAAAGGTAACTTAAAAGCTGTTACTAAAACATGAATTTTTAATATCATTTGAAACATATTTTCATGTAAAAGAAAATACTGGAAAAGAAATTTTTGTTTCTGAATCCACTGTAACGGAAAATATAAATAAAATTTCTTGCCTGTATTAAATTCCTAACAATTTAGATATATTTAATGATTTTACTACCATTATTTTACTCTTTAGAGATACAGATAAAACTTGTATATGTATAAAAATAATTAAGTGAAGAATTGCACAATAAATCAAGAATTTTCGCAGAATTAAGTAAAGTATTGCAGAATAAATAAAGAATTTTTGTTCATTATTATTTGGTTTCGAGTCCCGACCTGGATACATTTTCACCCAGTTGGAAAAATTATTTCTGGCAAAATTTAGAATACGCATTAAAATCTGACATTATATGAAAGTATTAAATAAAATGCGATATGTATATTTTATGCCCTAAAATAAACATGAAAAGATTCTATTTATTTTTAGGTATTTCTTATAAATTACAAGTAAAATCGTCTTGAGTCAAAAATAAGCCTTGATATATATATAGATAAACAAGATATTTTTTATGAGCATATCAGAATAAAATGGAATGCATGTTACTTTTAAATCTTATAATTTTTAATTGCGAAGATAAATAGGTAAAAATTTACAGAAAAGAGATAAAATGCCCATTTAAAGGATAAATCGGAGAAAAAAAAGTGTTTTTGTGTTATCTGAAAACTGTATGGAGAGTTTAAAAATTCAAACAATGTATCTTAAATCTTTATTTCTCTAAAAAAAGAAAAAAAAAGAACGAAAAAAAAAGAAAGAAAAGGAAAACAAAGCTCTTTTTCCAAATGACTAAAAATAACATTAACAGAAAAAATATATGATTTATGAAAAAATGACTTTTATTTATTATAATAAGGTATTGGCTCATAAAACTACTCTCCCTCCCTCTCCATAAAAATCAAATAGATGATGGGACCTTCAAATGTCTCAAGGTTAAGCAGTTTTGAAAGTTCCGGTCCGGTACGATAAGAGGGGAGAGGGATGAATTCTCAGAATTTTTCTTTAGCTTTGCGTTTTCATTTCTGCTTTGTCATTCGCATTCGTGTTATTTACTTCGTCGGAATAAGTGGACATAGTTTCAAAATGTAGCACGTATATCGGTAAGTTTGTTAGTTCATGTTGATTCATTACAAATTTATTAATTTCATTATATCTGTTTTTTGCATCATTTTATCTTAAAGAATATTTATATTTTAGTTTTTATAAATGCAAAAGAAAATTTAAAAGATATTTTCATTTTTAGTAAAATTCCCTTCAATAGTTTAGTTTTAGTTTTTTAGAAGTTATCGAATTTATTTTTAAACATTATAAATATCGGATGACATTATTCTTTAAAACAGTTTATTTTAGTTTAATTATAAAAATGTGACTTTATACTCGAGAAAATTTGAGTGACTAAAACAATTGAATTTAAATGAAATTTAGAAGTATCAAGATTAATTTAATATATATTTTTTAATCACTATTAAACTATTATTTACATAAAATATATAATGTGAACATTAAAAAGTCCACAATATTATTTAAAAGGCGACTAAAGTAATGAAAAAGATGTTACAAGTTTAAAATATACATTTTATTTAAAATTTCTTAGTACTTTCAAGCCTTCCTAGCTCATCATCAGAGAATATCTTAATAACTAAATGTTGTTTATTTATACAAATACGTCATTTTGTTTTTAAAATGTGAGAGCCAATAATTACTAGAGTTGAAAGTAGCAGTAGCAGTTTCTTGGATTGAATTTAATTAGAGGAAATATATATTATTATTATTAATTACAGTTCCATTTATTTATGACATCACTCTGTTTCTCATACGTCACTTTCCATGGATATAATTAAATTATTATTTTATGATATAATTATTTTTGTGTAAATAAATGGAATTGCAATTAATAATAATAATATATATTTTCTTTACTTAAATTCAATCCAAGAAACTGCTACTTCTACTTTCTACTCAGTAATTATTGACTCTCTCATTTTCAAAACAAAGTGACGTATTTGTTGTAATAAACAACATTTAGTTATTAAGATATTCTCTGATGATGAGCTTGGAAGGCTTGAAAGTACTAAGAAATTTTAAATTAAATGTATATTTTAAACTTGTAACATCTTCAGTACTTTAGTCGCCTTTTAAGTAAGATTGTGAACTTTTTAATGTTCACATTATATATTTTACGTTGAATCAAGATGAAAAAATTGCGTTTCGTCTTATGATTCTATTATTTACATTTCTAATAATTATAAATAATTTTCAAGAATTTTGAAAAAGTTGAAATAATATATTTTTTCAAATGTTTAACTATTAAACTGCAAGAGAAATATCTATATATTATCTGATAAGAGCAAAATTTTAAAATATATGAGAAATATTATACTGTCATTCGTTAACTACATAAAGATTAAACTTATTTTTATGTAATATTTGAATAAAATGATCAGAAATTATGCAAAAATTTAGACTATAATGATTTAATAAAGCTTTGATGAATAAGCATAATTTAACAGATTTATCAACGAAGCTGTGTAAAATATAGTGGAAATTTAAGTAAAAAGAATATCACAAACACACACATTTTTATATAAAATATATAATAAACTATATTAAAATCACGTATATTATTTAAGCATAAATTCGAAATTTATTCTTCAAAAGAAAATACTTTTTAGAAGGTTAATTGAATGATAAAATGTTTTGGCAGGTTAAAAAAAAAAAAAAAAAAAAAAAAAAATCTTATAATTATTTAGACATACTTTTCAAGAAAATCAAGTTCATTTAACTTGAACTTTTTCAAAAATATTCAACATACAATATTTGATAATGAATTGATTGATTAGTTTATTTTTTCAATTATACACTTTATAAATTTTTATGAAATGCAACTATTTAAAAATGCATTGCATATAAATTTTGTAAATATGTAAGTGTATAAATGAACAAATAAATTAATGCACTATGTGAAATATTGTGTTTTGGAAATTTTTTGAAAAAGTTCAAAGTCAAAGAATTTCATTTTCTTCAAAAGTGTATCTAAATAATTATAAGATTTTTTTAATCCTGCAAAAATATTTTATCATTTAATTAGGCTGATAAAAAGTATTTTTTTATAGAATAAATTTTGATTTATTCCTAAACAATCGTTATGGCACAACAGTGGCAAGTGATTACATTTTAAATTACCATAATAGGCTTTTTTGTGGGCAGCATTGGGATAAATTTAATTTATGACAACAACAAATGGCAGAACAAAGGCAAGCTTCTGGTTAGCTTTTATTTTTAGTGGCCATTGAAAGAATAATTGTGAGTAGTTTAAGGCTATCTAACATTTTCAGCGAAAAGTTAGTGGCATGATTGTGGGCAACTTCTTGTATTTACGGCCAATTATCTTGTGGCCTTATTCTGTCCGGCGTGACACTTTTTTACGGAGCCGTAACTTTCACTGATAGCGGGCCATCATCGAACACTTTCGGCCAAGGCTAACGAACCCATCAGTGGCCCATAAGTTCTGTGTTTGTTGGGGTCGTTTTGGGTCGATGTTTGTCGGGATCGGGTCAACTTTTTTTTTTAACTGGTTCAGGTTGAATGGATATAGAATTTCCAGGTTCGGGTCGGGTATAACCCAAACCGCGCAGGATTCTGCAGTAATAATCCGTGAATTGAACAATTTTTTCCCTTGATTATATTTCATTTAAACATGAAAATTTGCGCTTTGATTTGCCCATTTCCTCTCAAAATACAGAAAACAAGTAACAACCTGAAATACTCACACATAAAGCAGCATGATCGTCAATTTACATGGGTGTTTTTACATTTTAGAAACGGAATTTATAAATCCCTTTTATCTAAAAATAAGTAAAAATCATGAACCTAAGCACAAGATTTTCTAAAATATTTCGGTCAAAAGACAAAAATTTCTTAAAATAAGATGAAAAGCTCTTCAAATCCCCGGGATATTCCGGCATTCTCGGGCCTGGTAATTTCGGCCCATGCAAACATCTTCTAGAGTCCTGCATCGGGTCGGATTATCCAATTTTATCCGCACCCGATTTGACCATCGATTCGGGTCAGGTTGGCAATATATTTTTGCTGCGGGTCGGGTTCGAGTTGGGATGACTTACTTTTTCCCAACGGGTCGTGTTGACTTTCATTGTTTCGGGTTGGGTCTTAACTTTTGCAGGTCGGGTTCTGGTTGACCAGAAGATTGAAAAGAATGTCCAAAATATTTTTCAGGTTAAAAATTTATATACAGTAAGACCTCCTAAATGTGAACTCCCGAAAAACGGACATCTCTATTTAGTGAACACTTTTTCAATTCCTAACACTTTAATATTTGTACGCTTATACCTCTTTGAATAGTGGATACCTCCTAATCTACAAACATGTAACGTGTAGGTATGCATAAACTATCACAAATATGATGCATATGTTATTGAATGTCTGAAAAGCGAAAAGTTGATAATATTTTCCAAATTTCGAAAGAAGAAAAAATAGTTCTTAAAGAAATGATAATCTATTATGACACTTCTTACCATTTTATTTCTCATGCAGTAAACTGAATGTATTCTCATTCATATTCAAATTTGTATTTCTTTTCATCTGATACGTACTTGGGGTCAAACTTGTTTGGGAAAATTCCAGCAACCCGAATTTCAAAAAGCTTATGAACCTTATAAATTATTGTAGTGTGAACTTAATGTTACCAAGTGTTCAGACTTACGCGGAATGTCCCGATTTTCAGGGATCCGGGGATTCGTCCCGCGGAACAACTACGGCGGATGTTAAATGTTCCGCTTTTTCACCACGCCCAAATTACATCAAATTTTTATGAGTTTTCAGGGCCGAAACTACGGGGGGGGGGCAGAAGAGGCATGCGCCCCGGGCGCCAGAACGAAGGAAGGGGCGCCAAATGAAGGATTATACCTTTGGAATGGATCATTTTCTTCTGATGGACTGATCGCTTCTATTATTATGAAAAAGCCATTATAAATGAAGTGTTAGGTGAAGATGAAAGAGCAGTCGTAAAAAAATAGAACCCCGATTTTCTGGTCAAAATGGACAGAAAAATTATGGCCATTTTTTTTCTTCCCATTCTGACCAGAAAAGCAGAGTTCTAACTTTTTACGGCTGCTCTTTCATCTTCACCTAACACTTCATTTATAATGGCTGTTTCATAATAATAGAAGCCATCAGTCCATCAGAAGAAAATAACTCGGTGAAAGCGGAAACTCGGTTAAGCGGGATTCGGATAATCGGGACTCTACTGTATATTTCATATTAAAAATGATCTTTAGAATATTTTTGTTGGTATTCAGAGGGGAGTCATGACCCCCGTGACCTCCCCCTTGGATCCGATATTGTAGATTATGTAGTTCAGTATTACATATTTTTAATTTTAAAATAAGTCCGCTATTAGAAAATTAGTAAAATTCTCTTTGTAAATATACTTTGCGGAAGAGGGGGGGGGCGCCATAATCCATGCTTGCCCCGGGTGCAAAAAAGGCTGGTTTCGGCCCACTCTAAATTAAAGTTTTATTCTTTAGTCTGAGACGAGAGAATTCAATCACAAGTCAGCCACAGTCGTCACAACGGCCGGGTGTTACCGAATATCTTATATATTGTCTTAGAACTCATGTGCTCTTCTGTTTAATGTTTATTCGATTGACCGCAATCTTTGGGCGCCTATACGAAATAAGGTTCAAGAAGAGATGAGACATGGTAAAATACATCTGCTCACTTTAACCTTTATTAAAAAGTGTTTGGCGAGTATTTTTATAAATTGAATGGGTAAACAAAGAGTGTTTTTTATGTTATTGTTTAAATTAACATAGTATCAAGCTGAACTATTGTTTCCCGGCCCGTTATAAAAGCTAAACACTTGTGCATTTCCTGTTACAAGCATACCATGCCGGCACGTCTGTCTGCTTTTTTCGCATATTTGGCCCAGGGGGATTTGATTAATTTCTTCAGAAATTGCCGGGATTTGAAGAAATTAACCAAATACTCTGCCTTTTATTTAAAAAACGCAAACAAAAAAGAAAGAAGAAGAAACAAACAAAGATATGCTGTTTTATCGTCCATTTTCTCTACTAATAAAGGAGGAAAGTTACCGGACATTACTTGTGAGAAAAAAATTATCATCCTATACGGCCCCGAAAGAATAAAATACAGTCCCGGTCTGGCCGGAATCTACAGAAAAAATTCAAGACCCAGACCTGTCCCTGGAAGAATGAAATTCTTACCTGGCCCAACATTAAAAAAAATATAATTTAGTCTCAGCCCGACCCGAGTCTCGAGATAAAAATTAAGCCCTGACCGAGCTTAATGAACGAAAATTTTACCGAACTCAGGCTTCGAGACAGGCCCGGACTCGTGGACACTTTTTAATATATATTACGAAATCGGCCTAGAGTCCTGCATCAGGTCGGGTTACCCGCTTTTACTCGCATCCGACCCGACCCCGTGTTGGAGCTATATTTTTTTGTTGTGGGTCGAGATCGGGTTGACTTCTGCTTTTTTGTTGCGGGTCGGGTTCGGGTTGGGTTTTTACTCTTGCGGGTCCGGTTCCGGTTGATCCGATTTTTCAAAATAATCTATTATCGGACACGTCTATTTAGTGAACAGTTTTTCAATTCCTAACACTTATATATTCATACGCTTATACTTTTCAATAGTGGTCACCCCCCAATCTACATACATGTAACATGTGTATGTGTGCAAAAACTATCACAAATACGATACATATATATTTCTGTTTATCAGAAAAGAAATATTGGTAATATTTTTCATATTCCGAAGCACGAAAAAAATGGTTCTTAAAGAGAGAATAAATTATGATCACATTTCTTATATACATTTTATATCTGATGCAGTAAATTGAATATATATTCATCCATATTCATATAGATATTTATTTTCATTTAAAACACATTTCTGCTGAAACTTTTTTTTAATCCTAAAAACCCAACTTGCAAAAAGCATAAATATGACCAGCAAGAAATATTCTAGGGTAAACCCGACCAGCGGAAAGAAAGTTGGAGTCATCCCGACCCGAAAAAGGAAAATTAAGTACAGCCCGACCCCGACCCGATGCACTACTCCATCTAACAAGGTGTCTGCTATTCATTTTACTATATTCGAATATTAAAGAATACAGATTTGTCCATTTTTCTATGGAAAACATAAAATTGGTATTAGAGATGTAATTATAGATTACTTTTCACATTTGCATTAAAACTTTATTTACTTTCCTTTCATTTCGGATTCTGTTCGGGTTGCGGGTTAAAGTATTTCGGGTTCGGGCCGGATGCAGATTGAGATATGTCGGGTTCGGGTTGGGTTGCGGGTTGACTTCAAATGTAATTTCCGGATTCGGGTCGGGTGCGCAGGGACTAATTCGGCCCCCCTGTCGGGAATACCATGCCCCCCCCCCCTCCCGTCGGACAAGTTCTGGCGCCGCCCCTGCTAGAAACTATAAAATAAATGGTCAAGTGCGAGTATTACTCGCGCTCAGAGAGTGCCGTACAATAAATAAATGAATTAGTAACTGTATTATTAAAAAAATCGTCGCTAAAAGAATAATAAGACTGTAAAAAACTATACAATGTAGGGTTGGATATAGCTGTGTATACTAGAAAAGTATGAATGGATATACCACAAAAGTTCAAAGAGATGTGAAGCCAAAATAATATCAAATATTGCTATTCTGTATAACACTTTTCAAAATCTCATTCTAATCTCTCTATGATGAACATTCAGTACTGACAATAGTGCATATTTAGACTTCATTTGGTATTTCATAAAACTAAATTCATCTATTAATAATCTTTTTTTTTTACAGTGTAGCTAAAATAAAACCATTGTTCAAAGTTTAAACTTGGCATTGTACTAAGCGTGCTTCGAAAGAAAGTCGCTAAGTTGCAACGCCGCCTTGGTCCGTGTCGCATTTTCCAGATACGTTTTTCATTAACTTTTAAAGACAAGGGAGGCGTATTGAGAGATCCACTTAAAACTAGTCGCGAATTCCATAGTATTTATGTTATTAATTCTAATTAAATTAGTCTGATTTTAGCAATTTGACGTTTATTGCTTTTATACTACTACTGGGCATTGCACTATACAATTATCATTAAAAGTTGTTATCTAGGCTTTAAAAGCTGATGGTACATAGAGTACGCCGCCCCTGTCATTATGTATGTCCAAACCGTCCATGTCTTTATGGGTTAATATCTCGGCTAATTACTGACGATTTCTTTCAAAAATCATTATCAACATTGCCTTTATACTTCTGCTATGATAGCTACCTCCAGCGCTCCTCAACACCTTCGTTGAATACCCGCAAATCCAAATTTGTGTGTAACGGAAAAACAAACTTATGTGACCTAGGGTAATCGTTATAGTTTCTGCAACGTTTAAATTGACGTCTACTACCTCTAATTTTTTTATTATTTTATTTTCGGTAGATTCAGAAACAGTGGTAGAAATTGGGAAATAAAAGGTAGGCATCAAATGATGACTACTATAAAAATATTAGGCGTCAAATTAAAATTTTTAGTTGCAATTTCTAAATTTGTTTTTAACATTACTGTAGTATGCTACTTTTTAGAAAAGCACAAATACTAAATTTTATTTTAAATTATTAAAGTTCTTAATCTGTAAGATTATAATAATTGAAGCAACTGTAAAACTCCTGTAAAGCTTTTCTAATTATTGCTATATTTAGAAATTAATAGAAAAGCGCACTTAATTATATAAAAAAAAATTAAAACTTAGTAATTTATTAGCAAAACAAAAACAAAAATTTATCCAGTATTGATAATTACAACTGAATTTAGTATTAAAAAAAAAAAAAAAAAAAAAAAAAAAAAACATAATGCATTAATATTTGAATCAAGGAGGGATTCTGAGTAGAAAAAAAATTCCGAAATTCACAGATTTTCTGAAACGTTACAGCAGAGGGGGAATTTCCCTCCCGCCGTTAATTACCGTTTTTACCACAATATTTTGGCGAAATTTGCATTTTTTTCGCGATCCATGAACGGAATTGCGGTTTTTCGCGATCCTTTGACGGAATTTGCGGTTTTTTCGCGATCTTTTGACGGGATTTGTGGTTGTTTCGCGATCTTTTGTCGGGATTTGTGGTTGTTTCGCGTTCCTTTGACGGGATTTGTGGATTTTTTTCGCGATCCTTTGACGAGATTTGCAATTTTTTCGCAATTCTTTGACGGAATTTGTATTTTTTTCGCGATCCTTTGATGAAATTCACATTTTCATCACCTCATCGAGCTCACGGCTGAAATTCCAGAATTGGTTAAAAATCAATTCGCATATTAAAACGCAATCGGTCTGCCAAGTCATATCTTGATTGAAAACCCGATTTTAGCGGTTGACTCGTAGGTTTATCATTGTGATTTTCCTGCACCCAAAGATTTGAAAACATGGAGGACTGGGAGCAGGAAAACGCAATGGTAAATCTACGAGTCAATTGCTAAAATCGGGTTTTCCAGCAAGGTATGACTTGCCAGACCGATTGTGTTTTAATATGCGAATTCAGTTTTAACCAATTCTGGTATTTCAGCCGTGAGCTCGATGAGGTGATTATCTGTGCTGCCGCCTTCCGGGCTTATTTCTTTCAGACAAATTGATTAAGGGTAGCTTTTTTCCAAATCAGACAGGGAATACACATATTTAAAGAATGTAATTAGTTAATAATTATAAAAGTAAACTCTGTGGCGAAACGATTCATGAAGGGTCTGGGCGTACAGTGCCCCTATCTGTTTTCTTGATCCTGGGCGCTATAATACAGTATATGTCCCAGTCAGGATCAGCCTTATGCGGGATCATCAGTGTTTAGTTCCCAAGCAAGCAGGGTACTCATTTTATTGACCTCGAAGTGTTGAGAAACTGAGTGGAAATCACCCAGCTGGGACTCGAACTCTCAACCTGCAGCACGGCAGTCACATGTTGTGACCACTATACCACTGGGCTTTAGTTAATAATTATATTACTTAAAAGTTTCCTTGGTGTCACAATAGATTTACTCTGGAGAAGTGTTGCCTTTACTTTTCCTGCCCTCACTGCTAAATAAGCACATGAAAGAAACACTGTTCATCATTATCATTAACTTAACCCTTTGTGACTTAACAACTCCAACTTGAAAATATTTACTGAGATGTTAGAATGCATCATTTTAAGTATATATAAAAGAACATAAAAATGAAAAACATTTGACTAAAAGGTACTTTTTTCACACCTACAGTAATAAACAGGAAATTACATACTTCTCATAAATATTGTCATACAAAATTGTAAAGTATACAAAAAATCTATTTTCGGACGTCTCCAAATTTTTAACTTGACAGAATTTATTAAGTTAATTTAGCAATATTGACGTGAAACTGCTCAAATGATAAAAATAATTGCATGAAATATTAACTGGGTATCGCCGTCTGTTGCGAATTTTATGATGAGTTTATATTAACTGCTGTGTTAGGAAACAGGAGAAATGAGTAAAATCGTGTTTAAAACTTTACTGTGTAAGTAACATTTATTTTTGGATACACTGCAGATCTGCAATACAGTGATACAAAACGTAAAGTCTTGTAATCTATTTTTATCAGAAAAGGATGTTAAACATATCATGGTTCAACCTTTAAGTGATTGTGATTTTGCACATATATTTATTTTATGTCAAAATTGTACAATTTACAGGCTTTAATTCATTTCAGGGTCTATTGCCATTAGTGTCTGAATAAAAAGTATTTTGACTGTATCATAGATTGAAGCAGGTTTCCTTGAAGGAAATTTTTAAAGAATTTTAAGTGATATGCTTAATTCTGTGTCTTTTTCTTAATTTTAAACATTTTAAAAGTTTATTTCATAATTTATCTCTTTTTGAGTCTTACATATTTTTTTTTTCAGTTACGTGGAATGCATGTATGTATTTCATTTATAACTTTATATTTTTTATTCTAGATTAATGAATCAAGAGGTGATGCTTTCGATATTAATTCCTTGCCCAATGAAATTATTCTGAATGTTTTTGGTTATTTAGAACAGAACCAACTGGGTCAAATTGCACGGTATGTAAAGTTTATTTATAGACTCATATTTAAATATTAGACACAGAATTGACATTTGGAGTGAATGTATGCTATTTATTTATCTTGTATAGAATATCCATTTCATGCAAAATCATTAAAAATGAGATTAACCCCTGCATTCAGTCTTTTAAAAAAACTGGTGAGATAAGTTTCAAAACAATAACTTTTACTTCATTAGGAATTTAATATTGTAAGCCACTAAGCATAGGTTATTCATCTCCATTTTTGTACTTTTCTTTACACTTATGAAAATATGCAGTGTATAAGTTAATGCACTTTATTAACATTTAGATATTTTCCTAATTTTTAATCAAATGTGCATTCAAAAATTTTATGCTGAAAATAACGTTATAATAAAACAACCCTATCAACTGCTATATACTGCATAGAGAATGTTCACTTATTAATGTCATTTTATTAAAACGGTTATTTTGCAGATTGCACACACAATTTGGAAAAAATGGTTATATGTATAAGCTTTAATATATAAGCTTTAGATACATTGCATAACACAGAAATGACAACTACATTTTTGGTTCTTCAGTTAATATTCATAATTTTTTTTTTTGCTTATATTTTTAAAATTTTCTGATTATTTGACATTTATAAAATATTTACATTTTATTATTGAAAAAATATGAAAGTTAAGTTTTCCTTTGATTTTTAGTTCATTTTAATTATGCATTTTTTGTCCAAGTATTATTATTTTTTTTAATTGCTTATATTAAGTTATGCGAGTATTATCATGCTTACAAATGTACACAGTTTATATGCATTTCTGACTTAATTATAAAATTTCAATGTATTTAATTTTCTAAAAAACATTTTAAAGAATGAAGTTTTAAAACTTCCCTTATACACATGGGCTAATTAGTTATTTTTACTTTTAAAACTTTTGAAATTTAAAAGGTGAACTTACCTTTTAAGCCGATATTGGGCCGGTTCCATTTTAAAAAGCACCAAAGCTGCTATGAAAAGAAGTACCTTTTTACTTTTTTGCCTTGTCATAGATATATCAGGTCTAGGTAAATCAGCTAATATGGAAGATTATTATCAATATTATTTTACTTTTTTATTTCTAAAACTCTTGCCAAATATTAAATACTATTTTTTAATTCAATATATGTATACATTAAAATAAAAACCTATTTAGTTTCTATTTTTTGAAATATATTGCTTATTTTGGTTCATAAATAAAGCCTACAGATTGAATAGGTATTTAATGTTTCAAATTATTAATTTTAATTTGAAACTTCTGAAAGTGATCACAAACTAAACATGGTGTTACAGCATGAATTATCTATATTTTTGGTGACAATGTGTTGGTTGTAGCCTTAAAAAATAAGAATAGCATTTTGTTGTAGAAAATGTCTATTTTTTATAATTGTGTAATGCACTATTCTTTAAAAAGTGTTGTCAAATCTTCCATTTTCTTCACTCAAATGCCCAATTTTTGAATTAATTATACAAAATAGTTTTCATTCTTATATGCATGGTAATTCTAGGTAATATCCATCATAATAATAAAGAATTTACCAGCTCTATCTGTTTCTCTCTAAAAATTGTATATCTTTCATTAAAGTCTATTGCAAGGGGGGTGACCTCATTTTCATGACGTACACAACCTATAAATTGGTTAAACGTATCTGCACATGCATAACACTTTCATTTTTATGCACGTTTCAAGCACTTTTTTGTCTATAAAGCGCTCAGCTCATCTGTTCTATTATTACTTTTATTATTACATTTATAATTACTTTTATTATTATTTTTACTATTACCTTTAATTCTTATTGTTAAATAATATTGTAATTTTTTTTAAAATAAACTTGCAACGCGGGATCTGTAAGCCTATGCCAATGCTGGGTTATCCCGCGTTGTTGAAAATGAAAATGCACGTTTCAAGCAATTAAACAGAATTCTTTTGTTTTCTTCTAATAGTAAAACATGTTAGTTTATTTGAAACGTGATGAGAATGATGAAAAGATGGTAGTACATGAATCCTTAAATATAATGAAAAAGATGCCCAGAGCCAAATAATGGTTGTCTAAGGGCCAAGACTCTGCTCCTTTTCTTCTACTCCCCCCCCCCCCTTAAACCAAAATAGTTCCTTTAAAAGAATGTAGAGTATTTGGAGATTTTCCTGTATTTAATAAAAATGTTGACGAAACTGAGGTTAACTTTTTATTGTTATTATTATTCTTCAATGCTATCTATGATACCATAATATATCTTCATCTTAAATATTTCTTTAGTAACCTTAATAAAGATAAAGAGATATCTATTATTTAGATATCAGTGTTTGAAATTATTTCTTTTTTTTCTAGATTTTATCTGAAATCTTGCTTTTATTTTAACAGGTTGTTTACCTTAACCATGAATATTGACAAAAATGTGACAAAATACCCCCAAAAGAATTAAGTCAATAGCGAATTGAAATAATAAATGACTATTTTCTTAAAGAAAAAGAAATCAAATTTTATATATAGTTGTGTTTTCGATTTGCAGTGTATTTCTAAACGCCATCTAGCGAACGGAAACGGCAGCTGTCTCACTAGGTTTTGTATTGATAATGTACGTGTGATGTGATTCATTGTAGGCAGAATGTAGTCTACCTACATGTCAACAGTGGACTTATTGGTCAATCTTAGCATGCAGTCTGTTAAAAGTCAGACTGTTTATTTTAATGTTAGACGAACGTCTATTTGAACGCTTTTTTCTTACCCTCAGATGCCTTACCCATTCACTAGCATGTGTTTCTTTTTCATGTTGAAACAAAAAGCATGCAAACAGACACTCGTCTGACATTAGCCTTACAATCATAACAGTTGCCAATAAAAATCCTTTTTGATTTTTGAGATAAACGGTGTAGAAAACTACATTTAAGAAATATTTTCGAAATCATTTTATTTATTTTGAAGACATTTGCAGTTATCCCTGGAAGTGGCATATTCACATAGAAAAATATTTAATTTTTTTCTCTTTTACATTTTAACCTGAAACATTCATGTAAACATTCACAAAAATAACCTATCGTAAATTTATGGTAGGTTATTTATTTCCATGTCTTAAAAAAGATTTGTATCATGAAATAAGATTGGGAACCAACATTAGAAAAAGGATACTAATTTAGATATATTAACTACTCTTTTTGAATTTCTTATTCAATTTACTGCATTTCAATAAAATACATCAAATGAAAAAAAAATAATTTACATGCTCATATTCCAAAATAGTCCGGGTGCTACGGTTGAGAAAACTGCAAATCGTGATAAGAATATACCGCTTGGTGAGTATCTACTTTATGTTAATACAATGCATTTCAGAGGGGGATGCATCGCGAAAAGTCGTAGGTATTCAAGATGGCGGCTGTTATTCAAAATGGCGTCATTATCTGAATTTTTTTACTATACATCATATAACTGTGTGTTTCAGGTCGATTTCGATGGTTTAACGTCAAAAATTTCTTTTTAACACTTTCTGTCATAGTTGAATGGGTTTATGATATCTGTTTGTCTGTCTGTCTGATTGCCGTTCCATGCTTAAACTCGCTTAAATATCGCTACTCGCTTAAATTCATTCAGATTGTCATGTAATTTATATGTTATTGAAGTTTACAATAACATGCTTGGAAAAAAAATTGAAGTGTATGGCTTTTACAGTCCGTTTACAGGACCCTCAAAAGAATTGCATTACATTATTGTCTATTAGTCCGGGTGCTACGGTTGAGAAAACAGAAAATCGTGATAAGAATATACCGATTGGTAAGTATCTATTTTATATTAATACAATGCATTTCAGAGGGGGAGGCATCGCGTAAAGCCGTGGAAATTCAAGATGGCGGCTGTTATTCAAAATGGCGTCATTTTCTGAATTTTCTTACTATCCGTCATATGAATGTGTGTTTCAGGTCCATTTGGATGTTTTTAACGTAAAAAATTTCGTTTTTAACACTTTCTGTCATAGTTGAATGGGTTTATGATATCAGTTTGTCTGTTTGTTTGTCTGTCTGCTTGCCGTTCCACGTTCTAATTCGCTTAAATATCGCTAATCGCTTAAATTCACCCAGATTGTCATGTAATGTATATATGTTATTGAAGTTTACAATAACATGTTCCGAATAAAAATTGAAGTGTATAGCTTTTATAGTCCGTTTACAAGACCCTCAAAAGAATTCCATTACGTTATTGTCTATGGGGCGTAATCGTTTGCAATATGATTTAATCATATTATACTCTTTGAAACATATTCAAATTGACATACATCAGTGAGGTGCACTACAAGATACTTACTATAGAATAAGGTGTGCATAGTATTTATCGTTTATTTACAGTGACACACCAAAAAAAGAATACGTGCGTTTGTAACTCGTGTATAAATTCTATAAAGATCATAAGCTAAATCACCTTTTTTGAGTGGAACTGTTAGGTATGAAAAAACTGCATTTTGTGATAAAGATATCCTGAATGGTCAGTATCTACTTCATATTAGTACAATGCATATAAGAATTTGAGGCATCGTGCAAATTCATAGGAATTCAAGATGGTTGCTGTTATTCAAAATTGTTTACATTTTTATTTCTATACATCATATAAAAGTATCTATGATGTCAATTTCGATATTTTTTAACTGAAAAATTAACTTTTTAATATCAGAAATACGCTTAAAATGAAAATAGGACAATTAAAAAATATTTCTGTATTTTATAGTGAGGAAAATGAAAGGAATAAATAAATAACAAAAATGCATTTTTATTAATACCTTAATTATACTAGATATTAAAAAAAATGCATGCTACTTTTAAAGTTAGAGAATATAAATCTTCACATTGTATCATCATATTTCTCGCATTCGTTTTTGCAGTTGCACAATAATGTGCAAGAAAGTCCAACCTTTCTACAGCCACACTTATTTTTCCAGATTTTGCACATACATTTTACATCAAACACACTTTTATACGATAAATAGTATGAAAATTGCAAGAATTCCAGAAAATGACGCCATTTTGAATAACAGCCGCCATCTTGAATTCCCACGACTTTACGCGATGCCTCCCCCTCTGAAATGCATTGTATTAATATAAAGTAGATACTCACCAATCGGTATATTTTTATCACGATTTGCTGTTTTCTCAACCGTAGCACCCGGACTAATAGACAATAACGTAATGGAATTCTTTTGAGGGTCCAGTAAACGGACTATAAAAGCTATACACTTCAATTTTTTTTTCCGAACATATTATTGTAAACTTCAATAACATATATGAATTACATGACAATCTAAGTGAATTTAAGCGAGTAGCGATATTTAAGCGAGTTTAAGCATTGAACGGCAAGCAGACAGACAAACTGATATCATAAACCCATTCAACTATGACAGAAAGTGTTAAGAAGAAATATTTGACGTTAAAACCATCGATATCGGCCTCAAACACACATTTATATGATGTATAGTAAGAAAATTCAGAAAATGACGCCATTTTGAATAACAGCCGCCATCTTAAATTCCCACGGCTTTACGCGATGCCTCCCCCTCTGAAATGCATTGTATTAATATAAAGTAGATACTCACCAATCGGTATATTTTTATCACGATTTGCTGTTTTCTCAACCGTAGCACCCGGACTAATATACAATAACGTAATGGAATTCTTTTGAGGGTCCTGTAAACGGACTATAAAAGCTATACACTTCAATTTTTTTTCCGAACATGTTATTGTAAACTTCAATAACAAATATGAATTACATGACAATCTGAGTGAATTTAAGCGAGTAGCGATATTTAAGCGAGTTTAAGCATTGAACGGCAAGCAAACAGACAGACAAACGAACAGACAAACTGATATCATAAACCCATTCAACTATGACAGAAAGTGTTAAAAAGAAATTTTTTACGTTAAAACCATCGAAATCGACCTGAAACATACATTTGTATGATGTATAGTAAGAAAATTCAGAAAATGGCACCATCTTGAATACCCATACCTTTTCGCGATGCCTGCCCCTCTGAAATGCATTGTATTAACATAAAGTACATACTCACCAAGCGGTATATATTCTTATCACGATTTGTACGATGCTTATTTTGGTCGTGTAGCACTCGGACTAAAACATTTCTTCAACGATTTTAAAATTTTCAGCTTACCACAAATGAACAGTTATCTGAAGTAAAATATGTATGACAATAAAAACTCTCATACAAAATAATTTCCTTCTTAAATATTAGTAGTTTTCCGATATTTATTCAGGTTCCCGAGTACCAAATATATTTTATTTACCTCCAGAAAATGTCAGACTGTGTTCATAATAGATTTTTCAACCATCAATCATTAAAATGTCATCACCAGTTAATAGTTGGCTGCAATAAAATATGTATGACATTAATTTAAAAAATAGGAGAACACTGTTGGATTCTTTTTTGCTTTTATGTAGGTATGATTTATAATGGGTTATTTATTCCAGTGTCTTAAAATGCTTTGCAGAGGAATGCATAAAAATTTCATGTGTAAGTACTGAATGGAATTCCTAATTATGACAGTTGCACATTGCAGAGGTGCCAAGTACTTGTCCTTGGTTATTACGGAAAAGCAACAAAAATTACGGTGTTACGGGCATCGGTTAAAATCGAAGGTGGAAAAAAAACGCGAATTTTGTCAAAGGATCGCTTGATAAAAACGCGAATTTTGTCAAAGGTTGCTTTAGAAAAACGCGAATTTCATCAAAGGATCGCTTGAAAAAAAGCTAATTTTGTCAAAGGATCTCCGAAAAACGCGAATTTCAACAGACGATCACCGAAAAATGCGATTTTCGATAGAGGACCGTGGAAAAAACACGACTTTTCGTCAAAGGTCACGTAAAAAACATGAAATTTCATCAAGTGGTCGCGGAAAAAACAAAAATTTTCGCCAAAGGGTCGCGTAAAAAACGATAATTTAGTCGAAAGAGCGTCAGCTTAGTTAAAAGATAGCAGAAAAAGCACGAATTTTAACAAAGGTCGCGTAAAAACACGAATTTTCTCAGTGGGTCGCGTTCAAAACGCGAATTTCTTCAAAGGAGCGCACAAAAAATACGAATCTCGTCAAAGGGACGCGTAAAAAACGCCAATTTATTCAAAGGAACGCATAAAAAACACCAATTTAGTCAAAGGGTTGCGGAAAAAATGCGAATTTAGTCAAAGGTTCGCATAAAAAGCGAGAATATTGTCAAAATATAGCATTAAATGAGCGAATTTAGGTAAAAGATAGCATAAAAAGTGCACATTTTGTCAAAGATCGCGTGAAAAATACGAATTTCGACAAAAGATCGCATAGTAAAAAATGCGAATTTCGTTTTAAGGCCGCGAAAAAAAAAAGCAAATTTAGTCCAAGGATCGCGGGAAAATGCGAATTTAGTCAAAGGTTTGCGTAAAAAAAGAATTTAGTTAAAAGATCGCGAAAAAAGCGCGAATTCGTTAAACGATAAGCAGAAAAAGCGCGAATATCGTCAACAGATTCCAGAAAAAGCATGAATTTCGTCAAAAGATAGTAGAAAAGCGCAAATTTCATCAAAAGGTCGCGGAAAAAGCACATGAACTAACTTTTGAGAAGTTGGGTGTACCCGAACCCAACTTGCAGGAATGTATGCTCAGCCTAAAATCAAACAAAACGATAACACAGTTAACCCGACTTGCAATAAAAATAGCACCGAGAGAAGATTCCTTTCCCTGCTGTACATTTCAGAAAATTCGTTATGAACTTCAGAATTTTTTTTTTTTTTAAACTGAATTACTCCTCACCCCCACCTGCCGAACTCTGGTTACTGGTAACTTTCATTGAAACTTAGCACCTCTGCAGGTTGTCATGAAGGAAAAAAGAAAGATTCCATGAATAAATGTTTCTCAAAAGTAAATTCTCTGTCTTTATTGAAAATTGCATAATTCTTTTGAACCCTCTTGCACATTGATTTGAAAACACCATTATACTCCTTTTATGCCTTTCCGGCGTGGTGTCCTTAAAAAAGGACACCTAATTTTAATTTCAAAACTGACAAATGGCACCAAGAATATTTAACTAAAATTTTCCTATTATAATGTAAATGAGAATAAGCAAGTTCGTATTTTCTAATAAATTCGTTTATAAATTGCGGTGTCAGTCCATTATGTCATCAGTTTATAAACAGAATTACTCCGCGCCGGTGAGGGTTATTTATTCATTTTGAGATATCTCGATGAATTTAATACTAATTTATATATTTCTCTACTTTCCATGATAATGCGGAACTAACAGTTCAAATTACAGTATCAAGTGCATGTATAAACAGGAATTTTAATGTTTGCATTTTCTTTTCGTATTACAGTGTGTGCAGAAGATGGAATGTGTTGACAAAGAGTCCAGTTTTGTGGAAAAGAGTGAATGTGAAATTTTCACCAGCTCACAGATGCCAGACTACTGTAGCTGCATCTTTCATTAAAGGACTACCGTCTTGTGTAACTTCCATCAGATTAAATTTTATGGCATATAGAAGATGGATTGGAACATTGAACTTTGCAGAATTTTGTGTGAAACTGCAAGAAAAGTGTCCTCATCTTGAAAAATTAATGTTAATTAATTCTAGATTATCAAACAATCTTCCTGCAGTCATAAATATATGCTCTCAATTTTTACAAGATGTGAAGAACTTGATCTTTCATCATTCTCGATTCAGTTGTAACCGTTCAACAGATGAATATTTTGGTACTTGTAAAATTAAGATTTTTGAACTCTTTAATTGTTACATTGATTATTCCAGTAAGTCTCCATTTTCAGAAATGCCCCACTTGAGACAACTACATGTATTTCAAACAATGTTACCCGATTCTTGGTTTCAAGATGATGCTTCTTTCTTGAATCACTTACACATATTGAATGTGGGTGGCACATATATTAATGCCAGGATTTTTCTAGCAATACAGAATCATGGTCAAAATCTTAAAGAACTATATTTATGTTCATGTGTTCTACGAGACCATCATTTAACTTTTACTGATTCAGCATTTCCTGACTTAAAGACAATCTGCCTCAGTCTTACTTTAGTGACGTGTGGGGATCTTGTTTCCCTCATCCAGTCATGTCCATCATTGGAGAATGTTTATGTTAATGAACGTGTGGCTGAATCTTTTGCAGCACATCCTTTTGTGGTTGCCAAAAGATGCAAGTCAGGAATTGTGAAAGCCATTGATGAGATACACAAGCATAATGTACATTATTCACATACTTAATGGGAAATTATTATAATACATCACCTGTGAAATTGTATTATTAAATAAATTTGTAATTAATGTGTATTCATCTGTTTTACTTTGTTAAAAGCATGAAGGTAGAGTAGAAGGAGAACAATGACGATGTTCCCGCTTTTGACCCTAAAAGCGGTACCAAGTATGGCGGCCATTTCCGGATTCCGGCGGCCGGTAAATGTGGCGCCCCTACACCCTGTTTCGAAATTGAAGCTTCGAATAAACGTAAACAAAGCTCCAACAACTCCAGAATTTCGACGCATTTGAGACACATTTCGTTGGATTTTAGTAGTGTATTTCCACTTCCGATTATGCTGTTTTTACGCTAAATTCCACATTAATCATTGTTTATAATCTTAAGGATTTCATTTCAGTATCTTTGTGTAGTGATTTTTTTTATTGATATATTAATAGCGATAGTTCAAAAGGTTAATTTGCGGCATGGGATTTTAAAGGCTTTTTATCTTTTTGTCATTCTTTTTTCGTAAATATCTCTTTAAATATTCGAAAATTATTACTTTTCACAGCAAATATATGAAAATTCGCCTTTATCAACTCGTTAATATAATTGAGTTGTTGACAAGAGAGATCGTTATATTTATGCATGTCATACATCAATTGACCAGTTCCATTAATGTGTTACAAAGCAGTTTTAACCAATTTTATTCATTTAGATATTGCAACTTTATATCTTAGCATCTCTCCCAATAAAAACCGCACATTAACTGCTTTAAATTTCATATCTTTCTTTTGAAAAAGTTTCTTTTTTCTGGTGTGTAATTTTTATATCTGCTTACAAAAAGAAAGGAAAAAAAAGCAATATTGAATTTAGACATATTTCTGCGAGAGAGGGAAATTCTGCAGCTCCAGGGAGCGGGGGGGGGGGGGAGATGCAAGGCCCACACTCGTTCCTTCTTTCCACATGTTTCAAGACTGCAAAAATTAACAAATATAAAAATATAAGGTTGAAAAAGTAAGAATCCATTGAAATTGGGCCAATCATTTAAGTTACTATAAACTAATTTTCATATTTATTTTTAATATACAAGAATAAATCTGCTTAAAATGTCATGCAACTTTAATTTTTTCCTGTCCCGTGCTAGGAGATTCAATTCTAATATTTTCAAAAGAGGCATTTTTCAATTCAAATTTCTGCTTTTTAAGTTAGAGTTCGTGGTTAATTATCATAATTAGTTCATGGTTAATAGTTTTATTCATGGTTAATTATCAATCACCATTTTGAAATCTTTGATACATTTCTTTTGTGTCAGATTTCAATGAATCGCCTCAATACTTTTTGTTGCAATTTAATTGTCGATCCAAAATTGTCTTTTATATAGTGAAATATTTTGATTATAAATTTGCACATTTCTAAGTGTGTTTTAATTAATTTTAAAGCTATTTAATTGAGTTCCAACTTTATAAATAACCTTATTTCTTAATAATGAAGACATTAAGCACTTACGTGAAAACATCCGCTTGCTAATATTAATCCAATGGTAGAAATTTTTTGAAATATTTTTTTAATAGATAAAGTCAATCTCTACAAAAGTATTTCTTATTTTTTGATTATGATTGCAATTTTTTTATGACTTTAAAGAGTTTTTTTTTTTTTTTTTTTTTTTTAAATAAGGTTACTTTTGAAACTTGTTCTGAAAGTGAATCTGTTAAATATATAGAAAAGCAAATGAGATATTAAAAAAAATAATCCTGTACGATTAACATTAGAAAGCAGGTGTTTTTGGATGAGTGAAGTAGCTTCTTAATATTGCAATAACACATAGATACTAGTAATTTGTAGATAGAATTGCAAATATGTTAAATAATGCTAAATTTTGAAAAGTTATACCAATTGCTATACTTGGTGTAATTCGTATATTTTAGATGGCCTTTAATGCTTTTATTAATTTTATTATATTTTTTTAAATGCTTTTATTAAATTTATTCAATTAAATAAAACAATGATTGCTTAGATACAATGAAGACAGAAAGTTGTCGAGAGTTTATTTTCCTGTTAGTTACATATTTTATTACTTACCTGATAAATTTCAAATCTTTTTGAAATGTACAGTTGAGTTTCTATATCATATATTAAAATACTTACTCTGTCACCCTTAATTTAACAATGGCAAGGCTGCCATAAGCGTCTATTTTTATTATTATTTTGCTTATGTTCTTCTTAATTGGTTTTTCTAAACAATATATAGCAAAGATTTTTTTTTAAATAGTGGTAGAACAAAAATAATCACCAATGGAAACCCTGCAATAACTGAAATAAAAAGGGTAGGAGACAATAAAATAGCAACACAATTCATTGATTTGCGGAATGCCGCTTCGTTTATTGAAAGTACAAATTATATATTCAGTAGAAAATATATATGACTAATATTTATCAATATAAACACATTTTACATACAACATTTCCCCCAGACAGTTTCCACAGGGTGCTGCACCCGGTCTGCCATTTGGTTTAAAAAATAACATCCTTCTGTCCAAATGAGGATCTTCAATACAATGAGAGTCATCAAAAACATGCAAGATTTGGAAGCTTAGTATATTTTGCATCAAGAATCCAAGTTGGGTAAAATGGAATTGTTCTTAAGTTCTCCACCTATTTTAGTACTGAAAGGGTGAAATTTTTAAGATATAAAATTGTTAATTGTGCAGACATAACATAATTTTACTTAATCATGCAGTATTATAATAAACAAAATAATCAACTTTCCCAGTTAGACAGATTTCGGATACAATGTGCACAAAAAAAAATATTGAAATGCAAATGAGAAACTGGAAAAGAGCGCTCCTGTACGTTTAACCTTTAACATTATTTCAACTTTTTTCTCGTTGATTATTCCCATTTTATAGTTTAAATTGAAAATTAAGGCGATAGGGGAAGTTAATATTTTACATAGACCACATAAAATAGACCAAAAATTGAGTAAAATACAAAAGCTGTTAGCCATTCATGAAATTTGGGAAAACCTTGTTTTGACACTAGAAAGGAAGATCGGATGACTCCCCCCCCCCCCCTAAAAAAAGTTGTTTTACCGTGTTTTATTTGGGGGGAGGGAAGACAGGGCCAAAACTAGGGGGTTGCAGAGGGGGCATATTTCCCGGGCGCCAGAACGAAAGGCGAAGGGGGGGGGGTGTCAAATGAAGATTTTGTTTGTCGTTTCATACAAAAATGTGTAGATATATGAAATATAAAGAAACTCGCAAGCTAATGTTAAACCTATGAGAGCGTTCTTTACAAATTTGTGAAAGTGAAAGTAACATTATAAAAGACAAACAAAAAAAATCTGCAACCAAAATTGAAAAGGCAAACACTAACCCGGTTAAAATTCAATCTCAGCTATTCTAAGCAAGAAAAAAAAATAATTTTAAAACAATTAATATGCAAGTTAGAAATTTTAAAAAGAACGCTCTTAAACATTAGCGATCCACTTTCTTCGCGTGACTAGAGTGGGTTCTTAACGCTTAAACTAATGTTAATCCTATGGGAGCGTTGTTTACACATTTCTTGCTGCCTTTTAATTATTATTAAATGGCTTATTTTTTAAGGATTTTTTTTCTTTTTCTGCATAGGGTACCCTGCGGTCAATAACATTTATTGAGCGTGAGGAGGGGGGGGGGGGCGCCAAAAAAAGCCCCCCTTAACATCAGTGCTGTAGTTGGAAAAACGCCCCTTTTCATAGAGTAGATGTAGATGATACCGGATTTTTGCTAAGCGAAAAGCCAATTTAAAATATTTAGCCAAAAGTGGGTATTTTAAATTTAACAGTTATAATTATTATATTCTAATTCTTATAGTATTATATTTGTATAGCATTCATCTAAAAGCAATATTTAATCAATCTCATAGTAGCATTTTCCAACATGAATCAAAATTTAATTGAAATAGCAAAATAAATCGATATGTTATTACTGGCAACTGGCTCATCTATCCCAGAAGTTTCCATAAAGAACGATAATGAGAAATATTTTTGTGATCTTTTATTTACAACAAGCTGTCTCGTCTGCTAATCCTCTTCCTCATCGCAACCAAGATTTCAGGTATGGTTCAGGACAAAATTCTTTTAAGGGATGTCTTAAACTAGGGGTGCACAACCTTTTTCAGAGAAGGGCCACTTACTAAAATTTCTGGGTTGTCAAGGGCCACATCAGAAACACGGAGATAATTCTATTTCGGGGAGGTGATCTGTGGCCTATAATCAGTTAAAAAATATGGTTTCAGAGGGAGGGGGGATTTTACCCCTCTAGTTTCCCCTACCCAGCCAAAATATCAAATTTAGTTGGCAAGGATATATCAACAGTTTACGTTTGTATATATAACAGAGATATAGCAAGGCTTATTTAGGAGTGATAATATTCCTTGACTTTATTAGGGGACCAAATTTTGTTTTATTAAAAGTGCTAAAAAACAAACATAGGCATAAAAGTGGCTAGTGCCAAAAAAATGTGAAATTTATGAACGAAGGGGAGGATGAGCCAATCAACGAAATTCGCATTCCATGCCTGATCAACGAAATTTGCAATTTTTCCGGTCTTGATCGACAAAATTCGCAATTTTTTTCGCGCCTCATTGACAAAATTCGCTATCTTTCCACGCCTGATCGACGAAATTCGCTATTTTTCCGCGCCCAATAGACGAATTTTGCTATTTTTCCTCACCTGATGGACGAAATTCGCGATTTTTCGGGTCCATCCAACGAAATTCGCGATTTTTCGGAGCCCGATCGACAAAAGTCGTGATTTTTCGTGCCCGATCGACGAAATTTGCGATTTTTCAGACCCTGATCGACGAAATTCGCGATTCATAACTGATTGACGAAATTTGCAATTTTCTCCCGCGGTAAGTTGACGAAATTTGCAATTTTTTCTTGCGATAAACTGACGAAACTCGCGATTTTTTCCGTAGACGATCAACGAAAATTTCAATTTTTTCGCGCAACATCGGGAAAATTCGCGATTTTTCCGTGCCTGATCAACGAAAGTTGCGATTTTTCCGCGCCTGATCGACAAAATTCGTGATTCTTCCTGCCCGATCAACGAATTTCGCGATTTTTCAGTGAATGATTGACAAAATTTACGATTTTTTGCGAATGATCGACTAAATTTGTGTTTTTTCCGTGCCTGATAGACGAAATTTGCGATTTTTCCGCACCCGATCAACAAGTTTCGCGATTCTTAACTGACTCTGTCGAAATTTGCAATTTTTCCTGTTGCAAATTGACGAAATTCACGATAAACAGACGAATCAGGGCGACTTTTCCGCAGCCGATCAGCGAAATTAGAGATTTTTCCGCTCCTAAGTAACAAAATTCGCGATTTTTTCGCACCCGATCGACGAATCTCGTGATTCTTAACTGACCGAAATTTGCTATTTTTTCCCACGGCAAATGGACGAAATTCGCGATTTTTCTGAGTTCGATCGACAAAAGTCGCGATTTTTCCTTGCCCTATCGGCAAAATGCATTTTTTTCCGCGCCTCATAGGCAAAATTCGCGCTTTTTTCATGCTTGATCAACGAAATTTGCGATTTTTCCGCGCTTGATCGGCAAAATTCGCGATTTTTTGGTGTCCGATCAAACAAATTAGCGATTTTTCAGAGCCTCATCGCTAAAATTCGCTATTTTCCGGACCGGATCACCGAAATTCGCGATTCTTAACCAAATGACGAAATTTTCAATTTTTCCCGCTGCAAATTGACGAAATTCATGATTTTTTCCTGCGACCTATATGGACAAAATTTGTAATTTTTTTCAGTTATAAATTGACGAAATTCGCGGGCCACACGTTAACCCATCGCGGGTCACAGGTTGTGCATCCCTATCCTAAACGGTTTATGAATATAAGTGAACTGGATTTTTCAGTAAGGAGTGAATTTCTCGCATAGGTTATGATGTTATTCATACAGCTGAATACACTTTCGCATTCAGACGTTGGAATGGGTATAATTTTCACAGTCTGGAGTTGAGGATTTAGCTCTCTCTGCTCATCTCCAGTATCAATAAACTAGATAGCTATCTTTGATATAGACAAAAAGACTACGTCTGAATTCATTCATAATTATAAAAACTTTTCAAAATAACAGACATTACATTACATTAAAGGATAAAAACACTAAAAGCAATTTAAAAGGAAGTTTCGGATTCATTCTGAATCTCACATCAGCTAACTCTTAACGTAAAAGTCATACTAGGTTTTAAAGTTCAACAAGTAGAAAAACATTACATCAAGTTGCCAAAAAATTATAGTTAAAACAAAACTGAATATTCTATTGGTAGAGATGCAGCCTCGTTAATTGCTAAATCAGCAGTTCTCGTGTACCAAGTTTTAAAAAAAATTCGACTTGCATAATTGCTGCAGCCTGATCATTTTCCGAGTTTTAAGAATGCTTATATAATTAGATCAGTCTGCAGCATTTATGCAAGTTGAATTTTTTTGGAAGCTTGGTACACGAGACCTGCTGATTTAGCAATTAACGAGGCTGCATCTCTACCAATAGAATATTCAGTTTTGTTTTAACTATAATTTTTTGGCAACTTCATGTAATGTTTTTATACTTGTTGAACTTTAAAACCTATAAACCTATATACTTTTACGTTACGAATTAGCTGATGAGGGATTCAGAATGAATCCGAAACGTCCTTTTAAATTGTTTTTAGTGTTTTTATCCTTTAATGTAATGTCTGTTATTTTGAAAAGTTTTTATAGATAGTTATTGTTATAATAAATAACAATTATCGTTTCGCCTAAAAGTAAAAAAGAAAAGTTTGTACGCGTGCGTAATATGTTTTTTACAGTAACAAACTAAATATTTCTGGGAACGGTGTTCCCGCCAAACTACAGCACTGCTTAACATGGTAAAACAGCTTTATTTTTTAGGAACTCATCGAATCTTCATTTCTAGTACCAAAACAAAGTTCTTCCCAAATTTTGGTGATTGGCTATCAGCTGTTTTTAAAAAACTATTTTACCTGTACTATAAGCTAGCTTTATACAACTTCAGAGTTCATATTCAATCTTAAAATGTAAAAGTTTTTGAAGGAAAATTTTTTTTTTTTTCTAGGAGTGCCTTCGAAGAAAAAAAAGAAAAGCAAACAAACTGCAAACATGCGAAAAATGTTTCCTTTCCTTCCCCACCAATTCTAGAAACACCTTTTTTTTTGAGGGGAGGGGGGCATTTTAATAACTAAAACTTATCTTTACTACAAAATAACAAATAGGAATTTCTTATTTTAAGGTATCTGCCTATGTTTAGAGGGCTTTTTTTAAAAAAAATGGACAATATTGAATAAATACACGTATTTTTAGTTTAATTGTAATACAGAATGATGACAAAATATAAAATCTTAGCAATATCTTCAAGCATTCTAAAAAATTGGACTGTTTTGCCATTTGTTTATCAAAATTTTATGCTTTTACCCGACAGCGTACATTCAATTCAATTAAATATATTTCAATTTACTTTCTACTACATACTACTATGACACATACCTGTGCACTGAACTAGAAGTTTTACAATATCTTCAAAATTAACTGAAATATTTCAAACAATACATATTTTTTATAAAAACTTACCATTTTTTTTATATTCAAGTGCCTATAAAATAACTGCTTTATCACATAGAGTTTAGATCCTAGTTCGGATTTTAGTGAGTAATATGGAAAGTTTCCTGACAAATTTTCATGGAAATATGTTTAAAACATTTTATGTAATTAAGTTTATTGTACATGGAAATAACAGAAAAATTGGTTTTCCAGAAATCACATTTAAGGATTTCTTAGTGTTATATAAAAAATATAAGAAAATCATGTATTAAAAATTGTTTTTGCATTGTTTTAAAAAATGTTTCAAAAAATTTAAACATTGTTTCAAGAAATGTAAAAAATGTTTAAAAATCATATAAACATAATTTTTTTAATTATTTTCTTTGTATAAAAGGCTTTAAACATGTTCAAATCATGTGAGTACAAATACAGACATATTTAAGTAATTTATAGTAATAAGTAGCTATTTTACATAAAGTAAGTTAATGCATGTCTACGATTTTCAAATTTTGTCGTGAAACAATGGTCATGCATTAAAACACATTAATTTTTTAAAAATTCAATTAGAGGTCCCTCATATACACACAATTCCAGAATTACAATGCTCTGTTTACACTTTTATGTATTTTCTAAATTTAACTTTCTTTTCCACCGAACTTCTTTACTGTGTATGAGACAAAAATTAAACATTTTTTAAATTGATATTGAATACGCTCTTGTTGTGCTTAACATTTTATTATTAATTAGTTATTTTAATCTTACACATATGTGTAAGATTAAGAATATTCTTTCACAACAGATTTTAAGCATGTTATAATTTTTTTAATTCTTTAGCTTATTTGTAAACAATTATTTCAAGCTTCTTTTGATTACTCAATAGGCAAAAATCTTTAGATCCATTGTAAATTATGATTATCTCAGATTTAAACTTGCACATAATTTCAAAAATTAAGAAAATGTGACTGTAATTTTTTTTATCATGATTTAAATCATCTAATTACAATCGCTAATACCCCAATAACTATTCACGATGTGTGATCTTAAGTATTAAAACTTTTCATACCTTCTTTGCTTTGTTTTTTCTTCAGGCATTTCTGTAGAATGCAAGAGCCAAGAAGAGTCTCTTTATTTTTCAGGTTAGCTTTGTTTTTTTCCTCCGAATGACATAATTGGTGTAAACAAGTTTTCCTGGTCTTGACTGCTACTCAAATAAATTGAACTTCTCATTGATCTGTTCTACAAAAAAAATGTATACATTATCAGAAATTACAGGCATGGCTGAAATATTTTACACTTATAGACTTTTTAAAAAACTTTTTATCCAAATGCTACATACAATTCATAACCTGCCAAAAATAAAATTTTTCAATGATACTGTTTTCCTTTATTAGCATTTTATACTGCCTTTGTAGGCCTTGGAAAAAATAACAGAGAAAGGGAGGCAACATACTGCAATGAGCTTATAAGTACTACATGAAATGATAAAACAAATTCTGTCTCTGAAGTAGAACATAGTTTTGAATTATTATACATTAACTGAACTTCATACACACATTATCTATCAACACTTGTATAAAAGAACATGTCCTATCTTATTCATAACCAATGCAGAGCCTTTGTTTCTCCTAGGACAATGAAAATCAGAAGACATGTTCCTTGCACAATACAGGCAACCACTAACAAAGGATAAAAATCCACACCCTAAAAGAGTTAAATGAAGGGTCGAAAGTTTTAGATCATTCAGCTTTTCAACTGCAATTTTAGGTATGAGCATGAATGCAGCATAAAAAATCTGAAAAAACAGTTAAACACGTCTTTCAACAATTTAAAAAAATCAACCACCTTTCACTATGCACAATCTATTTTTTCCCAGACATGGGATACAGCGATGCACATTTTTAAACTTCCAAAAGTACTTTTTATTTAAAAACTTAAGACATACTTTGAGAAAAGTTAATAAAATAAGATGTGAAACTCTGGTACATTCAGAAATGTTTTCATGTAAGTTGTTCTTTAAATTTCAGAAAGAAAAATAACTTAAAGTGATCTACTGTCCCCATCTCACCATGCATTTAACCCATTAACGACGAGCCTCTTTTACACCTCTTTTAATTCTTCGACACCAGTTTTTGCGACTTTGTAATTTTGAATTATTCAATCGCGCAAAATATGAAATTAGATAATGTGAAAATTTCAAAAGTAAAATACTGGTATTGAAATTAAAAAATTTTGTTCGCCTAGCATGGCACGTTTTCTTGCCAACCGGCTTCAATGAGTTAAAAAACAACAAAAAAACAATAAAGAGAAAATTGTTTCGTTCTGCAACCTCCCATCCCATCCCGATATCTAGAAATTAAGATGGCAGGGTGGTAGCAGAAATTTCAAAGAGGGATGTGGGGGGGGGGTAATTAAGATGTTTAATTATTTACTCATTACTACAAAAACAAATAGTCAGCTTTTTTAAAAAAGACAATTTAATGAGAAGTAGAAAATTTTACAGAATAGGTGCTTTTCAAACGAGTTATTCATTTTTACGTTGACCTACATATTTAGTGTACTAAGATATGTTTGTAGAATACAAATAAAATGATATACAAGGCTACGTAAAGAATTGGATACATGGCCGTCTATGGATGATAATTTCTGGATGTGTGTGTGTGTGGGGGGGGGTAATTAAGATGTTTGATTATTTACTCATTACTACAAAACAAACAGTCCACTTTTTTAAAAAAGACAATTTCATGAGAAGTAGAAAATTTTACAGCATGAGAGGAATTTAGACTGTTGATTATTTATTCATATGAATTGTTACTTCAGAGTAAAAATATAAGTAGGCAGAAATTAAAAAAAAAATTAACGTTTTAATATATGTGCCGAAAAAAATTATGCCGGCAGAAATTTCAGTGAAATAAAATTTAGATAAATACTTTGTGTACTTAGGGTGGGGGGGATAACAATATGAAACAAAACAGATAAATAATAAATAAGGCCTCTTTTTTAAACACTTCAAACACTTTTAAAAATACTTATACTAATTTATTATGGCAAAGACATAAGTTTTGTTTTTCTCCAATGGATAGTAGTACAGAATCTTTTTTCATTTATTCTTAATTTTTCCAATATCAACATTTTAAATTATTTCTTAAATGGAAAAAAATCTATACTTTCGTATTAAATATCAGTTAAAAATTATCACAATTAGTACAGAATAAAATATTTCTAATAGGTGTAATATTTTTCTCCTTCAAAAACAGACACTGTTGCAAATGACATATAGGAATAAGTTTTTAATATTATCAATTAAATCTACTTTAGAACTCAGTAGCAGAAAATTCTCCAAGTGTTTGCGACAGATATTTCAGGGAAGGAGCATCGAAAATCTTGTTGAAAGGGATGACTTAAATTAAAATTTTAAAAGGCGGAAGATTCCCACATTCGGCGACTTTTAATTTAGATGTTCTTTTTAAATTAAAATTTTAAAGCTTCCCCTCTTTAATACGTATTCAGAGATGGTTTTGAAAACATACATGAGCGATCTTGTGGTTTAAAATTATTAAACAAAGTATTTAGTCATAAAAACATTTAATATATTTCACATAATCTAATATACAATACATTGAAAATAAATATTAACCGTTAATTTAAAAATAATTCGCAGTATGAAAACAATATCACTGAAGAATTTCTACTGCATTGTGCATGTGATTTTTTTTTTCTAAATAAACTATACAGTGCAAAAAGATTCATCACTATAGAACAAGTATTACTTAAAATACTTTCAAAAACTTATAAATATTAGGATTAATTATAACAGATAAAGATATATAATAAAAACTTACTTTGAACGGCATGAACATGAATAAAGGAACCGTTGTGTCAGCATCAGTCTTGTATTTTCCTAAAAATCTGATATTCAGGAACACAGCAGGTGTTTCTGGCAACCACATTTCCATGTTAATTTTTCCAAAATCACAAAATTAAATAATTTAGAAATCTATTCTCGCGTTTGACATCTTTACACGACGCTCCAAATGCAAACTTTCCTTTCAAATACAGGAAGACGAGCAGACGACAATCTGTCATCAAGCAGACTACGGATCACGTGACCCACAGACCGAGAGCAGCAGCGTCACAAACCGAGTACTAATTTCAGGGCTAAGTTCAGGGATGAAAAGCGTATCTTCATTGTTCTCCTGTGCTCTATCTCCGTGGTTAAAAGTTATAAATCCTGAAACTGTTTTACATATGCTTGTTGACAAAAAAAAAAAAAAAAAAAAAAAAAAAAAAAAAACCATGAAACAAATTATTTTTAATTATCTGCACTCTGGATTCTGAATATTTAAGAGAATATGTTCTAAGAGAATATGTAGCAGAACACATTTTCATTTAATACCTATATTACAAGTTTCTGTTTATAAATGGTTAATAACTAGCAATATTTTTGTGATTGCCAATGACTTGCCATCATGATAAAATGTCAGCCTACACAGTACTTCATGAATTTGGTTGTGTTTTTATAGAAATTGTGGAAATATTTCATTTTGAATAAGAATATCATAAAATATTATGCATGAGTGATGCAAATGATTTTACAAATGTGTAAATTTTTTTTTAAATTTAGATTTCCATCATTTGCTCAACTGAGTGAAGTTTTATTTCATAGTAATTTTACACAAGTGTGTTTTTCTTACTGCTTATCACTCTTATCCTGATTCAGAGTAAGATGCAATGAAAAGATCTCAACAAATAAGGAAAAATTATCAGTCTCATGCATATGAGGTATTAGCTATATTGCTTAATAGAATTTCACAAATAACATCAAACAAGTCTTATTCAAGTATTTAAGAATGTTGATTTTTTTTCTTTCCCCTCACTCGAGAGCAAATTTATTCGAATTCCTACATGCAAAAACATTTAAGGCAGCCAAACTCTATTTCTGGTGTACCTAGTCTGTTTTTTTAATACAATTTGATGCACTTTTCTATTACAATCAAGTGGATTCTGCTTAACTAACGTGGAACTCATTTTCTGTTACTGTCTTATCTAAAAATTCACTTTTTTAAACAACAAGTATGATTGAAATTTTGAAAGGTAGATTAAAAATTTTGGGAAAAGGCAAAGCACTGTATGATGAATTGCAATCTTAAATTATCTGAAATTTGAATGTGTTTATTTATAAAAAACAAATTGAGGAGCTTAGACAATAAAGGTGTTAAGTGGCACAATTATCATTTTGAGAAAATAAGCTGTAAATAAGTTCCAAATACCTATTTAAATTTATTGTCAAATGCCTCCTTTATCAATTAAAATCTTTCTGAGCATTAGGTTTTTTTCAATTAGTAATTTAACAGACGGTAGAGGACCGATGATTATTTGTTTTTTTTTGTCACATATTACCTTTATCATCTGAGCTCTTCAAAAGTTAATATGTTAAAAAAAATACCAAAACCAGAATTGATAATAGCCTTAACGATAATCAAATGTTACATTACTTTTTAGGTGCGTTCGTAATTATATATATACGTAGCACCTTTAGTCATCATCCAGTCCGTATATAACAGTGCAAAAACTACCTAACCGAATGGTTTGAAATTTAATGTATATAATCATTGCAGAATTTTGTCGAGTCATTTTAAACTTTATGAAAATCAAATCAAAACTTAAAAAGTTAATAAAAGTTTTCTTCATTCTATTAAATCCTATGCTACGTAATTAATTCAATGACATCCCATGATAGGTAATGATTCTAGATTGCCATGGTGAGTACATCATATTTAAGATGGAGTTATTTTATTTTCTTATTACTAAATTTATTAGATAAATCAAATTTTTCATAATTGTGCGACCGCACACCATTTCCCACCTTTGACGTACAATTTCCGACTTGTTTAATCCCCAATAAGATTTTTCTTTAGAATGCTGTGATAGTATTAATGTTAAATTTCAGACGATTCTTTTTACATAAAACTGATACAGTATCTATATATCTAAATAGACAGGTTCAGCTAGGTGGGAAGGCTTACCAATTGGTTTTAGCACAACTAGCCCCTCCAAATTTTAGTAGACAATAAATATTCGTTATATTGGATCTAATATTACATACACAGAAAATACTTAGATTCTAAACAATATTGGCTAAAATTTTGCGTTTTGCTGAAACTTTAGGACTTAAGGCAAACGACTTCTTTAGCCAAATATAAGCAAAATGTGTCTGATATTTTAACAAATTTAAGAAATGAATTAGTTTTCAAATACCCTTTCTATCATTGTGTTTCATATCTGCAACATATCCAAAAATCAATGATACATCATTATTTCATCTTAATATAGCCAGTTTCATTAATATTAATCAAATATTGTTTTGATGCTGCGATATAATTAAATACTCAAATTAGATTAAAAATAATGACGATATGACAGTTTATTCTAACTTCAGAAACTAAACATACACTGCAGAAGCTTAACTGGCAATCTGGAATAATCACTCTCCCCTTTTTTAAAATGAAATGGGTGACAACCAAATAACGCTCCAAATAAGTTTGTTCATGCAAGATTTGAGCAGAAAAAAGCACAAAATTACATTTAGAAAATTATTTTCTTTAAGTATATGACATAAAAAGTTTAAATGTATTTTTTTAATCCATAGCAATACAGTTTTAAAGAAAATGTTAGGAGTGAATGTGAATGAAAAGACGACAACTAACGTGAATATTTGAACATCATGAATGACAGTATATTATGGATTCACATCCATTAATTAAAATATTTTAAATTGTATTTTCAAACTTTTTTTAGTGACATCAACTGTGAAATGACAAGATACTTTCACTGAGTGTTAGTGCAGCAGTTATCAAATTTATTTTCATCAAGTATCAATGTAGTTGTAAATTTTACTTTTTCATACATTTTCTGGAAGTTAGAAAAAGGGATATTACTTAATGTAAAGCCTTATTGTATGAAAAAGATATTGATTATTCTTACTTTCAAAATTGTAGAGATGCAAGTTTCATAATACAGTCGGACCTCTATTTAACGAACCTCTATTTTACGAATTTCTCTATTTTGCGAACTTTTACTTGGAACCAAGAACATTTTGCGAATTTCTTCGTAAAATAACCTCCAAATAGCGAAGTGCATTCTTTATTTAACGAACTTTTCCTTGTGATCTAAATTTTTTTCCTCCCCATTTCTTAAAACATTACTGGACATTTCGAACTTATTCTTTCTTTTAACACATTTTATGATGATCAATGATCATGAACAGGTCTTACCATGCACCTAACTCACCGGGAACAGTAAAATCGCTGCGATTCTTTGCTTTCCATCCAAGAAGCGCAAACTTTCAATATCCCCTTTTAACCCTCAATGGAGCTGCCCGTGTCCTTAAACTATAGTTTCCCGTTTTTTAGATTGTTGATCATGATCAATCGTGTTGGTAATTTCGGTTCTTGTAGCTCAAAACTGTCAAAGCGGAAGTGCTTGAGCATCAAAGAAAAAATATATATATTTTTGATGAGGTGGATAAAGGCGTGAAGAAAAATAATACTGCTTTAAAATATGGTATTCCTCCGAACAGTTTATCAAAAAAATCTTTAAAAAATCGTAATTTTAAAGTAAAATAATTTTTTTAAACTGAAAATACAATGTATTTCCAGACAATGTTTTGTTTCATTCTTATTTCCCTTGCAGATTTTTTTTTTGGTGGTTAATATAAATAAAACAAATAGATATAACTTACAAAAAAAAAGTGTGACTAATTAATTTTTTTAATTATATTCAGTGTTTATGGACTTAAAATATGTTTTATGTAGTTTAAAGTATTTTAAAAGGTGACTGTCTATTTAACGAATTTTCCATAGAACGAACTTTTTTTCGGGATTTAGCTACTTCGTTAAATAGAGGTCCGACTGTATAAAGGGAAATCATTTTTCATGGCTTAAAAATTCAAGGATAGCAGAAGCTTGAAGTTTTACAAATTCAATAAAAATTCTGACATTTAATTTAAGTAATAGGTTTTGATTTTATTTTTGGTTAAATATTTTTAGTTAAATTTATTCATTTTTATTTATTTTTTTCTTTGACTGAGAAAAATACATTTTCTTTTTTCATTTATTTGTATTTACTGTTACTATCTTTGTTTAATTTTCCAGACTAAATTAACTGTATGCAGACAATATCAACTAAAAAAATTTGAGTTTTCAATAGTCAGATCCAAAACCACTATTATTATTAAATTTCAAATGCTGTCTTTATTTCATACAACATTAGAAATATAAACATTTTTTCTAAATTTTACAGTACAATGCTCATATATATATATCTTCTTGTTTTAAATCTGAAAAAGTAGCTGAGCTTAAAAATTGCTCGAATATTTATTTTTTATATTTCGTTTCAGTTCTTTATTTGTCATCAATAGTAATATTTGAAAAAGTTTTAGAATTTGATTCATTTTAAAATATTCTTTGTATCATCATGTTGCATATCTGGCACATATACAAAAATCAATGTTATTGCCACAGTAAGCTTTAAAAGATGATTTTATTGATTGCTGCTTTCTTCCAAAATTAGAATTATTATAAATTATTTGAAAAATCTCAGCAAACGGTGATAGTTAATTTTTTATTCCAAAGTTTAATTTATTACCTGAGCAATTGCATATTGTTATTGCTAAATTTAACTTTGCGTATTTGGTGGAAGTAAAAAGTCTTGAGTAATCCAGGTACAGTTTTTCCAGAAAGATAAGTTTATATACGTTGCAATTTCTAATTAAAAAATTTACGATATACAGTAATCCTTCATTTATACGTCGGTGCAAGGGACTGATGAAAAACGACGCATAAATGAAATTCAAGTAAAAATTAAATTTGAAATAAATATTAACACAATAATAATCTTTAAATGGTTAAATAATATGCAGAATAATAATTAAAAAAACGATTTACTTGGATTATTAATGGTTTACTAATTCAAATCTAAAAAAAATTAATCAAAAAATTGCAAATTTTTTATTTTTAATTTCATATCTTATTTTTTTAAATGGTCAAAATTCGAAGTTTGTTTATGAGCTTCACTTCTGTCTCTAAAAATAGCTTTTTCAAGTTCCTTGAAACAAGAATATGTAGAACCAGATGCATCAGTTTGTTGAATGTAGTAATGAAGGGTTTCCAGGGCATCACTCTCCATTGCAAAAGTCAGTGAATGTGTTTCTATATTTCCTTCGTTATCTGATTCATCAGCATTAGCGTCGTTTTGAATTTTTGCGGCTATTTTTGTATGTCTCTCATTTCTGGAGTTGTTACATTTCCATCGATATCCATGAAATCGCTCAAATTAATAATTCCCCGGACACGGCATTCCATTCTTCATCTAATAGTGGCTGATCATAGGGAGAAGAAGAAGAATTTTCAACACCCTTCAGAATAAATCCTGCTTTTTGAAACAATTTTGTAAGCACGTTTCATTGCCACCTTCCCATTATGAAAAGAGCATATTTATTGCATCAAGTACTAACACTTTTTTTAAGATTATTTACTGCACTTTTTAATTCCAGTGAAGCAAGAATTCTTCAAATCAAAAATTTTCAGTAATTTTTTTCATACAACGAATAATTCCCAAATCCAACGGCTGAAGTTTACTTGTGCAGTTTGCAGGGAAGAAAACAACTTTTGTAGTGCTGAGATTTGAGAATTCCGAAGAGTGAGACGAGCACTGGTCAATGAATAAAATAACTCTTCATCTTTTCTTTTCCACTTTCGCATCAAATCGCTGAATAAATTTAAAAAAGATGTTAGCATTCATCCATGTTTTACTGCTATTATCGTATTTACTTTTGCAATTTTTTTCATTTTGGAACTTTACTTTTTTTACCGCCATGAGACCCTTAAAAGATAACGCTTTATCGGGAATCATTTAAAAAAAAGAGTCCCGTTTCATCGCAATTAAAGATGTCACAAAGCTTAATCTTTCAATAAAGTTGGCAGATCGCTTAAGCACAGCTCAACATTATCTTCATTAACGCTTACACTTTCACCACTTACGCGCATAGCACCACGTGCGCATAGCTACTCCGTGCCTATTTTTAAGTTTCTCTATCCATCTTTGGGACCCATAGAAATTTTCTATTCCAAAAATCAGTGTTAATTAAATTTCCTTTTCTCTTAATAACCGACAATTGACTGGTATATTGGGGGCACGAGTTTCTCTAAGCCACTATACTAAAGGTTTTTCCAATTGATCAAATTTTCCACTCTGTATTCTACTCCGTTTCTTGGAATGAATTTCACACTCGTTGTAGGCTGCCTTAATTTTATCTGTTTTTCAAAATGCCTTTTAAAGTTGTAACAGGAATTTTGAATTGTTCTGCTAAAGATTTTTTCGTCACATGGGGCATCTTTTTGGACATTTTAATAACCTCCATTTTAAAAGAAATCGGTTAATTTATCAGGCTAATAAAACAGATTTCAATTGCTTCATTTCTGAAAAAAAGCCCCTTTCACCCTTCTCTCTACTCTAGAAATAGCAGGTGCGAAGGAGTAGGACCAAGTAATGCAGCTTCCAACTATTGTTCAGAAAACAAAAGCAAAAGACAAACAATTGGCTTACCTTTTACAAATTGATGTGATTTTTTAAAAGGACAGGTGTACAATAGGAAGAAATTTTAATGGAAACTTAAAATCTCTCCGACATCATAAGTGATATAAGCACCTTTCATAAGTGAGAGGTGTATTTAACGTTGCGATGCATAAACGAAAACAAAATAACAAACATTGAGTCGCTATATTTTTATTCGGGACTATCGAAAATCGACGTATAACTGAGGGAGACGCACAAACTAGGTGACGTATAACTGAGAGATTACTGTATTTTAAAATAATGAAGCAATAATCAACTCGAGTTATACAAATGGAAAATCTTAATAACAAGGTTTATTTTTTAATGAAGACCGAGAAGAAATACTGTATTGCAAAACCAATTTTGATCGAATGAAAATTTTTGAAAGCTGGAATTTAGTAAAAAAAAAAATTGATCAATTTTACTGATGCAATGTAAATCAATTTCATCAGCCTGCGCTTTAAAGGAGGAATAGCCTAAGTACAGCCAGAAATCATAATAGATCTAATATTCTTGACTTTTAGCTGTTTCTCAAATATGAGAGTAATTCTGAAATCTAAACTTTTGAAATACAAATATACCAAAAAAAAACCTTCCAGGGATCAAATACAAAGCCATATACATTTAACTAAAGTTAGCTGACACATATGGTGTACTTGGGCCGGTAATAAAAAACTTAACTATACCCAAATTATTTGTTGAATGATTTCAAAATTTTAAGGAAAAATATTTCCTAACTAACTACTGTTGGGGGCTCCACTGCCTTCAGTAGCAAACACCCTCAAATTTGTATAATTTTATATTTTTAAATAAAAATCTATCAGAACAAATTTAGAGTTGATGCACCACTGCCTTTCACACTGGGTGTGCTGCACGCTCTTTAGCCAGTTTTACTTTTATATTTTTAAACGAAAATTCATCCAAACGAATCTAATGTTAGACGCCCCACTGCCTTTTGCAGCGTAAATCCTCACAAACACTTTATATTTTAAAACTAAAATCTATCCAAACAAATCTAATGTTAGGTGCTCTGAATGAAGGCGATGCTGTCCATTCAGTAATAGAGAAACAAATTTTTTAAAAAATACGACCAAATTTACATACCTCAACAGGGCATGACACTGATGAGAAAGTTAAAACGGGGCGTCATTTTCGAATGAATGAGTTAGCTCATTCTGAATTTTTAGGTTTAAAACGATTGGGTGGCGAAATGGGGTGTGCTTAGAAATTATTCGAAAGATAATGAAAGTAATGTTCTTCAATTTCCCAGAATCAAAATTTTAAGATTTGATAAATCAACACGTTTTTCATTTAATGTAAAATATTCTGATAACAAAGGCGATTTTTCTGAGTTTGAAAGTAAAGCTAGAGGTAAAAGAGAGCTTTTACCTTTGCATAAACGTATTCAAAACCCTTTCATGTGAGTAAACGGAGGAAACAAGATTACTTGTCCTTTAAGTGCTTCCAAGTATATTCCTCAAAGTTCTGTCCTTTTTCAATTCCTACTATTAGTTCACACTCTCCCTGTATTTATTTATTTATATATCTTGTTCAAATTTTCAATCGTTAATAAAATACTTATTATTCATCCTATCAAATTGAAATAAAATTTTTAAAACTTGTACTGGATGACAATTGATGTTAATATAGTTTTTTCAAATATTAATTCATTAATTAAATTTTAATTAATTAATTTTAGTTTTATAGGGGAGACAAAATGGCGGCCATTGGTTATTGAACAGCATTTAATGCATCTTCATATCTATAAGGGGGGTTGCCATAGGGGAATCCTGTTCTGTTGCCAAATACCGCCAAGTTCGTCGCCAAATTTGGCGACCAAAATGAGTCGCCAAAAGTGACGCCAAGTTGGCGATATCTCTAATATTTCGCCAAATTCCCATAGAGTTCCATTGTAAACCTACTGGCTTATAGAAAATCAACAAATTGAGATATTTTAATGCAACAAAAACTAATATTAGCTTAAGGGATTATATTAAATTTTTCTTTGATGACCTAAGTAAGAATTGACTTTAAAAACAAAATTTTTATATTACTTGTTTTCTACATTAGAACATTCACAATGAAGATAAAGGACTGTGTGGCATCCATGCAGAACTTTTTGAAATAAAGCTCGAGTTCGGGAAAGTCCTATGAAATGCTGCAATATTTATTTTTAAAAGAATAACAAATTTAAAAAAGAAAAGGTAAAGCCACTTGTCTAGTTTTACATTTCAAATTAAGTATTTTTTAAAAATCTGTGATAATTATCTGTTATATTTTTGATTTGAATATTTTTTTTCTTCTTCAAAAGCTTGATGAAGCTACAAGACAAACGTAGTAATCTCTTCATATTTTCGGAAAAAATGACTCTGAAAACTGAAAAAGCATATTTGTTTTTGAATTACTGCTAAACAACAACCAATAATTATTGTATTTTTTGCTCTCCTAAGTAAGGTTACTTTTTATAATAATGTAGTTTATAAATATATAGAAATGTTTCGAACTAATAAATAATTATTACTATTGAAGCATGAAAAATAATTTACCTACTTCTTCTATTTTTCAATTGTTATAGAAAATATTGTAATGACGTAATTACGTCTATGTGATTTACGAATTTTATAATTAGTTCTTGTTTACTTATTTTGTATATTTAATTTTGTAGTAACTATAATTTTGTTTCGCTGAAATGCAATTGTAAGATTATAGTTGAATAATAATTATAAAAAAGTTTTAAAATATGCTTTTTCTTTTAATTTAATTTCTTAGAAACCTTGTTATGAATCTGTGGCTCATTGTTATATTGATGCAAACTAATATTTTTGATAATTAATTATAATATATTAAAATTAAAACGTTGTGATTTAAAACAAGAACGAAAAATCATGTGTCCAGCATAGATTATGTAACACTTTCAAACACAATCAGTATACTGTAAAAAAACTTCACAGTTTATTAAGGTGAAATGTCATGTCTAAATAAGCAATTTGAAAAACTCATATCGTATTTGAAATCCCAATTTCTGCTATTACAGTGAAGACGGAAAAATATCTTTTTTTTTGTGCAGCCCTGTATATGATCTACGGATCTGTATACTACATAGTATGCTAAAAGTTAGTTCAGTGAAACGCATAGTACAGTTGAAAATTTCCATTCAGTCATTTCTGTGAAACGGAAATGTACTTGAGAACTTTTGTGCAGCCCTGTATATGATCTATAGAATTTACCCAAACCAAGTAATATTTAAATAAATAGTTCAATGTAAGAACACGTACCACAACTGCAAACTCACTTCCAGCAATTATTGTTCAAAGACCGCAATAGTTAAATTTCTTCTTCAGCCAAATTATTTTGTGTGTCCCTGTAAATGAATGATAACTTCTATGCAACTATATTCTACAGTAAATGCTGTAGTGATATATATAAATTTTAGTATGTTTAAAATATTTTGATGTCATTAAAATACACCGCAAACGATTTTTTCCCATACACCGTAATGTAACTGAATTCTTTTGAGTGGCTCTGTAAATGAACCGTAAATTCCATCGACTTCATTTAGAATAGAAATCAAGTCATAGTGATACCCAATAAAATCTAAGGATATCATGGAAATTGGACTATATTTACGCGAGTTAGACCATAGACGGATTCATAAACACTTTCAACTTTGGTGAAAAGTGTTAAAAATCCACAATTTTGCACGTACTACTTTGAATGCCGACTGGAATTTGACAAATTGTGCAAGAAGAAAAGTGTCACAACTCAACAAGGGGTTACATTGATTAGGGTGGGGGCATAAATTTACTATTTTCACCCTATCTTTTTTATGTCTTGAGTCTTAAAGGTTTTATACATTTTTGTACCCTTTTACATTCGCATGCAGAGTTTAGTACTATCGTTTTATGTTACATTAAAAAAAATGCGAAAATTCATTTGCCTCTCCTGTAAAATTTAGAGTTGTCGAGATGTGTCCCTTTTCTTGCGTGTGAGCGATATGATAAGGAATGCTGTGCTAGTCAGGCAAAGCAAATACCAGTGCTAGAGCTAAGAATCTGTGACAATATAAGATTTTATAATCTACCCTATATATATAAAATCCTAATGAAACGAATTTATGAAACGGATCTATGAATCGACTGATTAAACAACTGATTGTGTTTCACGACGATTTCTCCTAAAATATGAAATACTTAGCGATGAAATTAACACCAAAAATCCATATTGATCCGCAGATTTCAAAACTAGTATTAGAATTTTTAAATTCGAATTAATTTTCGATATATTATTTTTTTTCTAATTTTATATACATTTTTCTAATGATGGCAACTCAAATTTTAATCAAACAGATATTTTTTTTTTCATATTTCAGAAAAGATCACCTTAAATGTATGCTAAGAAATGTATCATGCTACTTTTATTCATAATTCAATTTACTTGAACAATCTTTCGCCAAATCGAAAGATTCTGATAGAGAAATCAATTCTGACGGTATTTTTATGTTAGCGAGACGCAGGGGATAATTCGCCAAACATTTTTCCCGTCGCATTTCTTTATATTTTATTCATTTAATTTAAAATATAATCCTTTCATTCATTTTATTTAAAATACACAACTTTCATTTAAAATTGATGACTTTCATTTCTTTCATTTTTTAAAAAACAAAACGAAAAGAAAAAAAAGTTGTTTATTTGATAATAAATGTTTATTTACTTTTATTTCTTTTCTTAAATTATATAAATTATTTTGTTCTATAATTATTAATTATTTTTTTTATATTTCCTTTAGAAAATAATTTAAAAATACGGTACAACTTAGTTATTCCGTCGACCAATTTCGCCAAATTATATAAATCGCCAAAACACTCGCCAACTTGTACAAATTGACATATTTTTTTTTAACCCCCTCACTGACAAGCCTGTGTTAATACGTTCACTAAGCTGCAGGTTTCACTGCAATACAAGCAATATTTAAACTAATATAATTCTATTTATTTAATGTATTTTTAATACATTGAACAATGATTAATACTTCTAAGGATTGCATTCATATTCGTTATTAAGTTTTTTTTTATAAAATATTCAAAGAAACATATTTTTTAGCATTTAAAACAAAATGCAGAGAAAACAACATTACAATTTTGCCCTTTTCCAAGACAGTCGGAGGGTTAAATAACGAAAGAACAAATAAATTAGTAGTATAACATTAATAAATATACAAATAAAACTTCGAAATAAAAATCACTTGATGGCGTAAACACATGTAACTTGTTTAAAGTCAAGTGAATGGGACATTTACGATCAACATTTACGATGATTTATTGGCATTTAATCTTATAGTTTGGCAATAGATTTTTGGTCGACGGGATATCTAAGGAATATCAACAATGCATATGTAACTGGTATTTGAAAACGAGGTTTTCGCCAAATTTTCGTAAAAAAATAAAAGTCACGCCAAACCTGGCCAAATATTACCACTCGAAAAAAAAATGCTAACTGGCAAGCTGAAAAACAGCTATTGGCGAGATTTGCATCCGGCTAGCATAACAGTACCTAGAATTCTTTGCGACCATGGCAATTTTTATGTAGTTTTATTCGAAGAAAAAATTGGTTTTTTAATCAAAATGTTAAACTAACGGTCCCGTATTGGCGCGATTTTTTTCTGACGCCAATGTCATACACGGAACGGGCACATAATTGGCCCCAAAGTATCGTTATTTTGCTTGATATGGTAAGCCGGATGTTGCTGTTTATGCTCTTGATGCGTTCCACAAATTGGCGTCGTTAAAAAATCACGCCAATATGGGACATATATGATATCTTTGCCAAACTTTCATATGAACGGCGCGCGAAGGGATCAGACCGTATTTGTTTATGGCAGTTGATGACTTGAACTGTTATAATATAGATGAAATGATGGCGATAGAATAATTTTTGGCGGCTTATCACCTGTGTCTTACTAACATTAAAGTACCAAAATGGCACCTAGAGTATAAAAAGCAAAGTGGTCCGCCTGGAACTGTTGATGATAGTCACATGACTTAGGCTATTGTTATAGAGATTGTTTAAAATACCCGGAGACAAAGACTCTGTATACTTAATTTATTTTATTTTAGTTTCTTTTCAAATGTTTAACTGATCCTCTTTAATCAAAAACGAAAACAACCATTGGATGTCTTAACAGCAGCTGATTCGCCCTTAAATTTTTGCAATCAAAGGGAATTGAATGGAAACCCGTTTACAGGGAGATCTGCACAGCTTTTTTCAGTATAATTCAATCTTCTCTAATATTTTTAAAACTCATCAGATTAGCATGTTTTTAGATTCTGCGGTGTCTCAACGGGGGTCGGCGAGCGTAGCTTGCAGGGGGCAGAGCCCCCTAGTATATTTATATTAAATGACTATTAAAGAAAATTTCTCCCTTCTAAATAAAAAAATTTGCCAATTCCTGAACACTTGTTGAATTTTTCCTCAAACCTTATCTTCAAGAAGTCGTAAAATGAACTGATTTTTGCATTGTTTGGGGTCTTGAGTGAAGAATTTAACAAAACAATTTTTTAACGTATAAATCAACCATTAAATACTCAAGTAACATGAGATTAGAATGAAATTTTTTGAACATTTTAATTGTGTTCCAAATTATAAGTTAATAAACATTTTATCTTCCAAAGCAAGTTCTCTGATTTTTTGAAAATACAGTATAAATATTATGACAACAATTAATTAATTTAAAAAAGATTTTGCAAATTAAAGTCAATTAACTAAATCCTTATTTATAGGGATTTGGTGAAATATCAGGGACTAACTGAATATAAATTTTTATTAAATTCCGTGCATTAGTTCTCGAGATAGAGCGCCCACAAATTTTGTGTCACATACAGACAGACTCACAGGCAGACATTTTCTAAAAAACATACTTTTCGAAAACTAAAACCCCTAAAACGTATAAATCCATCGAAAACAACAAGACGGAAATTTTCACAAATCCAATACTTTCTTCTTGTATAGATAGAAGAATGTAAAAATGTTATTCGATTCTTTAAAATTTGCCTTCAATTTTATAATTTGCAAGAAAAGAAAACCTTTCACGTAAATCAATATAAAAGTTAACATACTATAATTTTAAAGCTTTTAGCAAACGTTTTTTGTGTGCTTTAATATATATGTTGTATATACACATATATAGCATAAAAAAACTGAGTTTCACTTTTTTTTCTTTTGCAGATATCACATTTGACATGAAAAGTTGTATAAAATTTATGGCTTTTTCATTCTGATCTTTCATAAATACAAAATATGGTTTAAAAAAAAATGAAATTATTCAGTAAAAAGAATTATAAGTAATGGTCTCTTCCTCACGAAAAGGGTCCTAATTTTTCGATCACATTGTACCAGGAAAACATATTTTGGCCTTTTTTTGTGTTTCGTTTTCGTTGATTAAAATAAAAAACTTCGTAGTGCTTTCTATTATTTTTAAAAAAACGAGAGGCCTTAAGCCAAGAATATGGCCTATGCGTAACACCAAATCTACAATGTAAACTCTTTCTATCTTTTTTACTTATAGTTAAAAACTACAAAGATTTATCACCTATTTAAAATGACAGTTTTCAATAAATACGAAGATAAAAGCATTTTACACAGTCTCCCGCGTAAAAGGGCTGGCTTTGTGGGTATGGTGTTTATAGTCCACGGTGCTCACAGTCTTGGCTTAATTCCTCGCATTTTTATTTTTAAATATAATTAGTCATGAAAATTCACTAAACTGTACTCATTTGAAGTGTAAAGTTAAAAAAAAACACAGTAGAATGAAATCGGAGTTTTAGTTGACGGACTTCTGGTTTTATGATAAAAAGGTAAGGGTTAAAATCAGGGTTATACAAAATTTTTAAAAATGGTCATGGCATGTTTATTTTAAATGACGGAAATGTAACAAAAGCTGAAATCCTCGTAAACAGGGAACGACAAATTTGGTCCCTTTTCATGTGTACGGTCGCATGCTGGAGTGGGACAATTTATTATATGATGATGTAAGCATTTCTTCCTCGCCCACTTATGTTTCAATTTTGAAAACTTCGAAGATCCATGCTTAGTAAAATTGATTTATCCAAGACGCAAGAACTTTGGAGCTATAATACGGACAAACTCACTTAAAAAAAAGACACTAAACCTAAATTTTGTTTATTTTGTGTCATTGCTTATCAATTCAAATGTATAAACTATTTCAGACAAAAGTCTCCATAAACCTTCATTCGAAAAAGCAATATCTTACGCCTATTTTATCCTTTTATAAATCTTTTGATCTTGAAAGAGGCGTGAAGTTCATTTTGGAGTGTATTATGAACAATGAATTTGTCACAGGAAATATACTACAAACGAAGAAAGAAGCAATTTTCTTTATAGTTTAGAAATATGGGAAAAACAGATGTAATATTTTTGTGTAGTAAATCAAGTTCTGTTGAGATTCAAAATTCGAGTGACACGTGGATATGACATTAATTGGTTTGTTTTAAAATTCAATTTAAATTATTTTTGATTTGTCTTATAAAGTATATTTACAAATCCAGATAATACTTTTAATTTTCCATTTCACTGTTAAGTATATCACTTTCAATGACTCTATATTTAGTCCAGGGGAAATGTTCATTTTACCTTGCAAAAGGTCGGGTAGAAGATTTTACTTTTCTGATTTGTTTATAATGATGCCAACATGGAAAAACCAAGTTTTCTAACAAAATTTCATAAGGCTAAATTTTCTGTGGCCAAAAAACAACAAAATTCTGGGACGTTTTTTGATTTTTTTTAAATATCTCGGGACCCGTTGCAGTAGCATATTATTTGCCAATTACAGTATTAAAGAAGATAAAATGCTCTACAACTTTCATACTTACAACTTTTTTATACACTCAATAGCAAGCGCAGTACGCCCTTTCAAAAATAAGGTCACTTTTTTTTTCAATTTCTTAAAAACTGCGAAAAGCGTAGTTTTGCCCCGATTATTCAAGTATTCCCGGCGGATTTAATCGTGTATGTCGACTTCTAAAAATAGGTAGCAGTAAATTATCTATTATTTGCACACACATGTCTTTATTTTCATCTCAACAGACATTTTATATTCAATAAATTTATATAACTTTAAAAGTACGGCAGAGTGTAGATGAATGAGACAATTTTCATATTTAGACAGTAACTTTAGGTGTATACAATGTTAACTTTAAAGCATTGATTAAAAGAATACTTGAATATATAGTAACTTATTGGCACGATAGTTTCAATTAAGAAAGGGGACGCAAAAAAAAGAAATATCTTTTATGTAAGAAATATATCATATAGCTACAATAAAAATGACAACAGGTTTATTTGATTAACTAATGTTATGCATTTATCTCTTGTAAAATTTAAAAATTCTTACAATAAAATATTTGAGATCACTAGTTTCATAAAAATATTTAAAAGATTAGTTTAAAATTTTTTTGTCAAATTCCTACTTATAACAAAATAAATATAACAAAAGATTATATCATTTTACCATGCAAAAATATATAAAACTTTAAGATTATCTATTAATTGCTTTAAAGCTCAAACAGAAAAACTTACTTTGGTTGTTGATGTTATGTATGTAAGTATAATTGTGTATAATCGTAATCATTTTTATTAGCTTTAACTGTAACCGTTCCCCTAACTGATTTGTTGTTGTCATTCCTTCGCCATCTCCCGCTCAACCATGCTGTTCTCTTGTTAATAAAGTTAATCTTTTTTAATCTAATATTTTCATCTATTACCATCTAAAATCATCAATGCTTCAAATATATTATGGTGTCAAAAGTTAACATTACAGTAGTATTTAGTACATTTATCGTCTAATTAGTATTTTTTTTCTTTTGCTAAATTCTAAATACGTTGTCAGAGACAGCATGGCTCACAACTTTTTGCAAATGGAACAATTGGTTCCTGGTGATAATCCAGCAGAAGCCTGGAGGGATTGGCGACAAAAATATGAACTTTTTGAAACTGCAGTTAAATATCACAAGGAAGAAGATGATACGCGAATCGCCTTATTACTTAGCGTTATCGGCAAGGCTTCCTACAAAGATTACCTAACATTCGAGTTTCCGGCTCTTACCAATGGTCAAACTAGAAAGGTAAAAGACGTTTTAGATAAATTTGATGAACATTACAAGCCTTATCGTAACATCACTCTAGCAACTTTTGTGTTTAATAATATGATCCATAAATCTGGTCAAAATTTTGATTCTTTCGTAACAGAAATTAAACTGCAAGCTGATCAATGTGAATTTGGTGCATCTTATGAACGTAACGTCAAAGACCGCATCATACAAGGCCTACGGGATGATGTTTTACGTGAACGGCTTTTGAGAGAGCCTGAACTGTCCTTAAAGAAAAACATGGAAATATGAAAGTCTGCTGAACTGTCGAAACTACATTCTCTCGCCATGTCGCAACCTACATCTACATCATCTACGCACGTCGACGCAATAAATCGCCAGAATTTCAAAAAATATCAAGGAAATACAGCAAAACATCAAAGCAGTAATTCGAAGCCTACTTATAACAACAAGCATCCGGCAGCTCAACATAAACGGCCATGCTCAAGATGTGGATCGCATCATGTGCCCAGAAATTGTCCAGCGTATGGGAAAACGTGTCATAATTGCCATATGTCAAACCATTTTGCCAGTGTCTGCAGACAACCTAAAAGGCAATTACCAAAGCAACAACACCATCAAGTTTCATCAATTGTTTGCAGTCCAGATATAGCTTATATCGGTGCTATTTCAACACTTGACTAATGTGATTGGGTTCAGCTAATCATATTGATAATCATCCCATCATGTTCAAGCTCGATACAGGTGCCCAAGTGAATGTGCTTCCCTTATCTGTGTTTCAGAAATTAAATAATTGTCCAGAAATTCATCCAAGTACCCTTAAAGTGTGTACTTACACTGGTGATGCTTTACCAGTTGTGGGTGAAAGTATTCTGAAGTGTTATGTGAATAATATGTCCTATGATTTAAAATTTATTATAGTGAATCTGAATGTACAACCAGTGTTAAGTGCAACTGCATGCGCAGCTTTAAATCTCATACAGCGAGTGGATTCCTCTGTACAAGTAAGTGGAAAAAGTAGTGTTAATTGTGTAAATACAAATTTTTGTTTGAATTCCAAATCTAATGTAAATAATGACTCAACAAGTGTCATTTCACATTCTCTTTCATCTACTAGTGCTCATTCTAACCCATCTAATAATGTAAATTCTCCTCCATCTAAATTATTACAAATTTTGAATGAATATAATGATATATTTGAAGGTGTAGGTCGTTTACCTGGTAAACACAAAATTATTTTGCATGAAAATGCAACACCTGTTATAGCAGCTTCTCGTAAAATACCATTGGCTTTAGAAAGTAAACTGAAAAATGAACTCTTAAGAATGAAACAAGATGGTATAATTGAAAGGGTCACCAAACCTACTGATTGGGTAAATCCAATTGTTATAGTTCCTAAAAAAAGATGGATCAATAAGAGTTTGTCTTGATCCTCGTCCCCTTAACAAATATGTCAAAAGACAACATTTCCAAATTCCTTTGCAAGACCAATTGTTGTCAAAATTGAAAGGTTCAAAAATCTTTTCTCTCGTTGATGCACACAATGCATTTTATCATATTCAGCTAGATGATGCGAGTTCTGATCTTTGCACTTTTATAACACCATTTGGCAGATTTCGTTTCCTAGTAATGCCTTTCGGATTAAATTGTGCTCCTGAGGTATATCAAATGTGTATGGTTAATATATTAGAAAACTGCCCAGAAATCGACCCATGATATAATCGACCCATTTTGATGATATATTGGTGTACAGTGCAAATTTAGATGATCATTGTGAGAAATTAAAGAAAGTTTTTCAAATTGCTAGAGAAAATGGACTGAAGCTCAACAAACATAAGACTCTTATCGGTGTATCTAAATTACAATATTTAAGTCACATAATTTCACCTGATGGTCTTTCTCCTGATCCCAAAACAGTCTCTGCTATTACAGATTTTCCTGTCCCAACCAATAGGCAAGAATTGATGAGATTCTTGGATATGGCCACATATCTTATGAAGTTTGTGCCAAAATTTTCACAGGAAACTTCCATTTTAAGAGATCTATTAAAGAAAGATATAAATTGGCAATGGGATTCTCATCATAATGATGCTTTCTTGAGGGTTAAAGATCTTTTGCAATCAACTTCAGTTCTCCAGTATTTTGACAAACATAAACCAATTGTGCTCTCTGTCGATGCTAGCTCCTTTGGACTCGGTGGTGTACTGCTGCAGGAAAGCAAGCCTGTAGCCTATACATCTGCAACATTAACCGATGCTCAGTCAAGATATTCCCAAATCGAAAAAGAGCTCCTTGCAATTGTTCATGCCTGTGAACATTTCCATTATTATGTCTATGGACAACATATTGTTATTGAAACTAATCATAAACCCTTGTTAGGTTTAGTGCAAAAGCCCTTTGATAGAATATCACCCAGACTCCAGAGATTACTGCTTCGTTTACAAAGATACAACTTCACTCTCATACATGTTCCAGGCAAACAGCTATGTGTAGCTGATGCATTATCTAGAGCTCCTCTGCCTATTGATCCTGTTGTTACTACTGACATTGATAAGGTCCATCTAATGGTCTCGGTAATTGTCAATGCTTCACAATCTAAGCTGGATGAAATTAAAACAGCTACACTAGACGACTTAGAATTACAATCTGTCAAACATTACATTTTGAATGGCTGGCTGCAGAGAAAACGTGATGTTAATGTTCTAGCTAAGTCATATTGGAACTGTCAGTCAGAATTGCATATTGAAGATGGTTTCATTTGCCGTGGACAGAGATTAGTAATTCCCAAGTCCTGTCGCAAGGATATTTTACAGCGTCTGCATGTAGGTCATAGAGGCATAGTCACATGCAAAAATCTTGCCAGACAGTCTCTCTTCTGGCCAGGGTTAACTACGGAGATTGAACAACTGATATCAAATTGCACTATCTGTTTACAAAATCAAAGGCAGAACATCAAAGAGCCTCTTCTTGATATGAAACTACCTGATCGACCGAGGCAGAAAGTTGCTATCGATTTTTTTCATTTGAATTCTATAACATACCTTCTAATAATTGATTATTTTTCAAAGTACATTGAACTGCAACATTTGAATCATACAACAGCACCTGTAGTCATAAATGCATTAAAAACTTGTTTTGCACGCTTTGGAATCCCTGAAGAAATTGTCGAACGGTCCACCTCTTGATTCCAGAGAATTTTCTAATTTCTGTAAGAGTTGAGACATTTTTTTCAATCCCTCAAGTCCTGCTTTCCCCCGTTCAAATGGGCAGGTAGAGAGATGTATACGAACCATCAAATCTAGCCTGACCAAACAGCACAAGATCACAGGGATTTACACCTTGTTCTGATGGAATATAGGAATGCTCCAATGGATGGTTTGCCTTCTCCAGCTTAAATCTTGATGGGTCCACGTATTCGAACTTCAGTTCCCACTCTCCCTAAAAGTCTTGCTCCTCACTATGACTGCAGAACAATTAAAGAAAATTTAGAACGCAGACAGCAACATCAACATAAATACGGTGTACATTCTCGTCCACTTAAGCCATTGCATAAGGGACAAGAAATCCTATTTTGGAATCAGAACAAATGGCAGAGAGGAAAGATAGCTATAGTGGGACCTCAACCAAGGTCTTATACTATTGTGTCAGAGAATGGTAGACAATACCGTAGAAATCGCTTCCATATAAAACCCTTTAAAGCTTCACAAACATCAAGACCATCAGCTGAAGATTTATTTTCTAGTTCAGTTGATCCAGTGCCACCGACTCAACCAGGTGTATTTCAGACTTCTCATTCTACTAACACATCTATGCCATTGCATCCATCATCCCAGACTAGTGATACCCGTGTCACACGTCTTGGTCGTGTGGTTAGACCACCAAAACGTTTTACTGACTGATGTGGGCATACCTATAACTTTTTATTTTTTCTAATTGTTTTTAAGTGTGTATTTTTAATCAAGTTTAATTCCTGTTTATATTGTCATTTCATACATTTAAAAAAAAGAGAGATGTTATGTATGTAAGTATAATTGTGTATAATCGTAATCGTTTTTATTAGCTTTAACTGTAACCGTTCCCCTAACTGATTTGTTGTTGTCATTCCTTCACCATCTCCCGCTCAATCATGCTGTTCTCTTGTTAATAAAGTTAATCTTTTTTAATCTAATATTTTCATCTATTACCATCTAAAATCATCAATGCAACAAATATATTAGTTGAAAAATATGCTTTGTGGAATATTCTAATCTTCTGCATTATATACTGTTTAGAAACTACTTTTAATGATCTCAGTGATACCATGTATCAAATGAAATACCAATTTATTTATGATTGTAGGCCTAGAGATGGGAATACTCGGAAAAAAACCGGAAAAGTTGGGAAAAAACCGGTTTTTTTTCAGTTTTTTTCCAAAGGGCTATTTTTCATCTTTTCCAAATTGGAAAAATTGAAATTTTATTTATAAAATAATGTAGTCAAAATTTTATAATTGCTACATTCTGTTACTTTTATTTATATTTCTTTCATGTTTAGTGTCCCTTATGAAAACCTTAACATGGAAAATCTTGTCTGTAAGTAGGTATCTCTTTAGAAAGAATTTGAATCTCTTAAAGGATCCTTCACAGTTTTTTCTCCTTGAAACATATGACCTTTAACAAAATTCTTTCTCTTAAAAATAGACATTTCAGAATTTTTTTACAATCTCCAAATTAAATCCTTCACAAATGCAATGATTTTAGAATTAAAAAAAAAAAAAAAAAAAAAACATGTTGTATAATAGCTGCAATAACCAATGAATCTATTATCTAGCTGTTTATATGTACAAAAGACCATCTCAATAATGTCTAAATAAGAACTTAAATATGGTAATTTCTAATTTACAAAATACTGGTTACATTTTTTACATTTCATTGATAGTTTTTACAAGTTCATAATTTCGCAAAAACATGATTGTGTGAAAAAAAAATCCAAGCAAATCCCTGGTAAGATAATTAAATGCAACTTTCCTCGTTAAAAAGGAAAATTTATGTGCAAAAGTATTTCAATATTATACCAATAAATGAAAATGGTAAGATGGAAAATTTAATGTAAAATTTGAAACATGCATTTATTTTTATTCGCATGGCTGTAATTTTTCATTATTGTTAGAAAAATTTCTTTTGATAATAACATGCAGTTGAAATTATGTATTTTTTTTTCTTTTCTTGAAATATAGATTCTCAGAGTTGTCTAAATGTATTTTCAAAAAATATAAATATATACAAACTTTACAAAGAAAATGTTAGCAAATCTCTGTGAAAAATCTAGTTTAAAACAACTTTTAAACATATGGAATAATCCACTTGTTTTAAAAGTTTCATTTAAAAAATATATCGCTTTCAATATTAAGGATCTAAATCTTATTAAAACATAGTTTGGGTTTAATCTGGAAAGCTGTACCAAAACTACATATACAGGAAATGAAAACTGAAACTGTAAGGTGGGGGGGGGGGGAAGTAATATTGTATTTAAACAATAGAAGATTTGAAAATGATAGTAGTATTTATAATAATACCAGAACTACTATAATTTGTTTCTTTTACACTGGCATCCTGTCATAATGAATTATGACATTTTTTCTTAATTCCTTAATTAAAATTATGGCAATTGTATTTTGGGAAATTTTATTATAAGTCCGTTAATTACTCTTTAAAATTTAAATCATTAAGCTTTAATTACGTTAATAGTTTGCTCATTTCACCTCAAAAATCTCAATTTTAATTTTGTAAATCAATTTATATAAATTTCGGAATTTAATTAAGATCTTTTCTTATAAAAACAACCTTAAATGTCAGTAGTAATATAACTTCATTTGTTCTTTTAAACTCTTTAATAAACACAACGCATTAATTTAATTTATAGTTACGATCACGTTAAAAGTTCGTTAGCTCCAGCGTATATCATAACAGATTTACAATGGAGATATTTGCAACGGTTTTTCTAACTACTCTAAATGAAGAAATAATATTTAAAAATTAACTTTATCCTCATAATCCTTCTTCTAAAAATAAAAGTCAGTGTTTTAACATGTGTTTCTTAAACTTTTAAGTCTTAGTTAATTTTTTCAACGCAAGCGTAAACTTTAATTTACGCGTACGTTTTTTTCTATTTTCAAAACGAAAATTTTAATTTGCCTGGCCATTTTGAATCGGAGACGCATCGCTTTACTTTTCCCCTTTCCTCATAGAAGGGACGCGCACAGGTTTGCCGTGGATGCTGCGCTTGGCGCGATTTTCGGATTTTGCGGCGACACCATTTGGAGCTAGTTAGCGCTGGGGTGGTGCAGGCATTGCACGTGTCTGAGAGAGCGCCGGATAGCATTTTTAGTGATTGGGTTGGCGGCCGTTTGCGTTTTTGGAGAGGGGCAAGTTCGCGCACTAGAAAGTAGATGTCGGGAAGCTCGGGCTCTCGAACAACCAATCACAGTAAAAGAACGGCAAATCGAAGCCAAAGCTTCGCCAATGTGAGATAAATGAATCCTAGTAGCCATGTTTGATGTTTTGAAGCACAGGGTTGCATTATATGAATTAGTAAATAAAAAATATTCCTTCGTTCATTAAAGTTAATTTATCATCATTTTCTTCCATGGATGCTTTGAGACATATTACAGCCAATGCAAAGTGTATTCAACCTGCATTCTATGCAATTTTTTCAGATTATTATTTTCAATTCAATTTTGTTCATGCGATGTAACAACAGTGGATTAGTTTGTTACAATATATCTCTAAAGAGGATTTAATATTTCTTATATCTATTATTAGGAAAAGACTGTAAAATAATAATGAAGTCACATTTTGCTTTAAAAGAGTATACTGGTAATTAATAAAACTCGTGAAACTTTCATAAGTTGTAAGATGGGATATAATATTTGATTGAAAATTCTAATTAAAAATAAAATGTTCTGTTTTAAAAGATTTAGAATTTAAGTAACAATAAATAAAAACAAAGCCGAAGTAAGATAATCTTTCATCTCCTATAATTTATGTACATAATATAGCAATACACAAAATTTATTTCCTTTGTTATATCATGTCCATTGTGATCTAAAGAAGCAAGTGTTGTGCATGTTTGCTTTCTTATTTTTTTAATTAAAAGTTTCGTGTTGATAAACTTTGTTTATTTCGAGCATTTCAAGTCTGATTTGTTTACATTTTAAAACTTTATCAGAGTAATCAGATCTTTATGAAACAGAAAATTGCTATCTATATGTTGTTAATGCTAATAAAAATCAGGATCTACTGAAAATATAAATAATTCATTTAAAAAATGTTTTTTTAATGAATAATTAAAAAAATATATCATCACTTTTAGAAATTTATATGATCAACAGTACCAGGGCAATTCCGAGCCAATGTTATCATTTTCAGCATTTCATTTTTTACATCAAATAGGTAATATGTATATTTTTTTTCTGATAGCATTAAACCTATATATTTTTTTTTATTTACAATGCATTTTATAAAATTTTGAATAGTCAAAATCGATAAAATCCTTTATAATCAGCCTAGCTTCCTTTTATGTATTTATTTGTTTGTCTGTTAGATGTTCAGTGTTGGTCTGTTACAGGTAAGATGACATATTTTTCATAAATATATTGTGGCAACACTCAAATTTTGTGAAAGATGTTCATTTATGAGCTCCCTCTGAATGAAAATACATTTTTGTTATAATAAATTGTATGTTGTTTTATAATACAGATAAACATTGAGCTATCCGAAAAGCACGGTAATTCCTGTTTGTCTGTTACAATACCATTTTTTTAATAATTATTATTTACATTAAGTAATTTATTCATAATAACTATATAAATTTATCTTCTAATGTCAAATGTTACTTGTAGCTATCTTATAATTACAGAATTAATATTATTTAAATAAGGTACAGGCATTTTTCCCTCTATGACTGTTAGTCTGTTACAATGGAATTGCCCATCACCAGTTTAAGAATATTCATTTTATTACTTCAAAATCTTTTCACCAAATCTACAATCAGCAGTTTTGTTCAATCATATAAGTATGTGACTGTAGGACATTCAAATATATACCTTCATGAGTATCTAAAATGATTATATTTTATCATAATATAAATTGCATAAATTTAAACCTATGTATGTGTATTCTAACAGTAGTGTAGGAACTTTGTACAAATAGGGGGAAACCGGGGCATATTGCGGAAAGCTAGTGGTGCTGTTCATTTCTTTCATTTTGGAGCGTTCTTTCATATTGTTGCACGTTTCACAAACAGAAGTATAAAATAGAAGCATATCAAAAGATCACCAACTCTTTAATCCAGTTAAAATATTTTTTAATAGATATACTTAAAACATAGAAACTTAATTTATGTGCGATCTCGAATACAATATTCAAATTTAAGGCTTCTCCCACTTCCATTTACCAAAAATTAAAGTGCTTTCTGTTGTTTTACTTACAAATTCTTTACAAATCTCTTCCAAATCAATTTTAAAGGCCTCATTCTATAAATTATCAAATAGGAATCATCTATATAAATATGTTATCTGGTAATTTGTAGTATACCTCTATAAGACCCCCTTTTTTCTGGAAATCGGGAGGGTTGTAAACAATGAGAAAAGGGTGAAGGCACAAACAAGTGTGCACACCACACCCTCTCTCTCTTCTCTTTGTTGTTTATTGCGTGAATTTCCTAGAAAAAGTATACTTTATTTTTTAATTCAGCAATGTATCGTAAACAGATGTGGTGCAAGAATTTCTCCCGGGGGAGCTAAGCCCGTCTGAAATATTCCTGGGGAGCCACAGCTCCCCCGGTTCCTACGCCCTTGTATTCTAATAAGAGAAAAAAAAATTAGTTATATCCATTTAATTCTAATTCCTACACTTAACATAAGCTACTAATTATTATGGAAAAGATAGTAGGGGAGAGTGGAGTGGAATGGGACAGTAGGTTTTTTCTTTATGTATCATTCTAAACATTTCACCAATCACACACTAGATGAAGCAATGGTAGCCCAATCTTCATTTGAAAAAAGTTGCTGATCTGCATAAGCTTGCATTTGTATACAGAAAAAGATTATTTAAAGAATCAAAATCAAAAGTAAATTTGCTTCATATACTTTTTATGCTTTCTATATATTAATGACTTGTTTATGCAAAGATGTAATAGTTTCCCTATTTATGGAACATTATACTGTATATTATCCATAATTTAAACTAAGCCTAAAAGCTAAAAGCAGCATTTTTGTTTATACAAGAAGGTAGTGGGGAGGAGTGGGACATTCCAGCAAAGGGAGGTATGGGACAAGTCCAATTCCTTCTTTTTAATAAGATGAATGTTAATTGCTAAAATGCATATATTTTTAGAGGGTAATATATTAATCTGTTGAGTGCCATGTCAGTCACTGGTGACTGACACTGAACTTTCTGTTTAGGCCGTATCAGTTATCAGTGACTTATACTTATTGATTGTGTAATGGGCAGGGGTGGGGAATTTCTAGAAAATCTTATCAGCCAAGGATTTATTTCACCAGCCAGTAAAATGCAACATACAGTTGAAAATTTTTATGACAAAATTACGCAACTCAAAAATAGTTGGTTACTATTACTATAATGCATTTTCATATTTTTTTTCCTATAAAATTAAGAAATGTAAACAAGAGATGAAAGTTTAATATAAAGTAGAACTTCATACCATGTTTACATCACAGTAACTAGGAAAGTTGAAAAATATAGCTAACTACCAAATAAAAAACTTTTTGACATACCTCTATAGTTTGCAATTTTCAAAGACTACCTGAAAAGTCAATCACCCTGGCAGAAAATTCACTCGCCAGTGGCAAGTAAAATGATGCATTTTCCCACCCCTGGTAGTGGGAATCTTATTTCATGGCCCAAACGGAAAGACAGACAAAATAGACTTTGCATTCAACGTGTTAGTTATAACATTGATAATATATTCATTTACTTCAAAATGTAAATAAATTTAACTGATGATTTTTTTAACGTCATCTGTGACCGACAATCCTGAATTCTGCAATCCTGAATGAAGATACTAGAATTTGATATTGTGGCACAGACATTATCAACTTACAATCTTTGTTAGACTGTATATACAGTATAACTTCTTTAATCCGGAATCGTCGCGATTACGGCGATTCCGGATTACAGAAATTTTGAAACTAGAATGGATTTAGATAAATACCTCTCATTAATATAGCAATATAAAAATGTCAGGAACTTGATAATTACAAATAATCGGAAACATTGAGAAAAATCAATTCGAAATACTCAAAAATACAAATATTTTTTTTTAAATAATGTAAATTTTATGCAGTGTCACCATCTTTTATATAGTATAAGAAACAGTAACCATACGATTTTTTTATTACAATTTCTGATTTATAAATACTCATTAAATAATACAGATAACAAGAATAACAGAGATATCATGAAAAATATTGCAACTATCCTAAAAAAAAAAAATTATAGAGAGAAATTTAAATGACTTACAATTAATTTAAAAAATAACTTTATAATTACATTAACATATTTAAAATAGTGATATATATTTCTAATTTTATAAGAAATTAAATATATAGTACTTACAAATATCAAAGTAAGTCACAAGTTAAATAATGAAAAGAAATAATAAAAATAAAAGCCAATTTTCTGATATTTTGACGCCATCTTTGGAGAGAAAAAAATAGTAAAATTCACATTAATTCAGAATTTTTTTAAACTTAATATTAAAAAATGACATCTGTATTTTAATTACATATGTAATTCAGAAAGTTCTCACAATTTTAAAATTACAAAAAAATAAAAATAAACAGTAGTAAATTAGATAGTTTTTTCATTTTTCTTAAATTTATTCATATATGAGCTATGGCGCCATCTATGATCTTTGATTGAAAATAAAAACGAATAAGCGGGCCGTAATGTCCAGATTACAGAAGTTTCCGGATTAAAGATATTATACTGTATAGCCGACACTAGGCTGCTTGTGCTTATCATACTTTGTTTTATAGCTGTCCCATACCTCCCTGTTAGTGAGGAGGTATGGGACACATTTGAATCTTACAATTTCTTTAATTATGAAATTGTTTCTGCAAATTATGTTTCCATATTGTTAAAAAACATTAGAAATATATTCATTTTCTATTCTATAAATTGAAATTTTTGTTTTTGTGTCAAACTAAGTTAATGTTCTTATTTTTGTAAAAAGTGTCCTATTCCTTTCCACTCTTCCCTACTTTGAAAAATCTGTATGCATCACAAAACGCATGTGGTACTGCTGTATACTAATGAATATATCTAGTTTCATACACGGAAGGCAGAAAACTTTCTTTTATTTAATTCATATTTCCTTCAAGAGCATTGGTAGCGAAATATGAAAAAACAAAGCCACCATTTTTATATGTTCGTCATTAGTGTTTTTCTTTTCTTCTTTTTTTTTATGTATGTGCATAAAAGGAAGTTTAAAGATCAAAATACCTTTCATCTAAATGAAGGTTTACTCATTTTTTCTCCCCAGGTGAGCTAAAAAGTTACTTTTATGAAACTTCGCTAAGCAAGGTGGGGGGGGGGGGGGCAGTCAGAAAACAGTTGAAAAATATTTATAACTTCAATTTTCTCTGCCATCTTTCTGTGCTTTAATTTTCGTATATGCGGAGTGCCATGTAATTCGTATATGTTAATGATAATTACTATGGCATATTCACTATTGAAAATGAAGTGTGTACATTTATAGTTCATTTACACGGACTCTCAAAAGAATTCCATTACATTATGATCTTCTATAAAGAAAAATATTTTGCAATATATTTTAATCATGTTCCTTTATTACAAACATAATTAAACTAATATTCATTTCAAAGGTGTGTTAAAACATGTTTTCTGTAAAATATGAAGTGCAAAGCATTTATCATTAATTTAAAGTGTTGCACTAAAGAATTCGATTACATAATGGTCTACAAAGAAAACTTTTTGCAGTGTATTTTAATTATTTTATGTATTTCAAACATAATTAATTTGATACATATTACTGAGGTTCACTACACGATGTTTGCTGTAGAATATGATGTACATAGTATTTAATATTAATTTACAGGAAAGCACAGCAGATACTGTGGGCAGAGTATCTGCTATCATTATCGATTATTGATGTAAAAGCATTTTCAGTTATAGTATGCGTTGATAATTTTAACTAAGTTTTTGTATATTATGTTGTGTGCATAAATTTTATAAATCATATACAAGGCTACATAAAAGAATTCGTAAGCAATAAATAGTATGGGTGTAAATTGTTTAAAAGTGTTTTTTACTGAGTTTTTCATTTTCAAGCTGAACTATATTTGAAGAGTATAAATAAATTTATATACAAGGCTACCTAAAGAACAGGATACATTGGTGTCTGTACATAGTAATTTCTGGAAGTAGTAGTAGTCTAGTAGTTTTAAGCATTTTTTGCCTAAAATTAATTTTAGTTTGTCTTGTGGTATAAACATCTGTAAGATAATATATAGGACTTTAGAAATGAATTTAAGTACATTTCCGCCCATTGGCAAAAGTGAATTTTTAACAGGGTTATGCATTTCTTAACTAAACTAAATTTTCCCTTTCAATGTATTATATATAGAAATCTATAGATCATATACAGGGCTGTACAGAAGAATTTGAATACATTTTTCGCTATGGATGGTGCTTGCTGTAATCTAGTTTTGAAATAATGTGCTATGTGTTTCCTAAATCGTTTATTTGGGTATTTTCTTTACCTTACTAAACAATGAAAGTGTTTCATAATCTATGCTTCATGCATAAATTTTCTCTGTTCTCATTTCAAGGGGAACACTTACATATGTTTCTATAGCGAAATTGCATGAAAAATTACAGTCATGTTTTGCCATCCAAAGTTAAATTTTACATTGCTGAATGTGGGAATCATTTGGAAAATATTTAAAAAAAAATTCAAATATATTAATATCCTGATTTTTCACAAATTTAAAAAGAAATCAAAGACAATGCATTCCCTTATAAAATGTATACATATCTGAGCGACATCTGCTCCATTCTCAAATGAAATGAACCCTTACTTATTACAATATTTTATTTTGATGCAATCGTTTACGTTCCTATAGGAATCAATTTACATTCTTCCATCTCCAATTTAATCGCAGCATTAGCAAACTTTAACAGAGAGTTCTCGCTCAAGAAACAAATGCCAAAAAATTGCTTAAAGCAAACTTCACTAAATTAGGCTAAAAGATTGAAACAAGATTTTTTTGTGAATATGAAAAAATATCTATTACATGCAAAAAATTTTATAAACATTTTTTGAAAAGTTAAAAAATTACAGAGAAAAATTTGCTATATTCAGCACAGAGCCCGATTATACCAGGGGCATGTGCCTCGGACCCACATTTCCAGGGGGCCCCAAAATACATGTTCTCCACTATCTGAAGATACAAATTAATGTAATTTCTAAATATAGTTCACAGAAGAAATTAATTTTTACCATTCATGCAAACTAAAAACTAAACTATCGCAGTTTTCTTCACTAATGACAATAAAATCCAATTTAAATTTCAAAATTCAGAGAAAAACGGATATTATATCAAACTTGTTTCCTTCAGGCTCTTAGGTTTAGAGTTTTACTCATACTAAATAGCATATATTGCAGAAGATTTTACCTTAACATAATGTTTTAATGCATTTTTACATGCGTCTGTGAAGTATTCTATTTTTATAAAGATATAGTTTAAATTTTGAATTGCACATAAAGCTGTTTGAAATGCTTATAATATAGTTTTCTAGATAAAGGGGGCCCTGATACAGCCCGTGTCCCCCGGGTTTCACCTAGAGTTAATCAGGCCCTGATTCAGCACCGTGTGAAGGAAAAATTGCATCTGAGCCAAGGTTTCAATTTGCACCGCCGCCACCACCTTCTCTTTGTGACAGGTGTTACAAAATTGAAAAAGGCAGAAATAGAAATAAGTTCTATTGAATACATATTTCACATTTATTTTGGAACTTTAAAAGTTTAATTTTAGTTAAGAAATTCAAAACAACTCAATAATGTAAGAGCACTTATATTTGGGCAAAAATGACTTGGGAACTGAGTGTAGAAAAAAATGTATCTAACAGTACAGTACAACAGTGTAAGTGCAACCCTTTTGGATTCCAAGATAGAAACCACATACTATTTTGAAAGTTATGTTTTTATCTCTAGTACAAAAATAAAATTACAGACTCAGGAAAGAGAAGGTAACAAAAGAGATAAAGACCTAAAACATTTTTTTAAAAAGAAGAAGTTCTTAGTCAGAAATTTGTTTTAGTGTGTGGATTAAGGTACAGTTCAATAACTTTGAAACGATAAATGTATGTACTTTCATGGGTAAAAAATTCCTGATATATATATATATATATATATATACAGGGTGTATCTGAAATGCTTCAAGAAAATTAGAGGGATGATGGTACTCATGAAGACGAACAAAAATGCAATGGAACATGGTGTCGCAACAAATGATGTTTAAAGGGCGAAAATCGAGAAAAAGCGTCTGGAAATGGACAAACTGGACAAGAAAGAAACACTCCAGAAAATTATTTATTGCACAGAAAAGGCACAACACAGCTCGTGATGCCCAGAGAAAACAAATATTTTACAATAATTGTTCAAAGTGTTGACCGCTGACTTTATTACACAGAATAGGTACATCTATGGAGGAACGACTGGCGGACACGCTCAAATTTGCATATGTGGATTCCTGCTCAAATATTTGTTTGGATTTCTTCCAAGTTTTTGTTATCTCTTTCTGATTGGATATACACAAAGTGAAAGGAATACCAGCTTCGTGCTACTAGCCAGTTCTGCAGAAAAGCAGCATGCGAGATTTCAATATTTTTATTAGTTTTGCGATTATCACCCTTTAAACGTAATTTGCGACCCGATGTTCCATTGCATTTTTTGTTCATCTTGATGAGTACTATCATCCCCCTAAGTTTTTTGAAGCATTTCAGATACACCCTGTATATTTTACAGTAAAACAGGTAGGAAAATCGAGGTTAATAGTATAAATTTGGCCCCCTATATTTCAGCGACTGCCTCCTACCTGCATCACACAGACCTATATTGCACTAAATTATTGAAACTGAATTCTTTTTATTAATTTTGAACAGTCAATATGAAAAAACTGTGAAAATCGCATTAAAAAATTCAGTTAAAGAAAATTGAAAAAAGCTTGTTTCGAGGTGTAGAAGGATTTTATATATTTAAATGAAAATCTATCCAAATGTACCAGAGTATGTACCGTATCTATCCAAATGTATTGGAGTAGGGGAACCACTGCTGCCGGCAGCATACTATTGGGTAAGTAAGGATTTTTGCATTCCGGTCTATTTATATTTTTAAACGAAAGACTGGAACAATCCAGGCATGTAATACTAACCATAAATATACCTAAAGTCAGTGTTGTATGAATTGAATATGAAAATCTTTCCAAACAAACATAATGCTGGGAGCCCCACTACCTTGATTGTTATGTTCTTATTTTCTTCTCCTTAAATAAAGTAAATAGGTTTTTAAAAAATCATTGAATCACCTGTTTAAAATATTGTATTTTTAATAAGGCAGAGTAAAGAAAAAAAAAAAAGGTGAGGTAGAGAAAGAAAACTGTCACTTAATGTCTGACCCTTTTTAAAACGCATGTGCAGAAATGATCTCCTGCACAATAGCAAATAAAATAGTGATATTTTTAAGACATCGAAAAAAAATCTAAATCTCTTCTGGTTTCCCCCTCTCCCCCAAAAAAGGGGGGGCTTTTTATATAACATTGACCGTCATTGGATCCATTAATTATGTTTTTAAATAGTTTTTATTGTTGAAACTCTTTGAAATTTTTATGAGTTATAACTCCAATATTATCAATGCCTGTATATATATATATATATATATATATAGGCCTTGATAATATTACCTATATATACAGTAGAAGCCCGAAATAACGCGGTCCGATATACCGCGAATTCGCATTTAACGCGTGGAAAAGTATGTCCCCTGAAAAAAAAAAGATCAATTTTAGGATAAATTTGGCGTTTAAAATTTCAGTGAAGCAATATTCTTCATAAAACGCTTAACAAACAGATCAGGATATTATTGATGCTGTAACGCTTAAAAATTGCAGTGAGCAGGATAATGATGATGATGAAATTGAAAATGATGTGGTAATGAATGACAACGTTCCACATGTTAGTGAATTCATTTCACATTTAACGAAGGTAATTTCGTGGATGGAGAGGCAAGACGATTCAGATAGTGTTCATCTACTCCATCTTGCTAGAGTGAAACAATATTCCGAAAAGAAACGAAACACCTCAGTTCGCCAAACAACACTTACGGACTTTTTTAAGACAGTGTAAGATTAAGTTTGTGTTCAATGAACGATAAAGTTAATTACATTTCACAAGGCGGGTAAGTGTTTTCAATGTACCATATCGTTGACACCATTCCGATATACCGCGGTTAAGCTATAACGAGGGTGTGAAACATGTCTCCCAACAACCGCGTTATATCGGTCTTCTACTGTGTATATATATATATATGCAAAAATATTGATATTTAGTTGCAAAAGCCACTGGTGCAATATTCATGATCTAAGCAAATATTAACCAGATTTTATTTTTTTAAATGCTTCTAATTCTCTAAATTTGGTTTTCATATGTTATATAATGGATGTATCAGATGATTGTGTAAAGAAGTTGTGTTAAAATATCGAGATTTAGTTTCTTTTAGCCTTGGAAAAAGAATGTTAACTAATACAGTAGAAATGCGTCACAGTGAATGCCACTTATACGAATTTTTCAGTTTAACAAATATTTGAATTGCTGAAAAAAAATTCTATTTCATTATAAAAATATTCAAATTAACGGATTTTTCAGTATAGTAAATTTAATCAGTGCTCCCCAGAGATTTGTTGTAATGAGATTTCACTGTATTATTTTCTTAAACGAGCTATTTTATGCTCATAACCCTTTAAGACCTGACCTACGCACAATTGTGTAGATGATAGTGATGCCGCTGTACTTGATGAAACCTGGGTCCCGGGACTCAGGATTTCCAAAAATCTGTGTCCCTTTTTTACAAAAGTGGGTCCCCAATCAATAATAATTTACATTTTAAAGGAATAAATGAAACTTGTTTATTTGGAAAAGATAAATGAAATGCATTAATTATCGTTTTAATAATAATTAAATAATGAATTAAAACCAGTATTATTTGCACTCAAATAAGATATTTTTAAAAAATACTAAGAGAAATTTTCTTTACTTTTTTAAAAGTAAAAGTGCAAGATACAATTTTAATTGTAAAATCAGGCTTATTTGAGAGTAGAAGATACCAATGTCCACTAACAAGTATTACTAATGTTCGCATTTCTTTTGAAAAGGGGCAAGACTTTTTTGCTGAAAAAAAGAATACTTATGTTAAGTAAAGGTGTACTTTTTGTTGAATGAATGGGTGCTTTCATTATACTTCCCATTAAATTATTTGTCAGCATAGATCTGTGTTGGAATCGGACATTTTCCTTGGAAGGTAAATTTACATCTAAATCATTAATAAGCATCAAATCCTAAATGTTCTGAAGGCGGGAGACATTTCAATGCAGTAAGGGGGGGGGGGGGGGATTTTTCACTGGTCCACCTACTGAATACATTATCAAAGTACACTGAAATCATGTTGAATTTTTAAGAATCTCATAAAAAAAAAATTAAATCCCATTTTATGAATTTTCTACCTATAAGTTTAGTTTGCACACCTTTTTTGGTGCTTTGACTAAATTCACGTTTTTTCCGCGTTACTTTGACGAAATTCGCGTTTTTTCCACGATCCTTTTGTCGAAATTGACTATTTTTTTGGGAGCCTGTCACGAAAATCGTGTTTTTTCCGCGATACTTTGACAAAATCCGGCTTTATTCCGTGATTTTTGACGAAATTCGCGATTTTTTTCGCGATCTTTTGACGAAATTTGTACTTTTTTCGCGATCCTTTGACGAAAATCGGCATTTTTACACTATTTTTTGACGACATTCGCTATTTTTTTGGGATCCTTTGTCGAAATACGCTATTTTTTCGCAATCCTTTGACGACATTCGCTATTTTTGGGGATCCTTTGACGAAATACGCTATTTTTTCGCGATCCTTTGACAAAATTTGGCTTTTTTCCACGATTTGTTGACGAACTTCGCGATTTTTTCGCGATTTTTTAACGAAATATGCTAATTTGTCGCGGCCCTTTTACGAAAATCGCGTTTTTTTTTGCAATATTGATGAAATTTGCTCTTTTTTCCGCGATTTTTTTGACGAAATTTGCTATTTTTTCGCGCTCCTTTGACGAAATACGCTATTTTTTCGCGGCCCTTTTACGAAAATCGCTGTTTTTACGCGATATTTTGATGAGATGTGCGCTTTTTTCGCGATTCTTTGACGAAAATCGGCTTTTTTCCGCGATTTTTTGACGAAATTACGCGTCGCACGGGACGCGTAAGAGCTATTCTTTTGCGTCCCGTCTCCGATTTTTCGCGTAATTTACGCATTATAGCGCGTCCGCGGCATCCCTGGCAGACATCCTAAAGAAAAAGAAAAAATATTTTCCTACTTTTTGTGCGATTTAAAGTCGAGCATGCACCCACAGAATTGCGTAGATCCTCCCTTGACATAACCTGACACTGGATATATTTTTTAGGGAAAAACACCAAAACTTTTCATTTCTACCAAAAATCTTTCGGTCTTAAAGAGTTAAACTCGATATGTTTTGATTTCCTAATCGGATACAGGATTTCCAACATGTAATAATAGATGAAGTTGCAAGTAATTCTCAGAGGCTAATTTCTCTGCAAGGGTTAATATTAATATTTTTAAAAACCTAATATGTCTTTTTAAAGTAAAATGCACTATCCTTAACCCTTTGAGCTCCGGGTTATTAAAATTTTAAAAATATGCTAGAAAAACACTTAAAATGTGATTAGGGGACAGTCTGAAATTGAACCATGTGATTAAAAAAATTTTTAAATACCCACTTTAGGCTGGGGGACGTGGGAAGTTTTTCCACCATCAGAGCTCTAGAGCATTCATTTCAACACGCAAATACAAGTAATGACACCGCAAAGTTATTCTAAAATTACTATAATTGCTGAAATTTCAACATATTTTAAGCAGTTACATTGTTTAAACGAATTCTAAGACTATTAAAATATTTTAAAAATTTATTAAATGAGAAAATTCAAAATTTAAATTTTTTTAAATCATAATATAAAAATACAAACTAATCAGATTTATAGATGAAACAGATGTTAAAAATATTTAATTTTTGTTTAGAAATATTTAAAACATAATAAACTCATCAATCTGCTGAATTAAACGCAAATTTAAATTCCTTGGAATTAAATTATAAGCATCTAAATTTTGGTTCTGAAACACTGTCTGGTATGTAATTTTAGTGCTGCCATCTAGTGACAAAGCACATTTTTGTAGTCCTTAGAGCTCTGCTGGTAGAAAATTCTACCATTACTTATTTCTATCCCCTGTAATTATTTAAATTTTCAGTTTAGTGATTTGCATGTAATTATTATTAAATGTTTGATGTGTCCAAGAGAAAAAATGTTATCTCTTTTGAAAAATATTTCTTTATAATGCTTGAAAAATACAAAATTTCTAAACCTTCAAAATTGGAGTGTTTTTAAGGTCGCATGAAAAGCCTACTAGATATTTGCAGAGAATAGTGCTGCCATCTAGATTTTAAGAAGACAAGTAAAATCTACAAAACCCAGTTTTTGCTTTTAAAATTGAGAATTTTGAAGGAAATTAAATGATTTTGATTTTATGTGGGGGAAAATTCACCCGGCAGAGCTCAAAGGGTTAAGTAAGAGTTATCTGCTTTTCCACATTTTGATAAAAAATAGTGGATTCAGAATTTCAAAGTGTGCTAAAAAAAAATTAAATTCACCAAAAGGAACTTTAAGAAAGGCATTTGGTTGAAAAGGGTTAATATTTGTATTTTTTAAAAGATTGCACCGTTCAAATGAAATTCTAACATATAAATATGTAGTTTGGAATTTTTCTTATTTTCATACTTTCTTATTTCCAAGGCCGATGCAGATTTTTCAGCATTGCAGAATATTACATAATCAAACCATGTCCAAACTTCGTTCGAAACTCTTTTCTTGAAATGGTTAAACCAAAATTAAGTGAGTATTTTTTTATTTTCTTGCATTTTGAAAAATCGAGCCGATCCGAGCTTGGAAAGATGGGGAAAAACACGTTTTTAAAAGAATTTTTTCACATCGTTAATATTCATATTTTTTAACGAATTTTGCCTTTAGAAAGATAAAAAAAGTATTATACTTTGGTGGATATTTTATGTTCAGTATTTTAAAACTGTTTAGCTGATGAGGCTTTGGATCTTCTCTGCTAGTGATATTCCAGTACGGGTGTTACACGCCATTTTGAGAAAAAAATTATCTTTTTGATGATTGTTCATTTTTATCCAGCTGCCAAGAAGGGTTATGTGTTTCATGCGTATCTGGGTATGTGGATTTCTTTATACCCTCGAAACATCCCAACGGCTGGATGGATTTTAATGAATGAGGTCTCTATCGATTCGTCTTAACCGTCCGATGGTTATAGGCTAGGTTTTGTTTTTATAAATTCAAAGTTGTGGTCGTAAAATACAAAATGGCGGTAGAGACGAAAAAAATTACGCACCCTATTGAGTGGCATATCATTGGATAGGTCTTTCAAAATGAAGACTATGTTTCATTGACTATTTTACAGTCAGAAGCTCCGTTTAAATATTACAGGATCTGGAAGTTGTGTAGGTAGGATCTCTAGTTTAGTGCAACTCTAACCTCCATAGACATCTATAGGCCTCATCAAAACAGTGTTTATAGATAGGAACTAACAATTAAACGCAACTTAAAAGTCATCAATACAAGTAAATAAAAAAATAGGTAAGTAATATAAAAATAGTTTCACATTTATGAGACATGATTGATTAGTTTGCTTTTTACTCAGTCGGGTTTTTTGATTTTTTAAATTTAATTTTTACTTGTTATTTGTCATTAATATCTCAGCTAATTATTTAAATATCTGAGGCTCAGATGTCTGCATTCGTAGAAGCCTTGGACTATCCTCATGCACATTTTCAAACCTCTACTTGCAATAGATTTTCCTAGTCATCGCACACAGGCAAACTTAGGGCTTTATTAGTATAGCTTAATATTGCCGATATTTTTATTTATTTATTGCCAAGAGTATTTTGAAAACTGTTTTTTTTTTTTTTTTTGTAAGTCAGTTTTATCTACGTTGCTGCCAGTAGATTGATTGACTTTATGAATAAAAACATAGCAAATGCTTATATTTAGTGTATCCTGCAGTTTGTGTTATAATGGACCCGAACCCGAAAATTCTACTTTAAGACGACCCGACCTGGACCTCACACTCATCAAACTGAAACTGAAATTAAACAAAATTAATCCATATTCTAATATAATTGCATAAAAGTAGTCTACAATAATATCTTGAATATCAATTTTATCTCTTAAGTAGCAAAATGAACAAATTTCTATACTATTAATGTTGGTAGGTGCCTGTGGGGGTGGGGTTGGCCGAAACTACTCTTTTCACACAGAGATGCGAGAGCAGTGTGTAAAAAGGAAATATCGGGGGAACCCGGACTTTCATGTCTCAAGGTAATCCCGTGGGAAATGCCATAGAAATTAATAACTTGCCATCACATTAGAAAAGCATTGGGAAACAGAATAGAAAACAGGAAATCTCTATTTTTCAGAATTTAGTCTTGCCCCCGATGAAAAAAAAAAATATGTATACATAAATAGTACAAAACATATTTCAATTACTTAAAGCACACACTTTTATTTTATGTAAAATGACGTCATTCGCATCCGCTTAAGAATTCCACATTTACGATCCACTCTTAAACATCTGCAGTAAAGCATGCATGGGATGTCACTATCGCAAAATAATACACAAATGCAGCAAAAAGATGCCGTCATTAAAGAAACTCGACAAAAAAGGCTATCTAATGATTCATATAGGCAGGGGTGGGGAATTTTCAGAAAATCTTACCAGCCAAGGATTTATTTTACCCGCCTGCAAAATGCAATGTACAGTTTGAAATTGTTATAATAAAACTTAGGCGATTGCAAAAATAATTGATTACTATTGCTACAATACATTTTCGCATATATATTTTTCTCCTGTAAAATTAAGAAAAATATACACGAGAGAAAAGTTTAATAAAGAATAGAACTTAGTACCGAGTTTACATCACAGTAATTTGGAAAGTTGTAAAATACAGCTAACTAGTAAAAAAAATAAAGTTTTTGGCATATCTTTTGGCATGGAGTTTTTTAAATACTGCCGACAAATTCACTCGCCCTGTCAGAAAATCCACTCGCAAGTGGCGAGTAAAATGATGTATTCCCCAGCCCTGCATATAGGCCTTCATTTGTTTGTAACATTCATCTAGGCGATTTCAGTCGTGACGTCAGTCATGACGTTTTGGTTGGAAACTGACTCCAAACAAATGGTTGCTATGTTGTATTTTCTATTTTGTTTGTGTGTTGCAGCTATATCTTATATCTCACGTCTAAGTGTTTTAATACTTGATATGAACTGGTAACATTTTCCACGATTTATATTTAAAAACAAATGACGCATAGCAGCCGTTTGTTTGGAGTCAGTTTCCAACCAAAATGTCCTGACTGGCGTCATACTGAAAGCGTCTATAGATAATTAAAATTAAATATAGTTTATAATAGCTCCATGTTTTAACAGAAATTAATCGTTTATATTTTTTAAAAATAACACTTATTTTAATTACATTTTCTGTCGGTTGTTATGATAAAATGGCAAAAAAAGACATAATTGTTATTTTTCAACTACTTTCCCTTTACTTTCTACATAAATGGAGTACTTGAGTTGCCAAAATTAAACAAATGGTGCTAAAAACTACAAAAAAAAAATAATATTTCAAAAGTAAATAGAGATACAGTTTTCAAACAAATTGCATTTAAAAGTACTTTTTTTCCCTAATACAACGGTATAAAAATTGAAAATGTGCGATGCTTAGAAGTTTTAAAAAATTGCTATAGAGTATTTAATCGTACTGCATTTTTTTACTGCTGGCTTCTGTAAGGTAACGTTATTTTTTGGAGTCGACACAAAATAAGCTGGGAGAAAGAAATAGCATACCGTGGAGTTGGACTTCGGGGGGGGGGGGGGGGGGCATGTAAAGACATTTTTAAAACCATAGCGTTTTATACAATAAATATAGTTTCCGATGCGGTTTTTTTGCGGATCCCTCATTTAAATAATTATTAAATATAAAAATTTCAAAGAGGTGTGGTTGTGTGAATTCTGAGTGGTATTCAGGGTGCACGAGAGTGGACCCATGGAGGGGGGGGGGATTTTCAAACTTTTCCCGAACCTATCGTGATGTATCATCGGAAAGCCCTCGGACCACTCTTCCCTATTATGAACCTTTCTGCCCCCCTCCCAATTTCCCCCCCCCCCGGAGGGCACTTTTCTAAATTTTTTGAAATCTGAGCATTTTTATATTGGATTATTTTACAGAGCCCTCCCATAAATATTATTTATGATATGTAAGAATTTCAAAGAGGGGGATATTTCAAGGGTGATGATAGTAGGGCCCCCACTATGGGGCACTTTTCTAACTTTTGCCGACGCCCCTCATGTGATACATCGTTAGAAAGTCCTGTGGCCACTTATTCATGTGATGCACCTCCGGTGTCCCTCCCCTCACTTTTCCTCCTGGGGGAGAACTTTTCTAAATTTTGTCGACACCCCTCATGTGATATATCATTAGAAAGGCCTGTGACCACTCATTCATAATATGCATCTCCCCCTACTTTGTGGGCTAGAGAGACACTTTTCTAAATTTCGCCGACACTCATCATGTAATATAGTGTTAGAAAGCCATGTGACCACTTATTCATACTATGCACTTCCCGTGCCCCTTCCCCAAACTTTTGCCGGCACCCCTCATGTGATATACTGTTGGAAATCCCTGGGCAGTGGAATCGAAGATTACGGTGCCGTAGGCAGCGGGGATCTGGTTCGAGGTTTGTTCGGTTTGAAATTTAATGAGTTCGAGGACCCCGATGAATGCAATACGTTGCTGCAGGCTGCGGGAACTTGCGTATAAGTTAGAGATTCGTTTTAAAGGAGTGATCCGTTAGCAGGCGAAACCAATTAGTTTACTTATTTAAATTCATTCAAATTGTAATTTCATCAAAGTCTTTAAATTATATACTTCTAAATTATACATCTAAATTATAACAGTAGACTTAATTAATCATTTGTCACAGAGTACTTTCATCTCCTCTCTCCTCTTTGTCGATTTCTGCTTAACCGAGCCCTATCTTAATAACTCAACTTCTGTTACTCATACCTCTTCGAGACTAATTCCAATATTCATTAATATCTTAATTATCATCTCATACAGTCTTAATCTTAATTTATTAGTAGGAGTTACCACTATTTTAGAATAGTAATTTCAGTAAAATCTTTAAATTATATTCCTGGCTCATCTGCCAGTCCCAATTTTTGACAAAGTACTTAAGTAGTCTTAATTAGACACTTGTTGAAGAGCGCTTCCATCTCCCCTCCCCCGCATCCGACCTATGTGGATTTCTGCTTAACTGAACCATATTTTAATAACTGAACTTCTATTACTCATATATCATCGAAACTAATTCCAAATTACATTAGGATTTCATTTATAACCTCTCACAGTCTTAATTTATGTGTAATGATTACCATTATTTCTGAATAATAATTTCAGCAAATTTCTTAAATTTTTATTCGAATCCTCGCCCCCTCGACTAATATATCTACGGATAGGTTGAATAACCTGTTTCGTTTGGATATAGTTTAGTTTAGAACAGAGTGCGTTCTCTGGCGGTGGAAAGTGAAACTAACAGATTTTGCAGAGCGTGTGCAGCACTCGTTCTGTATTGTGCCACAGGTACGGGAACTGTGTTGGATGCTCGTATAAAACATATTGTGCCCTCTAGCTGTAGAAAGTTGAACTAAAGGATTTAGCAGCACGCTTGCTAAACGATGCAGGAGGCAACGTGGACACCAGTTTGAGTTTCGTTCGGAAGGTGGTTTGTTTAGAACAATGCGCCCCCTGGCGGTAGAAGGCGGAATTAGAAGATTTTACAGCACACCTGCTATTGGGACTTCAAAAGGCTTATAGAGTGCGCTAATCGCAGCTGTCGGTACAGGAGAATTGTCCCTTTAACTAATGCTAATGTGCCATTGAAATCATTATTCATTGTAAAGGACCTTATGCACGCGACCTGAGGTCGAGGCTAAAATTCGTCTGCTGGCGGTATTTACTGGCGGTGTTTAGCATAGCAGTCTATGGAGTGTGAGTTATTAATGCTTGTTTGTTAAAAATACCGCAAAACAATTCTTTGATGCAGCAGCATACATTTAATATATTGTAATCTAAATTCAAAATGTTGTTCTGTATGCGAGAAAATTCCCTAAGTTTGCAAATTTTCAGTTAAAATGTATGCACTCAACCTGTGTCAAGGCTAAAGTCGTCTGCTAGCGGTGTTTGCGCCTGCGCATACTGGTATTCTGCCGGTGCAGTAACTAGAATAACAGATCTTCATACCGCCAGTTCTGGCGTCTGACGTCACCTGAATAGAGTCCAATGCATTTGAAAGTTTTAAATTTTCAAATAATTCGATAATGTTTAACTTTTCATATAACACACAACGCTAATGTCACATGAAAGCTGAAATTGTGCAAAAAAGTAATATTGAACAAATTAAAAATACATGTAACGTAATGTGTTTGCATGGGATTTTCTAAAAGCGAAAAGTTATTTTTTCTCCACCAGAGGCCGTATTCGAGTGCTTAAATCGCCCGTACGGTACAGGGACGAGTATCGGAGATTCATATGAAACATATTGCGTCCTCTAGCAGTGGAAGGAGGTACTAATGGGTTTTGCAGCAGTCCTATACGATGCCCGGAGCAGAGGGACACATGTCAGAGGTTCTTTTTTGGGAAAAATTCATATAATTTCGCCGGCGCGTGTGCAGCACGTCCACTATACGGTGCCGTGTTTAGTGGAAATCCGAACACGTGGTTCGTTTATTGGAAAATTTTCATGTTAATTCGACATTCGTTTTATTTAAGGTTCGTATAAATAACAGGTTCCGATGTAATTAGAAGCCCGCTGTTGGGCGAAGCCGGTTAGTATACTTATTAATATTCATATCATATCATAGTTTCATCTGAAAGATACCTAGGACCATTTTTTTATTTGAAAAACTGGGTCAACCCAAACTTGAAACGATTAAAATCGTCCCGAGTTGCAATGAAATAAAATCTGATTACCCTACATGAAGTAGAAGTTATTTTCTGTCCTAACTAGCAGCCCACACTCTTGAATTTGACGATACTCATCAACAAATATTAGAATGAAGAGGGCCCACCGTGGTTGAGGGGTTAAAGCACCACGCCGTAATCACCTGAGAGCGTAGGTGGGTTTAACTCCCGCTGGCTCCGTTGCACACTCCTTGTGGAGCTCCCGGATGTAATTCTCTAGTGTTTTAAATTTCCTTGTGTGATCTTGTCCTTGTATATTGACGATGACTTATAAGCGGACTTTGATGTCAAGCACAAAAGTCAGATGTATGTGTTCAATAAATAAATAGGATGGAGATAATTACAAGCTTTTGTTCAAAACCCTTTTAACCTATCAGATATTTATTTA